>BMAO01016147.1:0-729770 GCA_019973975.1 Trichonephila clavata | reverse complement strand
TATCATGAGAAAGTTTTTTAAGGTAAGTCGGTACCCCCTATCCCGCTAATGTTAAATTGAGCATTTTTATGTGCCTTTTTCTCATAAAATATTAAATGTACAGACTTAAATTTTTTTCTGTATATTAATTAGACTTTTTTATTTAAACTGAAGTGAACTTTTTCAAATATATTGTTTAGTTTTTTCAAAAACTTTCATCGTAATGTATCACTATGAATTTTTTGAAAAATGTCATTTTTTTTCACGATAACTGACTTTTACAAAAATATTATTGGTATATTAATAAAAGTTCACTTCAGTATATATATTAACATATCAGTAATATTCAGTGAAGATTGCAAGTGCTTCCGTTGAATAGGTTCTGAGAAATATGGTACACGCATTTTTAAAAACACCGTTTTGAGATAATTGCATTTTTATTATAAAATGTCACTTCATCAAAAAATTATGAATTACAATCTGTATTTGCACTATTTTTTTAAATATTAGCTTATTCTCAATAACTTTTAAGACTTTTTACTTATTTCTTTTACTTAGATTTCTCAGAAAATACATGTATAGCATTTTCACTTTTAATCTATCGAGATATTTTATTGGATTTGCATCATTTTCTCTCAAATTATGCATCAATTTTTGAAGAATTTTTAGTTCTGATACATTACTGTCATCCAAGTTGACTATAAGTATCATAAATACCATGTAAAAATGTGTCAATACATGAAAATATGGCTTTGGTAATACATCATTATACGACATTTCGAAAAAATTTCATTAGTGTTTTATAAATTCAGATTTAAACACAATTTCTTAAAGTATCAGAATTAAAAGGATTTCTTAAAATATTACATAAAATGGTATCCAAAACAACAAGAAAACTGATTTTATGTTTTTTAAACATGAAATTTGTGTATTTTTTGTATGTAACAAGTTTTGTGGCAACGAAAAAGGGCATTGCATTTTGGGATATATTTATGTCCCTTTTACTAAGAAACTATTGAAAACAAAGCTTAAAAATTTGTGTGTACATTAAATAAACATTTATCTTATATACAGAAGTGAAATTTTTTTTAAAAAAATTGAATCAGTATGTTTAAAAATGTAATTTTGTAGAGTAGAATAATGAATTTTATAAAAAATTTTCCTTTTTATTTACGACATCTGCTTTTCAGCTAAATGTCTGAGGAATATCTCAAAAATTTCACTTCAGTATATATAATATATATGCAATATAAAATAAATATTTCCAGTTTTGCATACAATTAATTTTTGAGAAAGAAGACACAAATTAAAAAAATATAATCTATATAAGACACATGATTATATGACACTTCGAAAAAATTTCTTTAGTGTTTTGTATATTCACATGTAAAACACAATTTCTTTAAATATAAGAATTAAAAAGATTATATAAATATTACATAGATAGTATCCAAAACAACAAGTAAACTATTTTTGTGTTTTTATACATGAAATTTATGATTTTTTTTTTTTGTATATAACAAGCTTCATGCAACGCATTTTGAGATATATTTGTGTGTGCATTAAATAAACATTTATTTTTATACAGAAGTGAAATCTTTTTTTAAAAAATTGATCAGCCTGATTAAAAAAATAATTTTTGCAGAGTTCAATAAGGAACTTAATAAAAATTTTCCTTTTCTGTGTTACGACATATGCTTTTAGCTAAATGTCTGAGGAATATTTCAAAAATTACACTTCAGTATACACAAGAATATATATGAAATATAAAATAAAAATTTCCAGTTCATGCATACAGTAAATTTATAGAAATGAGAAGTTTAGAAAAGAAATTTTTCAGAAAAACAGTAGCTTTTATATAAAATTTTACCTCATCAAAAATATCTTGCACTGTAGCCGGTTTTTACCTTATTTTTCTTAATATTATCTTTTTTTTTCTTTTATCTTTTCTAATTTTCTTTGATCATCCAGAAAAAAGCATGCTTGCTTTCATTAATTTTTCTCTATCGAGAGTTTTCATGGCACTTACCGAATATTCTCCAGGTCCTACTGCCATTTACTGAAGTTTTTGTTAATTTGGATACATTACCATCATTAAAGGAACAAACAGCATTATAAACACCAAGTGAAAGTGTTTCAATGTGCACAAATGTTGTTTTGGGAACCTGTGATAAAATGACATTATGAAAACTTTCATTCGGGTTTTGTGTTTTTCGATGCAAAAATTATCTCAACAAATCAAGCTGGGAAAGATATCTAAATATAGAACTCATTGCTACTACAACAGCAACCGGAAGACTTTTTATGTTTGTAAGACTTACCCGATTCTTCAGCGTGTTTATATCCACTTCAGGAATTTTCACCAACAGGTCAAAAACAATGTTTTATGTGCCCATTTTTTTCATATACAATATTTCGAAAGAATATTGACATCTATCACCTTACCTGTATCAATGCTGGTCACAGTAACTGCACCATTTGATGATGTGTAACCGTGTTTCTGCCATGTCCACAATATTATTATTACCTTCATTTTCACAAATAGCTTCCCTCGCAGCATTTTGAATGGACTCCTCGTAAACAAGTTTTACATCATTTGAGATTCGCTTACCGTAAGGAGAAAACCTTGTAGGTGGTTGCCGAAGATTCATTATGCTGCAAAACATTCTCCCAGCTTCTGCACATCTCCCAATGGAACACGCAGCATATACAAACCTGGTATTTATTGTGGCAATTTTCATTCCTTCATGAATATTTAAAAAAGAGAATTCTACATCATATGGACAAGCACAACATTTCAGGACAAATTTCCAGCCCAAACTTACCTTTTAAAACTTGCATGTCTAAACCTCTTTTACACATTTTACAATGAACTTAATTCTTGAAAGCAAATGCAAGAATATTTTAATTCATGATGGTATTTTTAATACTTACTTTAATAAGAAGAAAAACTCTAATCCAACTTTATTTTGCACATGTCTCCTTTGAGTCATGTGTATGTCAACCTTGAGGATATACATTACTCTTTTAGTATTTGAAGTACTGTTACTATGATTATTGGACTATTACTATGTTACCTTCTTAAAATCCCGTAAAGCACCTTCTTCATCCACAGTATACCTTTATGTTTTTTATGTTTAGCCAATAAAGAAACAAAAACTTTGAAATTTCAAAATTTCCGAATTTTAGAAATTTTATATATTTAATTTAAAAACCCAAACACACACGATAAAAACGTGTATGCTCTACAAAAAAGGTAAACAACCCGACGGTTACGCTTGCAGTTAATCTACAGTTAATTGCGTATGAATAAATAAAACAGAGAGTGGCTTTGGAAAAGCTTCCCAGATTTAAGAGGTCAATGTTTACATTTCTATCTGTCAAAGGGGGCGTGGCTAATCAGCTGATTATTTTTGAAAATCATTTTAACATACTTCTAATTAGTAAAATGGCAAGTACAGTACATCATTGGAAAGGTCCTGATTTGGGGATTTTAGAAATATCAAAAACTCAAAATCGACTTCCCGAAGGTGTTTACCCTACTGACTCCCCTTAAATGTGTTTCTCCTTGTGAGAGGGAGTTTCACTGAGTTTGCCAATCTCAAAACAAAAAAAAAGAAAGGAAAAGAAAGAAAGAAGTAGGCACTTACGAAAAAGGAAGGTTAGGATTAAGCCTGACAAGATTGATATTAAATATTGAAAATTTGTTATTGAAGCACCAGATTCATCCTTCTCTTTAAAAGCATTTGCTCAGTTATTTTGTTTTAACTTTAATTCATTATATGCGCTTCTTAAGTTTTAAACGCAGAACTATACTTAATTACAGTTAAAAATTTAATTTTTTGAAAGTAGTAGCACCAATTATCAAAAAGACATTTAAGTTGATAAATTTGCGAAAATTTAATATTAGGTAGGCAGGGGTCTACCCGAAACCGAAAAACGTGGCAAGGGGTCTATGAGACAAAAAAGTTTGGGAACCTCTGTTATATATACGATGAAGAAGTTTGTAATATAAAACTGGGCTTTCTGCATTTAATTATATTTTTAATTTAAAATAACATTAAAGAGATTTTAATACTTTTAATTTATGCAAATTTTAATCCTTAAATTTAAACTTTTCTGTTGAATGAATTTTGTCGGCATGAATCAAATCTCATCATAACAACTTCCACTAAGAATAAAATAATACTCTCACCACTTCAGCATTTGTGTCGGAATCACATAATACACTTTCAATCAATAATTTTAATAAGGAATTATATTTTTCTTAAATGTGTTAAATGTGAAAGCGTTTCTTCCCATTTTCTACTCAGATTTGATTTTCATCTTTCCGTTTCTTTAGTATTACATCCTTTAAATGCATATTCGCATATATTTATAAATGGGAAATTGTCATCCGTAACTATATATCTTTCAATTCAGTCATTGCAAAGATGTGTGTGCATTACTGATTAATTTTGTCTTTTAAAAACAGTACACTTAAAACATTTTACATAAGTAAAATTAACTGACAATTAATAATATAAGAAATTTTATAAGCAATTTTAACATTTAGAGATGTATCCTTAATTCCAGGATTAGAACCTTACAAATTGTTATTTTATTCTTAAATATTAACAGTATAAATTCATCATCCTCATAATTCATTCTATATTGCAAGAAAACCCTACGTTTTGCTTTTGAAATGTTATTATTTTTGTAAATTTTGGGTAGTTTTGTAAAAAAATAACACATGTGGAAAAAACGGATTATAATTTTTGGTTTTTAAATAATATTCTTTTAAGTGTCGAGAATTTTTCCAAATTTAAGGCATAATAACAAAAACATCAGGGTTTTTTAAAAAAATTTTGTGGCCCATATATTTGGAAAGCTTGCTCCAATTGAACTGGGATCCCTCTCTTATCATTTTAGGATACTTTCAAACTGTATAAAAAGCCTAGGCTCTAGGCTGGATTTTAGACAAAGCATACATTCCAGAAGACCTGAAAACCAATTAGGTTTTAAGAAATTTTAAGTTTTCTGAGATTTGATTTTAGTTTTGAATTAACTTTAAAGTATTTTTGCAATTCTAAATTAAATTAATTGAAAATATTTTTGAACACAAGCCACTTTTTCGTGTGAAATGGGTTTTAACTGAAATTTTAATTTCTAAAATCATTTCTGTTTGCTATGTTTTGAAGCTTTTGAGTTCTCTCACATTTACTTAATTAAGATTGATTTAAAGACCACTATATTTATTTGTACACATAATTTATATAATTTAAAAGCTTTTTACTTTGTTTTCATTATTTTTTCCTGTTGAGAAATGGCATGACAAATATGTAAGCAGGCTTCTGTGAGAAATATTATTTGAAAGGGGGAAGGAATACGCGACTGAATTTATAAATCTAAAATCCAGCTTTCACAGATGATGTTATAATTAGACTTCAAAATGTAAATGTTCTGAATACAAATGTTGTAGAAAGAACTAAATATTTCCCTGATGTCTAAACTACATTATAGTAAATATTTTGTAGTACTACTTTAGTATTTTCAAGTCATGCAACAAAAACCCAAACTTGCTAAACTACCCCGATTTAGAAGGGGAAAAAATAGACATTATTTACAAACTTGGTGATTTCGGGATTATCTTTATATCACTATTATTTTGTGTGTATAAATGTTTTGTGTATTTAAAACTCCTGCGAAAATATTAGGTTAAGATGAAACTGAATAATTTATCAAAATAACAAATGTTATTAATATTGCGTAAAAGAATATTTTGAATTAAAAAAGATATTTTGAGACAAAAAGAATTTCAAGTAGTGTTTGGATGTAGAACATAAGTTGGAAAATAACATATTAAAAATTAGAGCTTTACAGACACTATTAGTTTTTGTTTTTGCCTTTTCAAATTTTATAAATGTGTTTTTTTCAGACTTTTAATTTTGAAAATGTGTTTTCTAATCCCTAACGCTTTTTTTTCCAATCTTGAAATATCTTGTAAATACTCCCAAACATATGATCCATAAAAGTTCATATGGATTTAGGGCTGGGAGCTCCAGTTATGTTTTTTAAAAAATCTTAAAGTTAATATTTGAAAAATTTCGTGTTTTTCCAGGTTTAGCTATAAAAATAATTATTAAAATCCAACAAAGAAATAGATTTTAAATTCTATACTTTTTGTTTCCAATAATCTAAGAAATATAAATCATTTACAATAATTAAATATTTTTAATAATTTAGTATTTTATAAAAGTTTTAAAAAACTTCCAAAATGTTCAATGCTTTAAAATTGTTAAATAATGGCTTGTCAAACTAACTTATTATTTACAGAATCAATATAATAGCATAATTTGAATATAAAACAAAAATTTATTTTACTGTTATAAAACTGTTTATGACTTCTACTCATAATGTAAAAAGAATGAAATATAAATATATAACTTAGTGCAGTCAAAAACAATCATAATTTGTAAAACTCCGGCCCCACTACTAATTCCAATACATTTTACAAACTGTAGCTAAAAACAATTATATACTTACGGGACCAAAAATTTATTTATATGTGGAAATATTTTTCCTTATTAAATATATAATGAATAATTACAAGATGATTTCTAAAATCCTAAAAGCCTTTAATGGAAAAAAGCCCGACATAATTTGGATAGTTAGAAATTTCATTATATAAATATGCATGCTTTAAAATAAATAAATTTGCAAAGGAAAAGCAATTTACAAAATTTTTTGTATTTACTGCATATAAAATAAATCAGAATTCATCCTCAAATATACATAATTGTGTAAGAAAAGGTTTTGTTCAATTTACAAACAATTGCAAAGAAACTTTTATAAATAACAATTTAAACAGGTATAAATAGCAAAAATTATCAAAGAAGTATATACAAAATATTATTAAAATTTGCTATAAAATGTTTAGTCAAAGCAAAATACCTTTTACAAAGCCAAAAGTTTATCTAAACAATTGTACATTACTGAAGCTAGAAGTGTACATATGCATATAGAGGGCAAAAACAAATATATTTGTTCAAAACATTTTTAAACCATTAATTTTAAGAAAAAAGATTTTGTAAACATTGATAGATACGTCATTGATTGATTGATATACGTCGTTTATAGCACTGTCACAGTGTGATATTTTTCGAAACACGGCGCTGCGCACAGTCCAACATTACAGTCTTTACATTTAAAACGTGTTTGTCTTCGAATGCGTTTTCCGTTATCATTTTTCTTAAGGTAGCATACGACACATTTTCGTGGTGGTTTGTTTTTTCTTGAAGAGTCACTTTCCACATATGAAGCCATTATGAAGCACATATTTCCATTTATGCCTTCCAATTAAACGGACTACATTTTCAGAAATTTCAGAGGTAACAAAGTTTCGAGAATCGGAATTACTACTTCCTCCTTCTATCAATCGTTCAATCAGTTTCATTCGAAAACCAATATGATTTAAAATACCGCCATTTTTTTTTATAGATAGTGAAGGAATTCCACACAATTTAATTTAACAAATGTTGAAAAATCTTCTTGTAGTATTTCCTTTGTTGATTTCGGGCAACAGGATAGTAGGATAGGCACTGGTCTGATCTATCAACACCACCCAATGGTGGTATTATAAAACACCGCTGCTTTTGGTTTCATTTTCACAGAATCTCGTTTCTTAGCTTTCACTTCCATCATATCAACGTTATGAAAAATGCTAATCATATGCAGGGTTTTTTTATCCTTGTACTTCAAAACACACATTTTTCCCTTTTGGAAGGCAATAATTTCCACTTTCTTCACTTTAGAATCTTTTAATGAAACAGGTAAACCTTTTCTAGGTAACGGACTCGTGGCTGGCGTATCATGAGTTCGAGCCCATTACCACTGAAGACCCGCCGTGTAGGGGAACGATGCACGTTAAATCTGTCAAGAGCTGAAACGTCCCTCTGTGGTGTGGTGTGGTAGTTAGGAGAAGGAGGGAGGTGCTAGCACAGGGTGTCATCCTCGTCACTTGACCATGGTTCAAAATGACGAGTTTCCTCGCCAAAAGTTCTCGAGTATAGCTGAACAGAGTGACGTTAATATTCACTCACTCACTCAACCAAATTGTATGAAATTTACGGAATAAATGAAAAAATATTAGAAGTGGAATATATTAAAAATTCAATTTAAAATTTTAAATATCCACAGAATTATTAGTATTTATGGTAAATATTTTTCAATTGCTTACGCGAGATATCTACATAAATATATTTTTCGAAATTCAAATGCAGAATTTCAGTGCAGCTAATATAAAATTCCTGGTTTTGTATGGTTAAGATTGCAAAAAATGTCCAAATTTTAATTACTTGTTCTTCAGCCAACCTCTATAATAGAATCTAAATGATAAGAGATTTTGCATAAATAGATATTTTTTTAACTTGAATTTGAAACGGATCTTTATATTTATTTATTGACGCAAATGTCAACTTTAAATTTGTCCAGGTGCTTTTCATTTCTCTTTGCCCGAAGATTCAAGCTTAAAAATGTGAGCTTGTTGTTCCCATTCTCTTTGAAGGAAACTGAAGTTCAGACATTAAAAATTCTATTATAATTCGTTATCTAAAGAATACAAAACTAGGAATTGTATGTAAGATACTCTGAACACCTTGCTTTAATATTATGAAAAACTAAAGGATTTAAATAGGTTTTTTTTGTTTTTATTTTTATCAATGCGTACAAAATTTTTGCAAGTTCTGTTGTACAGAAACTTAAAAATTATTCATGTTTAGAATTTTAAAAGTTTAACAGGTTTTAAATTTTGAACCTTTTTTTTTTTATAAATTTTTGACACAAACGAAATAATTCCTTTAAAAAAAAACTTAGAAGTATTAATTAAAATAAGAAAAACGAAACTGTAAATTATCCTCATTGTTTTGATATATACTTTGAATTTAAATATAGATATATCATACATATTTTTAGAGATACATTATAAAAAAACTTAATTCTACTTGAGAATTTTAAGGTAATGAAAAAAATGTGATTTTATCAAGCTACCCTTTTCCTTCCCAATTCGTTGAATTTAAAATTAATATTAAATCAAAAGTGAGTATATCATCTGTATTACTTATGTGTTGGAACTTTAAAAATGATTTAAATGAAAGATTTATAAAAATGCTTAGATCGTGAAAACTACATCAAAGAATTTATTTAATTCAAACCCAAAAAAATTTCAAGTCAAGTTTACTTACAAACTTTAACTGATAGTCCGTACGCTCTGGAGGTTTTAAATTCTTCCCAGTTTTTTACGATTGCTGCAGGGGAAGAACGGGGCAAGCCATAAAACTTCCTGTTAGAGTCCATTGTGTCACCCCAACCCTCCCTAATTATACTTCAAGATGTTAAGCCTTTAAAGGGGGGAAAGTATTTTGGAAAAAGACGTCTCTAACACTTTCGAAGTTGTTACTTGAGGAGGAAAAAACACGTTTGGTGCATTTTTGTGAGTCCCCGGTCTTACGGGAAAAAACGTGTGGTGCGTTTTTGAAGCATCTCAGGATGGCAGAAAAAGACGTTTGGAACGCTTAAAGGGTTAATTATTATGATACTCACTAATTAACTATATAAGCCGACTGGAGACAAAATATTTTGTTGAATTGGGGAGACATATATCCGACAATTACAACGGCCATTATGTTAAAGAAAAGCAAGTAGTCAAACCACAGTGATACTCTGGTTTCCGATTATATCCGAAGTATCTCAGAAATCTAACTTTGAGGATAATTTTATTTAATAAAAAGAATACCAGAATTGTGTGAAATACGTGTTTCATATTTTTTTTAAAAGTTTTTATAAAAGATGAAAAGATAAATTTAAAACAAATATCTATAAACTTTTAAATTTATTTTTAAAAAATGTACTCTTTGGAATTTTTGCATGAACAATATTTTAAATTGATAGCTTTTAATTCTTTACTTGCTCCTCATATTCCTAACCAAACATAACATTAATCATTTGAAAAATAGCATGATTGGTCAGAAATCGCTTCGAGTTTCTAATGAAGTGAATCGGTTTTAGTCCACAGTCATGTCGATAATCTAAATTTAAATGAATTATTCGAATACAGAGTTTGGATAATATATTTTATAAATTATATACGTATAGGTATATAATAGCTCCACACTAATAATAGCTAGTAAAATATTTTAAATGTAAATTGGTTTACCAATTATTTTGATCTTTAAAGGTGAAAATAAATAAAATGTTTAAAACTACCAAATATTGATATTTTTCTTAGAAAAATAAAAGAATTTTAAGCGTTTTGTGTGAACAATAATTGTTTCGAATATACAGATTTTATTTTTTCTCATCCCAGACATCCCATTTTAGAAAACTTTGAAAATTCAAAAAAATATAAAAAATGATAAAAAAATAATGAATAGTTCTTTATTTTTGAAACTTTTGATTGATATCCACGAGCGGAATATTTTTTTTGTTAGAAAATTTCCTTCTGTTTTTACTTAGTTAAGCAAAAGGCAACTTTGTTCTTGTATAACGATCGAAAAAAGAAAGCGGAAGGTGAAAAAAGAAGGAAATGGGGTCACCCTCCTGCATATGTCAAAGATGCCAACACGTTAGATTCCCCGATTACTGACTCCTTTCAGAAGCAAACGTGGCCTGTCAGGGAAGTTGTTGAATTTTTTGGAGAAAGAAGAGTATGTATTTTTTTGGTTTGTCGCCTGGAAACAATGGAGGAATCTTTGATCTATCAATATGATTAAGAGCCAAAGAGAGGAGTAAAGAATGGAACCGCATTGAATCATCCCCTCCCAAGAAGACGTAAATGAAGAAGTCTGCAAGGAAAGCCCCCTTGTGTTTTGGACTATCATGAAGTCATTTTAATAATCTACGTGGAGACGGGTGCCTAACAATGTAGACCAGAGGTTCCCAAACGTTTTTGTGTCGTAGACCCTTTGCCATGTTTTTTGGTTTGGGGTGGACCCCTGCTTAATTAATATTGAAATTTAATGAATTAATTAAATTAAAATCAATATATAAATAAAACTGTTGCACAAACTAACTAAACAACAAACAAATTGTTTTAATGTGAGGGATGAATCTTTTGCACTACAATATCAAATTTTTAACATTTGGTATTAATCTTTCTGATTTAATTTTAAATCTCCTGTGTTAGCAGTGTCCAGTTTTTTTTTTTTCGAGATTGGCAACCGCGCTGAAACTCCTTAACTCTAGGAAAATCAATGAAAATATTCCTCATGATATTCTATAAGTCAGGACAAATAACAGGTTTGACTTTTTAAAGCAAAAATTGATGGCATCCGCGTTTCTAAACTTTAAGATTTTCATCGGTGCTTATTAGTTCCTATTGTAATGTGACCATATGAATTCATTGCCTACTGTGGTATTGCCATAGTCAAAGCATTCTCAAACCTGGTTTCAAAATCTGAACAAAAGGCATTTAAATGTTAAACGTAGGTTAAAACATTCTGATAGATTGTCTGTGACACATTTAGGAAACTTGAAACCCCTAGTATTATATTTCTTTAGCTTAAATCAGGAAAGAAAAGCTGAAATTGCTCTCGTTTTAATAAAATTTATGTTGGCAACTTGTAAATGCAAATTAACCTCATTAAATTTAGTAAATAAATCTGTTAAATAGGTTAAATTTGTGGTTTACACTTAATTTTAAATTTTCTTTTAAAATTAAAAACACGATCTAGTCGAATGAGAGCCAGTATCACATAGACCCCTACTTACACCTCATGGACCCCCAAACTAATTTTGGGCTGACATAGACCCCTTGGTGGTCATCATAGACCCCTGGGGGTCTATATAGACCACTTTGGGAATCACTCATGTAGACCAACGTTTCTCAAACTGTGGGTCGTGCCCCTAGGGGAGCGTGATAACTCTACGAGGGAAGCGCGAGTCTATTGGGAAGTCGAAAACAAAAGATTATTTTAAAAAATATATTAATTTACTCAAAATAAACAAATAAAATATATTCTGACATAATAAAAAATAAAATACACATTTAAACTGATATAACACACTTATAAATTTATCAGTTTTGTGCAATGTATTTTATAATTAATTTAAGAACTAAATTAAGAATACTAAGTTAAGAACAAGGTAATAAATTATCACTGACCCCAAGGTCTCGTCACAAAAATACAAAATTATGTACAAAAAGTAACACTTATCTTGATAATTTGTACGGTTTATAATTAGTCCTTTAAATACCAATTAAAAATGACGCGATTGTCTTTCCAACCTCAACGTTTTTCAACACGTAGGTAAGTGTATGTGGTGTATTGTGGGGGGGGGGGAAGGGTAGAAAAGGAATAAATAAGCAAATCCTCTGAAATAAGTGAATCTGTTGCAAACCCTGTCAAGGTCCTTTTATTGCACTCCAAAGCTCCCGGGATAGTTTTATGGATAGAAATGCACAGAAAGGTTGTACTTCGGTAAGATGTGTGTATATATGTCCAGGGAATTAACGCACTGGCTGAGCGTGAGACGTTTATATAAAAAGGCCTCTGGTGGCCCTTAAGAGGTTAAAGTCGTATTTTAAACTCATGGTTATAAATAAAAAATAATTCAGAATCACACAGAAATTGAACTCTAAAATAAAAATTTCACCTGTAGAATTATCACTCATATCTTGAAGGAGAATATGCAAATTAGAGGAAACACCAGATGGAGCGGATAGTACGTCACAATGACGAGAATGTAATAGTTGGGTATATAAGGAATGGTGGTAAAGAAGTAAAATTGTTCACAAGCACTTCAAAAGCCTTTCAGAACAATAACCGCATAGTTATGGCACAAAGGAAGCATTTGGATGATTATTTACGTGGTAGAATTATCGGACGAATGGAATATGAACGTACCCAGCTGGAAGTATCCGAGGAACTTGGAATCGCTCAGAGTGTCATACCCAGGCTTTGGCAACGATTCCAAGATGATGGTAATGTGAGTAGATGTTACAGCACAGGTCGCCCCCGAGTTACAACGCCGAATGAGGACCGGTATTTGGCAGTTAATGCCAAAAGAAACAGACGGAGCAAGCATCAGACCTGCCTCGTCAGCTCTCTTCAGCTACCGGTAGGACAGTTTCAAGGCAGACCGTTTACAGACGCTTAGGGCACATTGGTCTATATGCTCGTAGGCCTGTCATATGTGTTCCCCTTACCGCAACTCACTGTCGCCTGCGATTAACCTGGAGTAGAGAGCATGTACTGTGGACACCGCAACAGTGGTCTTGTGTGATGTTTTCCGACGAGTCCAGGTTTAGTTTGCAGTCTGATTCTCGCTGGACTTTCATTTGGAGAGCGCCATGTACCCGTTACCACCAAGAGAACACCATTGAACGACACCGTTACGGTGGTGCAGGATGGCTCGTTTGGGGAGGAATTATTCTTGGTTCTAGAACTGACCTGCATGTTCAGAGTGCCACATCTATCGGGATGTCATTCTGGAACAACATGTACGTTTGTTTCGAGGCACCATGGGTGCTGAATTTCTGTTTATGGATGACAACGCCCGTCCTCACCGTGCAAACATTGTAGACGAATGCCTTCAATCGGAGGAAATCACCCGTATGGATTGGCCAGCATACTCACCGGACTTGAATCCAATAGAGCATGTTTGGGTTATGCTTGGCCGACGAATTGCAGCCCGTCAACCCCCTCCCACCTGTCTACAAGAACTTCGGAGGGCATTGCTTGATGAGTGGTGTAATATTCCCTAAGATCATATTGATAATTTGATACTTAGCATGCGTAGTCTTTGTAAGGCCTGTATTGCATTGTCCGGGAGACATACATCGTCCGTATTAACCATCATACTAACCATGTTATACTGTTTTTTGTAAATAGGTTATTTTTTGAAATTTGCTCCAGGGAGTAAAAATAGCAATTTTTATTAATTATGTCAAACATGTGACAGATCTATACGGTTTCCACTAACCTCCTCAATGTTTCTTTAAATTTTTATTTATTTCAACCAATCTCCACCGGGAGCCAAAGCGTGATTTATGCAAATGAGATATATTATATAAGTTAGGGCTTAGCGAGTTAACAAAAAAAGAGTAAAGTTAAGAGTTAGAAGAGTGAAGTCAAATGAATTAAAACATCGGTAGATCAACACGCAGTGGTTGACAGTATTAGTTAGCAGTTACGTGACGAGCTACGCCGGAGAGCAGTAGATTGAAATTGGAAAAGATTCCGTATTACCGAGTGGGGATCATTATCTATGATCCTATCCAGCTTGTAAGGAATTCATCACGACGACGGAGCAGCCGACGTCAAAAGGATAAGGTTAGTGATTTAGAATATTGTGAATACGTGTACGTGTTTTTGCTGTAATTGTACGTGTTTGATCTTTCGTGGATTCAGTCGCGATTCCGTAGTTCCGCTAGTAGTAACTCCTTTCATACTCCACTGTGTTTTATTTCTCTTAAATTTGAATCGTGTGATTGTGGCCTTCCTGTGATTAATAAGCATCAATAAATATAGTGATTTGCAACTATGTCCCTTGATTTCTCTAATCCACCTACACGTCCAGAAACATTTAACGGTAGACGGGGAGATGATAATCTTAGGGGAGTGTATAATACACGACAAACATATAGCATCTTTTTTGCTCTTTACCTTTTGTTTAATAAATAGACTTTACAAATAAGTCAAATTTGTTTTGCTTCTGTCTCTTTCTTTGACTGAACTTCATTATCCTTAATTTATGGACACGAGTGTAGCTTTAGCGTCACAGTATATTATTATTGAATTCAATACATTGTTATTTTATGGCGGTGGGCGATGAAAACAATGATTGAACATTGGATCGAAAAGATTAAAAGTTTGAGAAGTACTGATGTAGACTGATGAACAAATTCCAGGATGTCCAGATCAAAAAATGACATGGTGTGATCACTAAAGGCATTCGTCATTTCGCTGACATTATATCTACTCACTCATCTCGAGGTAGGTTTGAGGAATAAAAACGAAGTGATTTTGAAATTTTGCCACATGTGGCTAGTTTAATGGATCTCGTACTTAGAGACTTTTTTCTTATTTTAAGAAATAGAAAAAAAGAAACATTGCTGGGTTGGATATTTGTCGACATGTATGACTTCTTTCAAGAGGATTAATAATGTTTTATACTCAATATACCAATTTCTTCAAAGGTGGACATCAAAAATGCTGAAAAAAATTCATAATTTTAATGGTACTTATGTAAAAAATATCTTGATTGTGTGGCAAAAAGGATTTTTTCTGATCTGATACTGTTTTCAAACCCTCATCCTACTTGCTCAAAAGAATATTTTTGACAGCAACCGAGCACGATACAGGTTAAGATAGAAGAAACAGAACATGAGCCCATCAGAAGAAGTTATACGAGAGCTTTATAAGTATGTGATGTTTTCTAATTGCACGGTTTGGTACAATTTACCTTTTAAATAATTACTCGTACATCTAAGCCACATCTCAAGTGGGCACAAGGCTGAAGATCTACGGATATTAAGATATGCAGATTATCTCTGTAGCAGATGTGAAATATATGAAAAGAAAAGGTATTGATTGGGAGCACACACAATTTTCATGAAAGTAATTTTGTGTGGTTTCCGACCTTTTTTCAATTATTTTCTATCTTAAACAACCCGTTGTACTTGTTAAAACATTAAAATTTTGTTAAACCAGTGTTTCTCAAACTGTGGGGCACGCCCCTAAGGGGGCGTGATAACCCTATGTGGGGGGCGAGCATATAGGAAAGTCGAAAATAAAATATTTAAAATAATTATCAATTTATTGAAAGGAAGTAAAACAAAATACATTCTGAAATAATAAAAATAAAATATACATTCACAATGATATTATATACTTATAAATGTATCAATACTGCCCAAAGTATTTGATAATTAATTTATCAATACTAAATTAAAAACTAGTTTAGCAATTACTATTGACTGCTCCTATAGGTTTGATACATGTTTGTACTTACCTTGATAACTTGATCGGTTAATAATTAGTCGTACTACAGCTTTAGCATCAAAGCGCATTATTATTGCATTCAATGCATAATTATTGTAAGAGGGGGCGCGATGAAAATTATAATTGAAAATTGGGTCACAAATATCGAAAGTTTGAGAAGTACTGTGTTACATTATTTAATAATTCTAATGCTTCTTCTAACTTCAGAAACCTTTTCACTGACATAACTAAGCGAGGGGAACATTAGAAAATAATTTTTTTTTTTAACTTTTCGTTATAAAGAGAGAAGCAGCGCGTCAATTGCATGCGGATCGTCCCACTATCCTATTTAGAGAACAGTTAAAAATAATTTGCTAAAACTTACCTAAGAACAATATAGCTCTAATTAACAACCAGGATGATAGTGAAAGAGTATTATCACATAAGAAAATGTCCAGCCAAGTGCCCAAAGTAAACTGAAAAAGAATTCTACAATCACAATGAGATGATGCAAACCTACTATAGCGATGAAGACGCAAAATGGGGGTGGAGAAGAAGGAGATATATATAACTCACACTATAGCAGAAGCTAATACATACCCCCAACATGTTCAAACTAACAAAATATTCACAACAAACAATTAATGATTTCTACATGACATTTTCCAGTTGCCCTCTAAATAGGACAGTGGGATAAAATGGGTTAATGAAGAATGTTTTTCAAATTGAAACACAATATCCAATAGTATTAGTACATGGAGAATTTCCCATTTTTTTTGGTAATGGCTTACCAATACATGTAAAAGGAACAATTCACCAAATAATGATCATAAATTTTATGAAGCGGAAATATTATGTACCAATAAATGTGACATTTTTTATTATACCATCGAATACTAATACGTGTTTATATGTTATGAGGCGAAATATATGAGACTTCTCTTCTGATACCTACGTTCTGTATTACTAAACACAACTGACCGAAGGCGAAAGTTTAATTTTAATCCCCATCCTTTCTTTTAGGACTATTTTAATTCACATCTCGTTCATGTTTCGAGAAAGTGACGCTGATGTTGTTGCTATATTAAAGAGGGCAATAGCGTCGTCGTTTGAAACGAGTACAAAATGGTGCAAAGCTGGTGGCGGGCGAAATCCTTTTGGGTGGCGTCGTAAAGAAGTCATAATCGCGACTCATCACTCACAAGGCGAGGGCCGTCAAGAGAGATTGTGGAAAATTGCGCGGCTTGAGCGATTAAAGCCCCTGCTCAGAGACAACCGCAATTAAGATGGACGCAGCTTTGTGCGTGCCCCGAACACTAATTGAATAATTGCGCCCCTTCCTCCCGTCCGGCTGAGAGACACCACTTTTTGTCAAAGATGTCCTCTCGGTTCGTGTTTCCGAAATTAGGAAGGTTTTAGATTTTGAAGGAGACAACTCACTGAACAGAACAGGCTTTTGAAAACTTCAGCAAAACAGACTTTCTGCTTGAATTTTTTTAAAAAAAGGCTTCTGTTAATTATAATAAAAACTTCATTAAACCAAGGGATATAAAATTTTCGCTTTAATCATAATATAAATAATTTCCTAGAGTGATAGATTTAAATCTATTTCATTAAACATTTTAAAATATTTCTATTAAATGAGTGATTATTTAATTTATCATGTTTACATCGCTTCCTTAAATTTTGATACTCTCGGCAAAAATAATAATGAAACTAACATTTCAAAATGTTAAAAAAAAAAAAATTTATAATATCGAAAATTTACATTGTTTTATTTTTCAGTATGACTTGGAACATTATGTATAAGTGTGTATGTATACATTTTACAGTCCTCTCTCTGATTCAGCTGTATATTTTAAAAGTATATGCGAGTTTCAATTTTTTTTTAATTGAAAAAAGGCGTCACTCAGCTAATTTTAAAATTTTTAAGCAGTTGTGAAAATGTTGTCATATTATGGAATGTCACTGAGTAAAATGTTTTTAATGCTTTAGGATGGGTTGAAAGTCCCTTTTGCATCCAAACCTATCATGTCCTTTCATTGAAAATCGTTTATTGTGCTTAAGTCGTTTTCAAGTACAACACTTCTTTGCATTTACATCCTTTTCAAGTATACGAATAACAACAAAAACAACAAAAAACTTATTTTGGATTTTTTTTGAGAGCACAATTGAGCATTTGAGTATCTTATTCAGTTCCTATTATTAGTTCACACTCTCTCCATATATATTTATAGATCTTATTCCAATTTTTAATCATTAATAAAATTGACTCAAGTTCAAATACGTTTTTCAAAACTTGTAGTGGATGACACTTGATGTTTGTACAGTTTTTTCAAATATTAATCCATTAATTAAATTTTATTTTTTAATTTTAAATTCTTAATTAAATTCTTAAATTAAGATAAATTGTTTTACAAGCTCATTTTTCTGTTGTACACTTTACTTATAACTTAACGAAGATTGACATCAGGAAGTTTAGAAGATTGTGCAAATGGATAAAAGTAAATGAACGTGCAACTCTCTCTCTATTCAACCAGGCACTCAAATATACTGTAACATAGGCGTAATGGAAAATGTGCTTATAATCGAAATAAATACCTCCATTTTTACTGTAATCTACTTTTTAAAATAGAATTAGAAAATGTTTTTTACCTATTTTTTTTCATTTTTTAAAAGTCTTTCAAGTGTTTGTTACTTTCCAATGCTTTTTCATATAATTAGTCCGTAGCTCAAGACTCTCGCATTGTCATGCTGTGGTAGTTTGGAGAGAGAGTGTCCTCGTCACTTGACCGTGGCTCAAAATTATGAAGTCCGTCGCCAATAGCCATCATGTTTGTATGTAGTGCGACTCTAATAAACCCTTATTTGCAGATATAATTAGCTTCATTTTTCTATAAATAAAATAATTATTAACTTTCTGAAATGTATTGAACTGAGAGAATTTTAATTCATCCTTATATTTAAGTCTCCCACAATACATTTTTAGACTTTTGAGCTGAGACCGAGCAACCGTTTATCTCGGTCAAAGGCTTTAAGTGCATGAAAAATATGAATGTCGAGAATAAATGTGTCCAACTTCATTCCACTCAAACTTTTCAATTCATTTACCGAATTTCCTCCCATTACAAATAATTCGTTTTCACTCGCTTAAGCAGCAGTGGAACGAGTTAAAGTGCAAATTTCTTTTGCGGGTCGAAACGAATTGAAATAGTTCGACCCACTTGGAGTTGTTTAGGTGTCATTTTAAAAGATTCTGGCATCCATTTCTGTACAAGAAGTCTTTCGAAAACTTTCGTCGACGATTTTCTTTTCAAAGTACACGAAAGTTTAAACCCAGGATAAACTGCCCATTTCATTTGCACTTTCCAGCAAGAAATTGTTAAATTATGCGAGAGTGGCTGCTTCTCCACTGGAAGTAGGGATGAACGCAAATTGCATCGGACACTTAAAGTTTGCTTTCGATTCTCGGAAGCTCAAAGAGAAAATTAACCCAAGCGAGTGATGCTTCGGTAATAATTTCTGAATCTCAAATTACTTCACTTAGTTTTCTATCTGTAATAGGAAATTAAATGGCTTGTACAATCTCATTTTATCATGGATTTGGACAGTTTCTTTCTTCTTCACGGGGTCTATTATAATTTCAGATTTCTCAAATGCGTACTAATCTCGTAAGTGATTTTTTCTCAATTTATATTATCCTTATGTTAATTTTAAGTTATTAGACTTTGCTATGAGGTACGATTAATTATCCATTTCGTCCATTCCTTCATAATCTTAGTTAGTTTAGATACAAATATTTTTATAATGACAAAACTAAGTTTAGATGATAACTCTTAAATTTAAACCTCCTTTACATAATTACATTATAGTTAAAAAATTTCATTTTATATCCTAATTAGTAACAGTCAAAGTAGAATTTTTCAATTTGCAGTTGAAAAACAGCTAAAACTTTCCAAATTTCAAAATATGTAGATAATACTCTTAACAAGGAGAAATAGAATATTCTGTAAGAATACATATAGTAAGCTCTCACTTATTTTTATTTGACGAATTCCCTGCAATTGGACTGGGATTGACGATAAGTGACTAAAGAGTTTTCGGCTCTTCCAAATGAGCCACGGTGTTCACATGAAAGAGAGCAAATTTCACTGCAATAAAAACATCTGAATTTCTATTCTGAATGTCAACACATCTAGAAGTTTCGAATTAGATCCATCGAAATTCTTTAACATTAAAAGATTCATTGGAAATACATTGAACATCAATCTATCAATACATTGGTTTATTATAACATCACGAAGTTGGGAAAATTATCAAATTAATATAAATATAAATATTACAGTATGTGGTTTTTTTAATAATGAAATTGTGCATCATCATAAGTAATGCTTTGTATTTAAATTTTGTTGTTAGTAAAACTACAAGATATTTTCCATTTATGGTGAAATAAAATGTTGTTTGAAACCCTGTAGTTGAATGGTAGTTCATTGTGCTTCCAAACCACAGGTCCGAGATTCAAACCCCGGGTGGAGCAAGGTCGACTCAGTCTTTCATCCCTTCAGTGGAATTATAAATGAGTACCAAGCTTTCTTCAGAACTTAACACTGGAGGTTTCGCGCTAGACTGACCAAATGACCGGAACATCTGCTCCTGCACCTCAGGACCCAAGGTCACGTATACTAAGATGGGCACAGTTGGCCTTGGCTCTCATGCGTTGCTGCACTACTGAGTTAAGTTAAAATGTTTTTTTTTTCTTAGAAGTTTTTACTACTTGTAAACAACTACTTATAAACATAGAAAAGGCATATTTTGCTTTATCTCAACGAAAAAGCTTCCTGTATTTGATAAAAATAAACTTTTGCCATACTATTTTTCTTCTTCAGGGTGATTCTAAAACCATGGTGCAAAGTTTAAAGAGGAATTGAGTACACTAAACCAAAAAAATTGTTTAGGAATATAGGGTGGAAGCACACACAAACAGAAAAAAAAATTCGGCATTAAAGGAAACATTCAATGTTCATTGGCAGCATACTTAAAGCTTGATTCCATAGAGAAAACTTAAAACAGCTTGAGAAATTCTATCCACCAACAATCCAATAGCAAAATTCCCCAAACTGCTAACGGTTGTTTAACTGACATGTAGACTACATACCCCTTGTGCCGGGTGTTTCGTCCACATGGTCCTAGATGATTTCTTCCAGGTGCGTTTATCGTATAATCCTCAATCTACCCCTTCCGTCAGTATTGGAGATAAATGAATCTTTTTCACACAGCTGTCAATGTGTGAAAAAGGTTCAATAGCTGAAACATTTTGCGGTTCGGTATGCGTCTACTTGAAAAGCGTTCTTGATACAGCAGTAGTTATGATCTGCCGTTGCCATTAGCAGCACCGTACATTAAATGCATGCCTGCTTTTTTGCTCTTAGTAAAATCTCCCATAATGACCTAAATCTGAAGCTAAAATTCCGCTTTTGTTGGTGCCGTAGATCACTGGCACACCGCTTTGCTGCCTTCAAATTGTCAACCAATCTCGCCATAAAGGTCACCAAGCACGCATGACGTTTGGTGGATGCATTTTCTAAATCTCTTTTAGCATTTTCTCTATGGAATCACGCGTAAAGTATGTTGCTAATGAACATTTAATGTTTCCGTTAATGCATTATTTTTTTCTGTTTGTGCATCGCAACGCGGAACTTCCTACCCCAATATTACTGTAGAAAAATTGTTTGTCTTATAGTGATCTCTACCACCCCTCAAAGATTGTCTAAAGATTTTAGAATAACCCTGTATAGAACATTTTATGACGTTACTTACATCGGAAATTGTTAACTTGAAAATTGAATTTGGTTTTTAAATCGTCCTTGGTGTCATTTCAACTTGGGTTATATTTCAAAGCCAGTAGATAGTAGCTTTCGAAAAAATTTCAAGTGCGATGACAATAAATAATCATTCTAAAATTTGGGTTCTGAAATTATAAGTATATTTTGCTAAGTATATAATAAAATAGATTTAATGTATTACTTGTTAAACACAAAGGAAAACAATTTTTATCCCTTAAAAATCAGTTTTTTATCATATAACAGATCAGGAAATAAAAGTTAAACCCATGGATGCATTGAAAGAGCTAAGAATGTCATTTTGAAGCGCATCTCATATGAATAGTTTAATATTTAAATCATACGTTTTAATTACAAGTTTAGCCAGAAAAATATCATTTGGGAAATTTACTTATTTTTAATTTTAATTGTATTATCTAAGTTCTATATATATATACACAGGGTGGCCATAATTATACTGCAAGTGTTAAAGGGGTGCTGGAGAGAAAACTATTGGGAATATCCCCAGTATTTTCCCAATATTCCATTGAAATTTGGTATCTACACGTTTCAGAACATGCGCAAGTCAAACATGCAAAGAAAAAAAATCGCCATTTTCACCCGATAGATGGGGCTGTGCCGTGTTTCAATGTTTATCGACGTTATATATGCAAATTTTAAGCCCATCGAACAGTATAAAAACAAGACCACATTGAATAATGGTCAATAATGACCCATGCTCACCGGACCTTAATCCTTGCGACTTTTATCTGTGAGGAATCTGAAAGATATGGTTTATAGAGAACGACATGTTTCTGTTGCGGAATTGAAATCTAGCATGATAAAACTTGTGAGTTGTGTTACAACAGAGATTTTAAATACGTCGGTGGACCATGCTGTTTTACGTTTTCGGCATGTGGTTGCATCTGGTGTTTCGCATATTGAGCACATCATGTGATAATTTCATTGAATAAATAATGGTTTAATTGTTTTCCAAAGCATCTTTATGGATTGTTTAATTTGTGATCTTAATTTACGTTAATTTTGATTACATGATACTGTAAAAATTTAATTACGGAAGCGAATTGAATGGAATTTTGATAAGCTGTAATTGATGTTTTATATTGTTTACTTGCTTCTTAGAATGTAATTATGCTCTGTCTACCGGTTTTGTAAGTTGTATATGCCACCGGTGAGCATTGAAATATGGTACAGCACCATCTATCGGGTGAAAATGGCGATTTTTTTCCTTTGCATTTTTGACTCGCGCATGTTCTGAAACGTGTAGATACCAAATTTCAATGGAATATTCCCAGTGGTTTTCTTTCTACCACTCCTTCAACACTTGTAGTTTAATTATGGCCACCCTGTATATATATATATATATATATATATATATATATATATATGTATGTATATATATATAATATATATATATATATATATATATATATATGTATATATATATATGTATATATATATATATGTATATATTGTAGTTAGTTTTATTTGTTTTAAATATATATATATATATATAATTCAAAAATATACACAAAATAGTTATAAGCCTAAGATGACTAGTATATGTATAATATACACTAAATATATAGCTTCAATTCTAATTAAGCATATATATATAAGCAATATTACAGACTTGATTTAGGTATTTTGGTATTTAACTTTTTTGGGTTTTGATGCAGAGTCGAGGAAAGGATGAGGAGGCATGGTTGATTTTTCGTGTTTATGGAAATGGAAAGTTATTTTCATATAGGACCTTTAGTCCTATAAGAAATGTCGGCAATGTTCAGACAATTGTCCGAATACAGATCTCTCTGAGGACACTCATTAATTTGCTGCAAGATCACCAGTATGGCAGGACTGAAGAACAGGTAGTCAGGGGTCAGTTCTATGGCAGGGCAGTTCCTACACCGCAGGTACATTCTTGTACAACCTTTGTTGATTTTCATCCCTCTCAGGTGGCGTGTCCTCAGCCTAAGGAGGGTATTCCCGCTAAAAATCTATTTGTAATGAGTAGCTCCGAAATTTTGTGTTTCAATTTTCGAAAAATTCGTTAAATTATTTATCCCTATGGTTAGGTGCAAGCTGTTAAAATCATGTACTTTTCCGGTAAAGGGATTTTCTTATTTGTTCGCAAATGCGGAAGGTGCAAGATTGAATCATCCTGATTTAAAAAGCTGCAGTTTTAGTTTTGGGTAGAAGATTATGGTTAGTTCTAGGTAAGCTAGAAATAAATTGCCACGAGAAGTCTTGGAGCGCTCAAAACCCTTATAAACTAAAATCCATTATGGGAAAACTTAAGTGTGAATTATTACATTTGTGTAAGTATATATATATATATTAATTTACATTACTGAATGTCATTATTGTTTACCAAAGCTTTTACAGCGAAAGAAATTAAATACCAAAGTCACTTAGCACACGTCGACATTGTATAAATGAGAAAAAAAAACCCGTCTTATCTTATTCATATAAAATTTATGTAATCCATAGATACATTAATTTTTTTATTGTTAATCAATAGAAAGTTAAAGATATAAAAAATATCACCTCATTCTTAAAAATTCAACTCAGTACAATGTCAGTATATTAAAGATTAATTTCAACCTTCACTCTTCAATCGATATGGCTTTGCTTCATGTCGTTTCGGATAATGAAGGATACATCTTAACTCTTATAATTTCCAGCGAAACAGATTTAAAACCTTTAATGTATTTTCTGAAGATACCATCTGTTGATCTTAATATTGTTCAGTGATTTTACTACGAAAATAATTATTTCATTGAATGTTATGATGAATAATTTCTCAAGTTACTTATATTATATTAATACCATTCTGACTATTTTTTAGAGATACTCGTTTAATTTTCAGTTTTGCGCAATGAAACATTATATTTTGTTCTCTAATATTCTGATATTTAATTAATGTTTTGCGCTTGAAGTTGTAACAAATGAACACAGTAAATTTCTGATCATAATCCGAATCACCCTTTGTACGAAATAATTATTTTTTAAATTTTTTATTTGTATTTATATACCATTGAAGTATGCGTACTATCCTAAAAAAACCCTAAGAAACAAGATGACTTGAACGAGATACTTGAAAAAATTGTAAAAACTTTCTACATTATTTCGTAAGCTTATTATTTATTTAAATGATTATGTACATTAGCTCTAAGGAAAATGGCATAAAAGTAACTTTCTAGATTCAAGCATTCATAAGAAATATCAGCTATTTGGAAAACTAATTTATTGCAAGAAAATTATAATACATTACCTCTTTCCTCAAAATAAATAATAATGAGTATAAACTAATGAAAAAAGTTGTTAACGAACTTTATTGTTAGTTAAAGGACCAAAACGAAACCTAACGAAAAAAAACCTAGTATGAATGATAAAGTGTTTCGAAAATTGAAATAAGAGTTAATGTGTTGTTGACCTCGTTTGTGTGCGATTTCTGTTCTTTACCGCAAATTGTTTATCACACTCTTGTAGCTTTTTAGTGCGAAGTTAATATACGTTCATTTATTTACTCATATCATATCGTTTTTCCATCGAAGCTCAGATAAATTAAATATTTTTCTTTAGTTTTTCTATGTGTTCAGAGAAAATTAGAAAAACTATCTCACACACCTTTGACTTGAAAGAACATAAAATCAAAAATATCAACACAAAAAACTATTTCTGAAGACTTTCCATTACATTCTTATTTTGGTGCATAGAGATGTTATTAACTTATATTGTTTAGAAGAGACTTAAGGAAAAAGTTTTTGCTAGCCTCATTTTAATATTAGTTAATATTTTCACATCTTATATTCTGCTCCTATGGGAATAAAATTATTTAATGATAAATGATACATTTAGAATTTTTAAAATATAAAATAACGCAACACAAAAAAACTCTTAAAAGCGTTGAAATGCTTATAACTCTTTTTTTAAAAAAAAAACTCATGTATAATTAAACAGCAGAATCATGTTACAAACAACGGCTATTTTTTAAAAAAATGAAGGCAAAAATGGCTGGGCCGACAGCTGTTTGGAGAGGATAATGCAATCCAATTGGCGAGTGCTGCGGGCGTATTTACTTAGAGCTAAGAGAGTTATTCGTGTGATTTTCCTCGTGAATAGATTTTGTCCTTTGGCATTGATTAATTTCTAGAAATTCACGTTTTCAAAGCTAAATTGGAATATGATTCAACTGATGGACTTGAATCGCGAAATTGGAACACTCTACTCAGACATCCCGAAACGGAATTTTCTGCGATTCAATGTTTAATTAGCAAATATTTGTTGGAAAATTCCAATCTAGTGCCCATCACTGTTTGCGCTGTTGCATTAATATTAATAGAGAGTCAAGAGTCTCGATTTCCTATTAACTTCAGAATTTCCTCTCTTACGGTAGTCATAGTTACTCTCCATAAATATTTATAAGAATCCCCCCCCCCTCCTTCCCATTGAAGCGATATTTGTTTAAATTGCGGAAACTTTTCTACCTGACTTTGGCTAAGATAAGCAGGTGATTGTTTAAGAGAGTCAAACCATATATATTTTCGAAGTTTTAAGACAGAAATTGTTGAACTTAAGTGACGAAAGTTTTGGAGCAAAAATGCTGAACGTAATGAAATTGATTATGTAACATAATGCTAATTGCATATTTCAGGAATTTTTTAAATGTGTCCTTGAAAGTATTTTACTGCTTCTATAATTCAGATGGTGAACTTCAAAACAGTTGAACAAATACCTCAAATAAAAAATATGAACGTAGAATGAATTCATTTAAGTTTTTTAAGTATTTATTTTTATTTAGATTCAATAATATTTGTTGTTTCATGAAATAAATTTAGTTTCCTTCGTAAGTTTTTGTTGAATTTTATGAATGGAATCGATCTTAAAATGATAAAGAGGAAGCTGGATTGTTGTCTCCTAATTTTTTCTTCTACTTTAGAAAGAGTCAAATGACGCGAATAGTGCTACTAAGTTTTTGCCTCACTTCCAAAACACCATGCATTGCAACCAAGGCAAATAGTTAAAAAAATTTCTAAACTTGAAGCTGTCCGAAAGTAATTTTCATGTATGATTACGTCTCATATTTTGGTTTGAAATATCTAAGAGGTTGTCTTCACCAAGAATAAAAAAGATTGAATTAAGCTCGAAATACACTGCTGGCCACCGTAAATGCAACACCAAGAAAGACAAGTGATAGCACAACAAAATTTATTTTTTAGATAACATGTTGACCAAGTATCAAATGATTAAATTTATTGACTTCTGTGAAGTGTGGTTCCTGCAAGAATCAGTGACCAGAGTAGCCGTTATTGTTGGAGATAACCGCTGCCGCACGCCTCGGCATTGATTCAAAGAGACTTTGGATGTGTTCTTGGGTACAGCAGAACAAGCAACTTCCACACGCTGTCAAAGTTGATCGAGTGTGGCAGCTGGGGGTGTAATCTGGGTCAATAGTTGAGCAACCATGGACCACATGTTTTCTATCGGCGAAAGATCCGGAGAGCGAGCCGGCCAGAGAAGCAATTCAATCTGGTGATTGACGAAGAATCTTTGGACAATGCGTGTCACGCGTGGTCGCGCATTATCCTGTTGAAATATGGCTGTGGCCAAGCCCTGAAGGTAAGGAAGGACAACTGTCTCCAACACCTCGGAGATGTAGCGCTGGCTGTTTAAAGTACCGGCAATGCGTACTAGAGGAGTAGCGAGAGTGATATCCAATACCTCCACATTCTATAATACCCGGTGCAAGACCAGTGTGGTGGTGCATAACACAGTTGTTCAGTATCCTCTCTCCACGGTGTCTCCACACTCGAATCCGACCATCGTGGTGTTGCAGACAGATGTGTGACTCGTCAGTAAAGACAACTTCATTCTATTCTGCCTCCCACATCCTTCTTTCATCGCACCATTAGCGCCGGAGACGTCTGTGGTTCTGCGTCAAGGGTAGATCAAGCAATGGACGTCTTGCGGACAGACCACTTTACTGTAAACGGCGTCAAATGGTACGCTCAGACACTGAATGCTGTGCTACAGACTCTATGTGCTGTGCTATGGTTCGTGATGTGACTGAGCGATCCGTCACTGCCATGCGCACATTTTGCCTGTCCTCACTTGAAGTGGTGTACTGGGGTGGATGCGATCGACCACGTCGGTCCGTCGTACCCTACTGCATCCAACGGTCACATATCCGCATTACAGTTGTTTGATTTCGTCCAACACGACTACCGATTTCCCTGAAAGATAGTCCACAATCTCGGTAGCACAACAATCCTTCCTCTGTCGAACTCGGATACTTGATCAAATGCTGATCGCTGTTTTCTACGAGACATAACTGATCGTTTTTTGAAAAAAACCACAAGAAAAACACAATTGCCGAACTTGCAATCGTCGAAATCTCCAAGCCTTAAATAGCGCTTTGAGGTGGCGCACAGGCGTGCGTGATGTGTGTCTGCGCTGAAATTCTAATCATTTGCATATCTCACCTCCGCTAATGCATATTGTAAATTTCATGTTATTTGCGTGCTTCCTTTAGGGTGTTGCATTTACGGTGGCCAGCGGTGTACATTTTTAGACAGAAAGATATCTCAGATTCCATAAAAATTCACTATATTGTAATTTGTGCTTGTGTTTTTAAAATTCGTAAATACTCTATAAATATACATTTTTCTCCTTTAACGAGATAAGTGAAAACTCAATTAGTACTTTTAAGGAATATAATAGGGAAGGGAATTTAAAACAGGAAAAAAATTGGTTATCTTTATGTAAAACAGAGCTGTATAATGTTTGCTGTTATCTATAGCACACAGTGGTCTCCTAAGTGATGCATGAAAACTCCAGGATGAAGGGTACGCGTAAACGAGAGAACAGCTCAGAATATTTACTTATAATTCCCAATTTAAATTTTCTTTCGATGGGTTTCCTTTAATATGTGATAGTCTCGAATCCTACAAGACATCGCGTGATAACACTAGGCAACATCAAAATTTTTTCGGGCTCAAAAATAGTTTATTATGAAGTATTTTGTTCTGCTAAACACGAAAATCATCATAAAAACTTTAGATTAGCTCTTGTTTTCAAAAATCAGAACTCTCTATTCATAAATAGCTGTATTTTTACTCATCTTTACTTTCTGTGTATAATATTTTCGATGTTCATTTAAGCGGGTAGATGGAAGCTCTTGCCTCAGGAACGATTTTTATTTCAACGAAAGCCATGTAACCGCGCCACCTCTCTTCAGGTGTGTTTTGAGTCTAACCTAGAGCATCAGTAGAACAAAGAGCAGGCAACAGTGCACGATTCAAGTGATATTCGCTGTTTTTCGTCTTGCAACTCAAGGTAAATCAACTATTTTTAAGTTTCAAAGATAAGTGTGGTATAAGGATTTTTAGAAAGCAAAAAGGATGAAAACTATCAACAGTTGGTGAAAGAACTCCTACAAAATTTTCTTGACCCAGGATGCAATATGTCTCTAAAGATCCATTTTTTACATTCCCATCTTGGTTTTTCCCTAAAAACTGTAAAACTGTAAGCGATGTGAACACGGTGAAAGGTTTCATTAAGATATCACAGATGTGGAACGTATATATCAGGGTCGTCGGGATGAACCAATGCTTGCAAACTACTGCTGGACAGGGATAACTTGTGATACTCGGGCTTCGATATACAAGAGGCAATTCAAAAGGAAATGTTCACAGGAAATAAATTGAAGTATATTATGATTTCTGATTATGAACACGGTTTCTTAAAAAATGACTTATTGTTCTATATGTATTAGTTAGTAATGTTTTGTTCTTCAAATTTATACCTATAAATTGATGGATGGGCTGTGGTATATCTTAAAAACAAGAGCTAATAAATAAATTTCATTAACGTATTCGTTTTTTTAACCCAAAATTAGTAATAAAGGCTATTTAAAACTAGGAAACAAACAAAAAGCTGTTTTTTGTTGCCTTGTGTAATTAATTCTTTCAGTTTAACTGGTTAACGGCAGTTAGGCAGTTAACCCCAACTTAGTTTCCTCAAAAACTACCACGTTGACACATTTCACAGTGAGATAATGCAACATGACATCTGACACCGATTTTGAACAATCAGCTTGTTAAGTACCGGAAATCATATGATTATCGAACAAGAGAGAACTTTCCGACAGGAAAAGCTATAAAAGCTGGGATCCCTGGAATGAAAAGAAAGAATGTTTTTGTCTATTGTCAGGACTTTGCATGTGTTTGTGTACGTATATATATATGTAATGACTTCTTCTAACTCTTTAACTTTACCCCGTTAAATTATGTCCTAGTTCTTTCGTACAAGACTGTTATAATCTTAATCTAATTGCTCGCGCGAATTTGCATCCAATCACGACTCCTGTTACAAAAGAGTCCGTACGACCTTCACCGCCAATTTAAAACTCGGAGCAGCGGTTACGCGCGCTCTTTCGCTTCTGTATTTGCTTCAACATGTAGCCGACTGCAGCTTGTATTTGTGTTGTGTGTGTATGTTTCTTTGTGATTACGTCCATCTGTGTGTCTTCATGTTCAGTGTCTAATAAAGAAGAATAGCTTTTCGAAGACTACCTCTTCCATAATAATAAAAATTCAACATCAACCATATAAGGAAACACCAACATTGGCCACGCTATCAAGATCTTCGCCAAAAGTCGTCCTCCTTTACTAAATCCATCATCATCGTTATCTATATACATGTCAGGCCCAAGACCTGCTGGTAAGTGAAGGAAGGCATCATCTTTTAAATATCAGTCCTTTTAATTATCAGTCCTTTATCCATCGAGCATAGTTAATTCAACATGGCGGTCATTTGGCGCGCAACCGGGTGGAACAAAAGACAACATCACAGCGAGGAGTCACCAGTTTCTCTTTTAGATTATGCTCTATCTACGTCAGTGCTCGGTCTACCTCATTATTTATTTTTAATTAGAAGAAGAATAAATTGTTTTAATTAAAAATGGATAGTTCGCATTAATCAATATTCACTTCAAAACATAAATATGTATTTTTTTTTCAATTTCATCTCGATTACTAATCATAATTAAATATGCTTAGGTGATGAAGTTACCAAACTGGGGTATTTTTAGACAAACCTTTCCACACATAATAATCCTCATTCAGTGGAAATGTTAGTAATTAGAACATAAATCATGCAATCGATCACGGTGAATAAAAATATGTTTAAAGTTACTTCTTATATATTATTGAATGAAGACCTTAATTTTTAACCCTTGTTCTCCGGTATAAATAAGTATTGTTCTGCTTTTTGAAACTCATTATTATCAGTTTTCTATAACATTAGAAAGAAACAAGCGCTTCGTCTGTCGCGGAAACAAATTTTTCTACAACTGAAATCCTGAATTTTCCTTTTTAATAATTTACAAGGAAAACGACCTTAACAGTTGATTCTCGCTTTCCTTATTATAATTATAGGTTTCTCTGTACCATTAAAGCTTCATACGTTGCTCAAAAATTAGGCTTAAACTAACCGATTTAACACGAGTTATAAATGTCAAACCCAAACCTCTTTTCTTGGCAAAGCATCAAAGAGCATTTTCTCGAAGAGGAGGACTTTTAACTCTTACGGCCCTTCCACGATGTTTCATTTTTTCTTTCAAATAAGGAGAAAGGATGTTCCGTTAAACACATTTTAAATGTCCAGGTCTTCTCCTTTGCCCTCAGACAGATCAGAAGGGACGGAGAGGAGGTGAGAGCAAAAATTTTCATAACTTTGCAATTCACCTGAGCACGGAGCGACCTTTCGGGGCGTCATAAGCTCCCGGAAACACGTGTTCGAATGGGATGCATTTGTATAATGCGATGGGTCCGCAGATGATATTTGTTGATTCTTTCCTTTCCCGCGGGGCAATTATAAACGCATTAGAGAAGAACTCTTCTCTTAAAGGCCGTTACATAAAACAATTACTGCGCTCGTGTTTTTTCCCCCAAATTTTGTTTGACTGCAGCCGGCGTCGTCCGTTTTTGTGGGAAGGGATGGTTATTTCTTTTTTTTTTTAATCTTTCTCTCTCCGACGTTTAATGGTTGTAGCTTCCGCGGAAATCGATGGTCGAAAGAGTTAATCTGTTAAATGATATATTGGAAAGACAAGAGAGAGAGAGAGAGGCTACCTTATATGTTCGCTTAAGCATTTCAGGAATAATTTTCATGTGGTTAACACATTCTCGGTATGCATAGAACATTTTAACCGGGCTTCATAATGTCCTTCATTAATTCGAATAATTTTGTGCCCGAAATAAAAGGCAGTTCCATTACTTGATCATTACTTTTATCAATTATTGTAACAAGTATTTTAATTTTGCGCCTAAATTAATAAATTACCTTATAAATTGTGAAGTGCAAAGGAGCCCACAATAAAATTAAATTATAAAATGTAAGGAGCAATCAATTATAAATTAAAACTAAATATTATCCATATATATATATATAAATTTTCATTGAACTTGTAAAGTATATTTGCAAATTAATTTAGTTCCTTTTTGTTTTAGGCTATTTTACACAAATCTATTTTTGTGTTAATTGCGTGTATTTCGGCTACATGTGTCACTAATATAATAATCGCTTTGTTGCTGCAGCAAAGAACAATTACTTAGTTGCTATAACTATGATTCATTTGCGTCGCCTATCCGGTATAGCGGTGCTCACTGCGGTGACGTAGGACCGGGGTTCGAATCCCAAAGAAGGCAGGAATGTTTGTAAATTTATAGTGTCTTTGCGGCTTGAGGGTACTCTAAATAGTCGTTAAGCCGCAAGTCATCTCGTGAGGTTGGTGAAGGGGGAAGAGAGGGGAGGTATTTGACCACCTTCAGGGTATTCTCCCTCAAAATTGGGGTGAAACCGAACTAAATCGTATGGTCACGTGTATGGTGCTCAAAGCTACGGCTAACCACAGGCGTAAGTATCTAGCCCCTTGCCACTATGAATTTAGTGGGTTTGACCTGATGCTATTGTCGATCAGGGTGCATAAGTAACAACAGCAGCCGCATATTTTATTTGCAGACGTAAATGTTGCTTTGAATTAGATGTTATTATTGTTATTATAATTTTATGTTATAAGTTGAATTTCTACAATCTTCTAAACCAAGCATGCGAACTCGGGGCTCACGGTGAATATGTTTGCAGCCGAGAGAATACGAAACACGAAGGAAAAATTTTGCTTTGAGTATTTCTTAGCTTAATTTTAAAATTTCTAATTATTGATAACGAACCACAACATTTCTCAATGAACTGTAACTAATCGTTTTGAACCAATGCCTAGTGGTCAAGGTCAGTGACTCGCCCCTAGTGTGTCATGAGTTTGAGTCTGCATCCACTGAAGACCCAATGTGTAGAGGAATCAAATGCTTGTTAAAATTGTCGAGGCTGAAACGTCCTCACGTTGGTGTGGTGTGGAAGTTAGGAGAGTTGGTGCCAGGTGAGGATTCGTCTTCATCACTTAATCATGGTTCAAGATTACGATATTTGTCACCAATAATCCACATGCTGCTTTACAGTGCGGCGTTCATATAACAGCCCCTTGAATCGACGCAGTATCTCACCCACAAGTAACAATGAATATTTTTTCAATCTATAATTAAGGTATGAAAACCATGTCATGAATCTTCTACTTATTTTTATATTCTCAATATTAAATATTTATTTTGAGATAATTAAAAATATACTTATGATACGCATAATAATAACTGATTTTTTATGTCGGTCAAGTTGAAGTCAAGAAAAGTGCATGTATATATTTAATTTAAAAATTTGTACTCATCTATTTTAGACATCTGCAATCAGTATATTATTATCAGAATCCCGTGAGATTTAAAAATAAACGAAAAAACACTAACAAACACAATTATTTTCAAGAAAAGTACGAAATGACATATTTTTGGTGTGATATAAAAGGTCAAGCGATTTACTTAATATGTGTCACCATGTTATTAATGTATACTAAAATTATACAGCATAAAAAATCATTCGTGTATATGATAGAATCACAAATAATACACTTCAATTAAGATGAAAAAATTACCTCCGAAACTGGAAGTAGTTCCGGTGGTACCACATGACTTTTAACACTAAAATGTTGACCCGTGGCAAGAAAAGGAGTTTGATGCTCCTGTTCTAAATATTTAACTACATGTCTTATAACTTCACCTCATTCAATTGATAAAAGTTTTTTTCATTGTCAGAACACTGGCATTATAAAGCTAAGGCAATTGCAGTATTTATTTTCAAATTATTATAAAATCGATTTAAGTGCTTAAAACTTTTTGAAAAAATCAAATGATACAGATAACACTTAGCACCCATCTAACCACGCTTTTACAATCAGAGTACTGACCATTAAGACAATAATATAAACTAGGAAAAGATATTTCGTTAAATATAAAGTCTTAATATATGTAATTAATACATTAAGCAACAATTTGAACAAATATTTTAAAGAATACATGTCTTGAAATTCTTTATATGATTTAATAGAATTGAAGTAACGACTTAAACCAGACTATCCTATTTTTTTTCTTCAAAGTTTAAGATGTATATTCGGATAAAATCATCATAACCAAATGAATATGACCAAGAAAATAATTATAACGATTAAATAATTCGGAACAAGCACAATAAAAATTGAGAAAAGCAGAATCATTTTATTAAAAAAGTATCACAATACAAATCAAATCCCTTCACTTGGCTAGTAATCCTTATTTTTTCTGTTTCGCTGCATATCATTCAACTAGTAAAGAAATAGCGTTCCTTTTGAATTCGAGCTATAAAGTTTTTTATGGTCTGAAGGATGAGCTGCAATAAAAATACATAAAGATCGCAGCCCCTTTTTTTCGCATCTTTGTTAACCAAATCACGGGCAGACTGAATACTCCAATGCAGAAAAACGACTCCAAAAAGAGCGGAAGGAGAAAACCTTTCTGCCTTTAATAAAACACTCTGGGCCCCACTTTTCTGGGTGCCCGGGACATTTCAATAACAAGTGGAAGTCTCCCGTCAGAGGAAGATAAATGATCTTTTCCAAGACATTTAGACAGGACGTCTCTCCAATTTGGCGAGTAAATCCTGTCGTTAGGAAAACGTTTTCTCTAGCACCCCAAACAGAAAATTAGTCTTATTCTACGTGCTTTTTTTAAGCTGAAAATTTTATTTTATGCCTTATCTGTTTTTATCAGGCATTAAATTACATTTCAGATATTTTATTTGATTACATTAACTTCACTTACTTCAATGTTTGTTTTTGTTTTATTTATTATTTGTTTTGCAAAGAGAGAGTGAATAAAGAAAAAATATTAAAAGGCCGTTGAAGCATGCAAAAGCTCACTTGTGTTCTTTAGAGATGCACTAAAATTAGATGTCTATTTTGTTTAAAAAATATTTAAATAGGATTATTCAGCAATTAAAACTTTTAATTAGTTTATTACTTTGTACTGGTCTGATTGACTGCTTTACTTATGGCATAGAGCAGCGATACTCAACCTGCGGCCCACCGGGCCTTTTTAAGTGCCCGGTCATGACCCATTGCTCTGAGAAATTCATTTATTTATGGAAATTTGGTGGGAAGTTCTTTGTTAAGAAATCAAATATATGAATTTTGCTTTTTGCTATCAATGTCGTATGGGTGCGAATTGAGATTTCTTTCTTCTGATTAGTGGTAATAGACAAAAGGCAAGTAGTCACCATGTTATAAGTGGAACTAATTTTTAATTATCTTTTATACCTTGCAAGCGAAAAGTATTTGAAGAAAATAGATTGTTTCTACACGATTGGGAAGTCAACTAGTTTGTAGTGAAAAATAAGCATGGTTCAGTAATTGTTTGATTTGTCACAAAATGTATTTAAAAAACACCAATAAAAAGGAATCATTCAATGACACTTTTCCTCGAAAATCTCTTTCAAGAGATGATAAATAGGCTTTCTTGAATAATCTTTACAACAACAAAAAAGTGTTTGTCAGTGGTAATGTCTCAGCGATAAGAAAGGCACCCTATGAAAATTTTTATAACATTGGTAATCATATGAAACCGTTAACTGATGCAGAATTTGTGAAAGAGCGATTCTTAAATGCTTCCAATTTAGAACAATTCAGTGAAAAAAATAGAAATTTAAAAAATAATAATTAAAAAAAGCAAAATAGGTATTTTAATATTTTGATCAATTCACACATTTTAAAATGTCTATGTTATCTTGGCCTTAAAGCATTTCTCCCCCCCCCCTTCCATTAATGATCATGTTGCGGCCTGCGTGAAATAGGTAACATATGTATGTGGCCCCGCAGAAAAAAGGTTGAGTACACCTGTCTTAGAAGCACCCTAGGCCTATTATCAATGGATATCTTGAACGTGAACCATTATCAAAAATAACACATGAACTCTGACAACCAATTCTCAAAATTTCCATATCACGCTAACGTGAGAAACTCTACCCTCCAAAGTTTCAGTGTGCATCAGCTACACTGCATGGCCGATCTTTAGTGGCATTAAGACATGCATGCATAACTCTAATTCACATATTTTTGAGAGGTAAGACCTCTTACGTAATTTTGCATGGTTTTATTCTTTTCTATCGATACTACTTCTTCTAGAGATCCCACATCCATTTAGTTTAGTCTATGCATAGAAAGTACGAATCAAAATGAAATGCATAGTTTGATTGTTGAATAAGAGTTTATTTTCGGGGTAATTAAGACGATATATTAGAGAAGAGATTGAGTGGGCTGCGTGTGTAACATATATTGCAATTCAGTTACATAATCGTTCACTTTTATTGTGAGTATCCATGGTAACCTAGTAGTCATGGTCACGAGCACATGACTGACATGCCATTAGTTCAAGCCCTAGTACCACTGAGTGAGTGAGCCAATATTAAAGTCACACTATTCAGCTACTCTAGGGGTTTTGGTAAAGAACCTTGAATTTTGAACCACGATCAGTTGAAGAGGACGACACCTGAGCATGTGCCTCTCACTCTTAACTTCCACACCACACCACGGGAGGACGTTTGAGCTTCGATAGCATCTTCCACTGAGCTTAATGTGCATCAGTCCACTCTGCACGGCGGGTCTTCAGCGGTACTAGGCTACCACGGCCACCTAGTACCACTGAAGAGCTGTCATGTAGAGGGGCAGATGTGATACAACCCGGAGGTTGCAGGTGTATGAGAGTTTGAAGAAGAAGCAGACATGATAGTTATTGACAACATAGTTACTTTTATTTTAGATCTAACACTTTATGAACGAATTACAACTTTATCCTTAACCTTGGGAGCAATCTTAAATCTAAATTCTGAATCTAACTTAAGAGATTATTCAAAAAGACTTATATTTGATTGTAGTTCCTTATACAACTTCTCGAACAACGACAGCTTGTTACAAATCTACTGCAATTTCCTTTCACAACTCCGGGTGGATATAAAGCTGGATTTTTACTTCAGACCGCGTGACTTCATAATCGCAATTCCTTTTCTACTATTTCGAGATTTCATGTTTAACCTCATACAGCCGAGAATGTCAAGGCTTAAGTAGCATGCACATTAACAAAAAATCAACTTTACGGAAATCTGTTTTTAAAATTAAATCACAGTAAAATAATAATTTTTCCAAGAGGATTAGTTGAAGCTCCGCGGATAGAACTCGTCACAGATGCACGTTATATCTGTCGGGGCAAAATGCTTTCCCGTTGGTATGGAAGTTTGGTGCCAGCTCAGGTGTAGTCCTCGTCACTTGACTGAAGTTAAAAATTACGAGGTCCATTCCCGCTCATTATCATAAACATTCTCACTCTCCTAGTAATGATTCATTGATTCTAAATGCGTTTAGAAGTCAATTCAGTGTATAAATTGCAGTTTTTACATATTTTCCCTTCGTATCCTTATATCCGAAGCCCAGTGGCTGAGTGGCAGTGAATCGCGCTTCTACACCAGAGGTGAGAGGTTCCAACACCGGGCTGGGCAAGAGCGACTCATTCTTTCATCCCTTCATTGGGTCGATAAATGAGTACCAAGTTTGCTTGGGAATTGAATACTGGGGGTTTCGTGCCAGACCACCTCACCGGAGCATCTGCTCTTGCACCTCAGGGTCCATGTTTAGGTATGCTGAGACGCAGGCGCAGTAGACCTTGACCTTCATGTGGGCTGTTGCGCGATTGAGTTAAGTTATCCTTATAATCATTAGTCTTGCTTTCTTTTAGTGTAGATTTAAGTTAATTTTTTCTCTCGAGAAATCCTTATTATTGTTGATTTAAAATAAGAAAAATAGTGAGTTCTTTGCTTTTGTGAATCTGGTTATATTCTTGAATACTGCATTAAAAGTAGATCGAGGAAATACTGCTGAACTTAACAACTGCACGAGTATAATTTATATAAAGTATCTTAAAAGATCTCTATATTGTGTCATGAATAATTACCAATTAAATATTTTTTCAGTAATTTAAAGAAAGTGAATAAGAGATATTGTAATAAAATACATCATGTTACACTATTTTCGATATTGAGGAGAAAATAAAAACATTAAATTAAACTGTTTATATTTACTTACTTTTAGAACAATTTGAAACATATAACACGATTGAAAGAATTCGTTACGTATTTCGGTAAGAAATTTGCCTATTAAAAGTTAAAAAAGAGTGTGTGTCCTTTTCTAAGGATCTTATATTTAAGACACTATTGAAAGAAAATTCCTCCCGAAGTGTTTTCGATATTATAAACACTCGTAAGAAACATTACTTTGTTGTAAAAGCACATAGTTTCCTGAAATTAAATGCATACTTTTATTACAAATTATCCTCGTGAGCCACTTTCCAATGATTTAGCTACTTTATTAGAGCTAATATTTACGGTATGAAATAATCGGATTATTGCTGAACTGTATACCTTTTTACTCTTTCTATCAGTTTGTGTTCTCAACAAAGAAAGAACTTTGAATTCAATAATTTGTGCCGGATTACTGAGACTGCTATCATATGAGCAAAAAGTGTAAAGGGTCTATATTTTATGGTAATGGTTGGTGAGACAAAAAAAATTTACTAAGAAACCAACACTCAACTATTTCATGGAAGAATTTAAAACCTTTCCTTTGACTTGACCTTGATAGCTGGGTAGTCAGTTCAAGCACTTGTAACCATCTTTATTCTTTTTTTCAACAAATCACGAGTTCATGTCTTGAAATGGGCTTTCATCTTTGGGCATCTGGACTGCAAGCAGTCCTCAGTCCCATATCCGGGGGTATTCCATGTGAGAGACGACAAAAGCTGAATTTTTACATTCTGCGGAGAGGCAAGATGCTCATTGGCTGTTGCGAAGAGATCCATGAGGCATGTCTAATGGTTTCTTCTGGATGGAGTTTAAAGAATTTTTTGGCATAGTTGAGAGCTTAAAGCAGAGGTACCCAACCTTTTTTCCTCTAGGGAAGCATACGTATAGCAAATATTTCACGCGGGCCGCAACATGACGATTAATGAATAAAGCATTATAAGACCAGGGCAATACCAGGCGCTTAAAATGTGAAAAATTGTCAAAATATTAAGACTCATTTTTGGTTTGAATACTGTATTAATTTCTAGCAAACGTAAAAATATTTTTAGTTTTATGCATTCCTTCCTGAGTTATAGGTTAGTTTCAGTTTCCTTTCATCCATGACCAAGCTCATAGTTCACATTCTATTGTCACATTGCAAACATAGCAGCAGGGCCGTTTGATAATTTGATTTTTGAAAAAGTCTCCCTTATTTTTATTTCAAATATTAATTTATCAAGTGCAGAATGGCAGCAAAGAGAAGTTTTGACTGAATTCTAGGCTGAAATCAGTGTCATTTGTTTATAAATAAAACTCAGTTTTGTCCTTTAAATAGTACCGACTCCAGTTCACTTCACTATTTCACTGTTTTTTTGTTATTACCAACCGTTAAAGTTACGAGGGGGGGGGGAGGGATCTTGAAATTCGTACGCGAGCGGCATCGACAACAAAATTGGTATATCTGATTGATTGATAGAATTTCTCGCTACATTTTTAATACAATGCTCTTAAATAATTGATTTTCTTAGTGCAATGGGTCACTCAGAAATGTTCATTAGGCCACATGCGGCCCGCGGGCCACAGGTTGAGTATCACTGGCTTAAAGGCTGCTCTCTGGTTGGTTGATAGTGAGGGTGAACACAAACTCTGATTGGCTGCCCAGGAGGTTTAGAAGATAGAGAAGGTTAGAAGGTTAGAGAGAGAGAGAGTATGAGGACCTTGTACAGCGGGGCAAAGTAAAATTTAAAGATGGATAAAAATGTAAAGAAAGAAGAAAAATAAAGTTAATTTACTTAGGGGTAATAACCTAAAATTATTGCGATGAATAAAAAGGCTGTGGAAGGTTGAAATATTTATGAAGTATTCTTTTCTTGGCCTTTTAGTTTTATCATTAGGATTGTATGGATTTAAGCTTAACATATTTAAATTATTGATATTCAAACCTTAATGCCACTAAAGATAAATTGCATAAAAGGCTACTGCACAGTTAAACCTATCAAAGCTATCACGGTCAAACCTGTTAAAGGTCCTCCCGTTAACGTGGCATTGAATTTTACAGAATGGGTTGTCGATTCAGGGTCGCTTTGAACAACCGTGACTCAAAATGTTCGAGATCCGTCGTCAAGAGCCTTTGTGTTGCCTCTGAGTGTGGTGTTGGTAAGAAATCCATCCCTTTTACTCAGTAACATTCACAATGTTACACCCATTGTCGTTGATAGTTTCCTGAGCGAGAGTTACATTTACGTCGCACAGTAAAGCAAAGGCTATTGGTGACGGATCTTGTCAATCATGTGATGAGGACGACACCTGAACTGGCACTTCCTTGTCCTAACTACCACAACACGCCATCAAGAGGACACATTGAGTATCGACAAACTTTATGTGCATCAGCCCACCCTACAAGGAAAGTCCTCAGTGGCACCAGGTTTTGAACTTGCGACACTCCAAACACGAATTCTGATTGATTTCTGAAAATTATTTTAAGAAATGGAATTTTTTAAAATTATTCCCCTGTAGTAGGAATACCGTTTACATTATCAAACTATACTTCCTTTAATAGTGTAAATATATAAACTTAATCACGATCTGGAATGCCTTACAATAAGACTTTTCGTATAAGGAACATGATTAAAGATTTACAAATGGCTTAAAAAAAGAATAAATAAATAATATTTTTAATACACTATTTTAAAAAAATATTTATCATTTATAAAAATTAAATTTGAATTATGTAAGAAGAAAATGTATTCAAATTAAACCCTGAAACGTTACATAAAAGCAAATGCTATTTAATAAACATACACACGAAAAATGAAAAGAAAAATCACCCATATTTAAGATTGTTTTTAAAACGCTATTAAAATACAACTCACACACGCTCATGTAATTATCGGTAATTTACCAACTTGCATTTTCTCTCAGAGATTAAAAATGCTCTTTATTCCAGTGCCATATGAAGCATAAAATAGGGAGGACAAATCTGATTTCAACCCCGTGCATTAATTTAAAAGTAAATTTAAGTAGCTTACCATCCATGCCCAATCCCTCTGTTAGCATTATGTCCAGCACGAATACCCAAATTAAATAAAATACTTTCCTCGTGCCCTGCGAAACGGAAGAAATTGGATGAAATATTTGAGACGCATAACTCACGACGTCTTTCTCAATGAATTGCAAAGAAAATTTAGCCATTACGAAATCTCGAAAGAAATCCATTTATCTAAAATGATCTACTTCTGCTCTCCCGAATCTTGCGGCTGAAAAATTCTTATGTACATATATCATTCATATTTTCCGCCTGCCTGCCCGCCAATAGATGAGATCAAAGAAGATTCCCTGCCATACGTCAGCGGGCAACTGCTTTTTTAATCAAGGTACCTTCTTTCTTGCGGGGGTCGTTTGAAATCCAGCTTTGTTAGGCCTCTGTGTCTTGTTAGAGAGAGTTCTTTTAGTGATTCTCTTCCAAAATATTTATTTGATTTCGAATTACGATGGCTGGGAAGGAAATCTTTTTATTGTGGAAAGATTCCTTTGATAGAGCGCCCCTCGAGGCATTTTAAGGAATCAACCCTAATGAATCGTTTTGTTTCATCTGAGCAATGTTCACTGTTACTCAAAACGAGACGAATTCTTTTTTTTTTATTATTCTTGAGAACTTAGAATTTTCATTTAATGCCTAAATTATAAATATAATTTTGTTCTCCCAAAGAGAGTAAATATTTTCAAATTACTTTTTTGTTGTATTTTATTACAGTAACAAATCATATATATATATATATATATATATATTATATATATATATATATATATATTGATGTTATAATATACCATAGATTCTTCTCATATTTGCTCTCAAATAAATTTTCATTTTCCTTAAAAATTCAATTTAGAAAGATGTATGTTACATGTTTACGTACTAGTTTCCTTAAATCACAGCTGTTATTTGTTAGATTTGCATATAATATAATTTTCAATTAAAACGTTACTTCAACTAATTTGAGTCAACTGGTAACAGACGTTTGTTTGAAAGTTCTAATGTTCTTAAAATTTTATTTATGCTTCACTTTTCATTATTTGAATCCAATATGTTTCTTATCGTTGGCATTCCCCTCCCGTTGAATGACGAATTGTTCTTATTGCTAGCTTATTTGGGGCATTTATTAAAAACAAACTACTGAAGTAGTTCCTAATTAATATATAGAAACCCTTTCCCATACAATACTTCTTTTTAAAAAAATTTTAGATTCTAGTGCAGTTTATATCATTTTTAATCTCTAATTCCAAGGAAAAAGTGCATGCTATTGTACCAAAAATAAGGCATTGCAAATGTATTTCAAGATTTCTTCTTGGTATTGCTTATCAACTTCTCAACATCGAACATTAGAAGATTTAGTTTAATGGTCAAAATGAAACTCTTATTATAAGCCGAAATCGCTGGGAACTTTGAGTTAAATAAGTGGCGTTTTCAAAAACTAAGGTAAAAAAAAAAGTAAGTTAATTCAGGAAATACATATACATGTAATAAGGCACATGCCTTTATCACTTCACCAGGTAATTATCACACTTATCCACACACTTGTTGCACTGTTACATTAAACCATCGAAACTAGCATCGTGGAAATCACATTACGAAGGCTTGCTGAACCTCAGCATCGGTTCTAAAATTTTGATCTCCCAAGTGTCAAGTGTATGTGTTGAAGGAAATCACTTTGTGCGAGGTCGGGCTGTAAAGAATAGGGCCCAATTCCCACCGAAAATGCTCTTTCATCATCTCACACATCTGTTCTGCCTTTGTCAATTCTGAGCACAAAATCCATTTCTGTCTTCATGCCGTAGCTCTTATACCCATTGCCAATGAATTTCAGCTGAATAATTTTTCCTTAAAATTTAAAACTCGTACTACACTTCTTATTTAATCGGTCCATGTTTCCTTCAACACAGAAATCTTCGAATTATGATTTAGCCATGTTACTAGAAAACCAGCTAAATCTGCCTTCTCCGTTTGAATGCTGTTTCAGGGGGATTTTTGTGCACATGGCTAATTTGTAGGATCGTCAGAGCTCTTCATACCTTATTTTTCGAAACCCCTGCATAGTAAGATTATATCTTCGTATTTTAGAAACTATATCTTTAGAGACTTTCTTTGGAAATTCACAAACAATTACGAATAAAAGTTCATAAACAATAAGTAAAGTGTTAAGTTTAGTGTACTACACATCTGACTATCACCCTTCAATCACCACAAAAATAAAATAATTCTTTTGTCGATAGATGAATGTCGCCTTGTTTCAATTTTTTAGCTGACATTTTAAAATGTGCACTTTAATTAAATTATTTTGAGTGATAACAAATAGTTTCAAAACTGAAGGGGGGAGGGGTGCGTTAGCTTACTTTACATTAAAATATATATATATATATAATATTTTAGTATAAAATAAATGTTAAACATACATACGTTATGAAACAAAGCAAGTTAGTAAGATAATGGAAAGCTATTACACTATATTTTAAAATATTGGATTCAGTAAATGCACGTACGTAAGTGGACAAAAGTCATTTCTACTCTTTTACGAACAAACTAAAATGAAATTGGATCCCGATTTACCAATCCCCTATTTAACGAATTTTTCTCTATCTCCGATTAAAATGAACGCAAAAAAAAAGACTATTTAATGAATCAAAACCACGAATTAACGAATTATTTTGATAGCTGAGAGGTTTTTTTAGTAGTTAGTATTAGGAGTTAGTACTAGAAGTCCAATCTATCTCAGGCTCTGGCAACTTTCCTTCCTTCCCTTCGGAAAGGACACGACAACAACAACCTTAGTAAAAATTGGATTTTTTTTTCAATTGACATACGCTTTTTGTTTGGATCAGAAAAGGACTTTTCTTGTAAGCAATGAATTTCAACGGAAAAAGGTACCAACACTTATTAGACTTTACAGGTGCAGTTGAGTCATGAGTGTAACCTGTGGTGTGAGTTTTGAATAATACTGGAAATTCCTTTCTTATCTCATTATACTCCACAACGAAGGTTATATTTTAACAATTACGTTTCAATTGATGATGGATGGTCTGTTCATGCAACAGAAATTGAGGATATTGTTGATTTGTAAGGGCAATAAATAGAAATCCTGATGCATTAATTGATATTGGAACTCTTACCAAATCTATTACATTTTCTAATGCCTTACACTGTTTGTAGAAACTGTTAACACATACCTTATGCAGAGCAGGGTATAAATGATGCAGTATTTTCTTCTGTGTATAGTGATGGAACAGAATCTGTCCGAGTCAAGAATCAAAAGGATTGTGAAACATCAATCAGTATTTTAAAATTTTCCAATTAACTGGCGAGTAATAATTTATTAATAGTATTTTTAGCTATTGAATAACATGTGAGTAACTTCTAAGAGGGATATTTTTTTGTGTGGTAGCTTATTACAGAATTTTCAAAAGGTAAATGCAAAAAAGTTTATTTTTTGTTTGGACCCCGATTTAAGGAATATCCCCAAATTAACGAACAAATTGTTCGGTCCCGATGAATTCGTAAAATTGGGGTCCGACCAAACAATAATGTATGTGGAGCAGTCTCAATTTTTCTCATATTAATTTGTTATTACTATTTCTTGAAGAATTTTTTTTTACTCTAATGCAATGAATGCAGTTGGTCCAATCTAATTAATTGAAATTTTATATGACAAAACTAATTTCCTTCGCATTTTTCTCTTTTCTTTTTATCTCTTATTCTTCCCAAATTTCCTTTTTCTTCACCTATACAACTTTAATATTATTTCTTCATAGTTGTCTTTTATTTAAAACGAAATCTTATTAGCTCTTGTAATGTATTACTCTCTCCTTCTCTCCCTAATTTTTTATTTATGTTCAATAAATGAAAATATTGAATTTTAAAATAGTGTTATTAGTTCCAAAATAGAAAAAATACTCAGTTTATTATTTTTATTTTAATTAATTAATTTAATTTATTTAATTAATTTATTTATTTTATTTATTTATTTATTTGTTTTTTTATTTATTTATTATTATTATTATTTTGTATAACCCATGGTATGGATCGGTAGCTAAGATTCTTAAGGTTCCCATTAATGTTAATCCATTTTTTTTGGGGATCACTTTTGATTCTGATACTTTGGGAATCCATATATCCCGTTTCATTACAAATGACATTTTCGATTTATAACTTCTATATCTAGGGAAACCAAACATCCAAAACTGTCATTTTTTTTCTAAATTATATTTAAATTTTTTAGTGTTATTGTAATACTTAGGCCAAGGAACATTCGCAAATTCAATATTCTACAGATTCGTATATTCAATAAGCAATTACTTACCGATTGCTGCAACTTCTGCTTTTTTTTTAGCTGAGTACAAATTTTTTTCCCACTAAATATATTTTACGTAATTATTTAAACTTAATCTTTCGATTGTTATACGTCTAAGATAATAAAATGGAACTTCAAGAATATGAAACTTAAATGACTTTTGCAAGAAGTCATTTATTCGAAAAAAATGTATCTTCATTAAAACATTAATATTTAGAAGTTAACCCCTTCCCGGCATAATAACATTAATATTAATATTAATATTTAGAAGTCCCCTTCTCGGACAGACGAAACGCAGTATTGTGGCTCCTCTCGAGTGTAACTGGGGACTGTAGCTCCCGAGTGTAGCTAAAAGTCAAAGTGTGAAAGTTTACACTTTGACATCGCTCTTTCCCGAATTATTCCACATGTGATTTTTATGGTTTCGAATAATTAAAAAGTATCTCTCGGAGGAACTTTCTGAAAAAGAGGACGTCCTTCTGTTGAGCCCCCCCCCCCTTTTCTCTTGCCTGAAAGAGCCACTTTGTTGACTCCATTCCCTCATCAAAGGAGAAAACTAATCCAACAAGACAGTGTATTACTTGCTGCTCAAAGAGAGACAGTAGAGGGAAGAAGAGAAACAAGAATCTACACTATACAGGTTGCAATGTTCGGTGCAGTACCGTGTTTTTGAATTTAAAAAACATGATCACATATTTTGATTAATAATGTCATAATCATTCTGTACAAATGCAAATGATGTAAATAAAATTTGTATTTCAAGATGAAAAGGTAGTCATTCTAAATTTTTTATGTATAGTTAGCGTGAATTGACTCCAAAGTCTAATGATTTCCGCCCTACAGAAACTCAGCTTTACAGGTAAATTACTCATTTATTTAAACAGATTTTTTTAATTTTAATTTTTAAGAAATTTTGCATATGAATGGTGCTTTTACGTTAAAAAAGTTATAAATGTTTGAAAAAAATTGACATTTTTGATCCGTAATATAGAAATAAAATGTATTTGAAAGAGATTAATCAATGTAACTATTTCTATTAATGTAATATAAATTAAATTAGTTGACATCATAATTGAAATAAACATCGAGTTATTAATAGTTATATTAATTTTTTCCAGCGGTGACTCGAAATACGGAAATTATTATAAAAAGTATTTTTCTCTTGGAAATGCTTTCCATTCGCCTAGTCCCCATGACATCAAGTAAGGAATTCTCTTAAAAAAGAGTGATAACTTTTTTACTTTCTCGAATAATTTGGTGGGAAATTGGAACACAAATCTTCTTCACGAAATGCTCATCCCTGACCATTTGGATAGGAACCTTAATCAATGGGTTACCGCAGAACATTTTGAAAATAATGAGGGAGATCTGAATTATAAAATTTATAGATGAGGAAAAAATGTCATATCGTCTTTGATTTTTAAAAATTTAATTCTGTTTGGTATTCCTAGTAGCATATCTCCTATTCAGCCTTTGTATTTTTCAATTCAAAACAGTTGGGATCCGATGTGAATGTTAAACCACCCCATCGATTTTCCTCATTATTCTTTGATATTTGATCAAAAACATTGCGTCTAGAATCCTATTACTTCTACTGCAAGACCGCGTCCATAGCCCTAGAGGAAAAGACAGTTATTGATGACGGTAATGAAGATTAGTTATTGCCATTTCATGTGAGAAACGTCTCTGCGTTTGATCAAATGTATCATTATTGGTTTTATACCGAAAGATTTTCTTTATAACACATATCAATTCTTTCCATAAATGGCGATGAATAAAGTTGAAACAAAAATAGAAAAAATTGGTAAGTTTAACAAAAAATAATCATATAAATTTATCTAAGAATTGAATTTCCTTTTATGCTCTTGTAGATGTGAAAATATTAAGTAACATTGCAGCCATCCATAAAACATATTCTACAACCGTATATTTGCGTGCATAAACTGATAATTTTCGGAAATTCATCTAAAGTTAAATTGGGGGCTGGTCGGATGGTATATGGGTCCACTATTCTGGAAAAGAAACGTAGTTAAGATAAAACACTTTTTTTTAAACTCTTGCTTATTAGCCACACGCAAATTATTTTAATATTGTAACTTTCAGGGTGTTTTAAAAGGAATTTTATTTGGAAAGAAGATAATAAAAAAGCCTATAAATCCGTCCGAGCCAGTGGCAAATATTTTTATTTTGTCTTTGGTATCGACGATCTGTACATGTATACGATCTGTACATGTAGGGAGTTTCCTCCAGGGCATTAAACATAGGTCGACGATCGCACTTCGTATATGATTTTGCTGCTTATTTTCCGAACAAAAACAGGGCGTTGAAAGTATGCTAACACAGATAGTGTTCAAGATAACAAATGAATGGGGAGAAAATGAGCTTCAAATAGAGTTGATAATAATAAAACTATCTTCGTAGGAATTTGTCGATATACTTTATAGCAGTTTGATTCGAAAAATTCCCCCCTTTTATCCGCTTGGTAACATTTTCGCTATCGTGGTGGCATGTTTGAAAATTAGAAGAATTATTTTTTTAACACTTTAGCTTATATATAAGTTTTGAATTTTGACTAAATTTTTGAAGGAAAAAAAAGGCTTTTGGTTTTATACACGGATCGACTTATAATAGGAAATATACGGTACTTAAAATATAATATTGCTAAGATTTTTGCAAAGTACTTTTATGGGTCATTTTGATTGATATCCAGTAATATTTATTCCAACTAATTCAATCGTTCAGTATTTATAGACCATCTTCTAAGAATGAAAATAATGATTACCTTTTCCATTTAACACATTTTAAAACCTCCTGAACCAGATTTTGATTGATGATTGGGGGATGATTAATGTAAATATTTTAACCCCTAATCAATTTTAATAATTAATCCTGATTCAAGATGCATTATTAACAACCATTGTTAGAATTTCTTTTACCCTGATAAAAAAAAAATGCTTAAGAGGAAACTAAGAAATGCTGAAGCAAATAACCCTTTAATTTACAAATAACAATTAGAGTAAAAGCTCTGGACAGAAAAGAAATTTAAATAAACGAACAAGGAATTTTTTCAGACATTTTCTGATGATATGCTAATTTATAAAAGTACATCACACACAAGTAAGAAGAAAATATATTTTTGTCCATAAATTAAGAATAATTCAGAATCACGTGGAAATCGAACTCAAGAGTAAAAACTTTGCAGGTAGAATTCCGATGCACATTTTCAAGAATAATTTGCATATTACATTAAGCCACAAGATGACGCTGATAGTATGTCACAATGAAGAAAGTGAAGGAGAGGAGCATATAAGGAAAAAGAGCAAAGAAATAAAATTGTTCACAAGTGCTCTGTTAGCCACTGAAAGCCATAACCGAATAGATGATACAGAAGACGCATGTGGATGATATATTTATGTAGTAGAATTACCGACCGTCTGGAATGTGGGCACACTCAGATGTAAGTATAGACTTTGGCAACGATTCCACGATGATCGAAATGTCAGTTACAGTACAGGTCGCCCCTGAGTTGCTACGTTAAATGAATACCACTCTTTGTCAGTAGATGCTAAGAGAAGCAGATGGAGCACAGCGTCTAGCTTATCTCTTCCACTACTTGTCCTTATGGGTACGACAGTTTCAAACGCTTGGAACAAGCCATGTGTTCACAAGCCTATCAGACGCGTTCCACTCACGCCAACTCAATGTCGCTAACGGTTAGCTTGGAATAGAGAACATGAAATATGTGGACATCGTCACAGTGGGCTTGTGTGATGACTTCCGACAAGCCCAGGTTTAGTTTGCAGTCTGATTCATGTGAGACTTTCATATGGAGAACGTCAGTACCCATTACTACCAAAATAACATCACTAGAAGGCACCGTTATGGTAGTGCATGATGGCTCATTTGGGAGGGGGGGGGGATTATGCAGGGCTCCAGAACAGATATCCGTTCACAAATCGGATCCATGGCAGGTCAAATTTATTGTGACATCCTTCTAAAACAACATGTACATTTGTTTAGTTGTGCCATAAGCGCAGAATTTGTGTTAATGAATGACAACAGAAATCTTTCCCAAGCTAACATCGTAAACGAATGTCTTCAATCCGAAAAAATCACATTTATAGAATGGCTAGCATTCTTACCTGGCTCAAACCCAACAGAGAATGTGAGGGTCACGCTTAACTGTAAACTGCAGCCTGTCAACCACTTCCTTTATGTGTAACAGAACTTCGGACATCAATGCTTGGAGAGTGGACTAATCTTCCCTAATATCAGCTTGATAACTTGGTATTCAGCCTACCTAGGGGTTGTAGGGATTGTGTGTCATCTATGGGAGACATATACATTGTATTTGCCTTCATACCAACAAAATATAATACTAAGTTTTGTAAAAGAAGGTATTTCTTATAATCTCTGCAGGGAACGAAAATGGTAATTTTGGTGAATAGTATCATGCATACACCATATTTTTAGTTCCTTATATTTTGTTTAATAAATCAGTTTTAGGAATAAGTCACGTTTGTTTTGTTTTTGAACCATCATTTACAATAGCTGGCATCATTATCCTTAATTTATGGACATAAGTGCAATTCTTCATTTTACTTTATTGATAACTTTATGTGAGCCGTGTGTGTTTGTGTGCTCCCCAAAGGATTAGTATGTTTCTTATCTTCATCAAGTAAAAACATTTTATAACAGATTTACTGATTATTATGGAAAGAAAGCAATTTCCGCTGATTCCACTGGCTACAGATGTATTTAGATTTTATGAAATAGAATAACACTAGAATTGAGAAATAAGGAAACTTTCCAATAAAACTCAATTGCGAAATTTAAAATACGCAAACTTTAATCAAAACTATAATAACTGAAACATTCTAGATTATTTTAAAAGTATAAATCCTTGTTTTCTTTCCCTCACAAACAAAAAAATTATTTGCCCTTGACTACATTCATACCCACGCTCGAATTGTCTACCGTAAGCATATAGTTTCAGTTGGTCTTAGTAGTGAAACCAAATGTACTAGTGCTCATAGATGTTTGTTTTTAAAATTGACCACTGAGCGACTTAAGCAGAGGCATTGCGTTACTTAAGCACATTTTGCGTAACGCTTGGTGATACCAAGTAGCAACCATTCACACTAGATTCGATAGATCATTTAAGTCTTGAGAAATGTAGCCTCGTGTTTAAAGATGTTGGGAACAACCACTTCAAAGATAACCGCGCATCACCCAAAAAGGATGGGCTCACCAACAGGTCTTCAACAAGCCAAAGCATCTGTGTTAATGCTGGAGTGTGGATTTTGATCATGCAAGGTTACCGCTTGAAAATTAGTAAATTTGCGGGCCCGGGGGAAGATAAGTTTTGGATTCCTACATTTAATTTTAACAGATCATTTAGAAATATGAAGAGAATGTCCATGAAAATCTTGTACGGGCTATTAACGATCGCCCATCTATCTTTCACATTTGATTTATAGGCCAAAAGTAATATTTCAGGGGCTCGTCAGTCTGCCTACTCATCCGACATAACTCTATCGGTTTTTGACTGTGACTGATGTTGAAAATGTCTCTGAACGGGAGCCACATTTTGAATCCAGAGAAGAAATTGCATTGAACTTGAAGTCTACCTGAACTGAGTTTCAATCAATTGCTTCCAGCACTGTTTTCAACAATGATGATATCGCTAGGGGAGCATATACATCACTAAAAGCATTATTTTGAAGGATTTGGGATATGAACAGCATGTTCTAATAATTGTTTTTGCCAACAAAGGGTTTTATACTTTTTTAGCCCTCCTTCGTTCGTAAAATCAAATAATACGAAAAATTCACGAAAATTTCTTCATGTTGTAATCTTATCAATTATCTGTCAATTAAATGTTGTTTATAATTAATTGATTTAATATTGTGAATAGATTTTTCTTATAATACTCAATATGTTATTACAGAAGTTTTTCAAATCTGAATGTAAGTTTTGTTCTTAGGCTATTACCTGAGAGGTCGCTTATTTAATTAACGTTGCACTAAAAAAATTGTTCCAAAACTTTTTTCCTTTCATACTATTTGATTGACACTAAAAATCGAATGGAAGATACGATATTTATATGCACACTTTAGCGCTCGTTCTAAATTATTTACGTAACCTATATAGCACGTCCAAGTATCCTTGTAGATATATATGACACATTTTGATAACCACTGCATTCAGAGGTCTAGTAAATTTATGCTATGGCCTTAGGTCGAGGATGTTGTATGTCATTCTGTAACTTTTACCGAAAGTCAAAAAAATATTTTTGGTGACCAATTTGATCAAACATTCAATTAGATGCAATAGACTCTATCACTTCATTCAGTGGCTATCAATGAAAATATAAGACACCAATATATAAACCACTGTCGTTGAAATTCTTGATCATTAAGACTGAGTTTTCATTTTTCGGATCCTATCACTCCTTCCCAGGTTATTCAGCATTCCGCTTGTTAGCTTTTTCTATAGTTCCCAATATTCTCTTCATTCAGTCACCACAGTCCAAAGCATTAAAATTCGAATAATAGATTCTATGAACACCTTTAGTGTACTCAATGTAGTGCGAAGTATCCAGCTAGAGCAGTAATCTTCAAATTGGGTTCTACGAAGTATACCCTGGGGTTCCACGAGTCACAGTAAAAAGTTGAAAAGAAAACTCTAAATTTGTATGCAAAATTAATTCACGTTCTCTATGAAGTTCGTATAACCATATGCATCTAAAACCCATCCAATAATTAAGACAGAAAATTTTTCCCCTACATATTAGCTTTAATTTATAATACTTTTTAAATTTTGATAATAGAATAATAAAAAAATATTAAAAGAATTTCTTACATATATACTAACAAATAAATTATGAATATTCTGTTGTTTACTATTCTGGGACCCACGAAATAATTTTATACTCGTTAGTACAATGTTTTGCAAAACTAAATAGTTTTCTACTGGAAAATGCACTATTTTCATTTGTGGTAAAAAAAAAAAAGAAAGAACATTTGTTATAAAGAAGAGGGAAAAACTTATATTGAGACATATCAACAGATTCGACGTTAAAGTCTAAATGGAAGCAAAAACAGCTTCTAAATTTAAGGCTACGAATTCATACAAAATATACAGGATTTTTCACATATAATACTTTTATAACTTACTATAAATACTTAAATGTACAACACAATATATGTAAGTGAAAAATATTCCTCACCGTGAGTGGCCACAAAGAAAATATAAAAGGTAATTAAACGCAGAATATGAAATGTGCCTGCAGATAACTTTAATTGACCTAGACTTCAATAATTTGTGTTGAAAAAATTGCAAGCACATATCCCAATAACTAAATAAAATGCATGGGTATATGTGATCACTAGTTAATTTATCATGTATAATGATTCAATTATATTAAGTTACATTAAAATATTTTAAGAACAAATACAACTTTTTTTTTGCCTTTATATAAAGTATCTATTACACGTTGATATAATTTAATTATTTTAAGATGTGTTCTTTTAAGTTTGTATGAGTGGAATTGGATTCCTCGAAAACACTTTATAGTTCTAAGGGTACCATGAGTTGAAAAAGTTAGAAGACCACTGAACTAGAGCATCACGTGGACAAAAATGAAACATTTTAATTAAAATTGTTAAAGCAAAATGTATGCATCACTTTTATTTTCATCGATACGATGGAAGTTCTTAAACGACACTTTATCATTTTACTGTTTGCTAAGTTATTGATAAAAACGGAAGAAAAATATGACATCATGAAAAAGATGTCTCGTGATAGGTAAGAATTTAGAGTTTATCTTTTCGTAAAATTGCTATAATACTTTTAAAAGTAAAATGAGCTCCATGAATTTACTAAATAATTCATGATACAGCTTTTGTAATTGAAAATGCTTATAGAATTACTTTCAAAACATTCTGTAAAATATCCGGGAGATGAAAGTCTTTTCGGAAAAAAGATTCTCATCTCCAAACATTTAAAACTCAAATGCATTTTGTTATTACTGCTTAAAAGATTCACATAACAAATTGTTTTGCATAAAAACTATTTGTATGCTAAAATAAAAATTCTTTCTGTGTATTTCCTTCTTAAAATATTCTTCGGATTCAGATGAAAAATCGAATGCCTTAAATGAAGTCTTCATTCAGAATAAGCCTCAGCGATGAGAAATTTATAGTAAACAAAAATTAAATTATTTCTTACATTCACCGATTTACTTAAGAATACTTTGACGAATTAAAATAAAAGAGCAGCGGAAGATTCTTTTTACTCTTCCATAAATACGTTTTGATAAAAATGTATAAATAATGGACTCAGCAATTTCTCCTTCAGTTTGTTTATCTTGTGTATTAATGTATGTTAAAAAATACATAATTCTAAATATATGATGGCACACAAAGAATTATTATTTCAAGAAAATAGTCTCTTAGAGAAAATTAATTTTCTTTAAATATGCATGAAAGTTTGATTTGCATGCGTTTCATGGATTTGATTTCTAAAAGCGTCTTAATTTTAAAATATGTCTTAAATTTTTAAATCTCTTGTCACTCTTGGGAGGACAGTTAACTTTATGTTGCACATATTTTTTTTACAAAAATATTAGTTGGCTAGTTAAAACACAGATTTTTTGAAAAATGTAGTTGTCTTATCTCAAACCTTTTAAAGGTTAGTTTTAATTCCGTATAATTTTATTCTAGAAGCTATGTAATAAATTGTAACATTATTCTAGAGATGTTATATATAAAAAAAGTGTAGTTATTACACGTTGAAAATTCTTGGTATAAATCCTTAGCTTTTCAGGTCTATAGCGCTCTGTTAGAGACGTTTTGTCAAATAAGATAAACGTATGGGTCTCAATGTATTCAAATATTTTTCAGGAATATTTTCCTTTCTATTAACTCATTTACCTCTGTGCATTTTTTAATAAAAACATCAAATTGATCTAAGATAATGTGATAAAAACTGAACAATTAAAATATTAAACAGATTTTCAATTTATGTTTTACTGGATCTTTAAATACTTTGCAATAAGTTAAGCTACTATATTCAACATACCCTGCATCCTTCACAAAAATAGTTTATTAAAACTAAGTATAATTGAAACAAATATCTCGTTAAATTTTAGGAGTGAAAATTGCATGCAAGTTTAATAGTGAGCAACATTTATACAAAAAATATCATCAGAAATTAATTTTATAATTTAATTAGTCTTGTTAACAACAAAGGGAGTTTTTTTTTTAAAAAAAAAATATGATTTTTTCTCTTGTGAAAAGGAAATGTACAAACATTATGGTGAGGTAGGGATATCACAAGGATTCAGAATTGCATAGCAACCGCTGTCGGAAACGTCTTCGTTCGGTGCTAGGGGGAGTTGTTCACAAGAGCATTTAACGGAAAAAAACCTGCATTACTGCAATCATTTAGTCTTTCATCGCACGCAAAGGAGTATGGAACGTTTAACAAACACAGAATTTGCAAATATATACCCCCTTTATGGGTAGGCGGAAGGAAATTCTAGAGCAGCAGAAAAATTGTATCGCGAAAGGTACCCACAAAGAGATGCATCACACCATATGATGCTAATTTGCATCACAAGCTGTGTGAATATAGAGGTCAAAGGTATAGAAAAGGCAGACCCCGCAATCTAATGGGCCACGGTATCCAACACATTTTGTTCCACGCATGGAACAAAAGGTGTTGGATACCGTTCGAAGGAATCCGAGTACCTTGTTGGAAGTTTGATTCACTCGTGGCTTGTCCTCAATAGGCCAATTAGCTCGTAATGATCCATATTCACACAAAATGTGATACATATTACCAAATATGAAGTGGTTCAGGGCACCTCTCTGTGGGTACCCTTCACACTCGTGCATTTCCTTCTGCCAATTAGAAAATTGAAGCCCAATGGCTGAGTGGTAGTGCATCGCGCTTCCACACCACAGGTCCGAGGTTCAAACCTCGGACTGGGCAAGATAGACTCAAACTCTCGACCCTTCAGTGGGTTGATAATTGAGTACCAAGCTTGTTTGGAAACATAAATTTGGTTTCGCGTCAGACTGACCACTGGAATATCTCTTCAAGCACCAAGCACCTATGGCCCCAAGGTCACGGATACTGATATGGGCACAGTAGGATTTGGCCTTCATGGGCTGTTGTGGCACTGAGTTAAGTTTTTTGAAAGTCAAGTGCATATCCATCAACTCCATGTTTGCAAAATGTTCCATTTTTATATGCGGAAAACTATTGGTCAAATGACTGCAGTAACGCAGGGCTGTTTCCTTAAATGCTAAGAAAAACAACGCCAATTTATATTTACATTATTTTGAAAATAGCTTCATGGAAAATTCTGAATATTATACATTTTTCGTTATGTAGATAATATTATCATTTTTGGCAAGCAAGACAGTTTTAAACCTAACACTAGCTTTTATCTACAATACCTTAATTTAAAACACACTAATAGTAAAAACTATGAAGGAAATTTTCTTGATGTAAAATTAAATTAAAAGATAATGTTATAATTACTAATATTTATGACGAAAGAGAAGAAGTAAATATTATACGAGTACCTCATTGTGAGAGTACTGTTCATGTTCCTATATTCAGAAATATTATTATTAATTATATAGAACGAAATAGATTTTTTGCTTAAAAAATCAGAAAAAATTTTTAAAACTATAAACATAAAACTGTAAATATTACCTAACTCAAAAATACCCCCAAAATTTTATTAATAGCTATTTGGATAAAATAATTCTAAATAGTCAGTATTAAAATTTCTTTGAATATTAATAGTTTATTATCACAAATGTGTATGATTTTTCCTAGAAAGATGCAGTTGCCTGCATATTCCAATTTTAGATAAAATTGCTTATTTTATTTAATTTTTTTAAAGTTTTATTTTAACTATAGTGGTTTTTTTATTATTTAAATACATTTATAATCCTAGTGTCCTGCAAGTCATGACATTATTGAAACACTATTTAATTATTTTATTGCTCTTTTTTATCATACTTTGGCTAAGTGTGCTACTATTCAGCCATTCCCATGGTTTGAATTTGTATATGGGTCCAGAACCTGGCAATAACTTGTTTATTGTCCTCAGATTTAGCGCGGGCTATGAAATTTTGAAGGGTATTTTTAGGTAAGTTACCTTTTTCTTATAATAGATTTAGATATTCTACCCATTATTTACAACAGGGTTTTGTTCAGTATTGTTAACAGAAAGGGGGAAGGTTGACAGGCCAAAAAACATGTTCCACCCCACTTTTACAAAAATTATTTTACATATAAGAGCTGCCCTAATTCAGCAATGTTTATAATAGTGTATCACCCATATATATATATATATATATATATATATATATATATATATATATGGGTATATATATATATTATATTATTTTTATAATTTCTAATATAATCTTTCCAAAATCTTATATCTGGTTTATATTGCATTTTCGGTTTTTTCCCCGTTATAGTAATTATTGATTATTTATCTCTATATATAGTAGAGAATTTCAACTATATATATAATCAATGCTAAATAGCTATATTTCTAATTAAGGATAACAAAAATAGAAGTATACCCAGAGAGTATAGGTAAGAAATAAGAAGCCCCAGTAGTTCAATAGCAAACTCTTAGCCTTAGGAACTAAGATTACATGTGTTCAAACAGTTCAAACATTGTTTTGAGGCCAGCCAACATTGACGTGTAATTTACCTATACTACTGTGTAACAACCCTTGGGATGTTAGTGTTTGAGGTCTCGTGCAAAGATCAGCCATAACAACTTATAAACCCAATTTCATTACTCTCTTCCTTTAAATAATCAACATAATGAAAGGTAGGAAATATCCTTAATAAGTCACCCGGAAGAGCAATCGCATAGGATTAATGCTACAAACATATAATTAAAATTTCCTTAACTGAATCTTCGAGCACTCTTGACTCCTACGCTTGAATTCCTTTTAAATATCTTGCTTAAAAATTAATCAACTTTGATTCACCAACTATCAACCATCGACCATCCTCGCGTACACTAGTGCCAACGCATAAATAGAAGTACTCATTTAACTAAATCTCATCTTCTTCGCCAAGGAAAGTTTTCAACAGAACTTGGAGTCAAAAAGACTAATTTTACCCAAGAGGATTGGTTGAAGATTCGCCGATAGAACCGTTACAACTGTGCTGCAGAAAAAGGAAATAGGAGAATGAATAAGTCATTATTATAAGGAAATTAAAATTAATTATACTAATGTAAATATTAAACAAAATCAACAAGGAAAATATAACAAAATATACTTAATCTATGACTTTGACACTAATTATCCACAATTGGTTAAATGATGGAATGTGCTGTTTTCTTCGCATTTTTTTTTTTAGTCAAATACACTTAAAATTATATGTAATTATTCTATCAGAAATCGTGTCATTCGTGAAAAAAAAATGATTATTGGATAATATTGAATAATATCACGTGATAGGTTCCTACATAATGCTAAAAATAATCAAATTGAAAGTTATTTTTTCCAATTAGTATGTTTAGTTTCTTAAAGATAAAAAGGAAGGTATAGTACACTCATGTCCATAAATTAAGGATAATTCAGAATCACACAGAAATTGAACTCTAAAATAAAAATTTCACCTGTAGAATTATCACACACATCTTGAAGAAGAATATGCAAATTACAGGAAACCACCAGATGGCGCGGATAGTACGTCACAATGACGAGAGTGTAAGAGAGGGGTATATAAGGAATGGTGGCAAAGAAGTAAAATTGTTCACAAGCACTTTAAAGCCTTTAACCGCATAGTTGTGGCACAAAGGAAGCATTTGGATGATTTTTTACGTGGTAGAATTATCGGACGACTGGAATGTGGACGTACCCAGCGGGAAGTATCTGAGGAACTTGGAATCATCCAGAGTTATATCTCCAGGATTTGGCACGTGCCATGGGAGTTGAATTTCTGCTTATGATGACAACGCCCGTCCTCCCAGTGCAAACATTGTAGATGAATGCCTTCAATCGGAGAATATCACCCGTATGGATTGGCCAGCATACTCACCAGACTTGAATCCAATAGAGCATGTGTGGGATATGCTTGGCCGACGAATTGCAGCCCGTCAACCCCCTCCCACCTGTCTACCGGAACTTCGGAGGGCATTGCTTGATGAGTGGTGTAATATTCCCCAAGATCAGATTGATAATTTATACTCAGCATGCGTAGGTGTTGTATGGCCTGTATTGCATTGTTCGGGAGACATACTCCGTACTAACCCCCATTCTAACCATGTTATACTATATTTGTAAATAGGTTCTTTTTTGAAATTTGCTCCAGGGAGTAAAAATCGCAATTTTTATTAATTATGTCAAACATATAGCCTCTTTTTTGCTCTTTACCTTTTGTTTAATAAATAGACTTTACAAATAAGTCAAATTTGTTTTGCTTCTGTCTCTTTCTTTGCCTGAACTTCATTATCCTTAATTTATGGACATGAGTGTAGTATAAAAGCAGGGAATACTAATTGTGCTAATTGTTTTAGAGGCTTTTGCATAAACAATAATTATTATGAGAACTTACAGTTTTAATTTTTTTCTTACTTCTAATATCCCAAACTTCCCGTTAAAAACAATACTGTTACGACATTAGTAAATCAAAGATTTATAAAGAGTGTAAAAAAACTTCTCCATTATTCAAAATATTAAGCTCAAGGGGAAGTCATTTTATACTATTTGAAAATTTCCTTGCCTTTTTACTTAGCTATGCGAAAGACAATTTAATTTGCGTAGTGTGGTAGTTTAATATGAGGGTCCCAGTTCAAGTGTCATTCTCGTCACTTGTCCTAAGTTCAACACTATGTCCTACGCCAATAGCCCTTACGTTGCTTAATACTGTGATGCTCACTTACCGACAATCAGGTTTTCCTTGGTATAATTATTACAAAAGATAAAAAAAAATTTCAAGTACTATGTATATATAAGAACCTAAATCCGGACAATATAGAACAGACTACATTTAAAGTAAGCAAAAAGGAAGCATTATTTTGAAACATATTTATGTTATTTACTTATACAATAAACTAGCATAGAATTTACATTTTGTATTTTTTTAGATAAATTCAAAATTAGAAATATTTTTTATACCTCTTTTGAGAAATTTTTATAATTTAATTAAATGAGATTGCGTTTTGATTCATTTGGTTTGAATTTGTGCTCTATGGATGCTCGAGAGTAATTGTCGACACACCATGTAACTTTTGAATTGTAGTCAATACAGGCGCTACGTTAGGACTCGGGGAGACTTAATAAATTAAAAAGGAAGGAATTGGAGTAATTAAAATTCTTTTCTCAAAAAACTATGTTTAATTCCTGCAGAGCTATGGCGTAAGTAGCTAGTTTTTTGAAAGTTCACACCGCCATTCTGTAGAATCTATTCATAGAATAAGTAATATAAATGACAGAGAGATAATATGTGCATATATAATATTATTCCTTTCTTTCGTTTTAGTATAACTAGAATGAGAACAATATACAGAATCGTTATAATACAATACAAATAGTTATTGGATATACAATAATTGGTTTTTGGTAAAGAATATTGCCTTCGGGAAAGTGATTGGATGCAGCGTGTACTTCACTCATCAAACTTCTATGAACTGATTAAGGTTTCAAACTCTTTGAGGCTTACTTCTGTTAGATTTTGATCCTCATGCGTATTTAAGGTAACCGAGGCATATACGTATTCAAGGCCTCTTGTATCTAATTTGAAAATCAATGAGCAAAAATGGTTGGATTTTGCCATTAATTATGTAGTGATTGAAAGAAGCACTTATTCTTCTTTTGAATTCCCCGCAGCTTTGGTACCAAACTTCAAATACTGAGACTGTTAAAAATGGACTCATCAGCAAAGTATTGCGCTATATTAAGAATTATATACACTCACTTCCAAAAGTTAAGCACGGAGAGGAAAATGCTAATTTCCGAAATCCAATCAGAATTGAAGAGGATGCAACTCGCTGCAGAGGTAGATGGAAGCATGCAAATATGTTAGGTAACAGCCAATCGTGCTCAAGAAATAAGCAAAAAGGGCAGTCTTAAAAGAAGCAGGCTTTATGAAGGGTTACAGAAGTTGATTGTAAGTGCTGGTAGAAGAACTTTAAAACTTTCGTACAATTTGTTTTCAAAACGTACGTGTTTCTATGACTTCCAGAAAACGAATGAAAGATTCTGAGCGCTGGCATGCTGTGGGGCGCATTGAAGTAGGACAGTCGATCACATATGTTGCTCTTTTCTTCGGCGTTCATCATCTTTAATTTCACGTTTATGGAAACAATTCCAAACCATAAAGACAGTTGTCTGAAGGCCTGTAGGCGGTCGCCCAAGGGTTAGAGCCCCAGCTGAAGATCGATATATTGCTATAGTAGCCAAGCGGAATCACAGAGTGAACTCCACGCGTGTGACATCTATGGTTACAGCGTCCATTGGTAAGGCTATATCTGCAACTACTGTGCGCCGAAGATTACATATGAATGGACTGTATGCCTGGGTACCTCGAGTTCGTGTTCCTCTATCCGTCCAATCAAGAGGGGCACGATTAAAGTTGTGCCGGGAATATGGAAATTGGACTGTGTCTGATTGGGACAATGTCATGTTTACTGATGAGTCAAGATTTTCTCTGGAGCTAGATGACAAGCGTATAAGAATATGGCATAAACAAGGAACATTCAATCAGCCCCAAAACATCACCGAACATCACGCATTCCGAGGCGGAAGCATTATGGCGTGGGCAGGGATTTCATTAAGATACCGCACCGACCTGCACATCCTTAAACGGGGTTCTGTGACGGCTGTCCGGTATCGAGAAGAAGTCCTAGAACCCATTGTGAGATTGTATGCTGCAGCAGTTGGCACTACTTTTGTTTTAATGGACGATAACGTACGTCCCCCCCCCATATAGCTGACATCGTCGATGACTACCTGGAGAGTGAAAGGATTGCGCGTATGGCGTGGCCAGCATATTCGCCCGACCTTAATCTCATTGAAAATCTTTGGGATGTGCTCGACCGCACTGTATCTTTACGTCTCCCGCCTCCAGCCACTCTTATTGAGCTGGAAACTGCTCTACAAGAAGAATGGCGATTGCTTGATTCTGCAGTGGTTGATCACCTAATTGAAAGCATAATCAAATGTGTAAACTTTGTATACAGATGAGGGGAGATCACATACCCTATTAATGTCCTTTTTTCATTTTATGCTGTTTATTTTCACTTTATACATAATTCTGTTTAAGTCTCCAGTATGACATTATCTGATAACTTACAAAAATTTAATATTGTTTTCATATCTGTACATAATTATTGATTTTGTTTTATGTATAAATATATATGCTACTTTACTGCCAAATTTTGTGTCCATCAAAGCAGTATTTGTTGATTTTTTTTTTTTTTTTTTTTTTTTGCATTTTACATCTTGTGCTTAACTTTTGGAATTGAGTGTATTAATAAATTGCTTATGTCTAAATTAATTTTGTGACGGGGTTCTATCCGTGACTATACTAACACATTGGGGACTATTCTGGAAAAAAAATAATTATTTCAACTAACTTTCGCCGACCAGGAAAGCGTGTTTATATAAATTAAGTATATTACATAAATTCTGTTTTCCCGAGTTTGTGAGTTGGCAATTAGAAGTTAGCATAGAGTCTACGAGTTAGTTTGTTAGTTGAAGATTGAAAGAGAGAATGCAATTAGTTAAAGGTCTTTTAGTTGTCCAGGAAAAAAATTACTGAGCGTGGATCCAACGACATTGATCAAGCCCGATAGAGATCACCTGCAAGTTTCCAGTGTAGGGTCAGATGCATAAAAAGTACAGGTATTGTGAGCTTGATTAATTAGAAGTTAGCTTATTAGTTTGCGACGTAGTTATATTTGAGCGTATTTAAGCTATCTTAGATTCAATTGAAGGTTCGTAGTAGTATCCCCGTTTTATAGAATCTCACCTCTGCGCTCTACTATTTAATTGCCTACCTTAATTAGATTGTTATTGTGTCTGATTGATATTTGGTAACAATAAATTAATTAAATTGAAATCATGTATGTGGATTAGTCAGTTTCTCCCACACACCTAACTGGGTTTACATGTATACAAGGGGGTTCAGAGTCAAGCAGGAGCCGACAGGTATCACAATTTGACTTCATTTAATTGTTGCTTTCGTATTCTTTCCTTTCACTATAGCTTGGATATAAATATAATTTGTATAATCTTCAAATTATTGGGTCTCTTAAAATTATTTCTGCAATTACTATCGCATGAGACAAATTCGGTATCATTGCTGATGGTTTAAATGAAATGATCTTAGGATTTTACTATGCTTTATTAATGTTCCATTTTTTACCACATATTGGTATCTTTCTTTATTTTTGAATTTATTTCAAAAATTTCTTTAATTTTTTTGAAATAAATTCATGCAATTTTAAAATTTTAAGATCTCTTATTACACTCTGTCACGAAAAAAAAAAACATTCACATACAGAAGAAATCATGAAACCTGGCAGGAATGTAGTCCGGTACGAAATATGCTAATGATTAAAACTTCTAATGAGGCAAAAGAATAAGCGCACTATTCGCGTGCGGGATGCACAGCTGAGAGAATTTTAAAATATGATTGCTTGTACCAAAAGGTTATTCAATCAAATCTGTCGATTTGAATGGACGGTATTATGAATGGAGATGCCTCTGAGACGTAACCAGTGACTTGCAATTGTCGGACTTTAAGACGGGGCGGGACGTATAGTAAGCCTCAGAGAAGCATGTTGGTTGAACAGAGGTATTGGCCGGCCACTTCAGTCGGAGCGATGCAGTAGTTTCTCGGTGTTGAAAACGGTGAATCACGGAAGGAATAATCTACAGTCGTGGAAGTTCGGGGAGTCCCAGGAACATAAAGGCGCACAGTGATCGTACAATCATAAGAGCGGCCATATCCTCAACAACAACGTTGATAGAAGCAGTTCAGCACATTTACCACCTTCCAGACTTTCCGTGATATCAAGAGAAACCATTCAAAGACGACTCATTTACGCAGGTATAAGGAGCCAACGTCCATTAAGGCGCCTACGACTGACTTTGCATCAAAGGCAGTGTCGATTGTTTTTCTGCCCACCTGATACCAACTGCGGGTCTGTGATCTTCACCAATGAATCCCGAATCAACGCTGATGACCAGCCCATACACGTGTGGAGGAGGTCAGAACTTCGGTCCGATCCAGCATTTGTTGCCGATAGGCATACGGCCATTATACAAGGTGTGAAAATGTGAGACGTGATTTGTTGGAACACACAATCACCTCCTGTTGTCCGTCAACGAACTTTGACGGCACAGTTACGTGGAGAAAATTTTAATGCAAGTTGTATTGCATATACTATCAAGTCTCCCAAGAGCCATTTATCAGCAAGAATATTCTCCTACAAGTACTGCGTAACTTTCCCAACAATATTTACAGGGATATGACGTACACTCGTGGCCTACCATGTCACTAAATCTCTCACCAATAGAGCATTTCTGAGATGTGTTTGGAAGGCAACCTCAGAAGCTTCGGAATCCTGAATAATTATCTGTCCACTTTCAAAGATAATGACGTAATATACAGGAGATCATAATCGACCTCATTGATTCAATACTATGCCGTGTTTTGACTCGTACGAAATGAATCATGAATCTATCATGAATTTAGTACCATGAATTTAGTACCATGTCACTAAATCTATCTACTATGCCGTGTTTTGACTCGTACGAAATGAATCATGAATCTATCATGAATTTAGTACCATGAATTTAGTACCATGTCACTAAATCTCTCACCAATAGAGCATTTCTGAGATGTGTTTGGAAGGCAACCTCAGAAGCTTCGGAATCCTGAATAATTATCTGTCCACTTTCAAAGATAATGACGTAATATACAGGAGATCATAATCAACCTCATTGATTCAATACTATGCCGTGTTTTGACTCGTATAGCTACCAGAGGTGGATTTACTTTTACTGATTTTTAACATCTTTCATGTCATATTTTATTAATAAAACAACCTGTTCTTCTGAATTTTTAACAATTTGCTTATCTTTTTACATGTTAAGATTCATGATAGTTGCCCGTTTCCTTCTGAGTGTATATATATTTTTTGCAACAGAATGTATTTAAATTTATATTTCATAAGCTATTTTCCCGTAGTTTTATTTAACGCTTCCTATGTTTTATAAACGTATTTTTTTAAGAATGAGGAAATCATTCTATATTACCTGGAACGAAAGTTTCTGAAAAATGAAACGCGCACTCGCGTTTCTATGAAATATTTAAATCATAGCCTTTGTATTGGCAAATCTACATTTTAAACTCAATATATTTTCAGAAACTTATATTATTCGAAACCTACAAAATATTTAATTCAAGTTACATTTATGATAAGTGAACTAAGCGACGAGAAATTCGCCCTTTAAAACGTACTCTCTGGTTTTCGAAGTCATTTGATTCCTTTAATTAAGCCGAAAAATTAATCCATTAAGACATGAATAGAGTTCTATTTTAGTTCATTTCACAATGGTACTACTTTTATCTTGATGAGAGGGAAATCACAGAATTTATAAGGTTGTTTACTGGTTGATGCCTTTGTACTGCTTTGTACACATTTATAAGTGTTCCGAAAAATGTGACATTTATTTTATTGGGAATTTTATGGGAATCTAGTTAGGAATACTATTGGAAGGTCCATCCAATATAATAAATGAAGGAAAACACTACTTTATTTTTTTATTATTTTATTAATCAGAAATAAAAGAGCAAGATAAATTTTCTGAATATTATTGCACAAAAAAAGCATGCATTTCTTAGTAAAAACAGATGATAAAAACAAAAACATGAAAAAACAAAAAATCACAGCAAATTAAATTGAAAAAAAAGAAAAAGTGATGATATCTCAAAAAAGATCTGTGATGTATAAATTACTTTTTTAGAATCACACACACACACACACATAACTAGGGGGGGGGGGAGTTTGAAGAAGCAAACATGTAATTAATTCAAAACTGCAATCAAGATTTTATTCAAGATTAATATACTAAACATGAAAAAACTATTTTAAAGTTGTTACAGTTTTCAATCTTTGTATGAGAAAAAAAAAAGAGTATAACTAAAATGACTTACGCAAAACGTCAAAGAGTTAATTACATAAATTTATATGAAAAGGGTCACATCATTATTATTGCAGGAATGGAATAAAACTAATAGCTTTTTATGTTTCGTAAGTAATCTGTAATAACTATTATTTTATGATACATAAATATTTTATTCTTCCCGACTCTAATTTGTTTTGACTGTAATAGTTAAGTACATTGCATTTTTAAACATTCTTGATTTAAGGTGATTTAGAATTCTGCAAATAAATTCCAGTACTGTTAAATTTGTTTTAATTTCGCTTTTAAATTTTATTTCATTTAAATAATATCAGCAAATAAAGGAACGAGTTGCCATCATTATAAAACGTTGCTTAACCGTGTAATATCAGCCTTAAAGGGGCAATAGTTTTCTAATGTATTATGTTAGCTATATATTTTGTAATATCTTATTAGTATTCGGCTTTTAATTATATTCTTGGTCATTTAGTATATATATGTAAATATGTAAAGTATACTTAACCCTAATTTGCTGGTCCTAATTCAGCAACAGCTTTAGAAATCATAATAGGTCTCCATTTTAGTCCATTGACTCTTTTGGTTTATTCTATTTTAAAGCTTTAACTCTGTTTCCTGCTATGCATACGTTTATTTAAATCTTGTACAATATACATTTACACCATTTTTTCAATGTTATGTGTCTTAAAATCTGGTTTCTATCTTCTAGCTTTGTTAGTTGATAGTTTAGTCTTGTTATTTTTTCAATTTATTATATATATATATATATATATATATATATATTTATTTATATATATATATATTAGTTTTAAATTTAAAATTCGCAAAAAAAAGTTGAAAATGTCACTGGTAGAGAGCACTGACATGCGGAAGGCAGCAAAATTATGCAAGTTAATATAACAGCAAAAGTACATAATGCTAAGAATTACTCATTTGCTTTCAGAATGGTATCATTTATTTTTTTCCTATTATATTATCCTATTTATTAGAACTGAAAGTCACTAACTTTTGCGTTGCGAGAATGAATTTTGCTCGGCTAAAGGAATGAGGACGAAGTGATTGGTAAAATTTGCAAGATCATATGACCGCTAAGGTCACCCGACCTTGTACCGATCAACTTCTGTTTTGTGGAGCTATTTGAAATCACTTGTATACCGTTCATTCTTTTCAACATAACCGAACTCGAAAATTTTATTTTGAATTATTTTTATTTGAAATTTCTGTAAATCATTCCGACACGTTGCATTCAGCTGTGAAAGGCATTATGAGTCGTCTTATTAGTGTCGGGAAATGTTCTAAAGGTCATGTTAAATAATTTTTACCGAAGGAATAAAACAATAGAGCATACTGTTGTCCTTTTCAATGCATTTTGGATCGTCAGCATCAACTAGAGGTGACTTTTTTTTAATCTAAAAATACGTTTGCTGCTAAACAATATCTGACTTCCTTGTGAACACTTTCTTGCAAACCGTACTTCTTTATCATAATTTCCTCCTTTTTATGAATTTTTAATGTTTACACTAGCTTTTGGCAAATATTTATAAATCATTTCTGTTAATTCCTTATCAAAAGCATCCCAAGCAATTTTTTTGCATACCAAGTACTTTTACTTTAACTATGCTAATAACAGAAGCTACAATCGAAAGCCAAATGCTTGGACTTCAATTACTCAAAAATATGCCTTTCAAAATTTGGAAACGCCGAACAAAGCGGACGCATAACATTTAAATTATAAACACATATTTATTTTTTGAGAATAATTAATAACAATTGGTATTTAAGCATAATTGTATAACTACTTGTAAGATTTAATTGCTTTAAATTTTATTAACTTCCATATATACAAATCTACATTGTGATTGTATCATTCCAAAATTTTGCTGGGGTTTTTGATAATGTTTCAAAGAAGCCGTAAGTATATATGCGCCAAAAAATAAATCAATAATTTATTTTTGGCGATTTTTTTCTAAAGCCCTTTGAGATTAAAGAAAATTTTGTGTGTACGTGTGAAGGAGCTGCCAAATCACGTGATACCCAGCTAACTGTAGGAAATCGTTCCCTCTTAAGTTTAGAAACCAATTACAGCATCAGCCGACATCTTTTGATATGGTAACATTGAAGTTTTCGAGAGTATTATCTATCTATCTCTAAAGATATTAAAAAGAAATTATTGCAATGTGTTTGGGATGTAGCACAAAAATAGAACGACTCAGACATGTGAAATTTCACGCGTCGAAACTATAGGTCATGCTGGTGTGCACGTGAAAGAGGCTTTCCTGAAATTTGCCATATAAATGTTTAAATTTTAGTTTTTAAGTGATTTTTCTTAGCTCTTAGAAATGACGTCATATACCGTCGCGCTTAACTCGGAATTCAAAGCTTTATATTTTCATAAAGGTTTTTCTGAGGACTGTTAGATATATTAGACTATTACACATATATTTATTAATTCATTTTTATCCATTTATTTATTTTTTTTGTTTTTTGAGACAAAAATAGAATTGCTATTCGAATAAATAAATACATACATTTTAAACAACTGTTCATTCAATAACTGAATTTTAGTTTTGTTGATTTGGCAATATGTAGTTTTGCTTAGAATTTAACTATATTCTGACGAAGCAAGTCTATCCTGAAATAAATTGCTTTGATTTAAATGTTTAAACTATTTTAAGCTAAGAATCGCTTTGATTTATAAGCTTAAGTACACTATTCTGATACCAGCGTGGTGAGGTTTTTTCCACCTTTTACTTTTGTAATTTACTCAAAGTTATTTAAAATATAATTCGAAAAACATGACCTAATAATTATTTTCTATCCTTTTATTTTCATTGTTATCTACTTTTCAATTTCCCAGAATAAAGAACGGTTATAACAGCTAATATATACATATATTTATAATCTTTTCGAATTCGCTAAGCAATATAAGCGGTAACCAGAATGTTGGGACTAACTATTATAACTAGTTTTATCACCACAAAGCATTATTAGCCAGCTATGTTATGCTCATAGATAACTCTTGTTACTGTCTATTTTTGCGCCCTCTACAATTTATCACTTCTACAACTTCACTCAAACCGAACGAACGTACCACCCCAGTCGTAGGAAAGTGCCTTTTGTCATGTTAAGGACCCCTTTATCTTACTTTAATTCTGAAATATATTGATAAATTGTTCATACTGATTACCTATGTTGATCATAATAAATTTTAGTTTGTTATGCATTAAAGTTCATTTTTCTCTCAGTTGAACTTTATCAACATCAATTTTATAGCTGGTATACTGCCACATTTAGGCCTACCGTAGCCTATTTACAATAATGAAGCATCCATTTTGCGTAATTTAATATTTCTCTTTTCTAGGGTTTTAAATAAGTAATGATATCTGAAAATGCAGAGTAATTTAAAGTCCCTTTTTATACAATTGAAACAAACATGGTCCAGGAAAATATGCTGGTGATAATTTTGTTTATTGATAATTTTAAGTACCTAGTTTGTGTAAAAAGACACATGTTTGATTGTATATTAAAATCCGTATGTAACGGTACTAAAAAGACATCTGAGTTGGCATTCCATTCTTTAGATATCTACACCATGACTCTACAGAAATATGGTCAGCCATGACCATCCGGATATTAAAAAAGACACGTACATTTATTTAGAAGCAATGCGGTCTGTTCAAAAAGTTTCCGACCTTGAATTTTTGCGCGCACAGTAGATATATTCTAAATCGGCGCCACTGTGCACAGTGAAATTCGATAGCTTAATGCACATGCTTGAATTTTTTCATATGCATTCCAGTGTACAAGTTGCTTCCTGCAGTGAGGTGCTGCTATATGCGTTTGTCGGATTTTTATTTTTCTGAAGATGACTGAACTACTTGAGCAGAAGTATTACATCATATTTATTTTGTCAGAAGTTTGGTGAACTTCTAAGTGAAACAAATTAAAATTGTTGGGGGAAGTACGATTCGTAAGAGGATGCTATGGGGGTCACATAAATTAAGGAAGGGTTTAACTAGAGAGGAATCAACTTTCTGGAAGTTCACAAATCGCTCGAAATGCAGCTGTTGTTGTAGAGGTGTAAAATTTGATAGCGAAAGAGTGTCGTTTAACCGTTCGAGAGACTGCTGAATAAGTTGAAATCTGCACAGGTTTACCGCATGCAATTTTTTGTTATCATGCACAGAGTGGCTGCGAAATTTGTTCCCAAACTTCTGTCGGGGTGGAACCATAAAAATCCGTCTTGCGAGATCCGTCCGTCCGTTAGTACGAGACACCTACTAAATATAACCAATGTTAGGTCTGGGTTCTTGTGAAAGGATCCTGTTTACAGAATTGAGATCAGATAAAGCTAAAAGCGATGGCGGAGTTGAACACCATTTCAAAAAAAAAGCCTCTCAGAAGTGTTTTCAGCCGTAGAAAGAATGCTGAGCTGTCTGAATTCGCAAGAGGCCTGTCTTGAATTTGATTTGGATCCTAATCCCGCAAAGTAATTAAAAGATTTTTTCTGGGCAAAGGTTGGATGCTTTTTAAACAGGTATATAATAAATCAGTAGCGACAACATGGAAACGTTCAAATAAAATTTACGGAAGTCACAAAACGTTATTTTCCATTCAAAATGCAATCTAGGTATTGTAACTTAAGAAACATTTAAAACGTTACATGATATAAAATCACTTAATTATTGAAAAACTTTACATTGATCCAGTACTGCTTCAGCTCACTACAAAATTTAGTGATGTGGGATTTTTGGGAATTAAGATTGCAGTTAATTTACTATTATGTGAAGCGGGTAAAAAAATTAAATAAAGAATACTATGATACATTTGAGCCCTCAGATCCAAAGTGAACTATAACGCAGTTTTCTCCAAAAAAAAGTAAAAAGTAAAAATTATGTATTAAAGAAATGTATTCAGAGAAACACATCTATAAATTATACTGAGTAGAATTTTTCTCAATAGTAAAAACAGAAGTTGGAAGATTAGCTAGCAATAAAACTTTCTTAACCCTACTTTTAGAAAGCAGTCCTTAGTCTTCAACGTTTATAGGTCGTGTTGCATATATATTTTTAAAAAAATTTAGTTATACATTTAATCTTTAGTTTTAAAATTATTTTTGGCTATCACTTATATATATATATACTTTAATTTAGTTTTAAATGTAGTTAAGCCAGTGGAGTACATGGAAAATATTGTAAAGTATCCTTTTTTTATATATTATTACGAACACGAGTTTCAAAAATAGAAGAAAAAAAAGAAGCATGTTTCATCTTTCCTTAAGTACATCTTGTGGAAACAAAAACGAGAAAGGAGTCGATGACTAGTTTCGTGCGAATGTGGAATGAGAAATTATCTCCTTTGTTCGAATTGCAGTTCACCTCAGTGATAATTTAAAACGGTCATAAAATTGGGAAGTGCTGCTGTAACCGTGGCTGCGAATAACCAGCGGACGGTCATAAAGACGAAAAATGAGACGAGGGCGTCGTTTGTTTCTGCGTTCGCTTAAGCTCCTCTCGACGGCAAGTGCTAGGAATTATCAACGGACTCCTAATGCCCACAGTAATCTTTTTTATGGACGTGTCGCAGCGGAGAATATTGCATATTAATAAGGCAATTTCAATAAGCTTTCCGCATTGCATTCATCACGAAATGTACAATTAGTAACTAATATCCCGCACGTTAAGAGTAAACTCATTGCTTATATATTCAGGAAAATAGCAACAAACAAAAGTTATGTAATAGTAATTATTAATCAGAGAAAGTGTAGCAACGTTAAAGAACGAAAGAAACACGTTATTTATTATGTTGTATATTATTATGCAAGCTGGTATAAAAATCTAAGAAAAAGTATATAATAACTGTCATGGTAATGCATAATAAACGTCGTTTAATATTGAGTGCAATATATACCATAAGAAAAATAATATATATGCCTTGTCGAAATAATATATATACATATAGTTTCTAAAAGTGTAATGTTTCCAAATATTATATCTAGTACTGATAAAAATAGTGAATTATTACTTACAGTATGGCTAAATAAGCGAATTATGTTTAATAATAAGTCCAAAGTAATATTTTTAGTTATCTCACAAATTGCATTCTTTTACGTATGCATATCTTTAGGTGGAATATGTGATTGAAAAATACAATTTTCTGTTCCATGAAATTTAAAAAATTGGGGTAAGAGCATTCAATTTTTTTCCCTTTTTATGGAATTTTATATAATTATAATTTATTTTTAATTTGATTACTCTTTTTTGAATATTAGAGAGTGCTAAGGGAAAGTGATAGTTATAAAAGATATTCTTGTTCTCCGTTCGGGTAATTAAATACCTGATGATCCTTTAGATACCTTAGCCTCATTATGTAAAAAAATAATTTACTGTCAAATAAAATGACCCTATTCTGCATAATTGATTAATTTGCATACAAACACATGCACTCATATGTCGGACAAAAATACACCTAACAATAAAAACATATTAAAACATAATTTCACGCTTGTTTTGGTTGCATTGTAAGCTTTTGGCCAGTGCTTCTCAAACTTTCAACACTTGCGACCCAACATTCAATCATGTTTTTAATCGCCTCCCCCTCCATTCAATAACAATGTATTAAATTCAATAATATTACACTTTGACGCTAAACCTGCACAATATGAATTTAATCTCTTTAGTGCCGCCGATGTATATAAACGTCTCACTCAGCCAGTGCGTTAATTACTCCGGACGTACATATACGTCTTCCCGCAGTACGATTTTTTTTGTGAACTGTGATCTAAAACATTATTCTGAAGGCTTTGGAATGCAATAAAATGACCTTGAGAGTGTTCGAGATGGATTTACTTATTTCAGAGGATTTGCTTATTTATTCCTTTGCTACCCCCCCCCCCCGCCCAATGAACCCCATACGTTCTCCTTTGTATTAAATTTAATTGACATTTAAGAGATTAATTAAAAACTGTACGAATTAACAAGATTAACTTTTTGCATATAATTTTATATATGAAAAGCCCATGGGGTCATTGCTAATTATTAAACTTGTTCTTAACTAAGTATTGTTATAAATTATTTTTCATTGTGTTGTTCTGTTATGTAAGTGTTTTATATTAGTGTAAATGTGTATTTTATTTTTTATACGTCAGAATGTATTTCGTTTGTTTACTTTCATTAAATTAATAATGTTTTTAAATGTTTTGTTTTCGACTTTTCAATATGATCGTGCCCCCCCCTCATCAAATTATCAAGCCCCTAGGGGAGTGCATTAGCCTCATTATAGTTCAGTTTTAGAGGACTCAAGACTCAAGCACGTGGCTTGATCAAGGTATTGCCAGCTACTAGCTCAGAGTCACGTATACTCGACTCTCACAGACTTTCCTCAAAAAACAATATATATATATATGTACACAAATTTGGTGTCAATTGATGCGATATTCTACAACGTATGGCAATTAAAATATAAAACAAAATTCGTTCTTTATTACTATGAGGCAATTTCTTTCTATCTATAGTGGATAAAAACCAATATTAACTTTGTGGAAACGTCCACTGTCATTCAAGAGAAGTAATAATTCAGGAGAAAATAACGTTCGAAATTTTATTAAACTCTAACACGAATAGAAGAAACACAATTATAAACCTCCGCGATATAAGATTTGCATTATATGAATTTGCATAAAGCATTAAATTTATAAGCACTCGTGTTCTTTGAACTTAAAGAAGTTAAGCAATAGAAAATAATTCTAATAGAAGGTAAATGTAAATTATTTATGAAAGACTAAGACACAATGTTTATCTATGAAACAGCCAACCCAAAGAAAAATGTAATTATCTCGGTTAATTCTCAAGTCACTTAATTAAATATTTCTACTGATTTCACAACCACTTTGAGATTGATAAAGAGGATTTTACAAATTCAAGGATTATTAAAAGAATCAACTGGTGTATTGATTGATAATCAACAAAAGATACATTATTAATTATATACGAATATTTTCAAATCAATATTTAGCATCAGGCTGATAGTAAATATTCAAAAAAGCGTTTAGGAAACACTTAATGAAATCTTTTATGAAAGATAATTTATGTAGAGGAAATATTTTTTCCCCCTGCTAAATAAGAAACGTCTCAAGGGAGAAGTGATTTGAATAACTTCCTTCGAACTGAAGAGTAGACATTGAATAATAATTTTCAGCTTCAACACGAATTAAAAGGATCATTGGATGAAGTTAATTAAAAATATGTTTAAAATTCACGCGCTTCATCTTAAATGTAATACTTTGTAATTTTTATTATTAATTATGAAAATTTATTGATCTCTTTCATTTTAAAGTGATAATAACGCTGATAATATTTATAGAGTTATTCAACGGAAATACATGAAAAATAGAGTTATGGAAAACAAGTCTCCATAACCACAAATGTCGACAGATTTTCATGATGTGAAAGACGTATGAACGTTTTTCATATAATTATGTGGCATGTAAAAGGGATACCTTGAGTATCAATTTGGCTCTAGTACTCTTAGCAAAATAAAATCATAGGAATATTTGGAATCTGATGAAATCTTGAATTAATATTAATTAAAGCGTCGAAATTTGCTAGCGAAATGCGCCACTAGATTGTGCCACCATGAAATGATTTCCAAATTTAGGCGCTTGCCGTGTCTGCAAAGGTTTGAATGCCAATAATCAGCCTATTAGAAAAATGAACTATTTTTTAAGAAGGATTCTTATCACTTACTTTATATTATCAAAATTACTTTAGCATCCGAAAATGTATGATTAAATTACTTCGCTGCTCAATTTGTAAGTTCTTTTCATTCTATGATATTAATAAAATGCGCATCTTCTCAGACTGTCAATTTTTTTACGAAAGGCTTTAACTAGACCGAATCTTTCCTCATTTAGGAAAGATAAATTCCTCAAAACTTTCCTAACTACCTCAGCAGAGCCGGTTCTAGCAGTTTTGTCACCCCGGACAAGCATGGAAATAAGTTAGTATTAAATACATTAAAGTTTGTCCTCTGCATAAGTTCGATTAAGATATTTTTCTTTGTGATTTACCAGGAAGACAGTCTTGAAACAAATTCGATTCTCTTTCAAGGGACAATACATGAATGCTTAAACTTGCTGCATCATTGATGGTACCTGAAGGACCAGAACCAAGTTATTAAAACAAAACTCATACACATATGCACTTTTTAATCTATATATATAAAGGAGAAAAGCGACTCACTGACTGACTGACTGACTAATCACGATATCTCTGGAACTATTCAACCTACAGACTTGAAATTTGGTAGACATGTTCCTTTCATAGAGTAGACATCAGCTAAGAACGGATTTTCCGAAATTCGAAACGCAAGGGGCGTACGGGGGGTTAAGGGGCGTTATAAATAATTGTTTCCATGTTTAAACTACTCAATGTACAATTTTGAAATTGGGTAAGCAGATTCCTTTCATACAGTAGAGATCCACTAAAAAATGAGTTTGGTGAAAATCGACCCCCAAGTGGCGTTGCAGGGGCTTAGGGAGCGTTATAGATAATTATTTCCATTTTTGAACTATTTGACGCACTGTCTTTAAATTTGATATATATAAATAGATTCCTTTCATAGAATAATGATCAGTTACAAAACGGGTTTTGTGAAAACAGACTTCTAAGTGGCGTTGCGGGGGATTAAGGGGCGTAATAGATAAATATATCCGTTTTTAAACTACTTCACCCACCTGCTTGAAAATTGATACAGGTAAGTTTCTTTCATGGAGTAAATATCCGCTACAAAATGGGTTTTGAAAAAATTGACCCACAAGGGGTGTTGCGGGGGTGGGGATTTAAGGGGCGTTATAAATTCCAATTTTTTAACTATTAGACGTACAGACTTGAAACTTAGCAAGCAGATTCCTCTCATAGGGTAGAGATACGCTACAAAATAGGTTTCGTGAAAATTGCCCCCAAGTGGCGTTACGGGACTTAAGGGGCGTAATAGATAATTATTTCCATTTTTAAACTATTAGACGCACAGTCTTAAAATTTGATAAATAGATTTCTTTCATAGAGTAAAGATCAGATATAAGAAGGTTTTGTGAAAACAGACCTCTAAGTAGCGTTGCGGGGGATTAAGTGGCGTAATAGATAAATGTTTTCGTTGAAAATATTATAATATAAATATAACCTGCTCGAAAATTGGTAGGAATGTTTCTTTCATGGAGTACATATACGTTACAAAACGGGTTTGGGGAAAATTGACCCCCCAAGGGGTGTTGCGGGGGGTTAAGGGTAAATATAAATAATTATTTCTATTTTTAAACTATTAGACGCACAGTATTGAAATTTGGTGAGCAGATTCCTCTCATAGGATACAGATACACCACAAAATGTGTTTTGTGAAAATAGACCCCTAGGTGGCGTTGCGGGGGTTCAAGGGGCGTTATTGATAATATTTTTTGTATTTTTAATTTATTGGATGCACAAATTTTGCTAAGCAAATTCCTTACTTAGAGTGCAATTCCCCTACAAAATGGGTTTTGTGAAAACAGACCCCGAAGTGGCGTTGCAGGGGCTCAAGTGGCGTTATAGATCATTATCCCCATTTTTAAACTTTTAGACGTACAGTCTTGAAATTTGATAAGCAGATTCCTTTCGTAGAGAACCGCTACAAAATGGGTTTTGCGAATATCAACTACTAAGTTTAATTTCGGGAGATTAAGAGGCGTAATCGATAAATATTTCCATTTTTAAACTATTTGATCAACCTGCTTGAAAATTGGTAGGCATGTTCCTTTCATGGAATAGAGTTCCTCTAACAAAGAGTAAAACGAAAATTGACACCTAAGGATGGTTGCGAGGGTTCAAGAGGAGTTACAGAAAAAAAATCCTGTTTTTAATTGTTTGACCCATATACTTGAAATTTGTTAAGCATTTTTCTTTTGTTGAGTAGGGATCCACTAAGAATGTATTTTAAGTAAATCAAGTTCTGTGGAGGGGTGCAGGGGGTTACTGGGACGTATTGACACAAAAAAAATTCCTTTTTTCAAGCTATGAGGACTATAATAATGAAATTTGGTTTGTATGTTTCTTTTGTTGAATTGAAATCCGCTAAGAGCGGTTATTTTGGAAAACGGCTCTCAACGGGATTGCGGGGATATTGATAGTAAAACTTTTGTTTTTTTCTGTTAGATTTAGATGGGGTAGAGATCCACCGAAAATTGGTTTTGCGGGAATCCACTTGGTTTTTGGGTTACGAAAGAGCAAACATCATTCTATACTTCAATTTTAGAGATTTTTAGAAAATACAAATTAGATGAGTTCTGCCTTTTTTTTTATCAACAGGCGACAGTTACAGGTCTAAGTATATTTTTCAATACAATCGAATTCTTAATGCAGGACTTAGATATCAATAATTTATACATATATATAATCAGTAAAAATTTATAAGACATCATGAAATACCCAGCGAAGCGGATGGGTAACGGCTTGTTTATTTATAAACAGAGATCTAAAAAATACTGAAAGTAATGTCAAACGAGATTTTACATAGCAAAACTGTTTAGACACTGCTCTAAATATTTCAAAAAAAAAAAATCTAATTTATTTATTTCTTTTTTACTTAATTAAGAAAAACTCTTGACGAACATTTGAATTAGTTAATAAGTGATTAATCCATTTTCGTTTATTTTACTGCCTAAACGAATCAAAGTAACTATTCATTGTTTATCGACGTCACATTCAGAAGCTACGCAAATGTTGTTGAGGAAGAACTTCATATAATTTTGAACCATGTCCGAGGGATGAGGATGACACACCTGTACTGGATTGATTTGAAGTAAATTTACGTCACATTGAGAAGAAACACGAGGGCTTTTAGCGACGGACTTCATAATTTTGTTCCGTGATCAAATGACGAGCAAGAATGACAACTAGGCTGCCTACACCTTTCGAACTTCTATAGCATAAAAATGGAAGGATTTTGATCCTCGAAAACCTTAATATGCCCACACATCACCTCTCTACACTGCCTGTCTTTTAAGACACCGGGTTTCGAACTCGTGATTCGCCAATGCCAGCCACTAGCTATCCACCATGACCATTCGGCTACCACTGCCATCGTCTACGTTGACTACCCACTCTCTTAACTTCTATACCATTCTAATCCAAGGACAGCATAAATCAACACAGATGCACAACAATTCTTTAATGACACCAAGACCCTAACCTAGAACATGACCGCTTGTGACTGAGTGACCATAACTGGTCACTCGGTTATTGCGGGCACCTGTAAAAGTGTGAATTCTAAGCAAAGTCCTATTTCCTAGTATCAGCTTCTTGTGGGCGACGTTAATTTACGAAAAAATAAGACAAATGCACGATTAATTTTATACATTTAAAAAAAAAATTGCAAAAATAAAATAAATAAATAAAAAGCAACGAAAGCATATGTACTTTAAATTTGAAGTGGAAAGTCTTGTAGTTAAGATGTGCATTGGTAAGAATAATTACAGCACAACTGTATAAGAAAAAACGAACTAGAAGCGTACACTATCAATACAAATAAATGTAAGTAAACAACTAAAAGTACTAAAACGAAATAAAAATGTATATATATTCGAATATGTCACTAGGCAAGACAATAGGTTTCAGAAGTCCACATTCAGTTTTCCTAGTGTTTGAGGTTGATTTATTCCATAAATAAAGCATATCACAATGTTTTAAAATCTCTAACTTTTAAATGCAATTCAGTGAGATGTTTCTAAAATTCACTGGACCTTTTTAATTGTATAATATTTAAAAAATGCATGTTAAAAAAATCCAAAAACATATATTTACTCTTTTAGAAATTACTATCGTATTTTATAAATTCAGTACTTTTATATGAAAAAAAAAGCTTTTTTGTGAAATCCATTTATTGCAGTTAGGCATCTCAAGTCAAACAGCCGTTTGCTCTGATTGAAGAGGATGTAATATGTGTTTTACGTCTAAAGTGAGCGTCCCGAATGGAGCTGTTTTGTCCATCAATGGGACTGCGATGATCCGAAAGGGATTGACCTCTGGCGTTTTGGGATCATTTGTTGGGCACAGTTAATTGGGAAGCTGTGTTTTCTCCAGCGGCCAATCACGGGGAAGATTTCTTTTTCTTCGCCGCCTCCTCCAGATCCACTTTGCGTAATTGTACTACCAGGAAGCGAGGGAGGAGCAGTTTTGTGCCTGCACTTAGCGGTGAATTGAAACGTTGCCAATGGAGGTGAAGAAACTTCCTTTCCTTTGTCGTAGAAAAGACTTTACAAATGTGTTTTCTTTCCACAGCAAACATCACAACTTTCATTGTTAAAAATGTTACCATCACCCGGCTTTCTTTAATGATACTAACTAACACTCATTTAACAAACGACTTTACATTGGGGAAGCTAAAGTATTTAATAATGTTAAATTAGCATGTTTGCTAGTGGGCAAAATTACATAAATTTAATTAAGAAATATCTTAATTAATGCATATTGACTAGTAGATTTTATATTGTTCATATTGTTGATTGATTTAGTGGTAGAAAAATTTCGTTTCAAAACTTCAACAGGAATATAAGACACTTGAATTACCTCAAATATAATTTCACGACCTCTCTTTGGATTTCAACTAAGCCGATTTACAAAAACAGATTATAAAATTTTTGATACGAAATTTATAGTAGAAAGAATTGTTTTTACAGTTAAATGCAAGAGAACATTTTATACTCATAGAATTAATGAAAAAAATTAAATAAATTATTTATATAAAGCAAGTGTGCGAGCAAGTAAATATTAACGTAACGCTATTCAGTTACACGAAGTCTTTGGCGACGAACCTCGTAATTTTGAACCATGGTCAAGGGACGCGGATGACACCTGAGGTGGCAATCCAGGTGTCGTCCATACATATATAAGGCGAGAGAGGGAGGAAAAGAATGTTCTTTACAAAGCACTTTGAAGAATTTCGCTGGGACTACTAGGCCACGTCAGAACAAGTGTGACAACTGAGTTGGAATTCCACTCTCCAAACTTCATCTTCCGCCCCAGGCCAACTTGATAATTTTGAGTAATGATTGCGTGTTTTATTGTCCTTTACTTCTTTCTGCTGGTAGGAGCTAGAGTGGCACTCGTACTTGAACTCATGAGTCGAGAGAAATAACACCGATCACGAGTTAGCGATCGTGAACAGAACAGAGTGGGAAAGAGAAAGAGAGAGACTAAAGCACAGTTCAATGTTTAAATGTGATTAACTTTATCATAATATTTGAAAAACTATTAATCAGTATTCAGTTTTTTATTTTTTTATTTTGTAAACAATTTATTCTCCACTATCGATTTAATGCACTTCATCTTCAGATTGTTTATCTGAAAAGCAATCTTTAATTCTATTTATTTTTGTATTTTTTTAATAGTTAAGTTAATATAATTATTGATTGATTTTATAAATAAAATGCCAGGTTTTGCAAGGCTGTGGAAAAACATTTTTGTATAAGGAAAAAATAGGTTAATTCATCATTTTAATTAAACTTTATAAATGCAAGAAAAGAAGAAAGGTAAAGGATTGTGGTCAGGAGAAAAATCGAAAATAGGGAAAGATTGCTGGGGTGTTTCTAGAGCGTAATTCCTCGTTTACTTAAGCACAAAAAACCCGTTGGGAGAAAATAGTTGATTTAATATATAATGAAACGCGAAAAAATGCGTGAAAAAAAATGATCTTCTTCGACTTCTAATAACTCTTATACATAAACTAGGAATTCCTCGTTGAGTGTTCGTTACGTAAATTACTTTTTTTGCAGCAAATTTATTGATAATAGTAGGCCTTTTTCACGAAGCCAAGCAATATTGAAACAATCAAAAATAAATTTGAAGTTTTTTTTAAGACAAAGCTCGTCTTTTATATCATTCTTTCATTTTCAATATAAATAAAACATATCCATAAATATACACACATTAATTTCCTATAACTTCATGCTCATCATTTTAAAAATAAGTCCCCATCTTTGTTTTAGCTACACAAATACATGTCATTTAATAATAGTTAATTTAAATCGTTTATTCCAGATATTTTTTTAAAATTTTGTTAAATAAAACATATAAAATGCTGATAAAAAATTATTATATAAAAATGATTCACCAAAAGTATATGAAACTGATCAAGCTTTAAAGTATTAGAAAAGGAACCATTTTAAGTTTCACTAAATCAGTAAACATTTTCAAACTTCATGTGATTTGATATATTTTGATTAAACAGATAAAAATAGATGCAATATAAAAATTATCAAGTAAATTTCTTCAATGACAGCTTTAAATTCGTCTTTTAAATATATCATATATTTCTAAATTTGTAAAACTGGATATTCTTGATATATCGATATTTTATCGGAAACAATATTACGAAATAAAAGTGTAAACTAGTGTTCCTCATCTGTTCTAATTAATCATTCTATGAGAGTATAAGCGTAACATTGAGAGTGAAAAGGAGGGATAACCCTCTGAAGTGTTTGTTATCCGAATCCCTCTGAGACACTGCTCTTTGAAAACTCTTCCCACCAGCGTCATCGTCAGTTCCGTCGCACTGCACTAGGTGTCGCTCTCTACCAGGGGTGCTAACGATCCGTCTTCCAAAGATCCCATCCTTTTCAGCAGACGATTTTTCGCAACTCATCCCACTTCGTACCTCCGCGATGAGCAGAAGGGAGACTGCATCCCTCTCGCTGGGGAACCTCGGATCGTTTCTCGGTGAGCGCCCGACACAAGTTCTCTAGGGGCAATCCAGTTTCCGGAGGACTCCGCCGTGTCAATCCCTCCCCTCTTCGTGCATCGAACGAAAGAGAGAACTTCTCCGAAGTACAGAAAAGTTTGTGCTGGGAAAAGTTTAACCAGTGTGCGCGCGAAAACGAAGTAATTGAAAAACGCATATATAGATTTATATACACTCTCCAGCATACTTTAAGATATATTATGGTTTGAATACAAAATAGCGTTCCACAACGCACGCATATATTATACAATATTATTAAATAGACAATTGTTCTCCCAATCTATATGTGTTTCGAAACGTAGAACACACACATTCTAAGAGATTATTGTGGAACAACAGTATCTCATCCTTCACAAAGTGGATCTGATTAAACGTGTTGGAACTGGCCATTCCACGGAAGTGGTTATTTTTAAAAATCTACGCGTGTCGTTTTTAACTCTGACATTAAGAGAAAAAAGTTTGAAAAACACTTTTAAGTGTTAAAAATGAGAGTGTCCACCAATTCGAATGTTTTTTCGAAGAGTTCAGCCCGCATCAGTGGCTGCGGGTGGTGGGACAGGTGGAATCTGGCTGCGTTCGTATTTATGGTGATGCTTCCCGGATTGCACGGCTCCGAAGTTGTACTTGGTAAGTAAATCCTTTTTATGGTCCTTTCTTTTGCTTTTCCCGAAGGAATGGAGTTATGTTTATGCAGAGGATAGATTTTTTGTTTAGAAGTTTAAATGTTCCTTTTTTGGGGGGTACCTTTTTCATCTTAAACCATTATTTACTGATCACAATTTATTGAGAGTGGGTGTTTCCAAGACATATTTTTTGTGGGTATATTAAAACGTATATAAATATGTTTGAAGATTAGATAGGTATGAATATAAATTTTTATGTGTGTTTTAAAAATGCTAGGGAATAAAAGTTTTGTCTATGAAGTTCCTTAAAGTACACGTTCTTTGATATTACACACTAAAGAAAATTTTGAAGATGAAAAAATTATTTTATATTTTTGTATAAACACACACCCTGGTGATTTTATTTTCTCTTAAGACTTATTGCAAAGGAAAAATAACTCTACGGAGCATTTCTTATTAAGGAATACATGGAGTGCTTAGTAAATAACAACATCTGTGAGTTAAAAAAATAATTATTTAAATAAATAAAAAAATTATTACGTTTTAAAATGTGAATATGGTACTATTACACTGTAAATATATGAAGGTATTTTATATAAGTTTTTAAAAGATTTTTCCTCCGTTCTAGCATCAATTATTGATATCTTTGATATCTTTCACATGTTTCCCTTTAGGTTTTTTCCCCGACATACGATACTTGGGATTTTTATTCTGTTTCCTTTCTTACTTAGAGTTTCTATAGGTTTTTTTATTTCAAATATTCTTAAACTCTCACACTCTCGTATTCCGGAAAGGATGCCTCTTAATTATGTCAACTCAAATTTTTAGGCTTTTAATTAATAAAAAAACTTACTTGTTCTACTCAGTTGATTTAAGATAAATTTACGTCTGGGTTTTTTTTTCTTACTTGAAATTTATTACATCTGGACTCTTCACATCGCTCTCGGACCGTAGAAAACTAAAATAGGTCTGATAGTTTTTACGTATTGAAGTTTAGCCTAAAACTCTGAGTTGACACCTAGGCGAGCCAATGCGTCTAAAATACATGATTATTTGTGAGGGCCGTAAGTTTACAATAAACAATTATTCCTCACAACAAGTTAAAAACACGGGAAAAGTTTTTATAATAGATTTTTCGATTTTGAATACTAACTCTGCACTATAAAAACTACTGCATGTATAGAATTTCGATAAGGAAAAAAAGAAGCGATATAATGTGCTGATGTCATTCTTAATACGCACATGCTGACTCAATATCATCCAGTGTGATCTGTTTCGACACTTGTATCTTTCTTAAAATTATATTTTCTTAATTTTAATGCTTTTAATTATCGGTTAGTTACTGAAAGCATTAAAATAGTTTTAATGCTTTCCCGTTGAGTCAGAAAATTTGTAAGCCATTTAAGAATTCTCAGCAAAATATTTCAAAATAAACAGATTGGTGTTAATGAATTAAATATCTTATAAAACTCATTATAATACATTTTTAGTCGTGGTTTTTTAAAAAAATCATCCTCTATTTGCTTTTTTGAAATCGTTTCTGTTGAAATATACAAGATGTACTACAGAGAGACAAAGAAAAGAGGTTTATGGACAAGAATTTATTAAATTTGGAAACTTTTTCATATTTTTTATTCAGAAAAAAAATTGAATTTTCTGTGGAATATTACCTTGACTTCTGAAGTACGAGAGATGGGGTTTATTTCATTTACAAATGGTATACTTTTTTAAACCAAAATTTCTAGGGAATTTAGAATTTGTTCGTTGAGAATATTCCTAATACAGACGAGAAACGTCATATTTTAAGACTTATTGATCCGATTATCTGCTTTGCACACTTATTTAAAAATATTTAAATTAGATTGTTTTATTTTTTAAAATCTATTTAAAGACTCAGACTATACTTTGATGCATCGATTTTATAGGCTAAAGAAATTATAACGTATTTTTCCCATTGAATTCATCCTATTTGTGTCATATAAGGAATTAATTATTCGACTACGTCTCTTTTCTCCTTTTAATAATAGTAAAAATATGTTTTTTTTTCTGATGTATTTAAAATTTTTATAAATGATTTTTCATAACTTTGTAATCCGCCTTCAAATAATTAACTATATTGCTTATTGGATCATTTTTATTTAGCTATGAGTTTAAATAGACAACATTCCAATTTTTTTAGTTTTACGAAATTTTCTCAATTATGGTATCTTGTTATGTATTTGAAATGTGGGTGTATTAAAGTAATATTTAATTTTACTAATATTTTTCTTCGTTTTAAATATAGATGACATTATTGAAGGAGTCCATTTTAATTTTTCCCATTTATTCATATTTTTGAAACGTCCCAAAGAAACTATCTGTTTCCTGTAAAATTTTCGAAGCTGTGCTAAATAGCAATAAGGAGTTTAGCATTTTGCCAAACTCTTTATGAATATACTTTTTTAATTGCGCGAATATAAATTTCATTCACTGTTTTTGATTCTCTCAATCTGTTAAACTTGTAATAATTTCTTTCTTGATATATTTGTCTCACATATTCGCTCTTTGCATCATCATCTTCGGAGTCCTTTATTCATGACGACGGAGTACTTTTCTAGGAATGGATGAGCTCCTCTTGAAGATATAAATAATTTCATTATGCTCGTCATATAAATATTTATGATATCTCAAAATATTCATGAATAATTCATGATCTATTTCGAAGTTATTTTGCATCAACAGTTTCAAAAAGGTTATACTAGTTTTACTTTCAATAAAGCTTTGAAACCCATTACTGAATTATAATAAGAAGTAACTAATTTAATTTGCATATTTTTATAGGAACCTGAATAAGATATATTTCCATCCTTTCCAAAAATTCATTTTATTATAAATTCATTATGTGTTAGTTTTAGTGGGTTGTTTTTGCTTCTGATATCCAAAGGGGGAGAGTAAGCAAGGGGGTAGTTAGTTTATCAAAATTGTCCTATTGTTGAAATTTTAAAAAATGGCTCAAAAGTTTTGACTTAACATATGTTTTCTATTAAGTCATGGAATTAGGAAAATTGTACTGGGTTAAATTTAATGCATCGAATTTACTATCAGTGTTTTTGAAGCACTTTCAATGGTATGGTTCTAAGGGCTTGGGAACACTGAAAAATAAGTTTTCGGCATTTTTATTTATTAAATTTGTTTTCAAATTGTGGCGTACGTTCTTAAAAAAGAGAGATGGCTGAGTTACAGAATGATTAACAACACAAATGCCTAATTTCTGTTGCCTTAAATTGTTATTTTTTGCTATAATTTATCACAAAATTTTGCCAACTGAATTAAGGCCCTAGTCGATATAACATAGGAAAATAACTCAAAAAATCGCATTATTGCTCGTATTTTATATGATAAGAGCCATCTTTAAGCGTAATAACAATGTGTAATATGAATCAGAAACTAAACTTGAATGCTGGTGTGAAGTGGTGATAGATATTTTGACATTGTGTGGTTCGGAAATATTGTGGTTTGCGCTTGCTAAGTAATTCCACCGATCGGTCAGGTGAGAAAAAGAAAACTAGTCACACCTTTTCATTTTCTTCTCATCTAGAACTTTGCTCCTTAAAGAAAATTCACATTATGTAGCTGGAGAGTAATAAAAGTATGAGAGTATGTAAAGAGAGAGTATGTCAAAGTCCGTCGAGCCGCAAGTGCTCTCGTGTAGTTAATAGAAGGGTAAGAGAGGTGGGAGGCACCTTAACACCTATAGGGTGTTCTCCCTCGAAATTGGGGTGGAACAGAGCTAAATTGTACTGTCAGTAATAAGCGTACTTTGGTGCTCAAAGCTACCGCTAACGTAAGGCGTGAAAAACTAGCCGCTTGACGCGATAAATTTCGTGTGCTTTCGTCGTCAGACGGGTAGCACTAGCAACAACAACAAAAGCAATAACCCGCGTATTGGATCATAAATTCAGGACAAACCTTATTCAAAATATCGTCATGTAAAATCACTTGTAGAATTATTGCTTCATATATTAATTATAATTGGATCTAAAAATATTCACGTAGGAATTTGGATTTGCGTAAAGATCATTCGTGCCTCTGAATTGAAGTAATAAATTACAAAAGGATCAATTGTAATTGCTTTTCTTCACCCATAAATAAAAGACATATCCCATCCTAATCAAATGCTGCTCTCCTGAACCGAACGAAGTTTAAGTGTGGCCTTGGTAGCCCAGTGCTTATGGTCATGAAGTCGTTGATGAAGTGTCGCAGGTTTGAGTCATAATGCCACTGAGGATCCACTCTGTAGAGGGGGCCGATGCACGTTAAATCTATCGAGACTCAATGTCCTTCAGTGGGTGTGGTAGTTAGGAGACAGGGGGTTACAGCTCAAATGTCGACCGAGGACCAAAATTATGGGGTCCATCGCGAATAGACCTTGTGTTGCTTTATTGTACGATATTAATAAAACTCACTAAGTTAAATTTTGGATGTTCTTATTCAAGAATGAGAATTAGAATACGATTCCAGTTCCATGAAATCGCCTCAGAATTCACCTTTAAAAATAAACCTTATAAATTACATAATCCGTAGTGTGGACTTAAGGGACAATTTAAAATAGATGAAATTTTCTTTCTTATTATGGATAGATTACTCTAAATGGGGAAATGTACATTGACTGTACAAAACTGTACAAAATATTAGATTACTCCAAGCAATGCATGAGATGATCCACTGATCCCTACTCAGTGTAAAGCCGTGTGCACTCTATCATATTCTAATTCGAAATGGGTTTCTTTTTTGTCACAAAAAGTAATCAAAATAAGTAGATCGGTGGATATGTAGCATGCATTTGCTTTTTAAAAAAAAGACGGGATTTCTTTTAAAGTAATCGAATTTCATTTATTTTAAATGAATTCCCTCGGAAAATTCGGAATTATATCCAAAGAAGCAGACTGAAACATTTTTGCATTTGACCGTCATAGTTAACGTCACTCAGCCGAAAAATAAGTCCCACGCTTTTTTTATTTAATTTTTTTTCTCTTGTGTGTGTGTCTCTTGGATCAACAATTCCGAAAGGAATCTCTACAATACAAATAAAATTCCACATTCCATGCCGTGTCTTCCATTTCTTCCCTTTTGTGCTCTTAAAGGAGGACAGAGTAACACGCAACACTTATTTCGATTCCACGGAAATCGAAAGAAAAACTTCGGAAAAAGGAAATTTTTCCCCTTCCCCGTTCAGTCAAATGATCGTCATAAATTCAGTCTGCCTCCCCCCCCCTTCCCTGGAAGGAGGGGGATGGGCCGGACGATTCCTCGTTCCATTGTTCGCGGCACGACATCCATTGTGCCCGATTGCAAATAGGGAGAAGCAGCCATCCTTTTGGAGATTCGTCATTAAAATAACGACAACAATTAAACGACTTCACTCCGGGCTTCTTTAATGAAATATGCGTGCCATAGTGTCACGACTGCTCTCCCAACTCTCAAAAAATGTTTATTTGTAGTTAGAAAGGCTCCTCCTCCTCCTGCTCCTCGAGTTTCTTATTCAAACGTTGCTTTGAAACCACTCGCCCTCCTCCGAAATTTGAATTAAAATGCTCTCTGAATGATGGGAGAATAAAATGGATCCTTTCAAAAACTGAAAAACCAGTTGGAAGCGTTCTGCTCAGAAAATTTTAATAAAAGAGATTTCGATATCCTGATGTGACACTAAAAATGCGCTTTTATTTTAAATATCTTTAAATACTATAATTTCAAATGATATTGGTATAACTATTAACTTAGTAACCCATGAAAGTTTTGCAGAGTAAGAAAGTATATGTTGCTAATCTTAGTATGTTGTGGATTATAATTACTTAAAATCGCGTTATACTTTCTAACACCTGCTTCCCTAATTTTAGTTTGCTGATTTTTGATGGTGTTGATCCTATCTTGCACTAAAGGTGGTGTTCTAGTGCAGTAATTGTAATACGACTCTCACTTTGTGAATCATAATACAAATGTTATTAATAAATCATTATTTATTTACAAAAAAAAATATTTCTAACACAATAGATACAAATTAATTAATTTTTTTATCTTTAAGAATTCAATATTGTTTTCTTTATTTTTTTCTCTTATGACTTTGCAAAGTAAACGAAACTTTTTTTACGGTATAGCTTTAAAAAAATATTGCTATTGGCCTATTGATAGTGTTCACGTTGTCCTCTTTTTCTTTGACTATATTGCAGATGTATAGACTAATTTAACCCTACATTTCTGTCCTAACCCCGAAATTGCATGTAATTTACTTGGAATTCTTATTTTTCTATTCAATCGATTTGTTTATTTTGTTTCACAATTTTTCTTTTGTTGTTCTCGTTTTCTTATGATTTTGGTATCCAATTCATATATATAATGTACAGGGTGTTCTTCGGTTGTTGGGACGAATTTTATTGGGACGTAGAGTACATCAACAGGACTCAGATATCCATAGCAACCCATGGTCCTAAACGTTTCCTTTCGGCGTTGAGTGGCGTTGTTCTCAATAGCATAAGGGGAATAGATCTGCATTACTGTAGTGGTTTGAGCTGTCATCAACCCAAGAGAACCCTAGAACGTCTTACGAATACCGAACAGGCAGATATGCACCTGATTTACTGATTGGTTGAAGGAAATGTACAAGCAGCCGAAAGATTGTATGACGATAGGAACCCGCAGAGAGATGCACCAGACTACCGGATGTCACAATTTGTTTGAATATGGATCATAACGATGTAATAGGCATAGTTGTTGTTTCTCATGCCACCTGCTCTTGAATGCGTCAGATCCAGGCTCACGAAAATCATCATCAAAAGGAGCTAGATGTACACCTGTCATTAGCCTGTCGTCACCAACGGGTGATAGTAAGATTTATCTTGGTTCCGCCCCAATTTTAAGGAAGAACACTTTGGGGGATCAGGTGCCTCCGACTTCTCTTCCCCTTTCGCCAACCTCACGAGACGACTTGCGCCTCGACGGCTATTCAGAGTATCCCCATACCTCGAAGGTACTGTACATTTACAAATATCCATGACTTCTCCGGGATTCGAAACCAAGCCCTATGGCATAGCAGTTAGCGTCGCTAACCCCTATACCGAATGGGCGACCGGCATAGTAAGGAAGGGGTACGAGTGACTCGAACTCCTAGTATGACAGCTTTAAACAATAAATATTTTAGATCTCTTTATTTCTTGTACTTGTCGTATTACCGTTCCATAACTATTTCGACCATGGGTTGCTATGCAAATCTGAATCCTCGTAACATCTCCTACTTTCCCTTAAAGTTTGTCAAAATAATCCTGGGAAACACTGACTTTATAAACATATACGACATATGCACTGTCGTATGTATGCATATATTTCCTTTTGAAAGAAATGTTGTTATTCAATCACATGCACTTTTTACAAAGTAATTAATAATTGCCTAAGGGAACGAAAAACACGCAGTTAATGTGTAGTTTTAAAATCTGCACCTTTCATATCTATTCGACATATTTTTTAATATTAATTGAAAAACTCTATTAATTCCTTTTACTTCCTTTTCTTTCTTAGTTACTTCTTTTATAAAGCTTATCTGAAACATTTGAAGCTTATTTTTTCCGGCAAAAATGTTTTCGTTACCTTATTTCAGCTGTTGAGTTTGGGAATATTGCCTCGATGATTACACATTAATTGAATTCGGTGTAATTAATGCTTAAAATAGTGCACCTAATTTATATCTGGATGTGTAATACGTTAATATTACTTTCTGTTGTATTTATTTTGTTCCAAAATTGCAATATTCACAAGCAATGCCATTACTTACATTACAACGGCTATTCAATGACAACTTGGCGAAATACTGGCAATAGAGCAAAGTTGGTAATATTTTTGTCGACCATATCTTGGCGACCGTTTTGGTGACTTGGTGATCAAACGGAGGTTTCTAGAAATTACTGGAGAAACCTATTAATATCACGATCTATGGCATAAGAGGATCTTTCTCGAAAGATTCGTGCGGATTATAAATAGGAGCCGCTCGCTGACGTTGAGTTAGTATTGTTTGGATCATAGAAGAGTCGACTAGTGATTGGTTGCTGCGATCGAGCGAGTACTTGAGAATAATCTTAATCATTATGTATTTGTATTTTTAGACGCTTAGCGCTGTAGAAGGTGCAAAGACCTTCTGGATTTATTCAGTGAATTCTATGGCAGTATCCTGTATTTCGAGGATTGTTTTTCTGCAATAAATTTTCATCGTAATGAAGAACTGTCCTGCTCTTTGTGACTGATAGCATAATATCCTCGAAACCTCGATCTACTTAACATCATTAGTACGCTATATGTTATTGAACAAATCACAGAAAGTATTGAAAAAATTAATATTTCAAGTATAAAAAAGCATTTCTATAGGGGGAAAAGGGAAATAATTTCGAAAATGTCACTGGGAAAAGTTTGAACGCTGTGTTCAAATGGATTTTTTTTTCTCAAATTAATCTGGAGTGACAAAAATCAGTATTGTGTGATATTCTTAAACTCTCTCAAGCAATCAATATCAGGATAAAAAATATGTTTCAGTATCTTATTCAAGGGAATTATTTGATACGGTAATAATTAATTAAAGCATCAAACACTTTTTTAATTAACACGTAGAGATATGATACTGATAAAAAAAGTAATGAAGCATAAAACAAGGAACAGATTGTGACACATCATTTCAGGATTCCGTCTATATCTAGAGTATTCCCAAATATGATATCCTCAATGACAGTTTTAATCGTGAGAATATTTTATCAGAGTTGCAGACTAGCTAATGGATGAAAAGATTTTGTTTAGGTGACGATTCATTCTACGTGTCATTTGGTCAACACTTCATGCAATTGAATCCTTCGAAAGTAGCATAGATTTGGTCTTTTCAATTAAAATTTATCCCCTACTTTCCTTCCTCTAGTATAATATACTAAATTAATGTTGGGCTATGGGTAGCCTAGTGGTTAGAGCATCGGATTCTAGACCGGTAGGCCTTGGTTCGATGCCACCAAATGTCTACGGAGTACGTGCTCGTTAAATCAGTGGGTCCGAATGGTGTCGCTATCTATCGTGTTGTACTGAGCAAAATCTTCCCCTTCATGGGGGCTCAAAGCTTAGGCTAACGACGGGCGTAAATCTAGCCCGTTGGCATGATGAATTTCGTGGGCCTCGATCTGACTTCGTCAGACAAGTGCCATAAATAACAACAACAATTAATATTGATTTTCTTGGCTTTCGTTAAAAGCAAATTACTAAAGTTTATATCTATAAAAATCTAAAAATAATTAGAAATTTTTTCTATGCATATGTGTGTTGAAGAGCTAGCTCAGTTAACGTCCTCATCACCTGATCGAGGTTCAAAATGACGAAGTTCTACAACAATAGCCCTCGTATTGCTTTATAGTGCGACGCAAATGTATAACTCTCATTTTCTACGCGCGTCTTTGGGTTGCTACAGTAGCCTGGTTGTGAAGGTCATGGACTCGTGAATGACGTGTCACAGGTTCCAGTCCTGGTGCTACTAAAGACCCGCCGCGTAGAAAGGACTAATGCAAGTTAAAAGTGTCGAGCTCACAAAGTCCTCTAGTTTGCGTCATTGTTTGAAGAAGAGTATGTCACACACACACACACACACACATCATAGGTATCATCGTCACTTGACTGGGGCTCAAAACTACGACGTCCCTAGCCGAATGCCCTTGTGATGCTCTACAGCAGTGCTTCTCAAACTTTCAGTATTTGTGACCCAATTTTCAATCATAATTTTCCTCGCGACCCCCTCCATACAATAACATATAAATTGAATGCTATAATAATGTAGTTTGAAGCGTTAAAAAAACTACAACGTGACTTTAATTACAACCATACAAATTATCAAAATAAGTATTAAACTTTGTATATGTTGCTTTTATAAATCGTAGATAGTTTAAGTAAGTTATTTTCAAGTAATATTTATAAAAAAAATGTTTTATCTTCAACTTTTTGATAGGGTGGCGCCTCTCCCGTAGAGTTTTCACGCTACTCTGGGGGGGGGGCACAGTTTGAGAATCGCTGCTTTAAAGTTTGAAGTTAATATAACTCTCCATTATATACAAAACTAATTTTATATGACTTCTAGTATTAACTCTGTTGTGTTTTAATGGAATTCGTAAATATTTACAAAAAGAGGACTCAACATAAAGCTAATAATTAGCTCGTTTGATTTAGTGACAAATCAACTTCTGTTGTTCATATTTATTTAAGAAATTGCTTTATAAGAGCTCTTCGGGGATAGATTTTCGATTTTTCTTAGATATTTTCTGATTCATTTTTTGTTCAAGTATTAGCGTTCACTTAAAAATAAGAGTGTCATAGTTTAAAGGTTCATGTATTTGTGTGAATCAATTTCTACTTCTATCAAAAACATGAAATAATATGCGTACCTAAATAAAAAGCATCAAAATAGCGAACAAACATAAGCGAAGCGTCTTCTGCATAGCTTGTTCTTGGTGGACAGGTGGCCGCTTAAGGAAATCGCAGATTTCTAACGTCATAAAAAAATGAATTATTCCATCTCAGGAACACAATGAAACTAATGATTTCTGCGACAGGTTTAGCGGTCCTTTTTCGGGTGAGGGAATGTGATTGGATTTGGAATCCGGGGGCGAGTTCTTATTTCTCTCTCGTGTCTCATAATGAGGGAGGAGTCATCAGAAGAGGCTTTTAGGATCTGTTGGGAGGAAGATGGCATCAGAGCACAGATAGAGGAGCGAATAGAAACGCGATAATGGACCCCGCCGTAAATCAAACAGACCGAGAGCTCATAAACCGACTTCTTATCTGCCCTTAGCGCAAGACTGTGAGAATTCATTCAAAAAAGAAACACCATTTCTTTCAACCAGCTGTTTATAAACCATACAAAAGCTTCATTTCATTGCTTCTGATTTTTAGTTAGATGTACATCTTTTCCTTTACTTTTCCTTAGATATAGCTTATTTTATTTTTATAATATTTCTTCTTTTCTAAACTGACATCAAAGTGGAGAAATTCAAAAAATTAATGATCCTATCTTATTTTTATCATTTGCGTTCGTGTGCCTATCAATTATCGTCTACAAGTAAATATGGAATTTACAATACTTAGATCTACGGAGGATCTTTCGCCCCTGATGCTAACCGCACTCGATAAATACGGGTGACGCGCCCTCGGGATGTTATCTTCCAGCTGTCTATCTTCTTTCTCTTCTCCTTCAGATTGCAAACACTACTTATCCATTTCGCGATTTTCACTTTGTATTTTTTTTTACTAACGTCTATGCATATCACCATTTCGCTATTATTTTAAAAACTAGTTTGAACGACATACAGTATAATTTTCATTGAGTTTAGCTTTTAAATATGCAATGAATATTTTTTTTATACTTAATATTTCCTCCCGACACCTTATTCGGCACTGCTTACAGCCAAATCTAGTTACTACGCCAAAAGAAAAATAGCCCCTCGCTCACTACAACAGACTTCGGCATTGCGAATAAAAAGTTTAAGTAGTAATAAACACTGTCTTGAATACAAATATTTGAAATTGAATCACGTAAAAATATATAAATGTTTTCCTCTATTGTAAAAAGAATTCAGTCGAATGGATTACTACGTAATTTTGTTTTAGCGTTTGCGAATGCTATACTTTGGATACAATTTAAGTTTCTGAAGTTTTGAAAGGTCTCTTTGGCGATACAATAGGCCGCGGTGGCGAAGCGGTCTAGGCATCGGATCATGGCTAGCGTGTCATGAGTTCGATCCCAGTACCACTGTAGATCCACCGTGTAGGAGAGCGATGCACGTTAAATCTGTCGAGAGTTCAAACGTCCTCCCGTTGGTGTGGTGTGTTAGTTAGGAGAGGGGGGGGGTGCCAGCTCAGGTGTCGTCCGCGTCACTTGACCAGGGTTCAAAATGACGCGGACCATCGCCAAAAGCCCTCGTGTTGCTAATCCGTGCGACGGTAATATTCACTCACTTGGCGATACAATGGCTTATCGTCCAATCAACAGTTTCATTAACTAGGATTTAAAAGATTTTATTTTAGAATCTGCCAAATACATTAGGGTAACATTCTGTACCCACATAACTTCAAATTGAGCTGTAATAGTAAGTGTATGGGATTGTATCATTATGCGCGTCATCTAACTTCCTCTTAACCCCTTGCGCAGCAGGCTGCGGATTCTTTGCATACTAGCAAATCCGGGATTTCTAAGGGCACTCACTTTCACGTTACCACGAACATTTCATTTTTTTCTTTTGACGCTAAGGCCCGCGTTCGTTTGTGTTTCGTTTCGCTTTCTAAAGCTTCTACAACTAATTTGGTTGTTTACTTTTCATTGCTCATATGGCATCATTGTTGGTTTCAACGAAAGTGATACGGAATGAGAATATTTGACCGAAACCGATGAATACGACAGTGACTCTGATACGGATTTATCTATTTGTGATGAAGAAATGGAACAAATTTAACAATACACTTATGTAACTCATATGGAAAAGTTTTTTGTTTCAAGTAACATTTCGAGTCATTTCAGGAAGGTTTGTAATTTTAATTCTAATTTTTTAGATTTTTGTAATCCAGGCATTTTGTAACTTACCTTTTGTAATTTTATACAATCCCACTAAAAGAAAATTTACCTTATAATGTGTCCTGCATTGGTTACACTAGTTAATTACCTAAATAAGCTATGTATTTTCATGAGGTTACAATGTAATTTTGTCCTACATATAGCATGTGACCCTTATCAGTTACATGGAACGTAAGGGGTTAATATGACTATATTTGTATACAATATTCCCTCAAAAGACTCTAGCATTGATTCAATATATAAAAATTCAACATTCGGTTTTACTTATACTCACACAACATACTTTGTATCATAAGATTACAGCACTAAAATGATACAAAAATGGAATTCTAGACGACTAATCGAACTGTTTATTGGTATTTCATATTACTTTAGATTTGAAAAATAAATCATTGTGATAGATTTTGTTTTCTTCAAAATATAAAACGTATTTTATTTCCGATTTATTTTTGTAAGTAATACTTCTCGTCGCTTACGATTTGTTGGATATACAGTTCCTCGTTCGCATCAGTTTCGCATCGCAAAGAATGAGCACTCCACATTCCATAAAGCCATACATTTATAAGGGATACGCGGAGGTAGCGTCTTTACAATTTTCGGCCTTGTAACTGTATAAAATGCACCTCGCCCACTTATGAGTTTCTGACAATCTTTACATATGGAGCCACTTTGTTTTATAAAAGAACTTGAAATATCGTCCAAGGGACTGCATTCATCCCAAATCTTCTCGCTATTTAGCGAGGAATTTCCTCCAAGATTCATGCTTTTACATTCTTCCGTAATAAAATATGTAAATCACCCGTCTTCCATTTAATGGCCCCTCAGGGACAAAAAACGAGACAAAATGAGGTTAACTTTGTCCTGTCTCCTCGTGCCAATGCTTAGAATCCCTCGTGGAATATCAACTGAGCTTTTTGCGCTTTCCGTTGCGAAAAGTGAAACGTCGTCTCAAATGACTTCCGTTGAATTAGCTCTCGCGTGTCTGCCTGATGCCTGGCAGATAAAATACCTCCGAGCCATTTTGAGACAGCGACTAGAAAACTGTTTTCGGAGTCTGTTATTTAATTTATTGAAAATAATACGCGCTGCTTAAAGCAAATGTGTTTGGAAATAGAACGAGGGGGAAGACAATATTGGGGACGAATAAAGAAGCAGAGAAGCTTTTATGTGTTTTACAACAGTAACAACATCGTTTCTTTGTATCATTTGAGGATAAGTGCAGCTGACAAGAATGAAGAAAAAGATAAATAATTTGAAATTGTAAATAGAATAAAAACAGCCAAGAGCTTCTAATATTCCTTTTTTAAAAGAAATTTCAACTGAGAAATATTGTCTTTTGTTTAACCAGTAATTGATGTTTGAAAAAAGGATTTCTCATTTTATTTCAGATATACTAAAGAAATCATCGAATACAATCTTTTCCTACATAAGTTTATTTAGTACCGACTATATATATATATATATATCGTTCAATAATAATGTAATATTTCTATAACTGTTTTGGCAAACTGAAAATTCAATAAATAAATAAACTTTCAGTTAAGAATCAAAAGGTAAACTTTTATTTAATAAATATATCTATATATATATATAGATATATTTATGTTCAAAAGCATTTTTTCCCTCCATATCTTATCAACCACGTAAAAAGGTATTTTAAAAAATCATATATATGTACAAAAATAACTAGAATGCTTATAAGTCTTGTTATGCCGAACAGTCGATGTGCAACTGGAATTAGGAATCAAAATATTGTTTTCAAAAATAAAAAAAAACTAGTTGAATGGAATTCTGAGAACTACACTTAAATATTTTAAATTAAAGCTGCAACAAAATTTTATGTCATCATGCGAGTCAGTGAGTGAATTTTTTTATGTCTCACTGTTCAGATACACGAGGGCTTTTGGCGACGGTCCGCGTAATTTTGCACCATGGTCAAGTGACGCGGACGACACCTGAGCTGGCACCCCTCTCCTAATTACCACACCACTCCAACGTGAGGACGTTTGAGCTTTCGACAGATTTGACGTGCATCACTCCCCTATACGGCGGGTCTTCCGTGGTACTGGGATCGAGCTCGTGACACGCTAGCCCTGATCCGATGCCTAGACCACTTGGCTACCGCCGCCACTATGTCATCATGCGAAAGAAGGGAAACCAATTTTTGAAGCAAACCTTAGTTTGTATCAGAAGGGTGAGGCATCAAGAGACATTTTAAGATGCCAATCTAATATCTTAAAATATTAGTATCGAAATGGAAACAGCAGCTGAGAGCGAAATAACCCTCGAATTCTAATCAGTAGTAATATGTTCATTTATTTTTCAATTCCTACTATTAGTTCACTCTCTATATATAGGCCGCGGTGGCCAAATGGTCTAGGCATCGGATCATGGCTAGCGTGTCATGAGTTCGATCCTAGTACCACTAAAGATCCACCGTGTAGGGGAGAGATGCACGTTAAATCTGTCGAGAGCTCAAACGTCCTCCCATTGGTGTGGTGTGGTAGTTAGGAGAGGGGGTGCCAGCTCAGGTGTCGTCCGCGTCACTTGACCATGGTTCAAAATTATGCGGACCGTTACCAAAAGCCGTCGTGTTGCTAATTCAGTGCGACGTTAATATTCTCTCACACACTCTCTATATATATTGTTAAAATTTTCAGTCGTTAATAAAAAATTTTTATTCATCCACTCAAGTTAAAATACATTTTTTAAAACTTGTACTTGATGTTAATACAGATTTTTCAAATGTTAATTCATTAATTCTATTTAATTAATGAATAAGTAGTGACAAACAAGAATAATATTCCAACACCTTATATAAAAAGGAAAATTCCTCGTTGTGTCCCTGTAGCGCAATGGATAGAACGCTGGACCTCTAATAAATAGGTCTTGGGTTCGAATATTACCTGGTATGGCCCAATTTTTAAGAATGGGATTTATGAATGAATAAATTGTAACAAACAAAAACAACAGTCCAACACCCCATATAAAACGGAAAATCGCTTTCTATTTTGCCACTTAACATTGTAATTCTGCCATATGTATGTACATATTTATATTAATTGTAATTATTTAATAAAAAGTAACTAAAATGAAATATTTCTTTGTTAACCTAAGTAGTAATTGACTTTAATTTTTTTTTAATATTACTTGTTCAGCTATAGTTTTAAATTATATCCAAGCAGGTTCTAACTCTAGAGTAAAACCATGCAGTCATCACATGAAATTTCCCGAGTTTTAACTAGCTAACCCATTCTAATAATAATTACACTTACGACCACCAAACTCTTTCCTTACAAAAAAAATTCCACTTCTCCTGCAATTCCAATTAAGATCCCTTTAAACAGCCAAATTATTTTCCATATATCATGTTTCCTTCACAATACAAGGCTCTCAAATCGAACAATCCATGAAATAAGTCTCCCTAGAGGTTAGTTGAAAACACATTGAGAACTCACAGTTTACTGGGTCATTTTTTTACTCTAGGCAGCAATATATATATATATATTATCAATTAACCACATTTAAAAAAAGCAAAAATCCCCGATTCAGCATAACGGTATTGACTAAAATATTTCAAAGCCAATTCTATTAAAGTATTGAATCATATATCTCAAAGAATTTATAGTAGATATAACATTTTAAAATTGCATTTGATAGTCTTGAAATAATGTTTGATTCAAAAACCAATACTAAAATGTTTTTTATAAATTTTATTTTTTAAATAATGAAAGCAAATAGGAAGGAATGTGAATTAGGAATAATGCTTGTTTATTCTTAGTTTATTTATTTTATTTATTCTACTTTATAATCTGTTTCTTACCTTGATTTTTGTTATTCTTTGCATTTAAGTGAGACATGTTCTAAAAGGTATCATTTGCATAATTAAACAATATTCGTACGAGTGTATTTCAATTTCCTTTTCTTATGTAAATGAATCCTCCTCTACGGCTCATCGAAAATAGTTGTTTTATTTGCTTAAAGTAAACTGGAGAAATAAATTATTTCACAGCCTTAAAAAAATCTGCCAAACAATACCGGAATGATGTAATAAGTAAATATATAAAAGTGTTTTTATAATCAAACAAACCAGTGCTTTCTTTTCTCCTTTGAGAATGCTTCTAAATCGGTTAAAAAACTTTTTATTTGATGAAATACATTATTATACAAAAAATTGTTACATTTATACCCCACATTATAACATTGTTTTTAACTGTATTCTTAGAAAAGTACTTTAAAATGTAATCGAAAATCCTATGGTGGAAACTCTTATATTTTTCTGTAGGTGTGTTATATTAGAAATAATGAACAGATCACAAAAAAGCTTAAGCTAAGCTTGCATAATTTAACAGAATGCACAAAAAATAATTGTAAACTAAGTCGCAAGAAAATTATATATTAAGCTCTATAAGGTGACTCGCAAAAGATGAGAAATTCCTAATGTGAATTGGTGATACACATTAAATAAACAACTTTCGTCAACGAATGTACGGTCTGAATGGAAAGGCAAACATACTAAAACCAAATGTACGGGAAGAAAACAAAATAATAAGGTTAAAAAGTTATTTGAATGTGAATGTCTACAATAATAAGACGACGACGTCAGTCGGTATTGAAAGGCTCAGCGTCAACTGGTCAAGAAGCCAAGCACGAGCGTTGGATAAATAAATAACAATAATTACTTAAAAGGGCGACCTCGAACAGTGGCGAAATAGGTATTGGTGAATGAATGCCCAGGCATATATATATATATATATATATATATATATATTAAACGGGTTTTGTGAGAACCTTCCAAACAACAGCAGGGTGTTTTGCGATTATTTCCTCTTTGAAGTCAAAAAGTGTCTCGTACACTGACCCTTCAGTTACCCCTACAAAAAAACATCAAGAGTCCAGATAGGAAGGGATGCAGGATTACTTTTCTTGATCAATTGATTCGGAAAAGTGACGTCCAGTTAATGTAGTACCTCACTCCCGAAATGCGGGACATCGCTGAAGGGTAGTCGGAACATCTCCAACACGTGCGACATTACCTAATGGGCTCTATAACGTTTGGTACTTTCCTTCGCCAAAGTGTTTCGATGGAAGATACATACTATTAGGAGGTTGCTGACAATTCCTGTCCAAACAATTAAGAAGCGTCTCTGAAGAGCATGTGGATATACGGCATTTGGTTTTGCAAACATCTAGGCATGTTTAATATGGGTGTTAAATGCACCGTTTCATGCGAAAGGACATTTCGTCGGAGAAAAGAACAGTTGTCGAAAAACCTGAGTATGTCATAGGTGCTTTGCTGGGAGATTAATCGCATGAAGTATAAATGACGAGACTAATCTTCTTCAGTTAACGCATAGGCTAGTTGAAAATGACACGAATGCAACATCTCCCTTTCCAGCACCCGCCATGCCATGGATTATGATACACCGAATCTACGGACTACAATTATAGGCTTATAGTTGATTAACCTGCCTCATCTCCAAAATAGTTTCCTCCTCACCTGCTGTTCTAGGAGTCTTTGTACAACTTGAATCAAGCAAGAAAGTATCCAGCTTCACACAACAGTCGATGCATGCGGGCAGTTGTTTTTAGATTGGGTATCAACCTATGTAGAAAATGTTTATAGTGTACTATGGCACTTCAGTTTGCAGCTCCATAAAAGGAATGTATGTCTGCTTTTTTAAGTATTATATATATGTATATATATATATACTAAAGTGCGCCATCATCCCGTACGTTGCATCTATTAGAACGGTTCTAAGCAAAAATAACTCCACAGAACTGGTGTAGTCGCCTTTTATTCACTATGATACAGATTTATTTAAGGTTTCTTCTTTCCCGGGTTTTATTTGTATGCATTATACTGTTTTCTCCGAATAAATAACAGCAGGAAGGAAGCTTAAACGTTTGCGAAGCGATCATTTTGAGGTGCACTAGAACGTTCCCTTTTGACCATTCATTATTTTATGAAAATTATTTATATTGATTCATACTATATATATATATATATATATATCAACTGTTAAAATATTTCCAGTCATTTCAGAATCATCCAGTATAATTTCTGTAAAATAAATAACTTTCGTAACTAAACTGTTTTTGAGTTTGAAAGCAATAAGAAAGTAATAGAATACCTTCCAGTACGTCTTCCTTGTCATTTGGCCGTAGTTCAGAGTTTAGAGGTTTTTTGCCAATGTACATACTGAATTTTTCAATACTCGTTTAATTCAAACCAAATTGCACTTTTAATCTAATGCATTGAAAAATTAGTAACGATTTTTTTTATTATTATTTTATTTGATGCTTCCGACTGTGTGTTTCGGTTGGACAAAAATTCCGTTTACCCGTGTATTTAGACTTTTTGAGCCAATTTCAGATAAAGAAAGGAATATTGAAGGCGGGATCTCGTTATTTACATCACAAGTGTGTACATTGAGCCTTTATCGATGAAATATGTGTGTGTGTCAGTATTTCTACTCGATGGGCCTTTAAGAGATTCAGTCAAGCTGTGTTGAGATGCCAATCTATAATAAAGCTTCACTGAACCATTGCTTCTGCTTGACTAAATTATGACTGAGAAGCCACACATTACAGCGATTGTCTTCTTATAACAATACGTATGAGCCGCATTAGTAGAATCAAGAGGCAAACAGTAATTGCCAGTTCCTCTCAATATTACTATAAAGCTGGATTTATTTAACAAAAGTAACACATGTTTTGTATTTTTTTAAAATTTATTGACTTATTTATTTGCATGAGAGCTATTTAACTTGCAATTTATTGCTAAATTGTTGATGCCCAATGGTTATTGTGTTATAAATCAATCAAATTTCCAAAGAATGGCAAGTATGCAGTATATTGGAGGAATCCCACATTCATTTAATGGAAAAGGGACTAAATAATTCATGGGATATCGGGTGTGATACCAGCTCAGAACTCTTTCCCGTCACTTGATGATGATTCAAAATTGCTACAATGATGCCAATAGCTGCAATGGTAACCCATAGCATATTAAATGGGAAATGGAGAACAAACCATGTATTCCTAGCGGGCCAGTCAATCAGACCGATATCTCCAACGAAGAACGAATCGGAGGGGCATTATTCCAGCTAAATTAAGCCAACCGTTTTCTTGACTCAGAAGAAACACTTCGGAGACAAAGGAATGGGGGTTTGAACTGTTGCGTTGCCCCGGGCTCGTGTTTAATCGGAGTCGAGAGAACACTCTCGTCTCGGCGGTTCCGGATTACTTTTTATGGCAGAGCGCCCCGCGACAATGAAGGCCCGATATCGAGGCTGGAATTCATTATTTGTTTAATCCTATTTATTTTGGAAAGAAAAGACTTTTTGACTGTTCGATGGGAAGTCGATATTTATTTAGGTCCTTAGGAAAAATAATCGACGGGGCTGTCTTGTCCCGGAGTTTATGCCCCTGGGGGACGCCCCGGTACGGCGAGTCAATACCTTTCCAATTTCACGGCCGGCCGATTCCTCGATACTTAAGAAAAATCCCTCGCGATAAAGTTTCGGAGAAAAGTTTAATTAAAAGGCCGGGGCCTCGAGAGGGTTTTTGGCATTTTAGGGCAAGACGGCCTTTTTGGAGGGACACAGGATGTAAAAAAACTGATCGTAGGTGGCTGCGTAATGTGCTGAGTGAAATTACCGAAAATCTATCCTCTGCCCACTTCTGGATTCGTGTGAACAGAAAGCGGGGAAAAAAACTCTTTGCCAAAAAGTTCGCCATCGGAAATTCCACACTCATAACTTTTAAACTATTATGGTTTGAATCTGTACGAACTGTAATTAAAAGAGCGTCTTCCTCTTTGATTCTTATTCACGGTACATAAAAATGCCATCCAGTAATTTGTAGCTAAATCGATAATAATTCGAAAAGTTTTCAATTTTGAACGAAACTCTTGTCACATGAATGAATTGAATAATAAATATTTTATGAAGTTACGAAATGAAATTAAAATATTTTCTAATTTTCAGAGAGAGAATAACTTTTTAAGTAATAACTTAGTAGAAAGTGGCAAGTTACAGAAAATAAATAATTACCAAGTTAACTTTGGAAGCATATTTTTTTGCTAACATTCTAAATCTTTTAGATATTACTTTATTTTTAATATTGTATTCATTATTAATTGTTTAATATTTATAATTTTTTAATATTTATTCGTAACATTTCGATTTGTATCGACACTGATAGTTATCAGTCGATATTTGGTATTCAGATAGAGATGTACCGTATTAAAATAGCTAATAGCATAGATTGTGTTTCCGTGACTGAGTTTGAAGTCTTATGAGCCTTAAAAATAAAATTTAGACTAATTTTATTACTTAAGTTACAAAAACATTTTTTTCTTTCATTAGTACTCTGTGCCCATGTGTTTCATTAAGTACCCATTGTTAATGTACGCACATGAAGCTAAGATATTTTATTTTATAGTCCTTTAAATAAAATATTTAGACAGATTATTCTAAAGATTCATTTAGATTTTTCGGAAATATTCCAATTTTTTATTAGTAAATCTGTCTTTCTTCATATAGCAGAATCGAAATCTATAATTTTATTTAATAATCCATTGCATCTTATCATTTCCTTTATTGAACAAAATTTAATGTTTTATGCATGTAGAACATGTTCGTTTAATACTTATATTATTTCTGTATATATTTTACTTATGCGAATCTTAATTTGGCTTTGACGTTTGTCAAGAATTTACATCAGAACGAATGACCACTTCAAATCCATCAAAACAATTAACAAGATTAAAACGATAATCAAAATTGATTTTGAAAAAAAATTCGTGTTAATTAATTACCTTATTTTATATTCCTGTGCAGTTTAAAATGTATACACGCAAAAAACTAACATAATGGAAAAGTAATATGATCTGCTAATCTACACTGGTTTTTATGTACTTGTTTCTGAGCCAGCTCCAAAATGAAATATTCTTAACTTTATTCCTATGAAACTTTAAGCGATAAATGGATAAAGCGAAACTATAATGCAAGTTTTTATTTCTAATTAAAAAGCTTCATGGCTTTTGAAAACATTTAAATATCTATGCCCCATAAGAAAAAAAATTGATTTCATTCTAAAAGTTATAATGGTGCCATATTTTTTCTCTCTCTTCAAAAGTGTGAACTTCAAACTAGGATTTTTTTCGATGTTAAATTTTTATTAAAAATTTATAACAAATACAACCACTCACACCAAAACATATATCTTCGAGTGTCCAACTTTCCTCCCCAGAGCACTAAAACTCGGTCTAACTCCACTTATGGACCCACTGCAGGAGATCTTCCTGGGCTTCGAACTGGAACTCAACTGAAAACCGGAAAAGAACATTATTTTGGTCGGAACGTAAACCAGAACTGAACTGAAAAAAATATCGGTTTGTTTCGGTTTGATATATCTTCAGTCATTTCGTTACTGTAACCAAAAAAGAAAAGAAAAAAAATTATCGATATTTTCTAATTTAACGACAACCATATATTAATTATTAATACATGCACATTGCTTAACGGTAACGGTTATACATTCACATGCAACCTTAGAGAAATCTCGCTATCATCCACTCATCATAATAAATAGAAAAAAATAAGAATAATTTGCTGAAGTGTTACATAAGAATATAAAGCAATCCACAATGAATACAGTGCAACAACGCTGGTGGAGGGGTGAGTGGGAAACCACTCATCCAGTTGATTTAGTTAATGACGTCACATCTCTCACAACCACGCCTGTCTTTCAACCGGCTGCCGCATCTCGACGAAACGAGTGGAGAAAAGGGAGGAATTTCTTTAATATCAAAGATTATGCACATTGCTTCTAGATTTCTTGTTTTGTTGTTCAATAGCACTTTTCTGTTTCAGTTTTGCTTGAAACTGCTTGTAATCTTCTGAATTTTGATAGAATTAAATTTTTTTGTTTATTATAGTATTATATTTTAGTGCAAATAAGAATATACATAAAGTAAAATTATACATTTCGAACTGAACCGGAAACCGTCATTTTTGGTGTTAGGAAAACTGGAACTGAACTGATATATAATTTATTATTTGAACCGGGACCACACACAAAAAAATTATAGTTGGAAGCCCTAGCCAGGATCCTCCGGATTTGGCAGCCGCAGTTGTTGCCACATTTGGGGGAATCTGGGGGTTTCCTTTCCTCTCTACCTCTTAGCCACACCCATGGACACGAGAACAGCATCAACATTACACTATGTGCGTACAACACATAATTATAACTTTACTGATTTTTAAATCCTTTTAAATATAGAATTCCTTTGAAATCACCGAAATTCATTCGGTTCCTATTTAAGAGCTAACATTTATCTTTATTGGCACAGTGACGCACACAGACTACTTAAATAGGATAGAAGGTTATATTCTAAGAGAACCGTACGTAAACGAAAGCTCCGAGACATAATCTTAAGGTAAACAATAAAAATTTATAAGAGTAGCCTGATAGAGTAGATATGTAAGCTTCATGAATGGCTACACATATAAATTCAAAATACATCTCGAATTATGGTGTGGAGTTGAAGCCTCAAGAATATAATACAAGGGTCCAGCAGTTTCCAAATGGAGAGGGCCTCTGCAGGGGTGGCTCTAGGGCAGGACAAACCGGACCTCTGTCCGGGGCGGCAAATTTTAAGGGCGGCATTTGGATGAAATTCGAAAAATATATATTTTTTTGTTACAAAAAAATTTGATATATTTTCTGAAATATTATTGGGTGTGTATTTGGAATTTCATTTAACGTACCTTATTTGGTACTCTATATGATTAATGTCAGGTTTTTTTATGTTGAAGCTTGAAGAGTGCGAATATATAATTAAATCATGGAATTTGATACGTTTACACATGTTTCATTAGTAACTTTCTCCCCATCCCAGACTGGTGTCACAAAGAACATTCTTTTCACCCATACAATGTCCGTTTTCAGCTACCCAAAAGGGAACTGAGGTATTAAGTTTTTGGTTGATAGAGAGCCACAGGAAATATTTTATTCTTTATTGTATTCACTATAAGTTAATAAACGCTTGTCATGTCCACCATCAGTAGACTCTTTTTCGAAGAAATTGGCCAGTTGAAATAGACGATTCCGTTTCTTACATATTACACGTTGGAAATAACAGGCAATTATATTTCACTGATTTCGGAAAAATATAATATATATATTATTCCGCATGATATAATATATATATTATTCCGAATGATATAATATATATATTATTCCGAATTATATAATATATATTATATTATTAAAATATTATGTATATATAAATTCTTAATTGTGTGTTAGGCTGCCTTTGCAGGAATTATTCAAGTTTTATAGGTGAGTACCTATGAGAACAATTTATCTTTTTTAATTGTGATTTTTTGCTTTGCAGAGAGGGGCGGCTTTTTCTATTTTTGTCCGGGGCGGCAGAACTCTGCTAGAGCCGGCTCTGGCCTCCGTCTATAGGTTCTTCATTCAAGCTCTAGTCCATCCTTAAATTAGTAATTTAAAAAAAATCATGAATTTATAGCTTGTTTTATAAACTGAATTGTAATCTCTGTATTAAAGAACATTCAATATCAAGATGGGAAATAAGTGTTCGTAAACGATTTTCTAAAACGAATTAGTAAAATGTACGCATTATAATAGCAAATCCTCAGACATGGCACTTAAAAGAGTTTTTAGAGAACTGTTCTATCTTGAGGAAGCTCCCTTTTGTTTAGAGGCACAATAAAATCAAACAACTACCCCCAAACTAATGAAGCGCTCAGTGGAAAAGTTTGCTTAATGAATGCTGGCATCGATTGCGGAATGCCAATAGAGCGAGAGCGCTAAGCGGAGCGAATGCGCGCTTCCAAATCAAACAATTAACGGAACCCCCTTTTTAAAAATCATTCCCCTGTCAGGAGAATCGATTCACACCCGGGGATGGTACCCTATCGATTGTCCGTCCGTCCAGGCTATTTATTGGATTTCAAGTCGCAGCGCAACTGTCAAGCGAACAATGAGAACAAAGTCCCGTTGACGCGCCATTTACTTCCGAATGAAATCTAATATAAACTTCGGGGCGAAAACTTTAATTGTCCGGCGGGAAGTCCCTTGTGTTTTCGTTCTAAAACAATGGCCGCTCTCTTGAAAAATGTTTTAGTGAAAAGTTAACTTCGCCGCGAGGGACAAAGAAGCCTTTCATATGTCAAATATCTATTCTTCATTTCTGACCCTTTTTCGTTCTTTTTCCCGCTCTCCACGATCAATGGAATATTTCTGTCACAAAATGTCCTAGAAAAGAATTTTATTCGTACGTAGGAGAGAAAGAAGCAGCGCCGCTGCTGACTGACTCTGGTTGAAAGTTCGATTCTTATTCTTTTTTAGAAATAATGTAAGAAAGTTATTTATTTCTGGAAGCTGTGTAAACATAGTATAAACATCAAAATCGATGACCTTTTTTAAGATGGTTATTATTAAATGCTTAAGCTAAAACTTTTTTTGTTTGCTATTAAAAATGATCTTTAGATTTCACAACGCAGTCTTTAAGTGGAATCGAAATTCTTTTGTAGCTTCTGGGTTAAATAAGTTTAGAGTAAAACTAATCGGATAGTGTTTTATGATCTTAATCCTATATTTGAACTACCATATGTTATCAATTAGAGAGGGAACATGAGAAAAACAGTTCTCGATTCTAAAGGAAATGGTTTCAGCTGTTACTTTTAATCGCAAAAATAGCTTTAATTTGGTATAAATAATTTTTCCTTTTGTATTTTAAATCTATGCAGAATTCGATACCAATTTCTTTTTCCAATCTTAAGAATCTTATGCATCTTTTGACCACAACATCTTTGAGCATTAACTCATCTTGAGGTAATGAGACAAAAACATATAGAAGTTATGTTTAGACCAAACGCAATTAGGTCTGACAATATGGCAAAAGTATCTACTAGAGCATCTTTTGAAATAGAGGCTATATCTAACACAGGGGAGTAAAACTTCTATAAACCAAACACAAAATAGCTCTAACGTGGATGTAAATATGATAGAATATATAATAGATAGACAGAAGAAAGGTAATTTAGACCCGGTGGAAAACCATGGCTTAAATAATTCAGGATATTATACAGAGTGCGCAATGAATTCATCGCTTTTTAAAATGTGGGAATTAAAACCTACATTCAGATTTGTCTCACGATGGGTAGGAGCCATAAGGCTAAGCTATAGATATGGAATCAATGAAAGTTGTCTCTAATGTTCTATATTTTTCTGAAGTTTGTTTTGGATTTAGACGTTATCAACGAAACTCATTCTAATTCCGAAACGTATTTTGACAAGAGCTTCTTTTCCTGTCTTGACATCTTTTTTAATTTAAATTGGTCGGATAAAAACGTAATACTCCACTAACAGACACAATATTTTTGGTATGAAAAAAACAACATAAAACTTGAAGTTAGTAGTAAAACTACCAATTTTCAAGATGCGGTTTGTTTAAAGTCCGCATCATGCTTTTTTCTTTTTGAAACATTAAAATTCTTTTAAGAAAATTAATTATTTAATTCTTGAATCCTAAATTTTTATTTTCAATATATTCATTTTAAATAATTTGGGTGTTTCAATTTATTTTATTAAATAGATAATAGTAATCTGTATGAAACCATTTACATCAGGGTTGTCAAATACGCGTTCCGGCAAATACATGGGCATACGTAAACATTTTCTTGGTCTTTCATATATGTTTATTATAATGCATTATATTCGAAATAAGCTGAAAAAAATCAATATTTGAAATTCTTCTATGAATACTGATTTTTCTGCCGCCCACCTAAAGTTAAGCCTTGTTTGTTTGGCCCAAGTAAGCCTTTAAGTTTGACACTCCTAATTTACATTGTGAAATTATTTATATTGATTGTTTATTTCAATTCTCTTGATGTCTTTTTCGAAATTCACTTTGACCCTAAGCGCTTCGAAATATAATTATTATTCTTTACTTAGCGTTTAACGGATATAGTATACAAACTGCAACATTAGTTCTGAAAATAAGTGCCCCGCTATCCGTGATTTGAAGCAATATTGCAAAGATATAAACCATGTGATTTTAGGAAATACTAGAAGTTTCTTTGATTTAAAAAGGGTCTTTCTAGATTCATAAGGAGAATGCCTTTGTATGTCATAAGCTTTGCTTGCGTGATTTCGTGTTGTAGCTACTGCTTTTGTGATTTGTGTTGGCCTTCTTAGTTGCTGAAAATGCTATTTGCAAAAATCTGTATGCATATTTATATATATTTCAACTATTTATACACAAAATAGTTATAAAACTAAGATAACTATAGTCATGATAGAATAAAGTCTTAGCCACAGTAGTACTAAAGTAAACTCCTGGCCTTAGGAACCAGGATTGCAGGTTTAAACAATGTTTTGCAGCCAACCAACCTTCACCTGTATTTGCCAATATATGCATGCATGTATATATTACTGAGTAGTTTCCTCAAATTATCAGAGGGAAAATAAATATGTAGTGCTTATACAACAACTGAAATTAAATACCTACAATTTAAAGCAAAGAAGATATATATATATGTTAGAAAAGAAAAAATAGAGGAATTTTAAGTTTATATTGATACATGTCTTTGTAAGTTTTAAATTGAAAATTTAATTCAAGTCTAATTATCAAATACTGGCTTATTATAATTGCAATAAATATCTAGTTTTGAATCCAATTCCAGCTGGTTTGATTAAAATTTCAGACAATACCAGACAAATAATCCCAGATTATTGAGGCAATAATTTTAAACATTTAGTCCATCTAATTGAAAATAGAGGATTTCAGAGATTCAACTTTTAAACAAACAGAAATTACACATTTAAGCTTCGAACTAATATATTTACGAAATAATTTCTAATAAATGGTAAATATTCGTTTTTATACTCTGTAATAAAGTTATTAAAGGAGAGAAAGTATGTCTTTTAAGTCAATAAAATGTGTTTCCAAAATAAGGAAGTCGAAGAAATTTATCAACAATTATTTTATCGACATTATCTCAAATGAAAAAAAAAATTCGTTATTCAATGAAAAAAATAATATTAATAAGTCTCAATATTTTATCTTTTCTTATTTAAATTCAAGAATTGATTAATCAGTAGCAACTATGAAAAGTAGATTTTCAAAAAAATTAATCATAGAATTGAAGTAGGCAAAGAACAATTCAGCTTCTCCCTTTTTCACTTCAAGAGGTTTCCAGAGGAGATGCGTATTCTCTCATTTCTATTCCCACAAACAATTTCCGAAACCTCTTCTGCGTTTGTAGAAAACAGGTTTCAGGAAAAACCTTTGCATTTTTATTTGGCACTTTCTCCAGCTAATTGCGTTTGTCCGCCTCGTAAACATGTCGCCTTTCATTACGTCTCGTTCGCTTCTTGGGGAACCACTTCCCTCCCAGTTGAGGGCAATCCAATCATGACCGCCCCTCCTCAGCAGATGGAGATGCGCCCCATAAAATCAGCCACTCTGCATGCCTGTCTTTGCTTGAAGTTTTTAGGAGCTGTAGGAAGCAAACATTGCGAACAGTGAGTTTCGCAACGAGTTCCAAAATATAGAAATATCTGAAGTCCTAAAAAGGGAATAAGTGTTGACCGCATTAAGACACTGCAGTGGAGAGGGCGTACAATCTTAAATCTTGGTTTTTGATTTAAAAAATTCAATGTTTTTTTTAAAGCAGAAGTTTTCCAAAAGCAATCACTTAAATTATCCCTTTCCGAATTTGAGGCATTTTTAGTTGATTTAGATTCAGGAAAACCACATTCGAGAACTAATGTACAACTTTTTTTACGATCCATGATTAATATTATAACGTCAAAAAGGCTGAGGTTAAGTCAGGTTGGCAAAATAGTGATCTATAACTCGCAAGTTCTTGAAAGTAGGCTATGTTGAAAAACAGAAATCGAACACGTGGTATAGAGAAAATAAGTTCGAGTCTGGTTATTTATTTGCATTTGTTTTTTGTCTGTATGTTCTTATCTACTCTTACAAATAATAAGCTTAATGTATAAAAACAATAATTTATTCTCATATTGAATTTTAGTAAAAAAAAAGGTGTTATATAAAACTTTATCGAGTAGAGTATTTGTTGGCTTTCCCTTTAATTTATATTAAATCAGGAATTCAGTAAAATGCACACGCACACATATATATATATTACGACAAGATTGTTTAAAATGCGCATTCTTTTTAGTGTCCGAATATTACAAAAACCAGTCTTACCAATATTAACACATCTACACTTCTTTCTTTACATTTGGAATTACATCCATTCTACTTTAGCGTATCATATCAATATTTAGTAAGAAGGATGATGTGTGGATATTCTCGCAGGATTTTTTCACATTTTAGAGTTTCCAAAACTCAGACATCGTGTATACAATATTTTTTGTAGAGCTGGTTTTTTATGCATTAAATAGAGAAGGCTGAACGAGTTATAATACAAAATATAAATAATACCAACTTCATTGAGTATATTTAAGCAATGGTGTTAGACGAACATATCTGATAAATTTTACTATCTTATCAAATTTACAAGTATTACTAGTATACATACAATTTATTTAATTTATTAAAAATCAGGATTACTGCAAGAAATAAAAGAAATATGAAGTTTATTCAATAATTCAAGAAATTTTTTTAAAGAAATACATGCATGTTTTTTCCATGTCATTTATTCATAGAAAGGTAAATATTCTTGGAGCTTAGGTGAAAATAAACGCGTAACACTGAGTTCTTTAATTTTTTTGAAATATTCTTATATTGCAATGGAATATAATTGTGTATTGATGTTAGATTTATGACAAGTTTGCAAAATTAAAGTATGTTTTTATTTTATCAAGATATCAATAATTATAAACCTTTTGTATCAAATAGAATAATCTTGAATGGAAGAAGGGAAGTACGAAAATTTTTTTTGCTATGAACATTTAAAGAGAATACTTGAAGGAAACGAATGAAGAACTACCTTACTTTAGATTCTATGCCCGGCTGCTGCTGTAAAACTGCATTTGTAAATTAGTGAAGGATACTGGTTTACATTCCTTTTATTGGAACTTCACAAGTTATTAATCATCTTCGTAATTTGTGAAGTAATCCTTATTTGACAGCTTACTTTCATTAAGAGTCTATTGTTTCTCAAAATATAAACAAAGCTTTTGAAAAAGAGGAAACATTGTTTGTTTACTGTTACCGAACGCGGAAAAAAACCTTCCTAAAAAAAGAGGGACATTTTTTTTTATTCTTCACTTTTTCGGTGGAGGGGGATTTGGAACTTCAATTTACGAATTTTAATTAACGCAAGAGAGAGAAAGAGAAGTTCTTTTTCGAGATTTTCCTTTCCTAAAATTACTCGAGCTTTTTTGTAGGGAAAAAAATCATATTCATAATATCGTTTTTTCCCCCTCTTCTTTTTTTCGGACGAAAGGGTGATGCATAAAAAAACACCTCCGCATCAGAACTTCTTCAAAAACAGCGGATAAACAACATCTTATTTACTTCTCGAATAATAGTCCGTATATAAAGTATGGATCGCCAAGAAAAAGGGGAGTTGTCTATCCCCCCCTACCCCCAAAGAGAATAATCAACTGTCGACTCTCGTAAGATTAATTACCTGCTTTATAGAAGTGGCGTTCTTTTTTCCTCCTTAGCTCGGAAGTCAGGTGTTTTGTATTCGCCTGAGTCTACAAGAATGTTTACCAAGGCTTGAACCAAACTCGGAATTTTTTCTTACTCCCTTAGTAAGAGTTTAGTTACTCTCTCTTTGAATACTGTTAAGTTTGTTTTTTTTTATTCGTGAAATGTGGAATAACAAATTAGAGGGGCCATTGTATTTTTAGGTAGCAGTGATGTGCGTATGTTAAAAATAACTTTTCGACTGAATAATAAAAAGGATAAAACACGAAGTACAATCACAAAAAATTCGATAAATTCTGTGTTTAGAAATTCTGTCAAGTGAATTTGAAAACATGAATAAATAAAAAAATAACGCGTCTAAAAAGACAGAAAAAAATATATCTACTTATTAAAAGCATTTCGCTGTAAGATAATGTTGTAAGATCATTTTAGTACTTGTTTGTTTTTAAGTTTTCAGAGATCATTTACTTAAAATAAATGTGTTCTGAACTGAACTCAGTGGTGCAACAGCTTATGAAGACCAAGGCCTACTGTGCCTATCTCAGTGTGTGCGACCTTACGCGTTGGGGTGCATCTGCAGATGATTCGGTCAAGATGTCAAAAAAAATGTGTAATGTAACAAAAAAAAGGGCAAGTACTTGAGATAAAAAAGTAACCATTATACAACGTAGAAAAACATATAATACATTTTATAATATAGATGCATATGGCTAAATAGTATTTTAGTTTTCAGACTCGTCTTTGCTCTTATTTTCTCTTTCAGGTAATTCATCATAAAAGTAAAGATGAAATAAAAAATTAACACCATAAGAAAAAAGGTAATGATTTAGGAAAAAAATTGGTTATCAAAAGACAACTTTTATTTCTGAGAGAACACAATTTTTTTTCTTCTAATTCTATTCATCGTGTATTTCTTTTTTCATTTCCTTTAAAGGTGTCATATTTTTATGGAAATATAGATTTTTACTGAACTTTATTTTAATTATTTGTAATATCTACCGAGAGTTTTCCCAAAATTCGGAGGGGGGGGGGAGTCATTCATTTTGATATGTTATCTTTTGTATAGCTAATCATTTTAATAATACAGACACGTTTCAGCAGGTTGTGAATTGAAGTCCTAATTCTAGTATTATAAGATATAATAAAGAATAAATTATGTGTGTGTGTGAAGCTCACTGCCTGTGTTGTCTATCTCAACTTCAAAGTCTTTATATGGCTTCGCATAATGAATGAAGAATTCAAATTTATTACTTCATCCACATCAATGAATTATATCTTTAAAACTAACCTGTTGATGAACCTGTAACTTTCAATACTCCTTTCGGTAGTTTGAATGGGAAAGCTGAATCTTCATGAGTTTCAGCTCGAGACTAGAAATGTTCAATTGGGGATTCATCGCATAATGCACTGAATGAAAATGAGAGAGTAATCACGCAACTGAATGGTCATGATTGCAATTTCATAAATAATCTTATGTTTCTATTGAGCCATATGTTCGCATCCTGGTGCTATTAAAGAACTATTACGTTAAAAGGATTAATGTTCCTTAAATCTAGAGAGCATTAAAGAGATCACACATTGCGGTGGTGTAGAAGTTTGAAGAGTAGCATATAAAGGTTAAGGTATCACACTCGTCCTTGAAATGATTGAAAATTACGAAGTACGTAGCTTATAGCCAGGGATGGGCATTAAGTCGATCGCGATCAACTTGTAGACCAACAACACATTTTGTGGTGACTTTCTTTACTAAGACCTAAAACGTGCATACTAAAAGAAACATGTTTATGGAACACCGACGTCAGCTAGACTGGTGAATTTGTTTTTCACAATCGATGCGACTATATTTTTCGAAGCAAATTATTCGATAAATGTGTAGAAAACATATGTATCTCGATGACGCTTAACACGTTCTTTGCTACAGTTTGGCAGGAAAAGGCGATCACGGCGACGCCAGCTGTGTAATTTAATTTTTCCCCACACGCCAACTGTAGGAGAGAATAAATGTAGATGTGATCAATTCTTTCCGTGATGGCACGGGATTAGCTATTTAGAAATCATTACGCACTTCGACAGGATTAGGTTCTCGCTTCGTGCTATCCCCGCGATGGCGCGAGACTCGGTAACAAGAAAATAAAGTATATGCGTCAATTTCAGATTCTCTGCTCGTTGCATTGAATACGCTTACGCTCTAGTAGTAATATTTTAAGAGTGGTACAATGTCGAAAACAAGTGTGTTAAGGAAAGATAACATACGATTTTAATACAGAATGACTCCACATACGCTACTGGGTTGACTGTAACACCATAAAAACATTAAAAGTAGCCTGTATTCTGGAAAGGTGTGCCCACCCTTGCTCATGGCCCTTGTGTAACCTCAAAGCATGATGTTAATGTGCAATTAATCACGTAAAGTGGAATTTGGAAGAGTGAGAAAAGAAATCCAGATATCACTCTCGTTACTTAAATGTCATTCATTGTCTTGAAGTATATTCCAAAGTTTTGTAATATTAGTGTAAAATTTATTTAAAAAATATAATATTTTGCAGTTTTAGTGTGTTTATTACTAAAGCATAAATTCTGATAGTAGTCCATTTTGATCTCACTTTTGATGAAAATTTCGCTTTTAATTCAGTCTGGGCATAGCATGTTCTCTTCAAGAAGATATAAAACTAAAATATATATTAAAGTAAAAATCTGAAGGAAGTTTTACATAAACAACCAAGGAAACATGCCAGTTAACTCATCTTCAAAACTGAGAACTAGGATAATCTGGTGGCTTAAGTCCTGACCTCTGACGTTCGTCTTTTTCTTGGGTTTGAGTCTCAATCAACCTCAAACTGACGATTCAGCTAGATTGAATTCAACCACAGCACGATATAATGCGGGAATAAGGAGAAGGAATATCTAAACATGTTTTTCAGAATCACGAGATCCGCGTCTCCAATATTCCATTACGTAGCTTGTAGTTCACATTAGCCGAAATCAACTGGCTTGTCTTTGTTTTTTTCATTAGCAGTAAAGGAAGAAATATTAACGACCATCTTCTTGTCTATCTTTTGCAGAAAGATATTTGTTGGGAGATTTTCATTTCTGATTATTTACGTGTGGCATAACACTTAGACTTATTTAATTAACGTAGAACTATTCTTATATATTAATCTACATTCTAATGAAAATTTTGAAATCATAAAATAATGAAACTTGACACTCACGACTCTATTTTATTTCTGAAAATGAGAACATTAATCAATTTCATGCTTAAGGAGAAGGCTCTAGGAATAGAGTATTGGTGTGACTTGGAAGTGGAAAGAAAGGTATTGAGATTCAGGTACAGTCCTTTTCATCTGGTCGTGGAACGAAATTACGAGGTTTATCATTTGTGGCTAGATAGCTATTGTCGGTCAGAGAAATAGGAACAAAGCATTTAAAAATAATTTAAAAAATTAGCAATCAAAGACAGAGCAATTCTCGAACGAAAACAAAGTGAAAAATATAATCCCTTGTTTACAAATAAAAGAAACACGATTTTTTGTCCCAGAATAATCAACTAAATTAGAACTGCATATCATTTTTTTCATCTACTCTGAAATAATGTTAGATGAATAATGTATGTTTCCAAATACAAGCCAATCCGTTCATAAACCAAGAATGAGTTTTTAGTTGAAAAATTTACCCAAATTCAAAATTCGTAATTAAGCCGAATTAAAAAAAAAGATCATTTAATTTTCACACATACCACTATCAAGGCAAAAATGTTGCCCTGTGGGTCTAATGGGTGTTACATTTTCCAATTAAAATGACGTTAAGTAAAACGCCAGACGTAATTGATGATTGTTTTTTTTACTGGATCCTGCCTGAAGTTAATACGTTTTTTCATTCATGTTTTAACTTATGCAATATCCGGGTTAATATTATTTTCAGTTTTGGAAATGAATGAGAAGAAGAGTTCGTATGCAGCGAGCTACAGGCAGTGACGTTCACAAGTCCCCCACCTCATAATGGTGTACTTTGATCTCTTCTCTCTAGTGGATCGCGTTTGCCGCAATTTTTAATAGTATGGCCGCTCTTCATTTCTTTTTAAATGAGAAGTAAGTTTGAAATTGCACGAAAAATTATTTTACATAACAGGATATGCCAAAATAAAAATAAAAACAACAACACGTGATTGCCTACATTGCATGATGTGTAGGAAAACTCATCACATGATTAGAGGTATTAAAGTATCTTAACACACGAATGAGAATTTTAGGAACAATTTAGAAACTCGGATTCTGACACTGATTCCGAAGGACTTCCGCGAGAGAATGTTTTTTATCATTTTAGAATAAAAATTCCATTCAAAATATCGCAAAAGTTTAAAGTTTAAAATTGATTGATCAATGTCTAATGGGAAAATGCTAAAAAAACCGTTTTTCCTATGTGACATTTTTTCCCGAGATTAGGAGATTCGTATAAGCAAACATCTTATTCTAATTTCAAAAAAAAAATATTACCGGGAATATACTGTATGTCCTGTTAAATGCTCATGCAATATTTCCTGAGTATGGTTTGGTAACGTCATTTTGAAGCGCCATCTAATGGTAGATGTTAAATAAGAAGTAGAGGCTACTTTAATTTATTTAGAAAAACAACGTCTTATTGAGTGCTCTTTCACCGAAACTAAGATTTGATTTAATTTAATGCAGTGTATTATTAGCTGCTGACAGTAAGAATGGGATTTGAGGAGGACTGCTTTTTAATAAACATTCATGCATCTTCACACACAAATCAGAGTTTATGTGAAGTCCTGTTAACCTTGTAAACACAATAACCATCTTGGTGCTTCTAGGTCTTCAGTTAAAGGAACATTGAGATCGTAAATTAAACTATTTCTGAGTTAACTCTGTCAATACACCACTATCGTCTTGCAGCCATTATTTCTATTTTACTGATTGAATTTCATGGATGGTTCCCTGTTTCATTTTATAAGAAATTTAATCAAAAGTTAGAAAACAATTTATGAAAGACAAACATTTATTTTTTTTATTTCTCATTAAAACTTCAAACTTTTCTTGCAATTAATTCCTTAGTAATAGCAAAGAAAAAGATTCCAATGGATTAAAAAAGACTAATTTTCATTTTTATACACTAGAGAAGATTATTGTTTAATATTTCTTTCAAATCATATTATAGTTTTCAAAGGAAATTAAAACAAGATGTATGAATAGTTATAAAAAGTACCGTAAGAAAAACCTTTTTTAATTCATCTGTTTCGATAATAAATAATGTCCATTACACAAGGAATATTATAAACTTAATAGATATTTTTTTTCTTTCTCTTTTCTTTTCTTACTGATTTTCGTTTAGACTTGAAGTCATATACAGTTATAGAACAAAAAAGTAGGAACGCAATGTGAAAAAAGGAATTTATTTTATTAGTAAGTAATTGGGCCACCTTTGGCCTTAAAGACAGCTTTCATTGGACGTGGGATTCACAAATAAAGGTCTTGAACAAAGTTAATCGGAATTCACACTCATTCCTCGAGCAAAGCTGTCTCTGGTCCAGTAGTGTGTGTGGAGAAGGAAACCGAACATACACTTTTTTTTTCAAATAAAAACCCATAATTTCTCAAGGATGTTCAAATCAGGTGACTAGGGACATTACTTTAGATGATCCGCTTCATCATCATGCTCATGTAATCATGTTAGAACACAGCGAATTGTGTGAATAGGAGTGTTGTCATCTTGGAACATAGGACGTTTTCCTGGAAACAGAGTCTGAAGCATAGAGTGAAGGTGATCTATGAGAATGCTTCTATAATGGTCGTTTGTGATAATCCCCCTGAAGACAACGAAATACCCCAATACACGGGAAGATATTGCCACCTACACCATCACAGAGCATCCTCCATGCTTCACGGTTGGATCAGCCAGTCAACATGAAATGTTTCTGTCAGTGTTTGCTAGACGAGCCAACGTCCGGTGCCCTGGAATAACTAAATGAGTATTCATCAGACCAGGTGACTTGCTTTTATTGCAATTGTGTCCAGTTTAGGTGGTCTCGGCACCACTCTAGTCTCTTCATAACATTCCATGCCCAAACTAATGGTTTTGGAATAGTTACTCCGCATTAAGGTTCGCAGCATGTAGCTAGCTCCCTTTGAATAGTTTTCATGGTTACGAGGTTCTAAAGGTAGGTATTCATCTCAGACTTTGTCTGCGGTAATGTAGTTTTAAGGTTTTGAGTGACTATCCTCTTCAACACCCGTCTCTCTCACGGTCCTTCAAATTCGACTTTCGCCTCCTGCTGTAATTCACAGAAGACATCTTACCCAGGTTTGTGCTGGTAGTAATAACTCTTGACACAGTGGTCCTTTAAACACCTACAAGGCTGCTTGTTCTGGACACAGACGCTCCAACGAGGCCAGCTCTAGTCATCATTGCTGCTTTCACGTCGGAGAGGTTGGACATTATCACGCTTTGCTCAGAACAGAGTTTTCTCATGGAGCTCTCACACTGTCAAATGCTTGACTGACAGCCTTCCTTTTGCCTCCACTAGGTGGAACACTGTTGCGACACTTTATGGCCGTTTATTGGACGGTTGAAGGGCAACTATTTTTTAAATAGAGGTAACTATTATTTTGTCCTATGCCTGTAGGTAAAATGATTATAATAATTTGTTTTAATGTAAGACAACAAAAGCAAGAACCCAACTGAAGAACACTTGTAATATTTTTATGGACTTCGGTCCTTGTTTACTTTTTATGAAAATAAAATAATTTGTTATTGTTTTCTTTGTGCAAAAAAATATTTTTTTGTATTTAAATGTAATTGTTTTTTTTTACTTCAAGGGTCGTACTACGGACGTATTGAAATGACAGAGAATATTTTTGTCGTAATACACTTAAGACATAAAAAAAAATCCCGTACATTAATATATATAACATTCCCACTATCATTGATTAAAATACTTGAACGAATTAAAAAATAATATAAAGACCTTGCTAATCAATTTTGTTGAATACAATACGTTATTTCTCCGATACTTATGAAATAGATTGATATTGAATTTAAGTAAATTATTCAGCATTTAAACAAAGAAAAAATGTGTTGTAATTCCTTTTAAAACTTCAAAACAATCACACAAAAATGACCAAACTATTATTTTTGCAAAATAATTATTCACTATAATATTGTTTATTTATTCTACTTTAACGAATTATTTCAGAAAAGTTTAAAAAGCGCCCCAGTGTGACAAAGTCTTTTTTAAAATAAATATGATGTTAGAATGTAAAAATTACAACTGATTACAAAAATCGCTTTTTAATATCACGCGTCCTTGATAGATATTTTCCCAACGGTTACTTGTTCATTTTGGCTTAAGCGTCTAATTTATGTTAGTTTAATTTTAATCACATATAGTCAGAACGCCACAAAATAAATTTATTTGAATCAAATTTAAATAATGTTTATTCAATAGAAAACGATTATGTAAAAACGACATTCCTAAGATATAATCCATTAAGAATATAAAATTTATTTATCAAAGCAAGGAAATGAATTCAAATTGCCATCATCCTGAAATGAACGGGAGAAACTTTTCCTGTAATTGCATTATTGAAATGATATTTTGTAACTATTCCAATCTGTAATTGGACTTCCATTGAAGATAAGTTTATGTAATTCCGCATTTTGATTCGTTTATCGTACAAAAGCAGTTTGGATCGAAGCGAGTTACTGCGGTGGTAACACTATATCACGAAAGAATGCGTTACTCCTTGTCTGCTTATTGGATTGTCCGATATCAAACGAATTTGGTATTTTACGTCTTGCTATGTGAGCAGAAACCACTGATGAATCAAGATAGTTTGATAATCGTATTCTTTATTCTCTCAAGATATAATAACGTTTGCAACATTGTTATATTGCACAGATAAAATTTGATTTCAGGTCTTTTACCCTTGAAATTCCAGACCAGTAGCTTTTTACGGAGATGTGGTTAAGTTAAATACTTTTCTGATTGTAGAAGTATTTTAAGGGTACCAAAAACAACAATAGCAGTAAATTAAGAAGAGTGGCTTGGAAATGGTATAAATAATCTTACAACCAGATGTGACGCAATTATATATTTGACTCTTTGATGACAAATGTAGTACTGTTAATCAAAAGTAGTATGCATCTTTATAAATATCGGGTAAAAAGGATAAGTTAAATCAATATAGAAAATTTGTCAAAAATCTCTACTACAAAACATTGCGAAAACAGTTCTGCAGTCTCATTATGCTATTATCATACCTCCCCGTTTTATAAATACACTTGTTTGGGTCGTTTTTCCCCATGTAATTCGTATCCTGTTTTCCAGTTATTGAATAAGAAAAATTTTATTTTCTCTATCCTCTAATGTCCATCAGGACTTTCTGTGGAGCGTATGGAGTCCCTAAAGAATAATCTTCCCAACACTGTTTCAAGCAATGTGCTCTTCTTTTTACAAACGTGGTATCGAATATTTAGGAATTGATAGAGAAAATAAATGAAATTCAAGTAAAGAATTGACAACGTTGCAATGAATTACACTCTTTCGAATATTTTTCCGATATCCAAGAACGTTAATCATCTTAGAAAGGTATAAACAAGATAGGAAAGGTTTTTGAAACTACTAGAATCGAGAAATCTTCTGTAATTTAGGAAGATTTTTACAAATTTTAAGGAACTCGTTATTTCGATGTTTTATTATAACAATTATGTTAAATCCAGCTAAAGCAAAGCATTAAAAAAATGTAAAATTAGTGTTATGTTTCATGGTAAAGAATTCCTATGCATGGAGAGATTCACCTACTGGAAAAGAATTATATTTCTAAAAATATATATTTTTAACACCCAGAAAAACTGCTTGTTAGACTAAAGTTCGCAGACTTTCCGGTATCCTTTGTAATTCTAAAACAATCGAGTTTAAATGTTGCTAAAATCCTCGTAATAAACAGACTGCAGTAATCACGGCTGATATGAATATTTACAATGTTTCGAATGTTAATACGTAGAAGTGTGCTGAAATACCTGTAAAAGCGATTACCCTGCCGATTGAATCCCGACGAGCCTGCAGAGAAGGGGGATACTAGATGTAAATGAATGAGGGGCTTCATTTTTGTTGGGGGTGCATCCTCTTCCTGCCCTCAGCGTGCATTCGAAATCTGGAGAGCCAATCACTTTCGGGTTGCATCATATTCAGGGGCACGTAATTACGCCCCCTTTCCTGACCACGCTTCGATGAAGATTACGCGCTCAATTTTTCATCATTCCACTCTCTAAGCCCTTCGCTGAGTGGCCCGATTGCAGGCGACCTCATAATCGGGTGCGTGATGAGGTCGAGTTGAGTTGCAGGCAGGAAGCGAGCCCCATTCATCACCATGAAAGGAGTTGATCGGCGAAACGGGATTAAAGTGCCGTAATAGTCGCGAATAAGTTTTAGTTTCCTTTTCTGTAACAGGTCCAGACGGACTCGTTTGTAATTCGATTCGTTGCAGAAGGACTGCGTCAATACCCACGGTGTTAAAAGGAGCTTAGAAACTATGTTATTATCTGCGGGGCGTAGAGAAAGGAATTCGCAATGGAGTTAATTAATCTCGATCTGTAGAGTACGAACTCTATTCAGAGTGAAGTACTTTTGTTTGGATTACAATTTTATAGTGCGCAAATAAGTCTTTTCACGAGGGAATTTTAACTAATCTAACGTAATTGAATGCGCATATATATTTTAACTGAATACAACTGGATCTAGTAATGAATCGAAAGAAAATAAAAACTCATTAAAATAAGAGAATGATATTGCATCGTGATAAATTGCAAATACGTAAATGTTCTTCTAATATTTTTGTTCCCTTTGAGTTGGTAATTATTTTGTTAAACATAATGACGCTGTCGCGGCAATTCAAAAGTGTGAGATTTTAATCCACAATCATCGTTTTTTACATCAATAGAGTTACTTGAGAGTGTTCATCGCTCAAAGGCAGAAGTATAAGAAAGGAAATTGCTTAAATTCTTCCTTTCAGTATGCAAAGAAGAAGAGAAAAAAAGTAAAAGAAAAATATTATCACGAGAGTTGAAGCTAAGGGAATTATAAGTTATTTATAGAAATTATGTCATTGTCTTGGGGAAAAGATGAAACCACTTTGTTAGGCAAGTGTAAGCCATAATGATATTCTGATACTTGAAATCACAAACAAATCTTTCAAGAATGCAAGGGCTAATTTTTTTTACGAGAGATCGCTAATAACTGTATCAAAATAATATTTTAATCCTGCAGAGAAAGAAGAAATGAGATGCGTTTCGAAATAGGGTATTAGGATTTATGAACTAGATGCTATAAATAAGATTTGAAGTTATTCCTTGTGTGCAGGGTGATTCGCTACTAAACAAACTTCTAAACTCGGAATCGCATAGAAATGCAAGGGTGCTATTGCTGTTTATTACGAGATACGGTGCAATGAATCAGATAAAAAGAACAGAAACAGTAACACATTAAGGAATCCGACTGGTTGCGACAACTTTTTTTTTAAAAAATGGAGATATGTAGATTTTTTTGTTGTCTTTAGATTTGTTTAGTACATTTTAAGAAAAATATGCTAAAATTAAGAAGAGAAAAAGAAATTGTTATAACTAAAATGGAAAAAATTGGTAAAAATTGACAAAAAATAACATAAACGTGGTCCATTCGGTACCAAAGGTTTATGAACAAATTTTCAATTTTTCAATTCTGATGTGTTGCTATGTTATTCATTGTCAAAATGACCTTCAGGATAAGAGATATTTTAATTTTTACGAAAACTAGAGCACTTTTTATCTCAGTTATTATATGAAATTGCTTAAAACAACAGTGATTATATTCACATAAGGGACTGTAAATTTTGTAATAAAATAGTGATTGATAAATGTGAAGGTTAAAGCACTTCTAAGTATACAAAACACGCACAAAAAATTTGAGTTAATTATGTTCAAAACTGTTTTAGCAATCGCTGACCCCGTTTGATTATATCCAAAAAATCACATTTCGATTAAAACATGTTTTAATGTATATCTTGCTTAAAGTAATGGCATCTCCTTTTGCTAAAACACGTGTAGTTTTTGTTCTAGCGAACAGAAAATAATAAACTTGGTATTTTTGTAAAGCTAATAAGATGGCATATAAAATAAAATCATAAAAACAATTTGTCAATTTTTGGCAAAATTCTCAATTTTAGGGTAGACGGATACCTTAACGGAAAGAAAACATTTTATAGAAAGGTGTACTACAACAGGTGTTCGAAATTACTACCAGAAGTCACTTGGCAAGCCTGGCATGGAATTCTTTACATTCTGGAAGATTTCTCCAAGGAGTTTTGCGGTAGATGGCGCTGAACGGAAAGTTTAATGAACACCAATTCTGATGGCAGCCGTCATTTGCAATCCGTTTCCTAAGGTATCAGGATGAACTCGTATTCAAACGAGGAACTGGTAGACATGCTGACTGTGTAAGGAGCTGCGAATTGTAACCTACACTCTGGTTGTACCGGGAACGTTACCCCGAACAGGTGTGTTCCACACCACTCGACCTCCATAAGTGCGGACAGAAGGTTACGTGAGATTGGTTCCTTAGCGAGAGCAACAACGAATCGCGATAGCGAACGACGAGGATACGTGTCTGGAGTTCTTATGTCTGTTAGAACAAAACTTAAGTACAGTAGAGCGTCGCGCGCGTTTATCCAAATCAATAGGGACCGTACATGTTCGGATACGCGATTGCTCGGATAACCGAAAACCGGAGGCGACCGGACACTTTACGGATATTGAAAATCATCACATGCGGGAATCGTGCTTGGAGAAAAAGCAAAGTAGCTGCAAAATGTCATCACTTTACCTTTAATGTGGAAAATAATCAATTATTTTTCGCTGTACCATTGTACACCTTCGTTTTTCGCTGCAAGGTCTCTGATTCTCTTGAGCAGCAGTAGTTGAGTAGGAGAGCACTCTGTAGTTCGTACCACTCCATAGCTGTCTTTAACGCAGAAACAGCCTCAGAATTTGATAGACCCTTGCTACTTTCGTTGTTGTTGTTCTCGTCTTCATCCGTTTCATCGTCGACAGGGTCGGATTCTTTTTGCATGGAAGTCACAATCACGTCACCATTTAGCATTTGAAATCCGAAGTCTTCAGCATCGCTCAGCTTTTTCCCTTCGCGAAACGGTTCAATATTTCAAGTTTTGTCTCTGAGATCAAGACGTTGCACTTCCGTTTTGAATTCGAAGCCATAGCAGTTCACAACTCAACAAAAAGAGGACGTATACACCTCCTCAATTGGAAACAAACTAACCTAATATTCCGCACAGATGTTTACCACCCTCACCTTGGGTTTTACCGTCACTTTTGGCCCCACGTGACACAACTGTTGAGCATTGCACCGTTCGAAAACACATTTATTAACAGTAATACAGTTGACAAAAAAAAACTGGTTCGGATATTTGACTCTTCGGATAATAAGCGTTCGGATAAACGACACTCTACTGTACGAGTACTGGAATGACAGCTGAACAAAGAAGTTTATCTCGTTCCATTGCCTGCAGGTTACTCACAGCTAACAAAACAGAAAAACTTTGGAAAGCTACGGATAGGTTGTAGTAGTCCTGTTCATTGGCTTACCATATCACCAGACCTATCGTGCATAGACTTCTGAGTTCACATGACGAGTATGGTGTTTGAGACTCCCGTTAATTTAGTTGAAGACCTTATCTTGTGGAAGGGCACATGCCATGCCAGGAATCTTCCAGAAACTAAAGGAATTCCGTGCAGTGCCCTTTTCTGGCCATCGAAACTATTTCTGGTCGTAATTTCGAACAACTGTTGAAGTACAACTTTTCAATAAAATGTTTTATGTCCCATTAATGTGCTGCTGCTCAAGTTCTTTTTCTCTGCTCCTTTGCACCATAGCTTGTAGCTACAGCATTTGCTTCACTTATTTCAGGTTTCATTTATCCGCTCGAACACATAACTATACCCAAAGATAACGATATATACTTAGGTTGTAGAATACCAAAAAATTGATAAAGTTTTGAAATTTTCGGCATAGAAGAAAACGCAATTATTATTACAATTTTAATTGCTATGCGATTTAAATTGTAATTTATGATATTATGGATCACATATCCATTTTAATTCTTTAAAATCATCTTGAATGATTATTTACATAAAGACTTTATTTTCTTAAAGAAAAAATCAGATCTATTTTTCTACAGAAAAGGATTTTACTTTCGCAGATAAGCTTTTTATAAAATAAATCATTTCCTCTTTGAAAAAAAAAAGTTTAAATAATTTTTAAAGAGTTAAACATTAAAATAGTTAAAAATAATTTAATGAAACTTCTGAATGTTTAAAAATATCATAGGACAACTTTTATAAGGCTTATAAATCTAGAAGTTTCTAAAAGGAAAATCTTTTTTTTTTACAATGTATTTACTTTGTTGCCTTATGAATCTAAAAAAATTACTTTTGGAAAAAGGCATTTGAAAAAAGACTTTTTTAAAAGTAAGTAATTTTTTTTCTATTCTGCCAGACATCTAAAAAAGGAGCCTATTTTTTGCGCTACATTTTTATTATTTTGAAAGACATTCTTCCTTTTTTAACTTTTTTTTTTTTAGAAATGAAAAGAATGGGATGAATTCGAATTTTCGTACTTTTTCCGAATCTTAAGCAATTACATTTCGCGTGTTCTTTCATTAAAGGGAATTAAGTATGAATAAATTTAATTTAAATTGATAAAAATAATGTTTTCATCAGTATAGTTAGTTCCTCATTTTTTAAATGATAGATTTAATACGCCCAAACGTTTTTACAGAAAAAAAGGAAGACTAAGTATGTGTGTGTATAATCGAGATTATATTTTTTCAAAAAAAATTTAATTAAAAAAATAGTTCTGGAGATATTTTTTATTTTGAAATTTCTTGGGTGTTCTCTTAGGATGATTTCTCAAAGTCCTCACGTGGTGAGGAGAATAAAATCAATTCTGAAATGTCATCATTTCCACGTTACCAAAGTACAGAATTATGGTATCTGGTTGCTAACAATCGTTCCGCTTCTCTAGATAAAAAAAATTAACTTATTCATAAAGAATACTGTGTTAAATCACAATAATATTAGCTTTTTTGTTTTATAAAGACAAATATATGATTGCAATATGTGTAAAAATTTCCAACCAAAATGCTATAATCGTTGATTCATCAGAAGTTGCAACAGAAAAATAACTGATATTACACTTTTTGTGACTGACTTTCATGTCCAAAAGTGGGCTGTATTCCATAATGGATAATAGAGTAAGTAGTAAAAGATGTTTCAATTGATTTAAAACAGGCCACAACTATAGTCCACATTTTGAAAATTAAAAGAATGAAACTCCTGTAAGTTTGTCAATGATACAGAATGTCATTTAAACAGCTAAATATGTCACATCAAGTTCTCTTGTAGTCTTGGAGCCTATACCAGGGGTGGGCAGACTTTTCCAGGGTACGGGCTACTTCTAATTTTTTCAAGGTGTTGCGGTCCACCCAATGGCGTAGGTGTAGTGAGCTAAAAGAAAGTATACAATACAGTCGTACCTCCATTTTACGAACCTCTATTTTATGAATTTCTCGATTTAGCGAACCTTTTCCTGAAACCAAGAACATTTTTCGATTTTCTTCCTAAAGTTACTTCCAAAGAGCGAAGTGCATTTTCTATTCAACGAAATTTTCTCTTATGAAACAATTTTTTCCCTCCGTATCTTTTAAAATACCGTATTTACTCGAATCTAAGCCGCACTTTTTACCCATTGTTAATGCGTAGCTTAGAATCGAAGAGAAAAAAAATTGGTTGGATGGTGTATTTAGAGCAATAACAGCTTCATGCATGTATTTAAAAGTTTATAGTGCTGATAAAATAATTAATTATCCACTTCTTATTAGTTTTCCTTTTAAAATTATTTTAATTTCGTAAAATTGGATATTGATCAACCATTTTAGATTATTTTTCAATTCTCACAAAATCTTGTTGAGAGTTTGGAGCGCGGCATAGATTCGAATAAATACGATATTTCTGAACATTCGTATGATGGAATGTTTATTAGGTCTTAGTGAAGGCGGTCACCTCAAAATGTATTGGTGGTCCACCGGTCGATCACGAGCTACTTAATGCCCATCTTGGCTGTAGAATAATAAAAACAGCCACCAAGGATACAGTCAACAGCATTGAAAAAAATACAGTTCAAAAAGCAGGACATATGTTGAGGTGATTCCCAGTCATAGGTAAGTCATGCTTCTAAAGTGGGCAGGAGTTTGGATTATCCATTCGCATTATCTACAAGTAACTCTGCGGAAAGGCATAAACAGTAGCAAGTCTAAAATAAGCCAAGCTGACTGCTTTAGGCGATGATCTAGAATTTCTTGTTGATGTCTTTAGAAAGGAGCTCCACTACTTTTCCCCAGAAGCCCTCTCCAAGTACAGGTTGGAAAGCTTGGATTTAATGTAGTGCAGGATATAAAATGCTTTATATTCCGCAAAAACAAATAAGGATCTAGTTACGTCATTTAGGATCCACTTGTTGCTTTCAAGGCGAACAGTAGCTAGTCGTTTGGTGAAAGCAGGAGGCACCGTGTGCTGGCGACTGACTTCAACTTACAAATATGTCGGTATTATATGATAAAAACAGCACTTTTTTTTATAATAAATCCTAATGTTCATTTCGGATCTGCTAGCTTGTGTATAAGATCAAGTGTCCCATTCATTTCACAATAATGGATCAAGTTAAAAGCTCTATTCTTTCATCCACATCGTATAACCAGTCGTCTTGGTGGCTTAATGGTAGCGTATCCAAATCGTAAGACTAAGGTTGCGGGTTCGATACAAGCTGGATAAGAAATCGTAGATATGCATGTCATATGATTATGTGACATATAAAAGATCCCATGAGTATTAATTTAGCTTTGGTGTTATCAGTAAAATTAAATCACAGCAATATTTAACAACCGATTACAGCTTGGAGTGAATAAATTCAAGTCTGAAAAATTTGGTAGTGGGTGCCACCAATGAAATGTTTCTTACACTTAAGGTCGAGTCAGTAAAGGCTTAAATGCTAAAATGCAGCCCATTTGGGGAAAAAAACATCGTGTACTTCAGTGAGATAGCAAATGAAATAAATAAATAAATATTATTTTCACTTAAAAGGGGGTGAGGAGTTAAACAAGTCTCTACTCAGTTTATTAATACTTAAATTTATCTAACAGTTCATGACAAATAGGTTAACTGATTTCCACGCCAAAAAATAAACACGTATAATCACTGGATAACTGCGCACACGCAACCTTCTTCATCCTCTTTGTTCTTGGCCGATTCCAGCGGAAACGTTTCACCCCACTAAGCATTTTGATGCCGGAATAAGCGAAGAAGCGGCGCCTTCGACGAAAAGGGCGCGCGGGGGCTCTAATTAATAATTATTCACGCTTTTGGTAAAGAGTCCGGAAAGTTTTGGGGAAGTTGTTGGCATGCACCTATCGAAATGATAAACGCTTTGGGGCCGAGATTAAGCGTTATTCAAATGATTTCTCTTGGGACCGCTGAGGGAAATCCCAGGGATATCGCAACAATGATTATTTCCCATTCAGAGGATCCCTTGTTCTTCCACACCGATTGACAAATGGGCTTCAGACTTTCCTTTGCCCATGAATCATTTGGAAAGACAATGCGGAATTATTTCCCTCCGTTTTCAGTTGCACCAACACAGATTATTATTCATAATAAATCATTAGAGCTGTTTTTGAATTTTAAAAGCTTTAACCAAAGTGCGATGTCTATTCTTTTAAAAGTCATTTTATGTGCAATGAGTGCGCGATTACTAAAGACATTAAGACATAATGTATGGTACATTGATTTCGGAGTCAGTTTCCGCTACTTTATAAATTCTGTTTAAAAAGAGCGTGTGTTTTGAAATGAATATAAAATTAAAAGATTTTAGTAGAACATTTCTTGTTCCTTCGGAAACTTAAATGCATAATGATAGAAATACTCTTTGCAATACATCTTGTTGTGGTACTCATTAAATCTAGATGAAATAATTTATAGGTTAAAGTCAATATGATGCATGAACGAAATAAATAGAAATATCCGAAGCTGTTACACTCAGTTCATGATGAGTTTGAATAGCTGCCAAACGTTATTTGTATCGTAAGAAAAATCATAAAAAAACTTATTTTTCATCATAAAGTATCCATATATATAAGGCGTTGGCGTATTATCCAAAAAATAGATTTTGCAATTATTATTTTTTTAATTTTTAAATATAATAAAAATACTCATCGATATATTGAAGATCGTGACAATATCAAAAAATACAACGACTCGAGAAATTTCAAATTGAATACTTTTGCATACTGTAAAAACGTAGTTTACAGATTTTCAAAAGAAACTGAAGGACTTTAGACAAACATTCGTTAAAATACAAATATTTAGAGGCAACAAATCGCTTAAGGTTAAACGATTTGTCTTATAAAAAACCTTTTTACTTAAATCTATTAATTTAAAAATACATGCATGTAAATTTTATATTTCGAACAGAAATTCTCACTCGCGTTGATATCCAAAACACGAGAAATAAATTTTATGAAACTGCAAGGCCACGTTACCTTAATCTGGCAATAAAATTCGATTAAAATGTCCGTAACGCGATTCCTGCGCCCTCGCAGTCCCCCCCCCACATCAATATTCAGGCAGGATATTTAAGTAATTAACTCCCCTTCGCCCCGCTTCCGCCGCCCCGTCTAATTGCATTACAGCCCTACTAAAATCGATTCACGCGTAGGGCTCAAAAATTTTGCAATGTCCGCCCTATTTATGCGGTAAAGATAAATAGCGAAATAATTCCTAATTAATGATGAAATAAATAATGAAAAATGATGGTTTCCTTTTAATGAGCCTTTCTTGCGGTACAGTCGGAAGAGATAATGTTTTGTTCTTTCATAAGAAAGATTTTGAGTCAACCTATTAATTTTAAGAGTATAACGAATAGAGGGAAATGTATAAATTGTTGAATGTGGCTAAGAGTGTTAAACAATTACGCCGCAGATTTCTATTTATTACCCTGGCATCATCTCCGTTTAATGGATTGGATTACTTTTTGTTTGCCCTCGAGGGAAGTGCCTAATTATTTTCATCTAATAATGTCGACATTGATTTTGGCATTAAAAGTATACATTTTTGGTCAAGTTTGATTCTGGAAGCGAGAGAAGTGAATAAAGAATTCAATATAAATTAAAGAGTAGTGATCAAATAATTTTTATAACTCTTGGACGCTCCACTGCATGTAATAAATCTTTTAAGTTAATGTACAATTAAAATTTTATCATGAAAGAAAAAATAATATCACTAAAAACTACCCGCTTGTTATAATAAATATGGTGTAATATATATGTAAATTTATGTTAGGCAATGTAATTTAATATACAAGGCTAGTTATATATATTTAAAATTTGAAGGCACAAAAAAAAATTGTTGTTATGACAAAATATTAGCTAACAGCTTTTGTGAATTTTTCAGAAACTGTATCGATGAATCTAGTGGTGTTTATAATTATTTGTGTTGTAAGTTATGTCATAGACAGAATTTGATACAAATAATTTTGCCAAGAGCAAGAAAAATTTTCTTTGGAATTTTGAGTGGATAGAACTCATTATTAAATTTCTATGAAACATATACATATAATTTCATAATATATAATGTACTTATTTTCTCCTAATTTGAAAAAGAACATTCTTTTTAGTTCTTATTAATTGATTTGCTTCAAATTCTGTGTCTATTACAGGATATATGTACTAAATGACCAAATTTCTATCGCCACCCCTTCAACACTACATTGTACCACATTTTCCCCATAATACTGCAAGAATTCTTTTTGACATTGTTTCCATTAGATGTTGGTAGATGTTATAATGAATTTGTACCCTATTCAATGAATTGCACTTTATCAATGTCTTCAGATCTGATGGTACTGGATCCAACTGCCTGATGCCCAGTTTGATCTAATCCCCCAGATTTCAACTGGATTGAGATCTAGTGACTGCGCAGGCCAAATAAGAAAAGTAAAATCTCTGTCATGGTCTTCGAGCCATCTGTGGACAATGTCAGCTCTATGACATGGAGTATGGCTCTGTTAAAAATGTCCATTCAAGCCAGGATACACCCTTACCACAACATGATGTACTTGATCTGCGATAACACTTGAATGCTCTTGGACATTCAGCCGTTCTTTCCCTAGAAAGACTAATTCAATGACAAGAAACCATCCCCCAAATCATAATATTGTCTCCAACAACTTGAAGAGTTGTGGCAAGAGGCAGATGAGTTCCATACTTTTATTTTTACCCCTCTGTATATGTAGCATGCCCTCCACGTGATGTAATTGAAAAAACGTTTCACTTGTTTTCCAGTCATCTACTGTCCAGTCATTGTGCTTCTTCGGAAACTGGAGAAGCCTGTTCTTGACGTACGGCTGTTCTTCACTTTGACGTACGGTTGTTCTTCTGGTGGACTGCACAACTTTCGTAATTATAGTTTTCGAGGGAGCATTCGAAGGGTCTGTGATGACTACAAACCTGACATAGAGATCCGGTTTAGGCTTGGTATTCTTTTCTCTGTAAACGATAATAATTGCTGCTCTCGAACATTTCATAAGTGCAAATATTTTGTTGATGCTGGTTCCGAAGCTTCAAGCACCTATAATCATTCCACGTGAGTGAACATTAACGTCACACTGTTCAGCTACACGAGGGCTTTTGTTGATGGACCTCGTCATTTTGAACCATGGTCAAGTGACGAGGACGTCTCGACAGATTTAACCTGCCTCGCTTCCCTACATGGCGGGTCTTCAGTGCCACTGGGCTGGAACTCATGACATGCCTGCCAGAAGTCCGTTACCTTGGCCACTAGGCTACCGCGGCCATAATCATTCCGCCAAACTCAATTAAATCATGTTTTTTCCACTTTCACAGTATTTCTTTTAAAGAAATACAGTGTAATTGATGCTTCACTAGTTCTGCATTCACATTTAATAGTTATTTCGCTCTCTAGGGGCAATGATATGTAGTTATGGTAGATATCCGAATAAAAGTCAAGTGGTCATAACAATTTGGTCAATCATGTGTATATATACGCCGTGTCAGGGATTTTTTATTATCAAAAGAGTTTTATTTGATTCATTTTGCCCTGGAACCCTCCAAAACATTGTGTTATCAATATAGTTATATATATATATGCATAAATATATTTAAAAAGGTCACTTAACTTCAGTATTAAAGCAATTTTACCACCTTAAAACTTAAGCAATCCCACGTCATCATTGTGTAATGAGATCTCGTAAAACTGCCTCATATCCTGGATTTAACCCATTGTCTTACCCATATTAAGTCATATGATATTTTTCATTCTAGAACTATCTTAGATTGAAATAAATTGGACCCTTTTGGATTGTGAAAAAATGGTATCTTTGCTGCTATTGCAGTCTTAATGCTCTATTTCTCATAACAAGTTGTCTGTTGTTGTTACTAATACCACCTGTCTGACGGTCTTAGATCGAGGGCCACGAAATTTAAAGTCGCAAAGGGCTAGATGTACAACTGTCGTTGGCCATAGCATTGAACACCATGCAGGTGACAGTATTACTTGGCTCAGTTGAACCCCAATTTTGATGGAGAACACCCTGGAGGTGGCCAAGGTCCTCCCACCTCTCTTCCCCTTCCACCAACCACACGAGAGGACTTGCCTCTTGACGGTGATTTAGAGTACCCCCCTGCCGCAAAGACACTATACATTCAAAAACACCCATGACTTCTCCGGGATTCAAACCCAGACCCAACGGCATAGTATTCAGCGTCACTAGCCACTATACCGAATGGGTAGCATATGTTGTTCTAAAAATATCTAATTATTTGTTATCTGCATGTCTATCTGAATCCTTTCGGACACCAAACAACCTCTTAATGTATCATGCATTTCCTTCAGTTGATTGAAATAACGATGCGAAAAAATATTATCATACATATAATGTGCCCATTAAATTGAATAGGGTCTAAACTTTTCTGTGTATCTTTTTAAACTACATGGAAGAAAGCAGAACGAATTATTGGTGTATCTGAGGGATTCCTGTCACCTGATTGAAATACAATAATGTTATGCCCGCTACAAACAGCCTTCGTGTTTCTCCAATGTAACATAAATAGATACAAGTAAGCTACAAAATCTGCTGAAATTCTTTTTGTTTCTAAAAATGCCATAACATTATTATTGATTTTTCTTAAAGCCGTCACAATAACGGGACAGACGATGATGCGATATCATTGTCTTTAGATGGCGGAGGAAGGAAAGAAGAGTAGGTGTCATTTCCAACTCGTATTGCTTGGAAATTCCGAAGACCTCTTGTGGATAGCTTCATGCATATCCATTGAGATTTATTTGGGAATATGTGTTAAAAAATGGATGCAATCCTTAAATAAATGTTGTGATTAAAAGAAATTGATTACAAAATTATTTGTGATATATATTGAAAAATATTTGAAATATATCAGGAAAAATATTTGAAAATGTATATCCAGTGGCGCACATACACAAGGGGGGTGTCCCCGGGTCCAGAATCCCCCATTGTCCTTGATTTTTTCCGATCGATTACAATCCTATGCATATAGTACGTAAAATTTATTATCCATTTGTTATTAATAATTAATTTTATTAATTAAGGCTAATTATTTAATCAATTATTAACTTTTACTGTTTATTGATTCCTAAAATCGCTAAAATCAAAAGAATATGTTAGGAAACATATTGGAGCATGGTACGAGAATGCTTGACTTCGAGCCTGGACCCCTTCCACCTCCATGAAAAATTCCTGTGTGCGCCACTGTATATATCACATTCCGATAAAATTGGTACTGTGAGAACAGTTATTAAAAATGTGAGTTCATTTAAAATGAAATAATAAAAAATAATATAAAAGCGATCATATCATATTCGAAGACAACAAATATAATTTCGAATTACATCATGAAATAGAAATAATTTAATTTGACTCGAATTAATATGTTAAAATCATCATGATTTTTCCTTAGACTTTTAATTATTCCACATTTTAAGTAAGTATCATAACCAGTTTAAATATATAATACAGAAATAAGCACAATTTTACCTTTAAAATGTGTTTGATTCAATATATATAGTAAATGTACTTAACAACAATAGTTTTATGAATGCATAAAGATATGAAGCAGACATTTCTCTGTGCCGAGAAAAATGCAAGAAGTTTCTTTTTTCCTTCTTTTACCCAATGAGGTTGCTCAGATTCCATGACACCACCATCATTAGAATTGGGCATTTTTCTCTGGCAGAGAGGTAACGAGGGGAAGGGGTGTGCTGTTGTTCTCCCACTTGATTGGTTACTCGGGGGGTCATCGTTAGCAGGAAACTCTTTCCTGCTCAGAGCACCCCTCAACTTTGTCTGGGCTCAGTTATCTTGCCCTTAATGATCATCTCGGCAGAGCAGCTTCTCTTGGGTACATGTCGGCCCGATCGTGTTATCATTAGGGTTAAGAGATGTCAAGGCGCTTCCAAGTACAGAAAGTGCGCGTGTCATCGTTTATTTAAGAACCCCCCAAAAAGACATCTTTTCTGCAATAGGATTTAATCAGCATCTTCCGTAGAACATTCGCTGTCTTTGGTAGAGAATAAAACATTGACCGATCAGCTGCTTCCCAATTAGGATAATCTCTTGGAGCGCGACATCGAGCTGAAGTTATTGGAACATTACTTAAAAGAGCATTTGTCAACGTTGATGAATGGGGAAAATTCTACTTAGAGAAAAAACTGGTTTCATCTAAATAGTTTTAAGTATAATTTAGGATATGAGAAAATAAACTGAAAGGACTACTTCAGGTATTACGAAGTATTTAAATGAGAATCTAAAATCAGTGAGAAAAACTCAACAGTACATGTAAATTTTTCCCTGCAGTACGAACTTGTTTTAATCGGGGTTGGTTATTTTAATTAAAAACCCTTTTTATTTGACTTTTCCAGTTTAGCAAAAATTTCATTAATTGTATGATTTATTACTTTAATTCATAGTAATTGATACCGAATTCTTCTTTTTGCTAAGTTTTTAACTCTCATCGGTTGCATGTGCAAGTTCTTCCTTTTTTTGAAATCTCATCTTTAAACTTTAGAGAACATTGATATTTTTTTTAATTATCATAATTGATAATACTGTTAAACACATAATGGGCTTAATGCAAAAGATTATATTAAAAAAATGATATTTAAAGACTAACCGATTTTGTTACTAGTTGCAAAAATACCGTGAACAACATTGCTATGCTATGAGCAAAGATAAATTTCAATCACTAAACCCATTAAAAAGTATAAGAAATATTTTCCAATCATACTTAATCATTTTAATTTCTTTAACTGTTTTTTTTGTGTGTGTGTGTAATTTTATACATAAATGCCTGCATCAAACAAGTTTAGGAAATTTTAAATATTTGTTTCTTAAATCCATACCTAGCATTATCAACTCTAAATACAGAAAACTCGAACAATGATTGAGTGTCAAGAATGTTATATATATATATATTATATGTATTTATACACACAACAGGTATACTTGGAAGGAAATATTGGAAGAACGATTGCGTTTTGATATCATTGAGATAACATTAATTCTGTACCACTCAACTGAGCGCTGGAGAGTAACCACAATAAAAAGGCGATCCTGCTACGTCTTAAATATCTCATTGTCTATATATATAGAAATGACATTATTACTTTCATTTCCCTATTACATTGAACACAAATTTAAGAAGTAACTAAATATAGACTGTGCTGGAGATTGCCTTATCATCACGGAAACACAAAAACGCATTTCTTTGTTCGATACTATAATAATATAGTCATGTTTGTTTATAGATCACAAAGTATATCTCTATAGAAGAACCAAATAAACGAATGATTTCAACATCCAACACAAATGATGAACATAAAATTAGATCAGTGTTTTCTTAACTCAATTTCGATCTTTGTCACGAACTTTAGCATTTTAAGCAGGAAACAAGAAAAATGATTTAGCATTAAATAAAAATTATAGGTTTTCGTTACCATTTAAATGTTAATCATTTAGTAGGCTCTTTAATTGCTTTGCAGTATCAGACTGGATCTATCAATGCTGAAACAATCATTAATGTTCAGTGTAATCTAATATATGGAATGTTGCAATTGAAGTGTTTTCAACACTTAAGTGAGCTGTATTCTAGTGTAACACAATTAAATGAGAGATTCCAATAAGCCGCGCATATACACCCGCCACTTTAAAGAATGCATTTGTTTCTTTCTGTCAAGATTTTTTTTTGTCATTGCCAAACTTGTTAGATTTTTCTTTTTTAAATGAACTGATTTTTAAATAATAGTGATAACTGAATATACATACATGGGTGGAATATACAAAAACTATTATCCTGCATTAAAATCAATGCTAAATTTCATCGCAAAATGGTTAAAAACTTCAGCTTTAGATTCATAAAAGGTTCGCCTAAATTAAAAAATAATTATGGAAAAAGACTGTTGGAAGGTATAATGGTAAATTACCAATTTTGCGGAATGTGTATTATCCAACAATTTTAAAAATATAAATTAGTTTGCTAGCTATACAACATCGAGGAACTTATCCAGCAATTTTCAAAATAGAATGGGTTTGCTAGCTGTACAACATCGAGGAACTCTCATCGTTCGCTAAAACAGAAATAATACACCTTCAGGGAGCCTTAGGGAACGTAATGTATAATGTGTCGTTGGGTATTACTTTCACATGAATCGTTGCTTACCTTGTCCAAGAAATGAAAACGGAAGCAAGTTTAAGGAAAGCGACATCAGTCCAAGTGAAAAATAACGACTCTTGAACACATGCGACGAATTATCCGCATAGGGAAAGGGGGAGGGGGAGTGTGCACCCCTTTGATTCATCGCCCTTCAGAGATAAGAAGAAGGCCAACAAAAAACAGGAGAGTGTGCTCTCAAAATCTGTTATCGGCGCTGCATCAGCACGAGCCCTTGATCCCCGTTATAATTTCTGGGATTTGAACAATTATTTATCGCTTAGTGTCATCATTAAATCCTCCGTTTTCCAACCGTCTCCAGAAGAAATCCGGAGCTGCACACCGCGGGTAATTGGAGTAATTGAGTGGAAATTATTTCCCTTGACTGCTTCTCCGAGAGAGATGTTATCGGGAGTTTTCTCTCAAGAAAAAGGGTTTAGTATTTATTCTATCAGTGAAATGGGTCTGTTTTCATGGTCCCGTCTGCTGTAGATCTCTTTGGCTGTATCCACTGACAAGAAGCTTGATTACAAAAACTTCATAATGATAAAAAATTCTTAATTTACTCGCTGTTTTAATTTTAAAAAAATATTTTATACTGGCTATGATAAAATTCTGTTTTGTATTAAATAATTTTCAAAAATTTAACCGTCATTCTTTCTGATGCCACCTGATCAAGGATGTTGTGAATAAAATTGATTTGTGTTAATGAGTGGTTGCATGGCGCCACAAATTATGTTCGGAACAAATTTAAATTGAAAGTTCTGTGGGCTGCATCTACCAGATGCCGGGTGTTAGTGGAAAGTGTGATTCAGTAATAAGTCAGTAAATTAAAGAAACTAACTTTATTCAGAACTGCAAAGTAAGCAAGCACACGTGATTGCTTCACCCGTTTTATATACAGAGCATAATGACGTCATACAACCTCTTCACAGTTACAAAAACGTGGCGCCATGCAGCCACTGATTAACACAAATCATTTTTATTCACAACAGAAGATGTCAGTTCCAGGCCCACGAAATTCATCTTGGCTTTTTTTTTTTTTTTTTAAATAAATTTATTTGCAAAACTCCTCATGCTCCACATTGCATAACATGAGGCTTACAGACGTAAGTGGTAACAACATTACAAAACAATAATAATAACAACAACAACAAAAAATATAATTAAGAAGAAAAAACATAATAAAGGGGGGGGACATAAAGAGCCAAAACTAAAATAAAGGAAGGGAGGAAATACACAAATATAAAGAAAGGAAAGTATCTGTAAAATTTTAAAAATCTATACTGTTAACAAATTTTCTCAAGACATTAAGGCTTTCAGAACAATTGACTAACAAAGAAAAAATGGGTGGCCAGGAAATACCTAAGCATTTTAACTCCTTTTTAAAATTTTCTCTTTTACAACAATATAGATTACAATACAACAAGACATGTTCCGCGGTTTCAGCGTCCAGACCACAAGAACAAATATCATTATCAATTAAGTTAAACCTAAATAAATAGCTCTTAAAATTACCATGTCCTGTTAGAATCTGGGATAACTTAAAATCAGTAACAAATTTCTTACATTTTAGCCGTTGATAAATAGTCGGGAAAAACTTTTTAGTCCATAAAGCTTTAGGTGAGGCCAAGAATTTGGAGTTCCAGTCGGAAACAGTTCTTTCCCAAGCTAAATGCTTCCAGTGGGACAATGGCACAGACATCGAAAGGCTCATATCTTGGCAAGTTGCCTCTTTAGCCAACTGGTCCGCTCTATCATTGCCGAGATTTCCACTATGGCCCCGAACATAAGAAAAGTGGATATCACAGTCTTCAAGGTTGTACAGAATAGATTGAACCTCCACAACAAGTTTTTCTGTAGAATTTATATTGTGCAAAGAATAAAGCGAAGAGAGCGAGTCGGTGCAAATAAGAAATTTGAGAGTATCGCCCTGACGGAGAGAGTCCTGAATCACTTTAACGGCAAGATTAATGCAGAGTAGTTCGGCTTGAAAAACAGAGCATTCATCTCTTATTCGATGCTGGAAAGTAGCATCTTGGCTAGGGGCTAATTTTATGTTTGTCCTTATTCGCAGATTTGAGCATCATGCAGGTGACACAATACCATTTGCCTCGTTCCCACCCAATTTTAAAGGAGAACATCCTTGGGGGGGGGGGTCAGGAATTTTCTACTTTTCTTCCCCATCCCCCAACCTCTCGAGAGGATTTGAGGCTCGACGAACATTTTGAGTGCTCTCATGTCGCACGGACACTATGTATTTCGAAATAACCATGCTTTCTCCAGGATTCAAACAATACCCTACAACTCAGCAGTGTGCGTCGCTAATCACTATACCAGATGGGCGGCATGTATAATCGGGCACTACATGTACTTGGATGTAGATTACCTCGATATCTTGACTGACTAAACTCTACTTTAAAAAAAAACTTTAAAGCAAAAGGCTTGTGGCCATGTATATATTTTATTCTCTGAAAAACAAATTATATTTTCAACACTTACTAGTTTAATGTCTACACGACAACTTTTACACTTAACTTAGATGACAGTAAACGATAGCATTCAACAAATACTAAAAAAAGATGAAAACCCTTTTGGGTCTCTGAACTTGAGCAGTAGGAACGTGATGTAAGCTATTTGACCAATAATATTTGGTAAAAAGGAGACACAAAGAGTTTAAAGGGTGTGTAAATTTAACTGTTATAAGAGGTCCACGTTAATAAAGGCTAACACGTGAAATTTTAAAAAGTCCTTTAAATAAAGTTTATTTCACGTTTGAAGCTGAATTAATTTGGGTGAGTATGTATGTGAATATTAATTTCGCACTATTCGGCTACTCGAGGGCTTTCGGTGACGGACCTCGTCATTTTGAACGACGGTCAAGTGACGAGGACGACACCTGAGCTGGTACTGCCCTCTCCTAAATTCTCCACCATGCCAACGGGAGGACATTTGAGCCTCGACATATTTAACGTGCATCGTTCCCCTCAAAACGGTGGGTCTCCGGCGGTACTGGGTTCGAACTCATGACACTTCAGCCACGAGTCCTTTACCTTGACCACTAGGCTACTACAGCTTCCCAATTAATTCCGAACTTAGTAATGTGTAAAATAAATTACTGACTACTTATGACTAAAATATAATTAAATAACATTATTTTTTTTTATTTTTTACATATTATTTATATTTATTTAAGCACAGTGTATATCAGTTAAAACTTAGTCAAAATTTTCAAAAGCGTATTGAAAAATATTAATATGACTCATAAAATATAATACATTAAACAATAATAAGGATATCTATATTAAAAAGTAGTGTTTCATTTGTTTGTTTCAGAGGGATAGAATTATTATTAAAATAAAACAATTATTTAAAAAAAAAAGCACGAGATAACTTGCGCAAAAAATATTCCGCGATTTCCAACCTTACATAGACAATTATTATTATTTTCATTTCGTATATATTTTTGTAAGAAAGGAAGAATCCCCAAAAGACCCATTATAGGCAAATATATCCGAATCTGAGATGTTACATCGATTATCCGGTAAATCTAAAGCACATTACTTTAAAAAATGTGTTTACTGTAATAAGTATCCTGAGAGAGAGAGAGGTGTTGTCATAGTTCATCTTCCGCGAATGGAATGAATTTTCAATAAGAAAATATCATTAAGAAAGCGGAAGTAACGGTAATCACGACCATTTGTATGAACCTTCTAATACATTTTACATTCATAATCTTTAACACAAATTTTAGTCTTGAATGCGTATTTACTCTACCTAATTTTGTTTTTAAAAAAATCATATATCTTGTGTGATTATATAACAAATTTCCCTTCCGAATTTTATATTTGTATCTCTTGTTAAAAGGTGTCTTCTGATGCATTCATATTTCTAGTGATGAGTTATTTTCATGGCAAGAATATAAACCAATAACAGATGAACAAATAATATATAAGTAACCATTATATAAAAGGTCTTTTAAATTAAAAAAAAATTGAGTTTAACAGATACGGTGCAAAAATGAAAATTTTGTTTTTTCCAATTAAATTAATCCTACTGTTAATAAAATTTATTGTGATTGGCAAACTTTACTTTTTTAAATATATTTATATATATTTGCTCTTTATAGCTTCAAATTCTTGTTATAATTAACATTAATCAAGGAAACACTTTTGTTATTGTAGTCACAAAAATTAATTAGTATCAAATATTCCCTCATTCTTTCAATGCATGCTCGGAAATAATATTTTATTACTATATTTCAACTATAAGTTAATCTACGACAGTGATTCCCAAAGTGGTCTATATGGACCCCCAGGGGTCTATGACGACCTGAAAGGGGTCCACGTCAGCGAAAAAATACTGTAGGGGTCCAAGAGGTATAAATAGGGGTCTATGATAGCTTTAAGCTGATTGTGACTTTAATTTTAAAAGAAAATTTAATCAAGTGTAAACCAGATTTACCTATTTAATAGCTTTAATTACTAAATTTACTGGGGTTAATTTGCAGTTACAAGGTGACAGCATAAATTTTATCAAAAAGGGACCATCATTTCAGTGTTTCTTGCCAGAATCTAGTTAAAGGAATGTAAAACTGGACTTCGCAATTTTAACAGTTTCTCAATTTGTCTCAGACAATCTGCCAGAAAAATGACGTTTTTACTTATGTTCAGCATTTAAGTGCCCATTCAAAATTTAAATGTCGTTTTTTCAGGTTTTGAAACTAAGTTTGAGAATGCTTTGACTATATATGGTAATACCACAGTAGTTAATGAATTCATGTTGTCACAATAAAAAAGAATGCCTGATTACAAAAGGAACTGATTTTAATAGCCCTAACAAAGATCTTAAAGTAAAGTTTAGAAACAAATGTCAACAATTTTGGCTTTAAAAGATATACCTGTTATTTATCCTGAAATAACAGAACATCTCAAGAAAGTTTCTAACTGCTTTTCCCAGAGAGGAGGAGTTTCAGCACACTTGCCAATCTCCAAAATAAAAACAAATTGAAAAAAGAAAAATTGAATACAACTAATCAAAGGTTTAGGATTAAACCTGAAAACATTATAAAGCCAAATGTTGAAAACTTGTTATTGAAGCAACAGATTCCTCCCACCCATTAAAACATTTATTTGTTGCTCAGTTATTTTATGTAACAATTACTTCATATATTAAATTAAAATTTAATTAATTCACATGAGTTTCTTAAGTTTTAAACACTATTCTTAACTACAGTCAGAAATGTTAAAACTTTTAAAGTAAGTAGTTCTATACCAACTGTCAAAAAACAATTAGGTTGATAAATTTGCAAAAGTTTTATATTAGGTAAGTAGGGGTCTACACAAAACTGGAAAACATAGCAAGGGGTCTATGAAATAAAAAAGTTTGAGAACCTCTGATCTACGATATAAATAGGTGATTTTTTAATGTAAGATTATTTATAGATATAAATTATTTTACTGTCTAAAGTAGCCCTTTCCTTATAACAACACTTGAATATTTCGAAACTATAATATTCTACTATACTAAAATATATGTCAAATCAGTATTTTTGAATTTCGTTTAACTCTATTTTATCTCTTACATGCAATAGAAAGTATAAATAAGGGGGGGGGGAGTGCTAGTGCTTTTGCTGAGAGATCTTCGAATGTTTTTTCGGGAAAAATATACGAAAATTTAAGTCTTTTAAGCTACTGTTCACCCTAAGCTATTTTTCGATGTTCAGAATTTAGAACATCGGGATGTATAACTTAGTTTTAAAGGATAAACACTGAAATTTTTTTTCCGAGTCAACATTTTTTGAAAAACTTCTTTTTAGTCTTGTAACAACATAGTAAGTGGAATCTTGCATACTTCACTCCATTCCTCAGCATTTTGATAAGAAATATATTCAGAAATCCTGTCCTATTTTAAAACGTAAGTAGATGATTTTTGAAAGAAACGCTGTGAGAAAAAAAGATAAAACTTTTAGAAGAAACTATTTCTATTTATAACCGAATACCAATAGTTATTCACATTTTTACGAAGGGAATTTATATTCTTAATAAAAAAAATCTCTTTTCTATTATGTATTCGAAAAGTAAGATATGCAACTTTTTAAAGTCTGGCTATAAAATTCTGTGCACACACAAAAACGCACAAAAAAAATGTCGCTTAAAATGATGCTCTAACTTCTGCGCTTTAACGATGTGTTTACAGTTATTCTAATGAATGCATCACTGTTTTTTTTTTTTTGACTATTCAATGGAAATTGAAAATTCCGAAGTAAGCCTTAGTTCAATTTTTCTCATCTATTTACTCAATTTTTTATGGGACTTTATAATTTAGCAGTTTAAATATAAAAACACTAAAAAAAGAATGCATTAAAACCTGAATTTGAACAACCAACACATCTCATCTAATGAACGCTTTTGGACTTTACGTAGTTCGACCAGAACGAATGACGCTTTGGGTTCTTTTCATGTCATGGTTACTGAAGCCGACTGGTCATGGTCTTGAACTCGTGGTTCGAGTTTAGGTGTCCCTGAAGACCCTCCCGCTTATAGAGGGGTTGATGCACATTGAATTTGCCAATGCTCAAAAGTCTTTACGTTAGCACAATGTATGTTTAAAAATAGGGTACTAAACGAGGTGCGGACTTCGTCTAGGTTCGTTGCCAATAATCTTAATCTTGCCTTATGATGCAATTCTATCTTTGCTCCTGAAAGTAACAAAATTTAAGTTGATAGCGTGTGGTAATATACAAAAAGTTATAAATATGAATATAAAGAAAGAAAGTGATTGTACACGCACTAGCTGTTATATACATATTTTCAATCATAAAGAGACTGAAGGTGGTTAAGGTATCAGACTACCCTAAAATTGTGGATTTTGCCAAAAATTGACAATTTTTTTTTATGATTTTATATTATAGGCTATCTTATTAGCTTTATAAAAATACCAAGTTTATCATTTTTCTTTCTCTAGAACAAAGACTTTAAGTGTTTTAGTAAAAGCAGATGCCCCATTACTTTAAGCAAGATGCCACACTTTAAAACGCGTTTTACTCGAAATGTGATTTTTTGAAAATAATCAAACGGGGTCAGCGATTGCTAAAAAAGTTTTGAACATAATTAAATTTTAAATTTTTTGTGTAAGTTCTGTGTAATAGTAGAAGTGTTTTAACCTTCAGATTTATCAATCACTGTTTTATTACAAAATTTACAGTCCCTTATGTGAATATAATCACTGTTTTCTTAAGCAATTTCATGTAATAACTCAGATAAAGTGCTCTAGTTTTTGTAAAAATTAAAATATAACTTATCCTGAAGGTCATTTCGACAATGAATAACAAAGCAACACATCAGAATTGAAAAATTGAAAAATTGTTCATAAACCTTTGGCACAGAATGGACCGCGTTTATGTTATTTTTTGTCTATTTTTATCCATTTTTTCCCATTTTAGTTATAATAGTTTATTTTCTTTTCTTAATTTTAGCATTATTTTCCTTAAATGTACTAAAAAAATCTAAAAACAGCAAAAAAAATCCACATATCTCCATTTTTTTAAAAAGTTGTCGCAACCAGTCGGATACCTTAATGATTGAAATAAATTAGCTATCGGCTTTTGCGGAAACCCGTTCGAATCCGTCTTCGAGGTTTTCTTACCCTTTAAGATCAATTAATAATTCGATTACTGTATTATTATAATCGACTAAAAGTGTAATGTATTTTGAAATGAGCAGCCTATAACAAATAAAGTTGGAATCTTTTTCAATTCTCATCATATATTTCATTTAAGGAACTTGGTTTTGTAGCTGTAATTAAAAAATGAAAATTTTTGGAAATGTACTCATGATTAATTATAAAAAAATATAGTTCTTATTAATGAATTTAGAAACAACTATGCAAATCATTTATTTTTTTTCTGGCAGTTTTAACATTTATTTACTTAAGATTATGAAAACTTGATTAAGAGAAATGCATACAGCGCCACAAACGCTAATTATAAAAATAAAAAAAATACAATACCATGGTTCTACATAAATACTTTTACGATTTTATATTCATACAATTAGTTTTGGAGAAAGTTATTTTACACAGCAACTCATATTAATAACATTTTGATCAAATCTCATTCAGAGTTCAATGTATGTAATATAAACAAGAGAAATTTATAGTCTCAGCTTCATCAAAATAATTTGGTTACTTTAAATACAGTACTTAAAAATCCCAGTTATTTTTCGAGTCATCTACTAAAAGAAACAAATTTTTTAATACTTAACCCCGGAATCATGTGACAAATGCATAGTTAGATTTCACATGGCGCTGACAAAGCCATTAATTGTTATTTTTGACGCTCTCTCTCCGTGTTTCAACGAATAAAATTGTGCAAGTCGTTTTTTAGCTTCGTCCCTCTTCCAGTGACGAGACGCGAGTTTATTTCATTGACAGTAATTGGCCGTTCTCTCCATCGTCCAATTAAAGCGGGAGCTATGGGCTTCCTGTGTCTGACATTCTTTTCACTCGCCGGAAAACAAGACCCTTCCTTTAAAGCTGTCAATGACTTCATGATCAGTGTGACAAGTCCCAGAAAGTTCACTTCGTTCTTTCTTTTTTTATTACTCTTATTCTTTCAAACTCTAAAAAGTAACTTATTGTTCCTTCCAGTAATGAGATCAAGAATCGATTCATTTGTCAGAATTTTGCATGGTTCCGGCATTGACACCGATTGTAATTCAGGAGATGAGGTGCAAATTATTAAAATTCATGTACATTACGATGGAAGGAAATTAAATTTAGTTCAATCCATTGCTCAAGAGCTCACATGGATGGATTGTTGGTTGATGTAGTACTTCAAAGCAATATGCTGACTACTGGCGACGGACCTCTTTATTTTGAACCTCGGTCAGCTAACGAGGATACCTGAAATTCATCCTCATCTCCATACATTCACTCCACGCTAACGTGAGGGCTTTGAGCCTCAATAGATTTAACAAGCATGATCAGTGGCACCATATGACACGACAACGCCGAACATGGATTCAAGACTAAGAGCACTTGGCTACGGCACACACACAGTCATACTTAGAAGTTTATGATGATACTAAAATGCAGCTGAACAGAGTTATTGTGGATAGAGAGTGTGAGAAAACAGATCTCGATTACGGCCGAGATCTGCTCTAGGTGAATGAAGGATAATTTGGTATTAATTTATTAAATTCCATTACAAATAATTTTTTTTGATTAAAATATATAAAGTATAGTAATAACGTTTGCTTTATATACAGGGTGTTTCATAAATGATGGGAGTAACTTTAAGAGGTGATAGTACACATCAAGACGAGTAATAGTAAATAGGAAACCAAGTGTCCCAAACGTCTTCCGAAGGAGAAAGGAGCCATCAAAGTTTAGGGTCCTAAATTTCAAATGATGATAAAAAACGGGAAAATGGATCGATTCATTTGCGGTTTTCACTAAAATCATTCTTTAAATTAGTATTTTCATTAAAAAAAGTTTTAAAGACAAAGTTAAAAAAATGCCGTTAGAGGGCGCTCTAGACTTTGGAGTACCGAACAACTACCTTTTACCAGTATTTTTTTTATTTTGTTAAATGTTTACAAAAGCTTAGATTTTAACTTGAATTTTGAGCGCAAAATTGAAACCATCGGGAGCGGTTAAGTGGCGCAAATGTAACCGCGTTTAGGGAGGAAAAATTGAAATGCTCGTATGTAATGATCAAAATAAAAAACGATAAAGCAAACTTTAAGAGGCGATAGTACAACATAAAAACAATCAACTTCGATTAGAAAATGCATGATTTGAATTCAAACGCAAACGTGCTAGAGCATCTTCAAATTTTATCCATGCAAGCGTTTTAGCTGCAAGATTCTGGAAGAAGAACATGAAATTGTGATATGGGGAAGAAGAAGAACGCATATGCAAATTGTTATTAAGATAAAAGCCATTGACCCGAGTGTGCAAGTGTAAATCACGGAACAAACGTAACGAAAGATGTTGCCCTTCACTAATCAAGAAAAGGCTGATATGCACTTCATCTACGGAACTGCAAATGGGAATAGTGCAGAGGCGCGACGATTATAGGGAAAAAAGTTTCCCAACAGACGGTTGCCCAATGATAAAACATTTGTGCGCTTGCACAGACAGTTGTGTGAGACAGGATCCTTTTTTGGTGCACGTTCAAATGCAGGCTGTGCGAAGTCTAACAGAACGGTAGCCGTGGAAGAAAAAATTCTGGATATGGTGACTGATCATCCAAATACAAGCACGCGAGCAGTGGCTAGTCAAATTGAAGTATCACCCTCCACGACATGGCGAGTACTAAAGGATGAAAGTATGCATCCTTTTCATGTCCAACGAGTCCAGGAACTGACTGAAAGGGATTTTCCTCGTCGAATGGATTTTGCTCGCTGGTATCTGCAGAAGCACACCCTAAATCCCGATTTTGGTGCAACTGTGCTTTTTACAGATGAATGTACATTTACACGTGACGGTACATTTAACACCCACAATTCCCACCAATGGGCAGATGTAAATCCACATGCGTCTTCTACACATGCATATCAGCGACGATTTTCCATAAATGTTTGGGCAGGAATAATTGGTGACCATCTACTTGGACCTTATCTTCTGCCAGAACGCCTGGATGGAAAAAAATATCTTACCTTTCTGCAACAGGTGCTGCCGGAAATGATAACAGATGTTCCCCCTCGTATCCGGCGAGTAATGTGGTTCCAGCAGGATGGAGCACCAGCTCATTTTGCGCCAGAGGTGCGAAATTATCTAAACGCAACCTTTCCAAATCAATGGATTGGGCGAAGTGGTCCTGTCCCTTGGCCAGCGCGATCGCCCGATCTTTCATGCCTGGATTTCTTTTTGTGGGGACACTTGAAGAGTCTTATGTATGAGACTCCTATCGAAACTGCAGAAGAACTCGTCGCCAGACTTTCGGCAGCTGCAGGAGAGGTGCGCGATACTCCTGGCGTGTTTCAGAGGGTTCGTGAATCCCTTCTTCGCCGTTGTACCGCATGCATCGCCTCTAATGGTCAGTGTTTCGAACAGATATTGTAATCATTTCTAATTAAACTTTTTTTTATAACGTAAATGTTCTTTGTTTCCTTTTTGTCTCTTAAAACGAAATCTGTTTCAGCGCCCTCTATCACCTTCGGGTTAAAATTACGAGTATGATTTCTTTGATGAATGTTACTTGTTTTGGTGTTGTACTATCGCCTCTTAAAGTTTGCTTTATCGTTTTTTATTTTGATCATTACATACGAGCATTTCAATTTTTCCTCCCTAAACGCGGTTACATTTGCGCCACTTAACCGCTCCCGATGGTTTCAATTTTGCGCTCAAAATTCAAGTTAAAATCTAAGCTTTTGTAAACATTTAACAAAATAAAAAAAATACTGGTAAAAGGTAGTTGTTCGGTACTCCAAAGTCTAGAGCGCCCTCTAACGGCATTTTTTTAACTTTGTCTTTAAAACTTTTTTTAATGAAAATACTAATTTAAAGAATGATTTTAGTGAAAACCGCAAATGAATCGATCCATTTTCCCGTTTTTTATCATCATTTGAAATTTAGGACCCTAAACTTTGATGGCGCCTTTCTCCTTCGGAAGACGTTTGGGACACTTGGTTTCCTATTTACTATTACTCGTCTTGATGTGTACTATCACCCCTTAAAGTTACTCCCATCATTTATGAAACACCCTGTATACACACACATGTTTAAAATTTTAATTCAATTGTATTAAGTTCCTTAAAATGTATCTCTCTTGAAGATATAGATATTCAGACAGCTTGATTACAATTATGACTATTTACTATCCTTGACGTTTCATCAAACAAACAAGCGTTACATAAAATCGTGAGGGAAAAAAAGTATTCGTCCTCTGATTCCAAAGGTTCCAGTTTATATTCGGTTGCTGGAAGGTATATAGCTTTTTTTTTAAATTCGTATGATTCCCGTGTCTTAGCATTGTGATTGGTCAGATCCAGTGGTTGGTGATGAATTTTATCATATCATCTGACAGTTCAACGAGATGGCACTTTTTTTAAGATCTAAGGTTGCAGTTAACCCAGTGCATCTCAAACTTTCAATATTTGTGACCCAATATTTAATTAATAACTTTTGTATATAATTTTATATATGACAAGCCCATGAGGTAATAGACTATTCTTAATATTGTTCTTAATTTAGTATTGTTAAATTACTTATAAAAAATACATTGTGCAGTACTGATACATTCACAAGTATATTATATCAGAGTAAATGTTAACTTTTTTTTATTTCCAATAGTATATTGTTTTTGTTTACTTTCCACAAATTAATATTTTTTTTCCAAAAAATTATTAATTTTTAATTTTTTTTGCTTTTGACTATTCATTATGCTCGAGTCCCTTCGTAGAGTTATTTCGCTTCCCCCCCTAGGGGGCACCCTGTGACGGATCTATTCGCGACATTTTTCCTACCAATCCTCTTGGGGAAACTTTGGGGCTAGCATTCATATTAATTCACAACCTTTCTAGAAGAAACCGTGATATTTAAATTAGTTTGACTATATAAAGTCTATATATAAATTTTGTAGATGTAATATAGAAGGAGCCGGGGAGCTGTTACGTAAGTGTTAATATTGGAATATTTCATTCACAAACATAGCGCGAGTTAAGGAATTACTTGCTAAGAGATTAAATTATTAGATTGAGGATTTGAAACAGATAGAATTAGTTATTGGTTCGCTAGCGCTTGTTCTCCTTATCTAGTTCACGTAGTCAGGTTTACTTAGAGTTGGTTATTGAGATTAGATAACGCTTAATACATCACTTCTAGGTTTCCTTTTGTACTTTCACTTGTGATTGCTTAAGTGTGCGTGTAGATAAATAAAACTAATTGTTATTAGCGAAGTTGTTGGTGATGCTTTGTTTCTCCCCACATCCTTAGCCACGCAGGATGAAGAGAGAGGGGTGCTGATTAGACCAGCACCCCCCCCCCAACCCTACAGTTTGAGAAAGGCTGAGTTAACCCTTTCGTGGGCCTTGGGGAGATTACTTCACATCTATGAGATCTTACAGAATCCACCTTTTGGAAGCACAAAAAATTGATTATAATATATTGATCTTGCAATTATAACAATTGGAAGACTAATCCCTGCTTTAGTGTTGTGCTGCATCGCATAATCCAGTGATTATTACAATTGTAAATCGGACAAAAAAAGATGGTACTAAAGAAGAAGTACCTTGTCCAAAAGCTATCTCTGTATTTAAGGATGTCATGGGAGGGATCGATCGCTTCGATCAAAGAAAAGAAAGATACCAAATAAGCAGATGATCTGTAAAATGGTGGCATCGTATCTTTTATTTGACTTTGTGATCATAAATAGTTTTATACTGTGGCAAGTGAACAAAAGAAACAGATGTTTAGACCCCCCAGCTAACTTTCCTTATAGCATTAGCTCGTCAGCTAATAGACGGATATTCCACAAGAACAAGGAAAGGACGTCCTGCTAACTTCCTAGCAAAGAAGTGTGTAGTTCAGGATGATATCCGTTTAGTCAGCATGTGAAATCATATGCCCAAGATGGTTTCCGACTTTATATGATGTAGGAAATGTAGCAGAAAGGGACAAGAAAAGAGGACCCGCTACATGTGTGCAGAATGTGATGTTTCCTTGTGCATTGCAAAATTCTTCTATCTTTCATAGCAAATAATCACCATTAAATTTAATTTTCTTTATAACGGGAAATCGTTTCTTGCGAAGTATTCTTCCTACCCATAAAATTTAAATGTGAACATAAAATTCGGCAAAATAAAATACATATACTTAAATGCTATTGATTAATTGTTAATAAAACATAAACTGTGAGAAATTTAATAGAAAGCAAATGGCCCACGAAAGGATCAAAGCTGTATTTTCTATTGAACATGAAAGGGAAACAATTAAATATCTCGTAGAAAGACAGAGGTTACACAACAGCAAAAAATAAAATTTGTATGGCTATGCCCATTGAGTACTGAACATAAAATGGGAGGTCAGATCAGCCCTGGACTTCGCTATTTGCTTGTGATTTATAATTAGGAGAGGTATATTCTGCAAATATCGAATTCTTCAGTCAGGAGGAAATAAATATTCAAAGATATTCAATAAACAAACAAACAAAATCCAATCATGATAACACGTAATGTATTATATAATGCATACCTTTTTAACAATGGTGAACTTTAAAGATTACTGTACTAGTAATTGGTGATAAGAAAGATGCACACACACACACACAAACGAATAATTAACTTTATTTTGACCTGACTGTGAATGCTTCAAATGAAATATTTAATAACACATTCTATTAACAACGTTTACATTATTTCTTCTCCTTCGCCTTTTTTCTCCAGCTATTCAAATGTATCCGTAAATTTAAACAAGGTCTCAACGAGCAGCCCACGTATCGCAGCGCTCAGCTTGAAGGCCCGAGAAATTCTTTTTTTTCTTGTTCGAGGGCATTTTCTGAAAGGACAACACACAATAAATGTAACATATCCCTCTCATCGCGTGGGACTTTGTCCAGGAATATCTTATCCTGCAGGATATACATTTTTCCGCCGGGGCACGTGGGCAGAAAGTTAAGTTGAGTTATTGTCAGCAGCTGCATTTTATTTCTCGTGAACATATTTGTCAAATTTTAAGGTTTTATTGCCCAAAGTGTGCTTTAACAACATCTGCGACTGAATGCGCCATCAATAAAAGCGTTGTCATAGAAAAAAACTCAGGAGTTGAAAGAGATATTTTACAACGATAAATTCTACTATTTTTTTTGGCTACATTGAATTTGTCATTCTTTTAAATTCTGAAATCTGCAAAATTCTGTTGGGAAAATTGAATAACGCGCACAAAGCGATTTGTCCTCGCTGAATGGAGATTTCAAATTATAATTATGAAAAAAGAAACTTAAATGAAGATGCAATGAAATAAATGCAATTTGTATGACATTACGTTATTATACGTAAGTAATATGCTCTAGTTTTCAGATCCAACTAGAATTAGATGTTATTTTCCCTCCTGTAAATTTTTAAGACTTTAGATGTAATCAATCAGTGGAAAAGATTTGTACCAAATCTGATGCATTCAATGTTAGAACACATTAAAAGTTGACCCAGTGGCCACAAAACTTAGATCCAATTAAAAAAATTGTTTAATTGTGTGCAGAAAATAAAACATTTTGATCATGATCCATATTATTCAAGAGGGTATAATGGTGCGAAATTTATATAAGGCAAAGTGGTTAATGCGTGTTCAATTAAGGGAAAAACCAAAAGTTTAAACAACACCAAGTTTATAAATATACAATCTTATATATTCATCTTTATATAATACGAGAATACTCTAGGAACTTGCCGTTGATGATTGCCGCGAAAATGTTGGTACAAGGTTTTATGATAGAAAAAAGTGGTGTTGCCACAAGCGTAATCTGTGCGTCGAAATAATAAAATAGAAAACCACCGTGCGGCACCACAAAGGGTTACAGTAGCTAATTTTATGAATAATGATGTTGCTACTTATCCAGGATTATGAATCTTGATACAGCAAAAGGCCTCTTTTGAATAGAACTAAACTCCATCTGTCTTAAGTCCGTGTAAGTTGCGAAAACAGCGGGAGAGGGACATGCTTTGTAATCATTGCTTGAAATCTATTTCAAATTGACTTTTACCCTTCTGTTGCAAAAAGTGTAACTCAAATGAGTTTTAAGTAAATGCATTAGTAATAATATAATATAACATGAGTATTGAAATTTTGAAGTATTGTTGCAAAATACATACAGAGTCACTGGCTTCTCTTTCACGGTACTCAAGATTTTAATTCAAGTTCTCGCACGTCTCTCTTCTTTCTCTACAAAACATTCAAAGCTTTCATGGGCTGTTTATTTGATTACACAAATTTTATTCTCTTTTGAAAATGAGAGAAACTTGTATTTTTAAAATTAAATTAGCATATGCTTGGAAAAATAGCTGTTTATTATACGATTATGATTAACAGAAAAGAGGGGTCAACAATCAGTTATCAGTTGGTAAAATAAATTAATTATTCACTTCAAAGTTTTCAATTTAAATTCTTTTTTAATTTCGTAAATATCGGATGTCAATAAACCAATTTACACTATCTTTAATTTTTTCACAAAAACGTGATGAGAATTTGGTGTGCGGCTTAAAATCAATATGGTTGCTTCGATTCAAATAAACACAGTAATTATGGTAGAAACCTCTAATATAAATTTTATTTCTGGGCCAATAACGGAGAAAAATTTTTCGTAAAAAATGTATCTTGAAACAAATTCATTTTAACAAACGTTAAATTTATTTCTAATCCATATCGCTTACTCTGTTCTCTTATTAATCCAGTACAAATTTGAGTGGTCCTCTCACTATCATGTATTTTTCTCATTGTTAAACTTTATTAGAGCAATTTGAAGCATAACTATCTTTAACTTTGCAACAACAGTGTTAATGAACATGATCGAAAATAAGTTTCAAGCCCTCAGTTCGTCTTCTACAGCACCCCGATACGCATTACTAGAATCATCGCTGAATTCAAAATGACCAACTGTCAGGTTTCGAAAGTCGGTATTTATCTATTTTATTGCTCGATAAATCTTTAAAGAGCAAAGTAAAAACTGATCTTACAAAATCGCTGAATTAAAAAAAAGAAAGAAAGAACTAGGGAATTAAGGCCGTTCAGTATAAATTTTATTCTATAAGTTCTTTTCTTCCAAATAACTTACATTCCGTAGATTTTTTTGTTGTTGAAATAATAGCGATATATTTTGGAAACCAAAGAGAAAAGGATCAAATATGAATACACAAAGGAGAAAAAATAAATATATGACGAAACAAAAATAAATAAGAAAAAGAATAGAGATTAAGAATTCTTTGCCTAACAAGTATTTTTGGAAACAAACCTTAACACTGTATTATCTTCTTCTTAATTACCTCGATAATGATTTTTTCTCCGAGTTTCAACCTTTATCGCTGGCTTTTTATTCCATCATTAAACTTAATTAATAACTTGTTCTTTTTGCTCAACGCTTACGGACCGTTTTGCAGGAAAAGAAATCCCGAGATTAAAAAGACAGAACGAAAATCCCCAGTGTGCGAATATTCGAATAATTTCGCCATTGATTTTTCTGCAGAATTCTTTCTCTTCGAAAAGGTCCTTTTTTCCCCCCAGAAGAAAAAGATTTTGCATTTTTTAAAGAAGTTTGAAAGTTTGCCAAAGTTTTCGTCTTCGTTCTTTACTTTTTTTGTACGTCATGTTTAAAAATAAAATTAATGATCTCCCTAACGTTATAAAATAGTGCAAAATGTTCATTATTTTTGTCTCTTATCTTTTTTTCCTTCAATCTTTGGATGTCGAATAAGATTCACTTACTTTCGATATATAAATGTCCTTCAAGTATCATTAGTCAACATTAATTTTTTTTATGAAGGGCTAATATTTCTAAATTGAAATTAATGGAAAAAGAATGGGAACTTAATTAATTTGAAAAATGGATTCCTGGCAAAAAATCGACATTTTCCCCCCTAATTTCGTAAGAAAAAATTACCATCTGTGTAATTTTCTCTTATGAATGTTTGGCCTGTGTAATATCCTTAGTGCAAGATAGGAAAAAACACTAAATTTCCCAAATATTGTTTTTTCATTAACGTACTTAAAACTAATGCGGAGCCTTTTTATTCTGCTTTTGTGAAAAGGTGTTTCATTTACTCGTAGCTGTGTTCTTTTCTTTTTTCCTCTACGACGCCGAATTTATTTTAAGAGGAAATACATTATATATATATATTGTAGATCCAACAAAAAAGTCTTTCTTTGTTTTGGTTCAATATTTATACACAAAAGAAATATCAAGAACAAAAAAATTTCATCCCATTTAACTATAGTTAATGAATACAGACCTATCATTAAATAATTTAAAAGTACCATTGTTTAGTTTGTGAATTAGAACTGTACAACTTAAAATCCTAGCATGGATGTACTGTGGAGTTTGAAAAACTGAGTGTTAAAGTTACATATTATGTAGAAGTTGAATAAAAAACTAGGACAATTTGTGAATTATTCTCGTTGAGGATTCTATCAATTCTTTCTAAAATCATGCTCAGTTACTGCTCACTTTGTATTCAAAGTACGCTGAATCAACCGCAAAGGGAAAAAAAGCATAACATGCAACTAGTATATTTCTTATTAATCAATGAATAACGACTTTTGAATCTTGAAAGGTGACAGACTGGAAATCATTAGTTTAATGTTAAATGCAAGAAGTATATAAAGTGTTTGTGTGGTAACTTTTTGCTTGTTTTCAAGAGATTTATATTCGTGATTTACTTTCTCTTATTTAAATTAAAACTGAGAACTAATTTAATCGAAACTATGGACTGAAGTTGAGGTAGAAATAGCCGAGTGTAGCCAAGAGTTCTTGAACGGAGGGTCATTAGGTTGAATCATAAAACCACTGAAGACTTGACACGCGGAGGGGCTGATGCACGTAAAAAGATTATGGTTTAAATTTCTCACGTTAGCGTGGTTTGGAATTTCCGAGAGAATTATATGTTAGCCAAGGTATCTCCCTCGTTTCTTGATTGAGGTTCGAAATTAAAAGTTTCGTCACCAATAGTTATTGCGTTGCTTTGGGGGTACAATGTTGATAAAAAAATTAATGAACCAATAAATGATAAATGAATGAATGAATGAAAATTCTTCATTTGCAAGAAAAATTTATTCTGACACTAAAATGAAACTGAGGTACTTGCATTGTGCTTTCTCGTCGAATGATGAGGCTGCGTTAGCCGAGTGATCAAGGTAGTGGCAAGTCACGAGTTCGACCTCAGTACCACTCAAGACCCGCCGTATAGGGGAGCGATGCACGTTAAATCTGTCGAGAGCTCAAACGTCCTCCTTTTGGTGTGGTAGTTAGGAGAGGGGGTGCCATCTTAGGTATCGTCCTCATCACATGACGATAGTTCAAAATGACGAGGTCCGTCGCCAAAAGCCCTCGTTTAGCTCAACAGGGCGACATTAATATTCACTCACTCGTCGAATGACAACCACTAATATATCATCTATGTTAATATTTATCGTACTTAAAACTTAGCATTCTAGATTGTTCTTAGTTTGCATTTTGGTAAAAAAAGTATTTCGTTTAATGATTTTTTTCTATTGTGTAATACATATTTAATAATGTTATTTAGTTGTAAAATAGACCAGAAAAACTGACAGTAAAATGAGTATATTCATTACTTCTCTTACTTGAATATCTGCATTATTTATAGGTTTTTAATCAATATTCATTTTATTTATACTCATTAATACATTCTGAACTAACAGATATATTTCTGAGGGTTCCTTTGCATTTGGCCTTCATTGTTTTGACTCTATAATGTTACATCCTAATAAGTATTATAAGATTACAGAATTGGATTCACAGCCGCGGAATACTTTTTCAAATCGAAATTCATTCCTCTCTAACTGTCATTGAACATTCTAAAAACTCTCTTCATCCATTTATCTTTCTTCTTGTCGTTGTCTTTATTTGGAAAGTAACTTATCGATATAAAATCACATTTCTTCTAAAAAATAATTTATTATTTGTACTAAATCAGAAAATATACGTAATGAGATATTAATTTATAAAGCCTAGCGAAATTTAACACCTGAAGTTTATTTAAAATTTCTTTAGAAAAATTTCTTATGCTCTCCTGAATTTAATCTAGCCTCTGGCTGGCTAGAGTGTTTAAAGACAAAAATCAATAAAAATGCAATTTGATTTAATGATTAAATAGCTGTATTAATTGTGTAAGTTACAATATAATTATATACCTCCAAAACTAAACTCATGTGAGGCACAGCCTATTGGTGGGGCAAGATCTACCGTACCCCTCTTACTTTTCGTGACCCTAAAAGCTGAGGTGCATAAGCAGATGTTTCAGTCAGGTGATCAGTCTGACGTGAAATCCCTAGTGTTTAGTTCTCAAGCAAGCTTGTTTTTCATTTATTGACCCACTGAAGAGGTGAAAGGTTAAATTATATATCAGTTATATGTAAAATATATCACATTTTAAAAATTAAGTCATTGTTAATATTAAAAAAAATGTTATTAATTTAATTTTAGTAACTTATGTCAGCTATAACAATTAGTCAAAATACATAATTGCAAATTACTATTATTATTAATATTAAGCAGTGTTAATTTATTTTTAAAAAGCTCTTTAAACCTAATATTTTTAAACTAATCCAATATTTATTTCGGAACTTAAGCACAGATTTTGAACAATATAGTTTCTAAAAAAATTTGTAAAAGAAATGGAAATAATAACCATGTTTCCACGGACATTTAATATATTTTCGACTAGAGTTTTTTTTTTTTTTAAAAATAGCAAAGTTTAAATCTGTTCATTTACAACAAAGTGACTCCATCCAATTTTCTCCACATGCGAAGCCATTTGCTTTTTTTTTTTTGCTTATAAGAGGCTGAAGAACATTTATAGGTAATATTAAATGGAAAAAATATAAATCGAAAAGTAGAAATCCAATAAAAGGCAGCACTTAACAAAAATCTTTGATTTGTACTAGGATTTTTGTACTTTTAAAAAATTACTTTCGATGAATCCATTATTGATGATATCCATTTGTAAAATGTTAAATGGGATTTGTTTGCGTAACAGTAAAAAAAGTAAAAGCACATTTTTTTAAAATGTAGTTTTTTTTCCAATTCTCAAAATTCTTTTGCCCTCAGTTCCATCAAAGAGCTTTGAATTTATTTCTTGTTAATACGTAGAAGATATTTCACATAGATTTGCAAGAATATTGTTCTGAATAAAACTAAAAATCTCGTTTAGGGAATCTAGCTTGAAAGTTTATCATGTTGATTGTTAAATGATTAAATATTAACACCGCACTTTGCAACCATACGAAGGCTACTGGCAACGGACCTTCTGATTATGAGCCACGCTCAAGTGACGAGGATGACACTTAAGATGGCTATCCACTCTCCAAACATTCCCACCAGCCAAATGTGAAGACTTCAAACTTTGGAATTGAAGACTCAAATCCTCGATCTATTATAAACAATAGCAGCCACCGTTCATAACCAAGTTTACTTGACTTAACAGAGGTTCAGAACTTCAAGGTTCGTCATCCCAATAGCTCTCGTGTTCCTTTATAGCGCGACATAAAAAACACTCCTCCACGCACTCAAAACACTTGACCACTAGAACGTGTTAAGATTCATTTATTATAAATTTCTTGCTATTTCCGTAACTTAAATTTCCATTTTATCTTTATCGAGAATGACATTTAAAAGAGATGATATAACTTTAAGTCATGATTTGTTGAAATTTCCGACAAACACCTTGTTCAAATAAATCTTATTTCTAATCAAACTATTTTATCTCATATCATTCCGTAAAATATAGGCTAATTTAATTTTATATTGCAATGATTTCTATATCCAAATATTTAAGGCCAAAAATAAATTAAGATTTTTAAGCTTGTATTAAATAAACTACGCACAGTTTCTAAAATTTTTACACTGCATTTTATCCGAGAATTATTTGATTTAAATACACTACCTTAGCATTGGTATATACCAATTGAATGCAAAAGCATTTATTTAAATTACGATCAGTGATGCTTTACAAATTAAAATGACTGAGCGCACTAATGCATTCTCCAAACTTATTTGTTAGTAAAACTGCCGTAAAATGTGTGTTGATCGATATCTGGCATAATTTCCGCTCGCTCCATCGGAGATAATGTGTCTCCCTTCACTTGATGCATTTAATGAGGGAACAACAAAAATAGTCGCCAGTGTATCACTGCGAAAAGTTCCGGCTAATTTAAATGGACGCCATTTGCAGGGAATGTTGTCACAGAGAATTATCCAATCAGATTGCCCCAAGTTGTTTATCGGAAATCTGACCAACTCGATGTCCTGCAGCCAGTTCGCAATTATCCGGCTGCGCTGCCAAGAGATTATCGGAAGAGTACGGCAAATACGCGATTCCAAACTGCCTTCGAATCGAACAATATTGCCTTGCAGCATCCCAGTTCTCTTTTTGCATCTTCAATGCGTTTGATGCTGGGTTGGCACAAGTCGCATTTATTTACGCAATTAATGCCTCACAGGCCGACATTTTCCACGTAATTCTTTTTAAAAGTGGAAAAGGAATTATAGTGTTTTCGAAATTCTTCAGGTATCTAATAACGTTAACTTTTAACACAAATATGAGTGCGCATTATGCGCCGGTTATTAAAAAGATAGCTTTAAAAATAAAGCAGAAAAAAATTAGAATTTTACATGTGTCTAAATCAGTGCTTCTCAAAGTTTCAACATTCGCGACCGAATATTCCTTCATAATTTTCTTCGCGCCTCCTGATACTTTAACAATAGATTAAATTCAATAATACTAAACTTTGATGCAAAAAATACGACGCGACTTTAATCTGTTAAGTTCCACCGGCGTATCTAAACGTCTCGCTCAACCAAAGTGTTAATTTCCCCGGACGTATATATACGTCTTTCCAAAGTACGATCCTGCACTGATATCCATAAGCTTATTCCGAAGACTTTGGAAAGCAATAAAAGGATCTTGACAATGTTTGTGAAGGATTTACTTATTTCAGATTATTTGTTTCTATATTCCTTCCCCCGCCCCCAATACAACACATGCGAGGGCTTTCGTGGAAAACGGTTGCAATTGGAAAGCGAATCGCGTAACTTTTAATCGGCAGTTAAGGGATTAATTATAAACCGTACAAATTAACAAGATAAGTGTTAGTTTTTTTGTATATAATTTTATATATTACAATCCGGGGCACTGGTAATTATTAAAATTGTTCTTAACTTGGTATTGTTAAATTAAATATAAGATACATGTGTAGCACTGATACATTATAAGTGTAATATATCAGTTTAAATGTGTATTTTTTTATTATTTCAGAATGTATTTTGTTTGTTTACTTTAAGTAAATTAACCTTTTTTTTCTACTTTTCAATATGCCCTTAAAGAGTTGTCACGCTCCCCAAAGGGGGCACGTCCCACAGTTTGAGAAACGCTGGTCTAAATACTGTTAATTTAAAAGGATTGACATAACATACGAATTATCATTGTTGAATAATACGAAAGATTCGTCATGTACGTCATCCGATTCTATTTTTTGTCATCATTGTCACTATGACTCATAAATAAATAACCATCTTCCGCTCCATCTAGATTGATGGATATACTCTTTTTTTTAAATGATCCTTTAATTATGTCAAGTTTAATTTTATATTCTACACTCTATGATTATATATATATATATAACCCCTCACACACTATATCTAGATTTCAAATTATTGTATTAGTTGCAAAATAAGCATTACTCGTGTACTTTTCAGGTTTCTTCGTAAATAACGGAGCGTATCATACGACAAATGTACCTAAAACTTAAAAATGCAGGTGCAAATGGTATGGGCATAGGTGTCCGTTATATACGTGACAGCACCCGTAATACACCAAAATAAACGGTATTAAGAATTATTATTATTTTTTGTTCGCTCAAAGGCTATAAAAATGAGTTACGAAATTTAAAAAAAAAAAGAATGTTTAATTAAATGAGATAAATTCACGCATCTGAATAGGCATACATAGAACCAGCTTTTATTCGCATCCACCATCATGTGTATGTCTTAAAACAAACAGCAATGCATTCACACTTGGCAATTTTTACAAAACCATCTACAAATAATATATATGAAGTTGTCTTTTTTTAGATGCTATCACATGACTTGTAATGATTCCAAAAATTTCAAAGAAAAAACAAATGAAACGGAAAAAAAATTAACCTCCCCCATTCCATCGGAAAGTTATTTCGCATTCGATTATTTAAATAAGATTTGAATGTGATTTGAGGAGCAATTTAAAAGCAAAATGTTTCGGTTAATCGACCTGAAAAACCACGAGAAATCGCGCTCTCGCGTGACTTCTTTGCGAGGTGGAAGGACATCTGTCACAAGGACAATGTGTCCGCTCTCTGAAGATGAGAGTGGTCTGGACCTCGATTTAGGCACGCGAATAGGTCATTTGGAACCTCCTCTCCTCCGCCTCTCGATTTCGGAGGGATTCGAGAACTTTTCGATACATTTTTCAGCAGCAGGTAGGTGAGCGACAGAACGGCCTGGGAAAAGAAAATAGAATTCAGGCCCCGGAACAGATGTGTTGCCAGATTAAAGTAGGGGAGCGACATTTATTCATACAAACGATTTTCAACGAGCAAAAAAAATATTGAAGGCTTCCAGATGAATCTCTCAGTGCATCGCGCTTAAATTTACATGCACATTTTCTGCTTCAAAGTATTGTATAAAACAAATTCATAAAAAGGACTAAGTTCGTAAATAAATCTAAAAGCGTAAACGTGTCAAACCGTATAAAAAACGTCTCAACACATTTAAACGTTATTCAAAAAGGTGTGAATGTAACAAACCGAAATAAACGTTATTTTTTTTAAAAAAAGGTTAAACATTGAGAAATTAACAAAATAACTGGAAAAAATAACGAAATCTGCAGGAAATTACCCTTTTCTAGCTTGAATAGAAATATCGAAAAAGAAAAAAAAATCTTAACAAAAGAGTTACAAATATATGTTTTCATTTCAGATAATATGTATTACTATGTTTCCTCTTCGGCTGCTGAAAGCAGGAGTGATGACGAAGCAAAACTCATTTATTCACAATTACAGGCGATAGCCTGGTTTTAGTAAGCATCAAGGCAATTGGACGGAAATGTTAAGAATTGCCATGCAAGCTTATTATGGTTATGTTAACAAGCGATTAGAACATAAAAGAACTATTTGAGGCTAATGGAAGACATAATGGGCTAAGTGAGAACATTGTTGCACTAAGAACTCATATAAAACGTTCAGCAGTGTGTGGGCAGAGTGTTTTCTTCGACTCTCAGTGGATTCACTTATCATTCGGTACTTCATTATATAAGTACAGTTTTTTCAAGAAAAGTAAGAATTTATTAGTGGTTTTTCTACAGCATATTCATGCGGTATATCTATGAGAATGTATGGCAATGGTGCCCAGCATTATTTCTTAAGGACAGTCATCTTTGATAAATAAGCAATAAAAAGCCGAAAGATATAATTGCTGATGCAATGAACTTGCTATTATAAGGTGGTGAGTTTGAGGCTAACAGCGAACAAATAGAAATACTATCTGATAAGCTTACCTGTGTCTTCAAAATTTTCATTGCGTGATTTGGATTCTGAAATAACTTTTTCAGTTGATCTCTGTTCCGAATGATGACATCTTTTACAAATAGAATTCGTGGTGACCTGTATTTCGAAAGTTGAAAATGGCTATTTGTAAGTCACAAGTGGAATTAGAACCTTAATTATATCCCAAAAAATATTATAATTATTATTTCTTGTAGCTTATTGCATTAGCTTAAACTGGTATGGTTTCAAAGGTTGGTTTCTTGTGATGTTCAGTCGAAGTTTTATGAGGGAAGTTCAATATGACAATGTAGCGCAGGCGTCCCTCTCACAACATGGTACTTTTAAAGCACGGTTTCAGCATTACGCGGTACAAAATTTACGATTATATCACGGATTCCATACAACACGGCACAAAACTTGAATTAACTTTTAATAGTATTAAGTGATTTTTTTTGTTGGAAAAAGGTCCTTCAGTAGTACGTAGCAGATAATTTAAAAGATAATTGCAAAGTTCTTTAGCTTCTTATAGAGAAATCTTGAAAGAATTGCAAGATCGAAATAGATAGGTAACTGCAACCACGCCATATAAGTTTTGTAATGATGGAGAAATAACTAGGGGAAAAAAACACAGGAGTTTCAACCAACTTTGAGGAGGAAAATAAATTAGTTGTGATTTCTCTCTCTCTGATGAGAATGATGAGGAAAATTGATTTTGTGATCCTAATTAGCCATTTCTATTTATTTTATAACAATAAATATTATTTTTTGAATATATTTTTATTGTATTTTTAATTTTATATTTCATGTTTTTGTTTTTAAATAAAAACTTGCAGTTAACTTACATCTTCATTTATGTATTTTATTCGAACGAAGTTTCAGCTATCATTAAATTTTACACCTGAATACTTGACTTTCATGTACCGCGGTACACATTGCCTTAATTTATAATATTTCAAAGTTTCGTATAACACGGTTTTAAAACAATACGATAGATATTACCCTAATTTATATAATGTCCATGTATATATAATTAATTTAAAAAAATAAAATAACAATTTAAATAAATAAACGAAAAAATCTTGTACAACATGGTTTTGATACATTTCGGTATGAATTAACCGTGTTATACGAGGGACACCTGAATATTATCACCATTGCATGTGCTTGGAAAACATACGTGTGTGATTTTGTTAAGTCTACTTCATCATTAAACCTTTTCAAAGCAAAAAAAAAATGTGTAACAAATTAAATAAAGTAGTTATTTTTGTATCAGTAGATATTTACCCATCCGTTCCTTTGCAAATGGTTTTATCCTGCGCATTTTAAGGATGGTTTGTCCTTAGGAAACTCTACGATTTTATGCTTCAGCAAACTTGAATTTTTTTATATGTTTTTCTAAATAAAATTTACACGATATATATTCATGGTTCTTACAGTAAGGAAAATGATAGTTTCTGTGATTTAAGAGTAAAAAAACAATAGAACTGCTGCAAATGTAGTCAGTTTTTAATAAATGAAAGTATTGATAAAAATACGATACATGTATTCCACACTATCCAATAAAATAATACGAAGGTTTTCTGAAGCTAATGCAATATTTATATCTTGTGTAAAAAGACGTGACACTACACTAATTGTACAAAGGTTAATTAGCCATATATGTTTTTCTAGTGTTCGCGCATGATATATTGGGCAAGTTTTGTGAGATATTGAGCCTTAAATAACTCAACTGAGTTTAGAATACGTCATATCCCTCTTAAGTCGATGTCAATTTTTACAATCGATGGCAGTAATGTGCTGCTACCCCGCCTGCCAAGCATATTCAATATAAGTTCAATTGAGCTCATATTAGCAGAGGAAGCCAGAATAGTATTCAAATTAGTTGAGAAATGGGTGATATTATCTTTTTGAAGGTATTCGTTTATGGTAGATTCCCAACAATGACCCATGTTTTTATCTACAAATTAAAATGCATGCCCATTGTACAAGCTGAATGAACGCGAACAGTTATTAAGGAATGACACCCCAATAATCTTGTCTGACATGGCTCCTCGATGAACAAGAACCAGGTTAATTCCTGATCAAACCGGAAATTTAATACCTTTTTGCAACTGTGGTTTACCATGACATTTTCTTTGTAGTAAAGGATAAATGGTATTTTCTACATGAAGATATGAGTCACAGATTGAAGGGGAAATAAAATCCATCTGAAAACACACACAATACACAGGTCTACTCTTTTGGTACGTTATACCTTCTCTGCACCAGGATAGCAAGTTTTAGTACTGAGTTGTTGCGAGTGCATGCTTGTAAGGTATATATAACATACTCTCTCTATCATTTGACTATAAAATATCTGAAAACGGTCCGTGCAACTGGCAACACAAATATACAATTTCGGTTAGGAATTGTTACCAATACTTCTCATTTTGTAACGTATTAACCTAGAAAATCGTTTTAACTTAACATTTCCATATATTTAGAGTCACTGTTTGTATATATGTTTCTAAACTGTATATATGTTTCTATACTGTTTCTAAATATGTCTTTTTGAGGTGTTCCTAGTTCCTGGATTATTTGCTCCTTCAGTGAAGTACGCATACTACATTAATGGGAAGTGCTTACATTTAGAAACAAGATATCAATCATTGGCACAGCCAAGTAATTTTAGCGCGTTTTTCACATGTTGTATCTTACAACTAGCGAAATTCAGGAAAATATGTAGGAAAATTCGGGAAAACTATGGGAAAATTTAAATATGATTCGGCTCATCTAGGGCACAAATGCGACCAAATGCCGCAAACCCGAGGTCAATTGGTTGCTTATTGGCTGAGAAAAGGTACGGCAAAATATGGAACGAAGACGAAATTTGCGTCCTAATAGCGCTTTTGTTCCACTACTTGAAAAACGCGCTAAAAACTCCTCAAGAAGGCAGCGCCGAGGCATAATCTCCATGCTAGAAATAACAAATCTCTCAGTTTTTGAGATATTTGAATTCCCAAACTCTACCCTTGTGCAGTCCACTGTCAGCCTACATGTGGCTGCATTCCAACTTCTTAGCCACTTAACTAAATAAATATTTACCACCTGTTAGTCATATATGTTAATCTTGGGCAATCTTGGAGCTTACATGCAATTTTGAACTACGCTCTAGACGACTTTTTCCTTTAACACCTTGCCAAATATTTTGTTCCTAATGACGTAGTTTAACATTCAACTAACTTTTCTGTTTCTTTTGAAGTACATCATAAGCATATTCATTACACGCTCTATACACATCTCAAATTAGATAAAAAATACAGCCATTCAAAATAATTTACATAATTAGATTCCATCTGAGATTATTGTTTAAATGCAATTTTTTTCAACGACTCTCGGATACACTTAGTTTAGGAGCATGAGCATATTTGCTCGCAATAGCATAAAAATGAAATAATAATATTATTAATAATGAAAATGAAATAAATAATCACAGAAGCGGATAAAATGCATAATAGTCGTCATGAAAATAAACCACATGTTAAAGTACTTCTCAAAGGAAGCAAAAAAAAATTATGCTAATTTAATTTTTTTATCATCTTTTAAAGAGTTTATGCTTAAATCTTTTACTCTAATAATCCCTTGAATGCCACTAATGATTACTTTTAATACGCTTATACCATAGAGAATCACTTACACAAAAGGTGAGAGCTTAAATAATTAGATATAAAGAGAAAAATTCTTGGGCTCGGTACTAATACTTGTAGCGAATAAATTTGTTACATTTCTGCTTGTTTTAAATCCAATTTATCCCTAAATATTACTCTGAATGTGTGTAATCTTATTATTGACAACGAAATCGGATAATACGACAAAAATTGGTATCACATATCTTTCACAAAGGGAAGGAAATGGCGTATTTTCTGCGTTTCATTAAAGAGGAAAATTTTTTTAACTTATTTATGACATTTACTAAGTAACAGGAATTAAATAAAAGCACATTATTCTTTCCTTATTTACTTTTACCGGAGAATTCGATTCTTTACATAAAAAAAGACCGACAGCTATTCTTCAAGGTGCACCATGTTTCAAAATCATTCAGATAGAATTTTCGCTCTTTTAATTTTAGATTACACTTGCAAAAACCGGAGGAAGGAAGCGGGGGGGAAAAGAGATCCCTACACTCATTGAATTATTTCGCAGGGAAACATTTCGAACTCTTCGGACTCGGAATATGAAATTCGGCTCGAAGGAAGACGTTCTCTTTCAGAATTAGTCAAACAGGGAAACCACTGGGAAATCACTGAAGTGCGATCCTATTGTCCGAGGAAGAGCAAACAACGAAACACTTTTAATGATTCCTTCCAATCCTATCTGCACCACCCCCCTTTTAAGGGAAAAAAAAGATATCCTCCTTCTCCTTTCTCCGACTCAATTAAAGCTCAGTCGAACAAACACAAAACTTGTCCTTCGTCTCGCATTAATGTGTTGCCACCGGCCACAATCCAAAAGAGAAGTAAAAAAAAAAAATCGAGAAGGAGAGGAAAGAGAATGTTTTCGAATCCCAGTGGTTGTAAAAGACGAACGATTGTAATTCTCCATAATTTCATTGAGATTCTTACACGAATTCGGCCGCAATTAGCACGTAGGTAATTAGAACCTGGAGCTATTTTCCAAAAGCCGAATCAAACGCTTTTTTGGTCCGTTATTTACTTGAGGCTCAACTCCCAGCGGTGAGTGGACGGAATCAATGCCCGGCGAGGCGGAAGAAATAATAGAACTGTGGATTTGTTAAACTCCCAAATAAATGACAATGAATTCTTTTTCGCCCTCATTCGAAAAAGAGGGGGAAAAGAAATAGAGAACTTTAATTTTTGCTTTCTTTTTGGAGTAAAGACAATTTACAGAGCGCTTGAGTCATTTTTTGAAAAGTAAAGCTTCTTTTTTAATTTCCTCACTCAATCTAATGGTTGAGTTGAGTGAGTTCCCGAAATAATTTTTTTTTCAAGAAAAGATACTCTTATTACAAACTCTTGAAAAGATTTTTATTCACGGAGCATTTTTAAATCTTCAGTTGTTCGAGTTCCTTTCACGACAATTAAATATTTTTGCGCTTAAAGGATTGTTCCAGTGAAAGAAACGTTTCTTTACTTTTGCGGTTACGTTTTTTTTTTTTTTTTTTAGAAAATTTTTGGTTTTATTAGGTGTTGGGCTAATTTAGTAGTAATTGTTCTTTGTCTGAAAATCGTGAAAAGCAATGAATGAATTCCGATGTATTAAAAATAATATAATTGCTTAAGAATTCAAACGACGAAACTATTATTTGATTTAGCAATTTTAAGGTTTTTGTTTTGTTAATCTTTCATGTTTTTATCCATTTTTAAAAATAAAAGTTGACTTTTAGAAAAGAGAAACACGATGCCTAAATATATTCTACTTATATATTTTTCATATTTCAGTTAAAGATATTAAGAAAATGACTTTAATTGAGTAGTCTGTCACTAAATCTCTCGATTTAATATTAAATTAATTTAATTAGTTTGTCAATGATTTCATTTGCTTATTTAATATATAAACACAACACGACATCTTGCACTTTGTATTTTTCTTTTCCCCCAATGGGTTTTTCCCAGTTGATACCCTTCCATGTAAACCCCCCTCGTGTGTTGCCCTTTTATTTTTAGACTTTGGCGTAGACTGTTTTATGTGTCCATCATCTTTTTTCTATTGTATTTATTTCAGAATTTTGTGTTGTTTGTAACCTGCTTTTATTGAAGTTGATTTTATATCAGCCCTAGGTCTCTAATGGGACCAGGATTTTAAATCTGGTTTTTAATCTTAATAAATTGCCACTTCATTTTCTTCTTAATGGGCTACGTATTAGCAACTAAGCCTTTGCAGACACGACAAGTCCCAAGAGTGGAAGCCATTTGATTGGTGGCACCAGCTAGTGGCGGCTTCTTCTACCAAATTGTGACTTTGAAATTTTATCAAATCAAACTCTCGTCGGATGCTAAATATTGCCGTGATTTAATTTGCCGAGAGTACCAAAGCCAAATGGATGCTCTCGAGAAGTCTTTCACATGCCACATAATCATATGTGACCCTGCGTACTATTTTCGCATCCAGAAAATCTATCGACTCCAGCCGGGATCGAACCCGCAACTTTAGGCTTACGAAGTAGGGACGCTAACTCAAAGCCACTGAAGATGACCGACTTTTATTTCATAAAAATACGCTAACGCCAATTTAAATACCAATATTTAAGAATTATATGAAAATAATCCCGAAATATGTAATAAATATTGATCCTTGTGTTAATCTGAGTTTCGTTTGAAATAAAAATGATGTGTTATAAATGTTTTATGTCAGGTTGTAATACCTGTTGGTTCCTGCTTGTCTCTGAAACCCCTTGACTACCTGTAAACCCGGCTAGGTGTGTGGGAGAAACTGAATGATCAACAGACATGATTTCAACCTAATCAATTTATTGTTACCAAAATATCAATCAGACACAATAACAATCTAATTAAGATAGGCGATCAAAAGTAGAGCGTGGAGGTGAGATTCTTTAACACGGGGATACTACTACGGACCCTCAACTGAATCTAAGATAGCTGAAATACGCTCCATATAAGCTACGTCGTACGCTAATAAGCTAACTTCTAATTAAATAAGCTCACGATACCTGTACTTTTTATGCAGCGGATCCTACACTGGAATCTTGCAGGTTATCAGGATTGATCAATGTCGTTGGATCCACTGGTGTAATCCGTTTTCCTGGACAACTCCAAGACCTCTTAATAATTCCACTATATATTTCAATCTTCAACTAACAAACTAACTCGCAAAAACTCTTTGCTAACTCCTACTTGAAAACTCCAACGTGCCAATCCACAAACTCGCGAAAATAGAATTTATATAATATACTTCATTCACATAATCCCGCTTTCTTGGTCGGCGAAAGTTGGTCGAGTTAAAATATTTTTCCCCAGAAGAGTTCCTAAGGTATTAGTACAGTCGCGGATAGATCCGTCACAAGGTGAAAATCGAAATTTGTAGATATTTTATTTTGTGTGTGTGTGTGGATTTATTACTACTTTTATCTCTAATAAACAATTTAGAATAAAGCATGGAGTTTAAACACAAATGCCTTAGATTGTTATTTATTGGATTCGAGGTAATGCTATACACACATTCCTCATTTACACGTAAATTAGTTACGGTTCATTGGATGACTTTCTTGGCATAATAAAACTTTGTTCTGGTTGTATTGTAATTAGAAGAGCAACCTTAGGTGTGACCTTTTCAACGATTTTCACTGGCAGAAAAAGTACAAGCGAAAGATCCTTTCAGCACAGACATGGAGAATAAGAGCGGTCATTAAGGTGAAACGATTCCTTGAAAATAATTGGGCCTCGTAAGGGCTCTGTTGTCTTTAGCCTAGTTACGCCGCAATCCAGACGCATTACGCTTTTCGGAAGCTCTTTTTATTTTCTCACATTTATTTGGTTAAACAAGATTGTTTTGCTCGCCGTTAGCACTTGTCTTATCGGCATCTGTTCCACTTGCGGTGACTTAAATTACGCTCATCTCTCGTTTAGATTAAACGACATGGATTGCGGCTTTGGGAGTGGTCTGAAAAACAAAGCACGAATCCATGACTTATTTTAAGCGCATTACGGCGTAATTTTCTTATGAACTGTAACTTACTTTACAGAATGGAATTCCCTAAATACAAATAACATATCTAAATTAGACAGTTGTGATTTTTTTTATTTGAATATATGTACAGGATGGTTCCGAATTCATGGTACAAATTTTAAGGGTAGATACAGCAAATTGTAACAATTATTTATTGTATAGTAATGTATGGGAGTAAGTGACTTTGTGAGGCACAAACAGGGGATGTAAAAGAAAAAGAGAAATGGAGTCATCTTTTGGCTGCATTTCCGGTAGGGGGCAGTAGATGTCTAGCCACCGTTCAACAGGATGCATCTCAGTAGGAGAAAGCGCCATTCTCAATTTCTTGATGTCTACGATGGGAGATTTTACGTATGCCGAAAATGCAGACATGCATTACATGTACGGCCGTGCAATGGTAACGGCAAAGCTGCGCTGCGAATGTATCACGCAGTTTCCTGATCGACAAATGCCGGATCACAGAATTTTTCAGAGGATATATCATCAAATTCATGAAGTACGTTCATTCCATGTCACCCGATATGATGCTGGTTGACGAAGAGCTGCACGCAGTCCAAGCCTGGAAAAAAACACCTTGATAGCTGTGGCTGATAGACCAAAATACAGGAGTTGTTGCCAATTGCTAAAGTGCGAATTGTCAGACGGTTTGTAAAATCACTTACACTCTTCTATTTTCAGCAAATACAAGCACTGAATTCGGCAGACTATCTTCTTCGATTTATAGTGGGTAGTACAGCAATGAGCGCCGCAGCTGCAATTCTTAACTCATGTGTTCAATAGTTATTAATAGTTGTTGTAAACATTACACTTATCAACGACGCTTTCATTAAACACTTTGTCTTTCCTTTCGTCTCATTTTTTATGATTGTGCCTCACCGCGTCATTTGCGTCCATACATCCCCAATGCCCTGTGCCTACCCTTAAAGTTTGTACCATAAAATTTGACCACCCTGTATATATATATATATATATAATGAACTGGCTTACATAGATAATGGGATACATAATCGTAACAGTACCTCTTAAAAATTAAAATCTCTCTAGAGTAAGGTTTTATTAGAATCCATTGTACGATATCTCTGCACCAATCATAAGCTCCATCCACGGAAGTCATATAAGTTTGGAACTTCCATTTGCCGCTTCATATACAACCGAGACTCTGGAAAATCAATCTACCACTTGTCTTGGTCATGTTGTAACGCGAGTGTAGTATTTATATATTATGTTCTATGTTTGTGCCACGTAAGTAAGTGTCGTCTAGATGTTTACTTCTGTGTATGTCTAAATGTATTGGAGTATCTATAAACAAAAGACTGCCTCTTCGGTGCAACTTTATAACAACATCAATTATTCAATATGAAATAACATTATCAAGTTATAATGAATTAAACAAGTGAGTGCTTATAAATATCGCACCCCAAAGCAACACGAGGGCTACTGGCGACAGACCTCACAATTTTTAACCAAGGTCATGGACCACGATACATGCAGTGGCATCCCGTCTCCAAACTACCCCACCGCGATAAGACTTTAAGTCTCGACAGGTTTAACGTGCGTCAGCCCCTCTGCATGGTAGATGTTCAGTAGCACTATGATTCGGAAACGTGATACGTCGTCAAAGAGTTCGAAACACTAGGCTGCTACGGCCACAATAAATTGATTAAAATAAAGGTTTTATGCTCGAAAAGGACATTTTTATTCATTATTTTGTAGAGCTATAGCCACTGTTGTTTCTTTCGCTTTAATGAAGGTCTCGCAAATGCGTTTCACTTTCAACCCTGTTTGAAAGTTCCAACATTTTCCAGTCACGGGATTTATAAATAAGTTAACTGAGAATACTAGTTATGTAAAAGTAAAATTTAATAAAATAAAATTAAATAATTAATTTCGAAATTTTTTTTCTTTCGAAGCAATCCATGTACTTATATTTTATTACAACCAACTCGCAATCCCATTGGCAAATTCTGATCTCTTTTATGTTGGAGAAAAAGGACAATCTACAAAACAAAATGTACTTATTAAAAAAATTATATTTTGAGGCTATATTTTAAATTGAGTTGCTTCTTAACAATTGAAAGCTTTTAAACGGGCTTTTATAACTATTTTTAGGCTGAAAATTTAAATGCAACTTTTAAGAATAGTTTAAGATTCGTTTATAACTTCTACAGCTAAAATGTAACATAATCCAAAGCTGTTAATTTGTCTTTTTTTTAAAAAATGTTTTTAAAATTGACTTCTTGAAGACGCAAAAAGTGCAAATAAAATAACCATCGAGTGTCTTAAACATCCAAGCAGTTAGTTACTTTTTTGGTATTAGTCTGATTTGATCCCTAGATATATCATCTGAAGCTAATAGATTTTTTTTAGGTGATTGCAAATAAGAATAAAGTATTTCACTGCCTTTAATCCAACGTGTTACGCAAGAGTAACTATAATTCAAGCCAACTCCATCCTATACTTATAATCAAACAATTAACTACATAAAAGCTTACATGTGTTTGAATAACTGAATGTGAGCATAATTCACACGTAAAGATAAGTATTAACAAGAGTAAATAAGAATTTAATAAAAAAGATTGGCAAAAGTTCAGTAGGGGATAAATAGGTTATTGAGACGCGAAACAGAGAGTGCACAAGAAGCGCGTTATACATGAGATAAGCAACTCCCTGTCCGCCAAACTTTCTCTACCCAAGTTTCGCTTGAATGCTCTTCTGCAAACATCACGATCTTCCTCCTCAACTTTTGGTCATTCCGGTCAACTGACCTCTCACGTGGAAACGGACCTCATTCCACCTGCAACCAATATTGGCGGCCGTTGTCAAGGTAACAGTTTACTATCACCGCCGGAGTTATTATAACTATTATCGCTGGGCTGCGTATTAAAAGGTGCGGCAAAAGTGTCTGAGCCACTGGATATCAATTATTTTGCCTCAGCGAATCCGATTACTCCCTATTTTTGTTTTCCCGCTTTAATCTGGAGATGGGTTCCCATGGTTACCCTGAAGGATAGATGAGGAGGCGTCCAGGCAAAAGTTTTATGGCATCCAATGGGAAATTAGCGTCATTTCTCTAAGAAAGGGATGGACGACAGGGCCTTAATCTAATCTTGCCACTCTTTATTTATTTTCATACACATTTAATCATATTTAGTAACTGTGCGTTCTGTACAATTGTAAACGGCGCTTAACGAAGCTGAAAACGAAGTAATTGAATCTCTCAGTGTAATGGGAGATGACAACGGAGAAAGCTGCATTCAGACACATTTTTCAGGCACGTGAGGGCTTCATCGGAACGGAGAAAACTGTAGAAATAAGTGCATACTTGGAAACATTACTTTTGAACAAGCATGGGGGATATATTTAACCGAAGTAAATATCATGAAAAAATATGCATGATTATTGAAAAATAACATTTATAGTGAATATTTTGGCAGTTGATGAGAAAAAGCATCTTTATATGTTTTAAATCGACTCAAAGTAAGGACATTAGAATTATATACCTGCAAAAATTAAGCAACTTTTTCCGTATCCAATGTTTATTGAGACTCGCTATCTTAAATCATTAATAAGCTCTCTAAAATAGAAATGAAATAAAAATCTGAATTCTTCATGTATAATATACTCTATTACTTAAATTTGACTCTGCTTCTATAAAAAACGAAAAAATAATAGAAAAAATAGGACACGGAAATAATTAGAAGCTGCAGTATGAGAAGCCACACAACCGATTATTTTGTTTAAGGTTGTAAGACTTCGATCACAAGATACGAAAAACAACTATAAATTTGCACACATATATAAGTTTCATTAAATAGGAAAATCGTTTCAAGCATAGTTTTAGAAAAATGACCGTCAATTTTAATGACAAACACAAATTAATAACTAAGTGAACCTCAAAATTATGGGCATCTCCCAGCTATAAAATGGTTTTATGTTCTCTTCAAAAAATGCCCATTTTAAACTTGGTAATCGTATTGAAGACAATTATAAAATGTTTCGATGTGTATTTGATGAATCCTTAGCCCCTTATATGTCAGTTGGGCTCTCCAGCCCAGTACACCTCCACCCACCTCCCGTATAATTACTTCGACTGCAACTTGATCTCCTCTCTCGAACGACGTGAACGAACTTCGCTTGCTTACAATGCGAGTGATCTACTCATTGGAGTTCATTACAATTTACTGATCCAACAATTACAATTTGAAATGCAATCAACGGCTAATACACGTCTGTTAAAAACACTCGAATTGATGAAAATGACTCAAAGTCATTTTTTATAAAATATTTTAAATGTTGAATCAGTAACATAGATATGCATGAATGAAGTCTAAAATGCAATAATTTAAAAAATGTTTCCCATAGATAATATGTGCATTGAAGATATTGTTCAAGAATAGAAAAAACACACATTATATTTGTACGAAATAGCGTTTCTCAACACTTCAAAGGGCATATGCATTTTATAAATAAGATTCTCAGAATCCAAAACATTTTGTATAGAAGTGTAAAGCATATTTTTAAAAGAATGTATAACTTTTCGTATTCTATGTAAGTTGCTTCTGTACAAACTACTACACGTTTGGATCCGTTTGTGAGTGTCAGGTAAAAAAAAAAGCAACGTTCTTAAAAATTATTTAAATTATATAATTATTTACATTAGATTTTGAAATCCATTTTGTAGCTTGATAATTCAAAATCCATGACTCATTCTCTGCGGTCACCATTTTAAGAGCCACCCCTTAAAATGCTAAAATACCTACTAATCGCATAATTCTTTATTAATCTTCATTAATAATCCCTCAAATGTGTGAAATAAATCCCGTATTCAAATTTACAAAGTGTTTGAACGTTAACAAGTTGTTTTGAACACTACTGAGAAAATCTTAAAACGGAAACATATGTTTATTTGACATCTATAAGGTATCTCATAATTCTTCGCTTTTCAAATGTATTTAATCGGAGAGGTTACATTCTAAAGTCTCCCGAACACTCTAACTAATATTCATTACGTGAAATTTTGATTTCCGTATACCCATGAATATAAACTATCTCGAATTATAAACGAATAACGTTAAATATTATTATTTCATTTTTGCTCGTGGCATTTTACGCAGAGCTTAGGAAATGCGCAAAGTTGGCTGAGTTCCGTTTAAAAAGCCAACCTCGTATCATATATATAATATATATAAATCCCGTCTCCTAATTAGTCTCGTGATTCCATTGAAAGAGTGTTCATCCATTTCACATCCAGTTTCCTTCAATTTCCTTATCTGTCGCGTCCCCTATCTGGGCGGGAGGGAGGAAATTAAGCCAGATTTAACGACACGGAGCGAGGGTAAACATTTTAATGGGCGGTAACCCCCCAAACAGGAAATTTATTAAAATGCTATTACGGCCCAATCTCTCCCACCCCAGACTAGGTACGATTATAATCGCACGGTAATAGTCTTGGAAATTATTTAAGACACACAATATTAAAACGGTTCTCTAATTTAAAGCCTTTTGTATGTGTAAGGTATTTAATTCCTTACTTTATTCTTGTCACACCCATTAAACAAGGACGTGGGATTCAATAAAGGACTGTGGCGTGAAACAAAGGAGCATAATTTCTTATGAGATTTGAATTTCGACAAGTGTGAGTACACATGGCTGAAAATTTTCATTGCCAAATTAAAGAATGAAATAGAATAAATATTTTAATTTCAAAATAAAAAGATGCTGTTCGCGACACTTTTTGATATCAACATGCTTATTATTATTTTCTCTCATCAGAGACGTCTTAAGGCATGGGTCAACTGGGCCAGGGCCCAAGGCCATGGTTACAATTGGAGTACTTCATCTCGTTCTTAACTCAGCCTGATTAAGATCCTAATTAGAATAATTTAAACGGTTAAATGTTATTTTTGATTGTATTCTCCAGAAAACTAGGAATTTCGCCGATATGTCAAATGGTTACGTGTGATGATAGTCGTCCTAGGATAGTCCTAGGCCTATCACCATACACCATTATTACTCATTGAGTCAAAAGGTGGCAAACGGTCGAGCCAGTTTGTGCTATTTGTGACGTTTGAGAGAAAAAAATAGTAGCGTGATATTTATTAATTTAAATATTTGATTTATTTACAAGTCATTAATTACAGTCCATACACTGAAGTTATAAAAATGATTGCTTAGTTCTCTAGAGTTCAAATTCGATTGTTTTTGAGGGAGGAGATTGTTTCCTTTCAGAGCGTAATTTTCAAACCGTCTTCCGTCTCTGCCCTCTCTAGGGTCGCGAGATGGTAGCAGTTGGCCTCTTTACCCTCGAGTTACATCCGGTTCAGGTTTGGAAGGGTTCTTAGGGTGTCAAAGGTTGCCGAGGCGATAACCAAAGACAAGACCTTGCAATATTTTAAGGGTGCACGTGTTCATAGAGACGTAGTTGTCCTATCCACAAAAAGAAGCCGATTTACAGCTGTGCGATGGGAAACATTGTAGATTGTAAATCATGTACATTTATTTGTTCCGGGTTATTGTTTGTACGAGTATTTGAAAACGTATGCTATATACTACTTTTAAGGGTAATAGGGGGAGGGGAGGCTACATTTGTGCACAGGGCCTATTTTTGAGTAAATGCCCAGGGCTTTAAGAAGTCTTAAGAGGTCTCTGTTCATCACCGTGGTTTCTGAACTAGAATAATTATATGAGAAAGAAATTGAAATACAAGGATTATTTACTAAAATACCTTCAGTGCATAGCAAATGCAAAGCTAAAAAGAAAAAGGTATCATAAGCTTGCTATTAGTCAATTCACTCATTTAAGAAATTTAATTTGTAGACCGTAAATAAGATGTATTCAATAATATTCTAGTTGCATTTTAACTATATAAAGTCCTCTCTCGCTTGCAGAATTTTCAAACAATATCTAATGAAATGAACAGAAAACATAAAAACGTTAGATTTAAGTGATTAGGTTGAATAGAGGAAGTCTCTCAAGTTTAAAAAGGACTTTCTTTTGCACGTTTAATTTTCTAAATAAAGAAAAAAGCTGGATATAAAAGTTATTTTTTGTAACAGCAGAAATCAATTAGAGAAAGAAAAGAAAACTTTCATGAGCACGGGGTGCTTTGTACTGCATTTTTACTCTAACTCAGCACTTCGGAATAGAGCTAGTAAGAAGTTATAATAATTGATATAGAGTAACCTACGCGTCTATACCAATGACATTAATTTTCTCGTTTATCATATGATTCTTATATTAAGAATTAATTTTTTTTTTACTTTTTAGTTAGATTAACCATACAAACGTGTTTTAAGTTTTTTTTAAACCATAATTTATTTAAATTTCATTTTAACATGGGACATTTCTAAGTAGAACTTACTTGAATATCGCATCAAAACAAGAGATAGGAGTTGTACCGCTGGGATGTTATTTTTCCTTTTAATTATTTAAAATGGCATGCATTTTTTAGACATCAGAAAACTTCAGAATCAAAAGAATTGCCATCAGCATATTTAATGAATCTGATCTCCTTTACCAGTGTGAGATTTGGCATGGTGTGGAAGTTTTAAGAGCGGGACATCAGCTCAGGTGTCTTCCTCGTTATTGGACCAAATTAAAAATTGCGAGATATATCTCCAATAACCCTCATTTTACTTTGAAAGGCATTACCAATAATCAATCAGTCAATTAAAACTAATATAAGACCTTAATTACATTCACATGATTATACATTTTCCCTCGAGTCGTCAAGTTTTAGATAGTGTCTAACACATATCAATTTGTTTACATATTTGTCATTTTAGTTATAAAAAAAATTTTGGAGAGGGAAGGAGTGTTGCTTCTATTTTCTATAGCGTTGGAAGGTTGATGGAAATTATGTTCTAAAATGAGAAAGCCTCTCGAAAATCGTGAATAAATATCACGCGCACACCCTTTCCGATACTTTCGAAGGAATTTCTAACTTTTTCAATCCAAATTGTTTACATATGTTAAGAACCCAAATGCATACAACGACATTTTGAAATGCATGTCATGTTTTATATTTACATATAAAATAACTGAAGGACCTACTAAATAATTGAAAAAGAGACTGCCGAAAAGTTTGCATTTATATTCACCATGGCAATGGAAATATACATTAGGTATTTTTGTGTATATGGAACTAGTCTATGTTCTACACTTTCATTTTTAAGACTTTATACACACACACACACACACACACATATATATATATATATATATATATATATCATATTATGAGAAAAACCTTTATTATGTATAGTAAATATAACGGAAATCAAAGTTTTTCTTTAAAAATAGAAATAAAAAGGCTTAATTCATTCTAAACTAAAACATTGTAACTCATACATATTTAGATCTTTACACGACTGATATGCTTTTTAAACATGGATCTGCAATCTAAATGTTAGATTTTTGTGGTTAATAATGACGAATTAAAGATGTTTTAAAATATTTATAAATATATAGAAGTTTTCAAACATGTATGTACCTATTCATTATACACATAGACAATAACACTTTATTTATGAATTAAATCTCGATTATCTCAATTTATATACATCACTTGAGTATATCTCAAAGTTCCATATATTTTTACTACACAAAAGAAACAAATGTGCTAAATTTCATGTCTGTAAGTCTACTAACTCAAAAATGGGATTTTTAAAACTATTATTCTGCATCCCCCCCCCCCTCCATAGCTCAAAAAGGGAATTTTTTCTCCGTGATGACCCAGCGGCCTCTCGTCTTTGAAGTCCAATGACGCAAAACTCATTCTTAACGAGTCTCTATTCAGAGAAAGAAACATGTTTCATTCATTGCATATCTGTACATGTAATAGCTCATAAAAAGGGAATTTTTTCTTATAATACCTTCGCAATCTCCTTGGGGATGAATTTTCACAAAACTTGTTCTTAACAGATCTCTACTCAATAGAAGAAAGACGTCTGCCAAATTTCAAGTCTGTAGAACTAACATTTCCCGAGGCATCTAGAGTGAATGAGAGAGAGAGACTCGCTTTTCTCATTTACACAAATATATAAGAAACACTCTTCGTTCACTCTTAACAATATATCCGGAACTATTAGACCTACTAATTTGAAATTTCTCAGACATCTCTCTAGAGTAGTACAGATATCCGCTAAAAAAGGATTTAGCAAAAATGCCTTTATTTTGAGAGTGGTGCAAGATGTTAGAAGGCTTTATACATAAACTCATTCCCATTTTACAGCTAATAGACCTACAATCTTGAAATTCGGCAGGTATGCTTCTTTTATGAAAGATAGATTTGTTATGAACAGGTTTTTCAAAAATCGTTTCCCAAGTAGATATACGAGAGGTTAAAAAGCATTACATATAAAAAAAATTGTTTTCAAAATGTTAGACCCACATACTTGAAATTCGGTAAGCATGTTTATTTGTGAAATAGATCCACTAAGAACAGAATTTACGAATTTAGTTTGAAATTAGGAATAGGTACAGAGAGTAATTGAGACACACAGATGAATAAAATTTCCGTTTTCGAAATACTAGAGCAACTGTAGTGATATTTGGTAAGAATGTTTCTTTTGTTGAGTAGAGGTCCAATTTAGAACAGATTTTTTGAAAATCAACTCGCAAGGGTGGTTGCAATAAAACTGTATACATATATAGTTTTATAACAATGTCTTACATAGTTTTATTAATTTATTTCCGATTTTCAATTAAGAATCCAATCTTAACTGATTTCTAAGCTTTGTGTGTGTGTGTGAATTCCATGTTAACCAAATGAAAGGGAGTTTCTCTCATACAACCGTTTATATTTATAGCTAACAAGGAGAGAAAAGAAACTGTGAACAAATAAGCGTGTTGAAAGGGAAGGAATGTACAGCGAAGATATTTATCCTCGAGGGGCGTCAAAAACCTCCCTCGAGGACCGCACGAGAAAAGACATTCTGAAAAAAAAAAAAAGGGTTTTGAACGGAAATCCGAACCTAACGGCTCGGAAGTTTTCGGCTCCGCGCTGTCGTCCCTTCCACCTCATTTGGGTGCCTCGATGAGTCGATTAGTCCTCGCGAATTGGGAGACGAGAAACGCTCTAATGACGAATGGAATCCGTTCTCGGGCGATTAGCATCCGACAGGAGAGACTGTTTACACACAGATAACTTATGCACTTCATGTAGATTCAAGCCTTGGTATTTTTTTCCCCTTACGAAACAGATATTTCCCCCCTCTTTGGCACGAGATGGAAAAACAGGATGGGAAGTACACCAACGACGTTACATAAATTTCGGTTGTTGCGCTATTTTTTTTAATCGTTTAAGATATATCTACACTGAAAACTCTTTCTTGGAATTTCTTAATTGATATTATTATCTTTATTTGTGTTGCCAATAGCTTGGAATAAAATATATTCTTTCACTTAAAAATAAATATACGATAACGAAAGGAAATTTTTTCGTATTTATCCTCTGCATTATCAGTTTTCTGGATCACATTTTCTTGGAAAACTGTTCCACTTGTAATTTAGCAACTTCCTTTTCTCATTTCGTAAGCTTTTATATATATTTTTTTCTTTTTAGTGTGGAAAGTTTTGAAGAATGTGGAAAAGTTTTAAAACGTTTTTTAATAAAATTACGATTTTACATGTATAATTTCTGTTATTTTTTTGGTAGAATGAAATAAAATGTGTAAAAGTTACGAATGTTTTAAGCGTATTGATTGGTAAGTTATTTTAATTTACACATGATAATGAATTAAGAAACCGTAGACAAAAGCAATACGTAATAAAATATTTTTTCTGAAAAATAAATTTAAACAGTTTCCTATTCCTGTTGATAATTTTACTCTTCTATGAAATCAAACAAATTTTGTAAATTAAACGATTACTTGCTCATTTTATTATATTCCATTTTAATATTATATTTCCTTACATTGTCATCCAATAAAAATTATGTTCTGTTTAATCGTAATAAGTTCTTTTACTTATTATTATTCGAAGCAAAAAGGAAATTCAGAAGTGAGAATAAAATATCCTAATTGTCCACAGTAAATTTTGTTTCCATTTTATTATCGTTATATACGTTCGTCGAATAATTTTAAATGGAGTAAAATTTGTTATTAACGTTAGATAATGGGCACTGTAAGAAAGTACATATTTTAGTAAATTTTTTTCATAGGTAGAAATGGTAGATGCGTTACTTGAGTTCAAAATTCTTCCAAAATATAAAGCTGTACATTTGAATGATGTCGCTGAAGACCCGCGTGTAGATTAAATCGGTCATTCCTGTCCAATTCCTCATGTGCGTTCGCGATGGGCTAGTGGTTAGGGTCACGAACTCATGGCGGAGTGTCGTGCTTTCGAGTACTAATGCCATAGAAGACACGTCGTGTATAAGGGACCGATGCATATTAAATCATTCGAGGTTGAATGTCCTCCGTTGGTGTAGTGGGGAATTTAGGAGACTGGGTATCGGCTCAGTATCATTCTTTTCAGTTGACAAAGGTTCAAAATTGTCTGTTGCCAAAAGCTATGCTTTAAGTGGGATGTTAATAAACTTACTACACTTACTTCCTCACTTACTACAGATATTAGCTTACAAAAATGAATTTTGACAGTTTCAAATGAAATCAAATTATAAGTAATAAGTAGAAGAGTAAATAAAGAAAACACCATTTTTTATATGGAGAAAATGTAGCGATTAGAATTAAATTTATTTATTTTAAAATATTAGATACGTCTATTTAAGAACGTATAAGTTGCAAAGGAATTTCATTTCCAAATAATTGAGAAATAAATTAAAGGTGTTAAGTAATATGGAAGATTCATATCGGCACCATGTACCATAGAATATCATTGAAATACTCGAGAAGTTTCACGATTGCAGCAAGTGAAAGACCATTCATACGAACAACGTGTCTAGGGATGTTCAAGGACAGGAATCGGCAAACGTTTGGGATAAAAGAGTCAAGTTGTAACTGAAACAAAATAGCTATCAAACACAGCCCTTCGTTTATATGTACACACGTGTGCAGGGAAGGGAGGGTATTGACGCCATGATTAAAGCTATTTAATTTTTAAAAAAATATTTAAATAAATTTTTTCATGAAGTAACATTTTGCATTACTTCAAATCAAAAATATTTTTACATCTGATGCTCAATGCAAAAAAAAAAAAAAAAAAAAAAAAACCCTGTCAAATTTATAGGTATTAAATTTTCAGTCTTTACGAAAAAAATTCCGTACCAATTCTGGAAATTCATGTGTTTACACAAATAATTTAAATTTATTGATTTTGGTTGTTCTTGCTTTCGTAGGCTTTTGCTTGACTCGTAAAAATGTGATATAAACATTCATTTTTATATTAACCTTTTTTAACATATCCTAAAGCAAGGAATGCTTTATTCTGCTGAGGATTTAAGTGTCTGTTGATGAGTGCTCCAAAACTCATGTGTGCAAGTAAATAAATGATGCCGGGAATCACTTTCAAGGGGCTCTTCCCATGGCGACTTTTTTACCACTATATAAGTGGACATTTCTTCTTTAGAAATAATACTAATATTTTCACTGATCTATGGGAAACAATTTAATTCAAAAGTATATGTCCTAAGACAGATTAAATTTTAAGTGTATATGCAATACAAATAATATTTTCAGTAGATAATTATAACGGAAAAAGAAGAAACAAATTCAGTATACAAAATTATTTTTTAAATACATAAAACCTACACATCTGAAGAGTTACAACCGCCTGTGCAAAAAGTTGCTTGCGGCTCGCGAAGCATAGCTTGCTGACTCCTGTTCAAGAAGAGTCACGGTTTCGAATCCTAACTTGATAAGAAATCCAAATGTGGAATAATGAGGTCTTAAGGCGATTTCACTGTAACTCTATCAACTAGTCTTACAATATTACAACATCTTGCACTCCCAAGTAGTAACGACCAATCAGAGGGCTCCAAGAAACCGTACGGTCGCTGGTAACACTCACACCCGGACACAGCGACGGTACCCCTCTCGGGACCGAAGCCAACACATTAACGCAACAACCAATCAGATTTCTCCCTCTCGACACGCGGGAAGGGAGAACTCAAGGCTCATTTAACTCGCACACTATCACACTCACAACACGCCACGAATAGATGTTACCCCATTGGGCGAGCAGTACAATCTTCCGAGGCTCCTATTGTGGCCGAGTGAACTTCAAGTAAATCTTTAATAGCTCTGATCATCAGAAATTTTTTAGTCTCAAACAGAGCTTCTGCTTTCTAATTTTCTTAATTTATTTATTACATAAATGTAATCTTTTTCATTATTTAATTTAATCTTAACTATTTTATTCTTTAATTATCTTAAATAAATTCTTTCTTAAAAACTAACATGGGCAAGTAATAATTCAACCATGCGTATCACCATTCAAGATAGGAGATAAAAGCCCTAACGGGCTAGGTGCTCCAAATAAAAATCTCAGCTTCGAAATATTTCAGAATTTTAGAGAATAAGAGATCGCCCCCCCCCCTCCAACATCTGTTCTTATCGCTTGACAATGCCTGAAATAATGTCACATGTAGTCCTCGTCGGCCTCAGTCAAGATTTTAATTCAAATTTTGCAATAAAAAGTTATAAGCTGGAATGTTGTGTTGGTTCATCACACTTAAACGGATTTTATACTTAATTTAACGTAATCTGCTAAATTGAAATTTTCTGTTTGAAGAAAGTGATATCTTCCTTCAATCGAAAGTTCTTTATTAATTTCAAATAACGTTCGCCGAACTCTAATCCGTTTTAAAAATACATATTTTCTCGTTTGAGGGATCAAATGTTCGATAACATCTCATCAAAACGAAAAATAATGAGCTTTCGATAACGAGTTTAGTCCGAAACTGCTTGGTAAAGTGCTAAGCTTTAACTTTGGGGGTAATAGAATAGGGAACTGTGTGTTGCTAACGCTTTCAAATCCAATTCCTGCGTTGCTCCATCCCCTAGGGTAGCGCAAAGACAAAGGACCGGAAGTGACGTCAGCATTGCTCGAGGGATCACGAACTGCGGCAATTACTCAAACAATGCCTCCGTGCAACTTTGGAGACCATTACTTAAAATTTGCAAAATTCCCAACGATAGAGACTTTTGTAATTGGAATTATGCGTTCGTTCCGCAAAACTCGACTGCGAGAGAAAAGGGGGGGGGGTCTAATTCTCGTGGAATTCAGTCGATTTTGTCCCTTGCACTGCCCCTCGTGAAGTGTGATTCACTGTAGACCGTTGTTGCAAACATGCATGAATGGGTAGGTTAATATATGTTTACTGTTTTATCGAGACGGATGAAGCTTGGATATTAGATAGCTTGAAGTAAGTTGGATTAACCTAGAACGATATTAGTGAAGTTTTCTTTATTTTGAGACCATAAAACTTATATCTGAGCCTAATATCATCTCGATACTCAATCACACAACTAAAACCCTAACCTGGTAAAACTTATAACTTGTACAAATATTGTGCGAGATAGTTTGCTGATTTGTATATGCCCTTAACCAATATTCCTGCTTTATTACGGAATAATTTAACAGAGACTCCTGAATTTTTCTCTAAGAAAAGATTTATCTAATTCTTATAGTTTCCGAAACTCTGAATATACAATCAATATATCACTGGTGAATGAATATTGCTAAAGAAAAAAACTACAGCACTCTGCATGTAAGCACTACTAAAATTTGTGTTTGCTAAAATTTTCCTGTTTACAAGCTTTACCTGTTTTGACTCCTCAAAAGCAGGATAATATAATTTATAATATAATTTTTTTTTATCCAGTTAAGAAACAATTCCTTGAAATCCTTTCTTAAGATATCCTTCAAGACCAAATAAATAGAATCTTCGAAAAGAAAGAAGCTAATATAATTAAATTCTTTATAAAACGATGGAGTTAAAATAAGAAATTAAACTTGTATTTCATAAAAAATAATTCACTTTTGATCATTACAGAAGCTTGATGGAGGTTTGGATATATTGGAACAGTTACATGTCATTGCATTAATTTACGTTCAGATCAGACATCAAGTTTTCTACTATTCCTTCAGTGTTTTCCCTTCACTGAGAAATTAAAATTAAATATCATGACTTTTAGATAAGTTCATCGGAATAATAATAATTTAATAATTGAATGGATGCAATATTGCAGTTGCTAGAAATAGTCAATGACATGAAGAAGAGAGAGAGAGAGAGAAACGGATATCTGGTTTTGTGTGTGTGTATCCGGGGTACTTTATTTCTCTCCAGAAGTTCAACACTCCTTGTATTCAGGCTGGCTAATATAATTATTTTCAAATATTAAATTTTTGTAACTCTAAGGCTTGATGATTGCATGTTCTTTTAGGACATTATCGTAAATTATGAAAAGCACAGTTGCTTTTCTCTCTCACATTTTATTGATAAAAAAAGTGTCATTATAAGAGTGAATGAAGTCTCCAACAATACAGGGTGTCTCCAAATGCCGTGAACAAATTTGGAGGGGAGGTAGAGAACATCATGAAGGGCAACAATTGCATATGAAAGCACGGACGGAAAGCGATAGGAGGCGCTGTATGCTAGCTCTAATGGTCGGCACATAAGCGGTTTCCTCATTACAAACATATACAGCATGCGATGAATATAAATCGTTATACTAACGCCGAGTTGGTGGATGTTCACCGCATCTACATTCTTGCCAACGGAAATTGACTTGGACCTGGTGGCACGAATATCTACCGTTGCTGCTACGATCCGTCAAACGCTTGGTACTTTCAAACATATCCGCCAATCCGTGCCACGTCGGTGTTGTGCGGGTACACATGCCAATGGCCGCAATTTCGAACACTTCCTGGGATGCTTTTATGTCTTACTTTTTTATTATTACTTTTTGTGTAATAAAGCGTTTTACTCCATATTCTGTGTTGTGGCCTTACTGTCTTTGTGCCTGTGTATCTCGTTAGGGTTACGTTTCTCTGCCCATGATTTCCTATAAAAGTATTACTCCTCATGAAGTTCTCTACCTCTCCTCCAAGTTTGTACACGGCATTCGGAGACACTTTTTGTAAAGAATCCCATCCACTTATGTCTAAAGACCATTTTCATACTTGATTACACATACAGCCGAACTAATCTAATCACTGAACCAAATAGGAGAAAATCGTCCTACCGTAAATGAATGAAACTGAATTTGGAATTATAAGTCTATGAATTTTCTTTCATTGGCATTGCAATCGTGGTAGCTGTGTGGACGTTGTCGATTCATGGGTTCGAACCTTAATGCCATTTAGACCCATCGTGTAGAGGTGCTCAGGCACGTTAAATCTCTCGATGCTCACAAAGTTCTCCCATGAGAGGGGTTTCGACGTCAGAAGGAAATGATTTCCAACTCGGGTGTCGTCCTCGTCACACGACCAAAATTTAAAATTACTTGGTCCTTCCTCGATAGCACTCGTATTTGTTAGAGTGTGAGGTCAATAATTCTTCACTCTCGACATTATTGTGGCAACAGTGGTTTGATGATGGCGAATAGTTTCCTCTATCGTTCTGAGCTTTGTCCTGTAGAAAGAGTCATGATAAATGCAATTTTTAGAAATAATGGTTTTTGTATCAGTATATTGGTAAAAACAGAATGTTAGTAGTTGCGGAGAATATCGAGTATTTTTTCGAGAAGGGCACCACTCTTCAAATTTGTTAATTGTTGAATGGATGGAATTTAATGAACTTGTAATGGACCCCTAATTCTACAAACATCTTCAGAATTATAGAGACTTATACAGAATTATACAAAAAAATCTGAAACATAACTCTAAAACAAATTTACAGTTACTTTGTAAGTAATTGGATGTCATTGGTGGAGAGATTGAATTGTTTGAAGAGAGAAAATTGTGCATGTACTCTGCTTTCCGCTTTTGGTTCAACATATCTAATTAAAAAATCTTTCCACATATGAAAAATATTTAGATCCCACAAAAAAATTGTTTAACAACTTTATGCTTAGAGTCGTGTCAAATTGAAAATCACATATTACATCCCTGATTTTGAGATATGAAAGTAGAACGGTGTAGGCACAGGTTCGTATTAAAATTTGTACCTATTCATTTTATTAATTATAATACTTATATTTTATGTTTTCTAATACTTATTTTAATAAATATGTGAAAAATACGTAATATGTGTAACATTTTAATTTTTGTTGTGAAGAAATAGTTAGATTTCATTCTGTTTATCATTATGTTAAGAAGCATCTTTAAATGATGCAAAATTATTGCATAATAAAGATGTAATTCTGTATTATTGACCTCTTTTCTCTAACTCAATATGCATTATCGCGGGAATTGAATTATTTCATCAATGTCCTTCTGTGTGGCACGCTAAATCGTATTGGTAGATTGATTTGGCACACTACAGCTAAAAGGTTGCTGACCCCTGTTACATAGTATTTAACTGCTAAGGTTTATTCTAAAACAGGCATTACAGATGTAATATATTTCAGAGCTACGTATTAAATATTTGTCACAATTTTTCTTGACGGAAGTTTCTTTAAAGTTATTAAAAAGTTTTACGCTTTCTGTCTTTTAAATAACCATGAATATGAATGGAGAGATGTGAATACATTGGTCCTAGTGTTTTCCATTCTCGCTTTGTTCAGAAAGGGAAACCCTTGTCTCACATTTGTTCTGCCCTCCCTTCCTCAATGGCGTTGTCGAAGACAGTGCACTCAATTTTCGTGGAGCACAGTAATTATTACGCGGGAGAGGCACTCCTATTATGCGTGTGGAGCCCATCGGACAAAGAGATGGGGCTTCATTAGGATGAATTTAAACATCGCACTCAATGGTCCATCTTCCATTTGTCACCAGACATTCGAACATATTTTAAGTAAGCAGCGGTAATGTTTCTCAGAACCTATTCTCGGAGGATGAGATGACGTGGTGGTCTGTAGCGTTTCATTGGATATCTATAACAAGCAAAATGAACGCAATGAGATTCGTGTTTGAAATGCGTATTAAATGCAGATAACTTATTTAAGTCGTCTAATAATAATATGGACATCAAAAGATGCGTAAAATAAAAAATGATATCTGGTGTTTCCGAAATGTTAAATATAGCTGCAAAACTAGCACTGAAAATTTTACCCCACCCCCACCCTCCCCCAAAAATATAAGAACACGTTTTAATGGAAAAATAATGCAGCTGTTTATTGAGTTCAAATAGATAAGGAATGTTCACCGAGTGGTCATGATTACGAGCTCCTCGTGGTGCTTCTAAGAGCGAGGATATAAAAGATAAGTATTATTATTAAATGCTTATCCTTTATATATAAAGAGAGAATAATTGAAGAAATGAAAAGTGGACACCTGTGTTTGCGTCAGAATGACTGCAGCTATAACAGTGCTACCGAACAAAGATGTAAAAGACGGCAGGTGGTGTTCACCGCAAACGGTGTTTAACAGTAAAACCTGTTCATAGTAGAGGAAATTAATAAAAAAAATTAAAATATTAACTATACATGGATACGTTCAGATTCAATGCGCAGTAGTACGATTTTTGATTGAGGAGTAAGAGAGGGATTGAATATTAAACTCGCTCTGGTTATCTACACAAGATCTGTTGGTGACGGATTTATTAACTTTGAACCATAGGTAAAGGGACTAGAACAGTGTTTCTCAGACTGTGGGGCGCGCCTCCCTAAGAGTGGCGTGATAACCGTACAAGGGGTGCGGTTATCACGCCAAGTGTATCAAAAAATGAAAAATAAAAGATTATTTAAAAAAAATTATTAATTTACTGTAAGTAAGCAAAACAAAATACATTCTGACATAATAAGTAAGAAAATACACATTTACACTAATATAATATACTTATAAATCTATCAGTGCAGAACAATGCATTTGATAATAAATTTATGAATAGTAAACGAAGAGAAAGTTTAATAATTAATACTAACACCCATGGGATTCATATATAAAAATTAAATTAAAAATTTAATATTTAACATGATAATTTGCGCATTTATAGTGTTAATTATTACGCCATGATTAAACATTTTATGAAGGATATTAGTTTACATCCATTTCAGAAGTTGAAAATACTCTAAACATCTTTATTCCGCTCAATCCGTTATTATATTATTATTTCCCTAGCTGGTTTTACAGTTCTGAGGCAACTCATTAAATTCATCATCAAATTCTTTCAATGGCAGATAAAACAGAATAAAGGACTACTAATCTGAACTTTAAAAAAACATAAATTATTTCTCTGACAAATAGAAATAAATACACTACTCCCAAAGAAGTTCTTGTTGAAAGAGGAATAACATACCCAAGCTCATCTGCCTTCCTTCATCCATCAACACTTGATACTACACGGTTTATAATTAAAGTCATATTGTAGATTTAGTATCAAATTACATTATTATTGCATTCGATACAATGGTATTGTATGGGGAAGGGGGCGCGATGAAAATTATGATAGAAAATTGTGTCGTCAATACTGAAAGTTTGAGAAGCACTGGACTAGAGTGACACTTGAGCCATCACCTTATCTCCTACCTTTCACACCATGTCAACAGGCTGGCGTTTGAGCCTCGGCAGGTTTAACATCCATCAATCTCCTCTGCATGGCGGGACTTCAGTGGTATTCTGTTTGTGGAAGAGGAATTTAATGCGGACATCTATTGACGAATGACTATGGCGAACACTGTTTAGGTCAAATGGTTGTCATGGAAGTTTTTGTGAAGAGTGGAAAAGTATATCAGATCTTCGTCGCAATGACCACTCGTGCATTTTCCTTGAAATCCAAACGACCTTATAAAATTTCTGTTAGAAAGTATTGGAAAACATGTCGTACAGTCCAGATTTGTCCCCCTGATACTTCTGCACCGTTAATTCACTTGCAAGAGTACTACGTTTCCCTTCGGACGATAAAGTAAGGGGATATGTGCAGGACTTCCTCAACAATCAACACGATTTTCCTACTGTGAAAGCCTAGACCAACTGCGGAAACGATGAGACCAACGTGCATGGCCATTTCTTTTGATGTGCAATAAAAGTGTTCTTTTCATTCAACCTGTCTACTTTTCATTTGGGCAACCCTTATTCACGCACATACATATATAATTATAAAAAATGAATACATATCATAACCCAAATGGTTTTTGTTTCTTTCCTCGTTCCTTTTCATTGGAAAAGATATAAATAGCTTGAATATATTTACTCATACAAAGACTTCTACGTAAACAGAGCAAATTTCTGTTTCCTTGAATTCAGAAAAGAAAGAAAAAAATCTCATTTAATTACAAAGGATTCGATAAAATATTTTCCCAAGTTTCAGTAACTTCAATTTTTCAACAGGGGTATAAAAAAGCAATTGACCTAACCTATTGAAGAATAAATAACGCTCTAATTTAATTGCATAATTTACTTTTACAAATAATGCGTAAGATTCATTCGAATAAGGCTTTATATATAGACATCTGCTTTAATGTAATTCATTATTGCAACAAATGTAATCATCGTGCTTAAAAAAGGGGCTTGGAAAGTCTCCTTTTCTTTCCCTTTACACCCCTGAAAGACAAGTTTCGTGTATTTGAATCTAAAATAATAATTTTTTAAAAAGACGAGACCAGATAATTCTGTCGATATCTGGTATCATCGACAAAAGAGCCCGAGGAAAGGCAATGCACTTAAGAGAACGCGATATCGCGGTTTTTTTGGAAACAACTCGTATATTATTCAAGAACGTTCTCTTTTCCATTTTATTTTTCAGCAGGGAAAAAAACTTGGCTACCCCTTTCGTGTCTTCCCAGCCACCACAAGGACTAATTTGAGAGAACAATGGAACACACAAGGATGGAGGGAGGGAGCACTCATTTCAGAGGGGAGGATGGTTCCAACCACAAGCAGACCCCCCCTCCTCCTGCTCTCATGTCGAAAGCCGATTCAATATTATTATTCTTCCCTCGAGGGTGAATGAGGAGAGAGAGCCTCTCGAAGTGTTAAACGCGATTATCTTCCTAATCAGTGCTTTCTTTCGACGAGGAAAGGCTTATTTTTCTTCTCTTCTTTTTTTCTTTTTGGGGACATGTTTCGTTGCAATGTCCGATTTAATGACGCGAGCGAGTTTATGGCTCGCGACACATTGCTCTGGTGAATCCGGATCCTTTTTAGAGATTCTGGGACGCTCCTTCGCACATTCATTTTGTCCGATGGCAACCACCGTGGAGAGAAAGCAGATAGCCTCGAGCAGAAATCAAATATGAATTTCTTTTTTGAGGAACAAATGGCAAAATATAGGACACAATGACGAATAAAATTAAACGTCTGCGTATCAATCAAAAAGAAATTGCTTTTTTTGTGAATTTTAATTGGGCTAAGTTCTTTCGACAATAATTATGTACATTGTGCTTCTGGAGAACGCATGAGATCAGAATATCTACAGTATTTACTGAGCATTTCTGTTGCGCAGTAAATGTTAATGAAGAGATCCCAGGACTGAAAATTTGTCGCGATTTTTCTGGACAGAAAAACTAAATGTGAAATGCTGTTGATTTACGTTGAATCAATGTTTCTCAAACTTTCAATATTCACGACCCAATTTTCTACCATAATTCTTATCGTGCCCCCCCCCCTCCATGCAATAGCAATGTATTAAATTCAATAATAATGTACTTTGAAGCAAAAAGCACAATGCAACTTTAATTATAAACCATGGAAATTATCAAGATAAGTATTAAATCTTAGAATTAATTTTATATACGACAAACCCATGGGGCCAATGGTAATTATTAAACTTGTTCTTAACTTAGTATTGTTGAAATAAATTATGAAATTCTTAGTGCAGTACTGATACATTTATAAATGTTTTATATCAGTGTAAATGTGTATTTTTATTTTTTATTATGTTAGAATTTGTTTTGCTTCCTTTCATAAAGTTAAAAATATTTTTAAATAATCTTTTATTTTCAACTCTCTCTCTCTCTTGTCGATATGCTTGTGCCTCCCTCGTAAGGAGACGTGTCCCACAGTTTGAAAAACGTTGCGGTTAATTTAAAAACTGTGATAGCCAAGTTAACATGACACCTTGGTCATAAGAGTTGCAGTTGAGCTGCGTATTCCAGCCCACATTTTTGTAGTAGGAAAAAAAACCCGACAGAAATACTTGAATAATACTATTGCTCCAAGTTTTCTGAAAAGCATTACGGTTCCCAAGAATCAGAAGAGTGTCTAGAAAAAAGCAAAACCGAAGATTGACCAGATTTAAGTACAAAGGAATGCATCATTCAAAAGAGGATAAAAAAAAGCTGGACACCATCTCTAAAGTGGCAGAATCAATGTATAGATAAAGTATGATAAATGCTAAGAGGATTGCTTTAAAGGAGACCATTTTGTTCGAATATTGTATTTTATTACGAGTAAAAGTCAGACATTGTTTAAGCAACAGTTATGAATGTATTACAAGCAATTTTCGTGTTTTAAATATTGTCTATGCTCGTCATCTGCTGTGGGCCACACAACGGGAGAGTTCAGCATAAAAAGAAGAAAGATCCCTGCTCCGCTCTTAAAATTAAAACCTTTTCACGATATACATTCTCCGAAAGTATATTTGTTTGAATAAGAACTTGTTTTTTTTGGGGGGGGGGGGTTATGAATTCGTTTCTCTTTTTTTATTGATCGGCCAAAAGGCATGGGGAGGCGATAAGAATTCGAGTTCTTTTGAACTCTGGTGATCTATGGGGAAACATAAATCCATCACGGGCGTGACACGTGATACCCTTTCCCCTTTGAGTCCTTGGCAGAGATTGCTAGACTCAACGGCCAATATGAGAAAAGCGTGTATGAAAGTTATTAAGTAAAATATCAAACATTCCATATATTTTGAGTTTTTATTATTCTTCAGATTCTTCAGTGAATATGGTTTTTGTCTTACTATTTCAATATATTTATCACACTTGAGATTTTTATCGATTCATTAAGTTTCAGTTATAAAAATGTTAATGAATTTATTTTATGTGGAAATAAATGATAGCCCAGAGAATTTTGCTTGAATTAAAACATTTTGAAACATTAAATGAATTTGAATGACTTTTCTAAATTATCCTATTTTTAATTATGGCATTGAAACCGTAGTTTTTTTCTGTTCACATGATTAAATCTTCTGATATTTTTTATATTAAAACATAAACAGTTATCACCAATTTTATTTTATAAAAATTCAAAAAAAAAAACAACCCCGATTCTTTTTTAGAAAATAAATATATAGTATTATTACAAATCTTTTAAGGCATTTTTTACAGCAATTTTTTAGATCGTTTTAAAGGTAAAATGGTTTTTGTTGATATATGAACTAAAAAATTATGCCTGTTATAAAATGATAAAATGTAACGTGTGTGCTTGACCCAATGAAATAACATGCACTTTTTATGAAAATTTAATTATATGTGAATAAAGTTATTATACTAGAAACTATACGATTGTATCTCACAGTAGGAATCCATTACAACAGTTCTGATTGGAATAATTTACTATTCTTTTTGAACTGATATTTTCAATATATTTTTAAATAAAATTCTTCCAAGTAAAAAAAAAAGCTTGTTACAGATCTCTCAGAGAAGCATATAAAAATTATTAACTTATACATCCGTCTATATGTTTCTATTAGGATATGTACAAATGATTTAGTAATCCAATCGAAATAATAGAAGTAATGAGAAAACAGAGTGAAAAAAATAATTATTCTAAAAATTACAATTTAGAATAGTTTTGCATTCCTGTTTCGTGCATAAAAATAGGAGTAAATGAAATAGAATAGAATGAGACTGTTCGTTTTTCCGCTAAATATTTCTTTTACTTCTTAAACTCATTTGTTGAAGGCAAGTGTAAGTATCATAATTGTGTGGAGTATCTCTATTTATTTAAAAATTTCCCATGTTCCTTCTTAAATATCGGCTTATCTTAGAGTTGGCATCACCCCTTTCCCATGATCCATCCTGACCCTTTCATATCAAATTTTTACCAGACTCTTTCCGTCACTGACAAAAGGATCCGACACTTGACTTTTTTTGTTTTTGTTTTTTGTATTCAGACCACTTGACAACTTCCTTTCGTGTATCCTCACAAAAACTGCAAGTTCTTTGACGCAATCTCCATTGAGAGATAGATGTTTCAGTTACTATGATCATAAATACAAAGTAATTGAAAAATGTAATATAGTTAATAAAGTAATATTCTCTAGTTTTTTAATTAAAATTTCAAAATATACAATTCTTTTATCACGCAATACTTCCCCATAGCAAAATACCTCTCTCCATCATGCATGACCTATATAACACTAAATATGTGGCAGCGGGGTAACGTAGTAGCTACGTTAACGGAGTCATGGCCGGCCTGTCTTAAGTTACAGCCTAGAGCCGCTGAAGACCTGCCGTGTAGGGCAGTGATGCACGTTAAATCTGTCGAAAGCTCAAATGTCCTCCGGTTGGTGTGGTAGTTAAGAGAGGGGTGCCAGCTCATAGGTGTCCTCCTCGTCACTTGACCGTGCTTCAAGATGACAAGGTCCGTCGCCAAAAGCCCTCGTGTAGCTGAACAAAGTGATGTGACGACACTTGATCTGGTACGCCCTCTCCTAACTACCACACCACACCAACGGGAGGAGGACGTTTGAGCTCTCTACAGATTCAACATGCATTGGTTCCCTACACGGCGGTTCTTCAGTAGTACTGGGTTCGAATTCATGACACGCCAGCCACGAGTCCGTTACCTTGACCACTAGGCTACTACGGTCTTAAAAAACCTCAGTCGGAAAATAGTTGCACTGACGAAAACAAGGTCCGCGATTGAAATAAGAAGTGTGATACTCTCTTTTACTTTTAAAGAAAAGTTCACCTGCTGAAAATTATCGGAAAGTGGTAAAAATGTATGGTACAAGTGTTAGATCATAAAGACTAGAATGGTTTTGGTGCAGGGGAAACTCGATAAAGGCAGAAAAGATGCTCGAGATGAAGAAAAAGAGCATTTCCGTTGGGAGGTATTGGACCACCCTCCTTACATTTCTGGCCTCGTACCAAATGATTTCCATGTGTTTGGACCTTTACTTTGGAAGTTGAACATTTTAGAACCAATGCTGAGGCTCAGCAAGCTGTCATGACGTGGTTGTGATAGCCTTCACACTGATTTCTACGGTGCAGGTTTCAATGGGTTGGTGTACCGATAGAACAAATGTCTCTCTTAAATAGTGACTATGCAGAAAAGTAATATAGAATAGTACCTTTTTCTAAAGTGAATATATTTTTTTATTTCCTGAATAAACGTGTGACGGATCTATATATGTCTATGACTAACCCCTTGGAGACTTTTCTGGGGCAATAACTTTACCAAATAACTTTCACCGAAGAAAGAAAACGTGGTTATGCAAATTAAGTATATTGTATAAATTCTGTATTCGAGTATTGAGTGTTAGTTGGTGAGTGGAGGATCGTGAATATATTAAATGCAAATCTGCGTTTATCAATTGAAGAAGTCTAAGAGAGGATCACTCGGCGGTGCTTAAATCCGGATAAGGATCGCCTTCAAGGCCTCAACTGGAGGACTCTTCATAAAAGTACAGGTATCGTGATCCTTGTTTAAATAGAAGTTTAGGTAATTAGTGTGCGACGTAGTTTATTTTGAGCTTGTATAAGTTATAGTGGAATCAGTTGAGGGTCCGTATTATTAACCCCAGGCTAACGAGTCTCACCTTCATGCTCTGCTTTCTGATCATTTATCTTAATTAGATTATTATTGTGCTTGTTTGCTATTTTGTGTCAATAAAATAATTATAATGAATCACATGTCAACTGATTATTCAGTTCCTCTCACACATATATCCGGGTCCGAGAGTAGACAAGGGGGATTAGTGGGAAACATGAACCAACAAGCATTACAAACGTTTACTTTGAATGGGCTTTTACTACCTTACTTTTTGTAATTCCTACGTGTAAGAAGTATCAAGACCAATTCATTGTAATAAAAAAATGCTGTGATTTGTATTTCGAATAGGTGATATTCAATGACAATCGGAAGTTATTCGTTTTGGTGCCTTAAGCTTCCCACTACAATGCCTAAAGTGTTTTGACACACAAGTAAAACCAACTTTATTTTTTCCCCTTCTATTCCAGTTACCTAAAACGATCAGAAACTTCTTTAGCTAAAACTCCAAACAGCATTGCGCTCACAATAAAATCGGGGGATAAGAGCGTGAAATGATTCAAAATGCTAAAATTCTCCCTCGGGGTTTCCCCCAAGAGCGGAACCCATCAAAATCTAAAACGAGGGATCGCGATTTCTTTTCATCCCTCCAACCGCTTTTGATCCTCCGTTTTCTCACTCTAAATCCACCTCCATTCAGAGAAAGGGGAAAAAATTTCACGACGAGTGCATTTCTATTTCCCAGACCCACAGGGGGGGGGGGAGGAAGATTTTCAAAATCTATTTTCCTCCTCCCAAAGTGTGAAGAGAAGGGGAGAGTTGTGGTGGAAACTGATTCTAATTATGCAAATTAACTTTCTCTCTCTCTTATCCTCTGATTTCGGATTAGAGATGTTTGGATTTGCGGAAGAAAATATTTTCTCCCGACACGTTAACAAGTCCTCCAGGAAAATTCTGTCGAATATGACCCGGGGAAATGCGGAGAAACTTTCGTTTGTTTTGTTTACTGAGCAGACATTGAGTCTCTGAATTTTAGGGTAAATGTCTTACACTGTAGATTGAGGATGTTTAATGGCAGCCCGTTTTGGAAGAAAGTGAGAGACTATTATGAACTTTCACAAATAAGTTATTTAATTTAGAATATTTACATTTATTCGAGATTATTCATTTGAAAATAAAGGAGTAAAGAACAAAATAAACCATACATTTATTAATACAGTGTAATATTCGATATTATAATTATTTTAATATTAATGAAGTTATTTCATAGTTAATTCTAAAATACAGTCTCATATGATCTGTTACTTTGATTGTGTTATGTTTTGAAGGGTAAAATGTTACTATTAGTCAATAAAAGTATGGCAAAGTGTTCCTCTGAAGCATTTATATATGAAAAAGTAATCAAGCAAAATAATAAACAGAGGTTATCATTTCATATTCAATTTATTTCCATTCTTTCTTTATTTCAAATGCCATTAATAATGAGTTAAAAGAGGTTGTAGTCAAAGACAAGAACAAAGAATGTTCAGAAAACAAAGGAAACGAGTTTTGAATAATCTTATTTGAATTACAATGGGAAGGGTACTCAAACTTAGCCTAATCTTACTCTTTCACCAATACTTTGTATTTCTTCAGTTCGCTTACTTTATTTTTCAAAGTGAAACAAAAGTATTGAATAGATACCAATCACATGATTTACACCATATTACTCTGTTAAACATTTATTTTTCCACCTGAATAAAAGTGTATTTATATCTTACAAATTTTGAAACGCTGAACATAAAAATCGCACTTAATTTTTTTTTTTATATCCAAGAGATTTGAGTAATTTTACTGTTTACGTATAATGTTATGAGAAGTTATTATAGCCCTAAGTGAAATATAAAAGAAAATAAACGCGCTGTTGTTTTTGATAAAACTTATATAGAACCTTCTGAACAAAGACTATGTATATATGCATAAATTATAAGTGCATGTGCTACTGCATGATAATAATGAAAATATGATGATCTATCCATGTTGCTTAAGCAGCGTAAGTAAATCGATGTTATCCCGTAAATTGATATTAATTCGGAATGCTATGAATTACAATCAATCAGGAGCACAAGGGAGGGGGTTGAAGGTTCCTCCTCCCCCACACATCAACGGATTTTTAATTTTTACCATATAGACAACGCTTCGGCACTTCCTCTTAGGTGTATTTTATAACGCAATCCTCTTTCATGAGATTGGTCTGTGTAAGCTACTGACTACAATCAACATTAGTGGTTAATATGTAATGACTTTGAAATGATAGCAATTGGGATCGAACTACAAGGTGTGTATACAAAATACTTGCTTTTCATTTTTAGTGTGATATCCGCAACAGAGGCAAACCCATTATAAGCAGAAGCAGTGGGATTTACGAAAAGCTTTTTGCCTGGGGTTAATACTGTTCCATAAAACCTCTAGTTAAACCTAACAACATTGACTTATCTACGCAACACATAAAATTGGTACCCATGGAAACATTCTAGAATGAAATTAAAAAAATAAAATTGTTCATTCGAATATTTGTGATAGAAGATTTTACGTCTAACTGCTATTCGTAAGTTTTATACAAAATGTCACCTGCGAAATTGCTTTTGTTGCTCAAAAATGTAAATTAAGCAGAATTTTCGTGTTCAGGACACCGAAATTTGAAAAAAAATGTTTACTTCATCTTTTTTTTCTGTAAAAGTTTCTCAATTAAAAAGTGTAATTTTTCAATAAATGTCAGCCTCATTTCACATGCAACAAAAAATATTTTAGCTTATCTTAATTTTCAAGTATTACAATAATACCAAAATGCAGTAAGAGAAGATTTAAATATCTTATCATCGGTTAAATGGAAAAAAAAGCACACTCGTTTTTTTAAAATTTATTTATTTCAAGTAATATTTTGGAATATTTCTTAATGTAATAATTTGATGCATAATTAAAAAATTTCAAGCATATTGTTTTGATATAAGTTGGTTAAAATGATAAAATACTCGGCTAACTTTATAAAAATATTTATTTATACGCATTCTTGCTTAAAATTTTCGCACCAAGAGCAAACGACAACAATAAATATTTTTTTGTTATGGATTAAAAACAAACATGAAAAACAAATATTTTCCAAATAGATAAAAATTTGAATATCTTATACGAAATATGCTCATGCTGATTCTGTGCACTGATTTTTTATTAACGTCACATTTAGAGCGCATCAAGAGAGCCTATCTTCAAAATGTTGAGTCCGAGTGAGTGAAGACGATAACACCTGAGCTCTGTTATTCCACTCATAAAATACCCATGCTTGCGTAAACACTTTAAGCATTCCGTTGTCCTTCTAGATGGTAAGACTTTAGTGACACTAGGATTTAAACCCACGAATCAGCAGAAACGATACATTTCCACCAGCGGCCCCTATGACACATTCACGCCAAAGTGAGGACTTTGAACATGGAGAGATTTAGCTTGCACCTATCCTTCTGCATGATGAGACCGTTAGTGACGCCACCAGGAATCAAAACCCACGAATCAGCAGAAACGATGCACATTCACGAATGGCCCCTATGACACACACATCCATGCCAAAGTGAGGAATGTGAACATGAACAGCGTGCACCTGTCCGTTTGCATTGTGGATCCTTATTGACTTCAGAGTTTGAGCCTACAATTCGGCAAAAACAGCAATGAGTTCTTGGCCGTTACCCACTTAGGTACTGAGGATCCCTAATTCCTTGTAATCCATAATCATAATATATAACATATTACTAAAAACAATATGAATTTTTCCAGTGACAGTTTTCAATGAAAAACTTTAAAAAACACAAGCTTTTTTTAAACAAATTTCTTGTTATGTATCGAATTTAAGACATAGTGTATACCATAATATTCATTAGGTTTGATACCAGAATCAGGTACATGAATCACTTTTTCGAATTTAGTGGATAGATTCCAATTGTTCATGGCTTACATCTTGATTTCATACGCATCAGTCGTTCGTAATAATGAAAGCTTTTACTAATTGTATTGATTGGGTGTAAGAGAAAGTTCTGTCATTCTTTTCCTGAAGAATAAAAAAAAAATTTCACTTTTTATTTCAAATATAATCTAAAATACAATGTTCTTTGTTAGTTACAACTGTCTGCCAGCTTGTAACCCCTTGGAGAAGTAGTTCTCTGTTTTGGAGACTATATTCATCCACTGCCATTTGGGTATCCTCAATAATTTATGAATTCATTTTCTTTAAAAAAGTTTTACAGAGATTTTAACAGATGATAGTCAGACGGAGCAATATCAGGAGTATATGCTGGCTGAGGAAAATTTTCCTGACTCAACTCTACAATTTTTATGTGGTGTTCCTTATTACGTGTATCAAACGTAATCGTGATGAATAATCTCACCCTTTCTGTGAGCCAGAGAGGAACGTTTATACTGAATTCTTTATTCAAAACATCAAGTTGCGAACAGGCAAAACCATTTCATTTTCCTTCAACCACTCATAGGGCATTATACGTTTGCTGTCCCACCAACCGCTTAACATAAACTTCTTTTAAAGTACGCCAGCTTTCGATATGGGTCGTAGTGTCTCCCCTTGGTAAACATATGCTTTTCTTCTAACCACGTGTTTATACACTCTCCACTTTTCATATTCAGTCACCAGGGGGTCCAAAAACGGTTCCTTTTTGTAACAACCAGGATTTGAAGAACACATCGAAATTCTGTCCATTTTTTTTGTTTTGTTTAATTCGTGTGGCACCCAGAGTAAGGGAACGAAACCAAGCATTTTAATATAATAATTTAAAGCAGTAGTTTGATGAGTGAGTGAGTGAATATTAACGTCCCACTGTTCAGCTACACGAGGGCTCTTGGGGACGGTCCGCGTAATTTTAAACCACGGTCAAGTGACGCGGACGACACCTGAGCTGGCACCCCTATCTCTTAACTACCACACCACACCAACGGGAGGATGTTTTAGCTCTCGACAGATTTTACGTGCATCGCTCCCCTACACAGCGGATCTTCAGTGGTACTAGGATCGAACTCATAACACGCTAGCCACGATCCGATGCCTAGACCACTCGGCTACCGCGGCCGCAGTAGTTTGATGAATCCCAAGCTAGAAAAGTCCCAAGCCAGTGAAAGTGAACGTTGGATTTTCCCTGATCATTTTGCGTAGCACTTCATAGCTGACATTTAATGGTCTTCTTGATCTGGGATCATCCTTGAATTAAAAATCATGTAACTGGAATTTCACAAGCCATCTTCGGAATGTTCGAGCGGTTACTCTTCCTCTCCAAACACGTCACACGAGTTACTTTTTGCTTCAGTCGTGGTATTCTGTATAATGTTTTTTGTGTACTTTATTTTGACTCATAATGACAGTTTTACAGAATACAAAAAATAAGTACAAATCATCAATAGTTTACTAATATAACTATTTAAACCGACTTCAGGTGGATAATAATTCTTGCTAAGGATCGACAACACATAAAAGCGCAAATGTTCAAAAACGCGACAGAACTTTCCCTTATACCCAGCATTTGGACATCAATATCTTGAAATGACGAAGTGAGGAAATTTTATGAGTGAGATGTAATTTAATTGGCTCATTTGAGAGTGCAGCAGTTCACCTCTACGCTCTTGTAAAAATTACTAGATCATTTAACACATACACGCACGTTTTATAATGATATATATTTTTGAACCATCTCGCTGCGCACCCCGCGATTTCCGCGAGTAGGCATTTTTTCTCATTATTTAGCTGTGCGACTCTTGCTCTCCCTGTTTATGTTTTCGGAAATATTTTTATGATCTTATTTTTATAAGCTAATTCTTATTTTAAAATAAAAATTATTTTACAAAAAATTATTTCATATTTTAATTTTAAAATGCAGATTTGAAATACGCAATAAAAAATACGCAATTTTTGAGCCTACTTTCATAACATAACTACGCATCGAGAGGGTTTAAAGCTGCGCGCACGTCATAATTATATGCCCTTCCTCCGCACTACAACAGTGGCCGTCTGTCCAGCCTCTCTGCCTACGTTTCCTCTTCCAAAGATAAGCGACTGAAAAGTTCAGCCAATGGTCTTGCTGATCAACTTCTTCCAATATTTAACTATAACAAAAAAAAAATGCCTGGACCTCCGCTATCTTTTTCTTCCCCTTTCTCGAACTCCCATTCAGGAGGGGTTTCCTCGCTTCTCTTTCCTGTCTCATTAGTTAGACAGCGTCAGTGTTTGTGTTTTGTGTGTGTGTGTGTGTTTTTTTTTGTATTTGCAATGTTATACAAAATTGTAAAGCTTTCCATCTGTATTTCCCCCCTTTTTCTCAAGAATTTTGTGGGAGGGTCCTCCTTCGGACCACTTTGTACACTTTTTTGTTTTCTTTAATAAAGTTACATCTCGGAGGGTCGATTCACAGCTCGAAACCCCTTGGGTGGGCTTGATTCTCCCGAGTAAGTAAAGTAAAGTAAAGTGGCCGTAGTAGCCTAGTTGTCAAAGGTCACAGATTTATGGCTGGCATGTCATGAGCTCGAGCCCAGTTAAGCTGAAGACCTGCCCTGCAGAGGGAGCCGATGCGCGTAAGAGGTTCAAATGTCCTCCGTGGTGTGGTGGGGAAGCTAGGAGACGGAAGTATCAGATCAGGTGTTGTACTCAATTACTTGACCATGGTTAAAAATTACGAAGTCCATCGCCAATAGCCCTCTCATTCAGCTTATAGTGCTACGTAAATATAACTTTTAACTACACACCACACGAGTCCATAGAAGTCTAATAGAATTTCATACAATGTGTTAAGTAGAATCAAAGCCTAAACCTATGACTTAGTCCAAATGTTACTGGATGCATATTTCGCTGACTTAACCAGAGATCTTCTCACTTGTGCGAAATGTTCCGACGAAGCCTTATAAAAATTTTGATGGCACAGATCATTTTCGAGGAGAATCGAGAAAAGAATCTTTTCGCATCTGTTCCTGCGGTCACGATTTAGAGTCTCAGAGAGCGCGAATGATATTGCAATCCGGGGTCTCGGTTTTGTTTTCATCTCCCGCGAATTGGAGCGACGAATGCAATTTTATTAGAAGAGGCGCGCGCCAACACCGCAAGAGTCGCAGAATAAAACCCGCGAGATATATCGTAAAAAAGAAGAGGGGTGCAGAAAATTCGTAATACAGTCTTCGCGGGAAATGGGATTGGGGAGAGACTTGACAGATTCAATTTCGGAATCGAACTTTTCATTCGTTCGGTCCTGTCACAGGAACGACCCAAAGACAGAGAGGATATTATGATTGCCACAGAAAATGGGGTTCCGCCTCCCGGCGATATTTGTTTTGAGTCATCGGATCCGAGGCCCGGTGCTTAACCGAAAATTGCGACCGGGAGGTAGAACACTTTCGCGAAAAGGTATTTTCGGTATTATTCTTCGTAAAACGGAATTTGGAAGAAAAAATAAGTTTTCATCCTCTAAAAATGGATCAAGTTCTCAAATGCAGTTCCGAGTTCTCGTGATATTTTTATATCATATTATTTTCTCAGACAATAGTGAACAATTTATATTTGAATAAAAGAAATTGCAGGATATTGAATAAATGCATGTGTGTTACAGCACAAGTCCTACTTACTGGGTTTTTTTTATTGATAAAGTTGAGATCTTTATATTAAGCAGGTGATTTGATCGAATCCAAATTTCTCTATAACATCTTGGGAAACAATTACTACTGCTTTTCGTACAGAACATAATTTCTTTTTTCATATTGTTTAAAATTAATTAGTAATTTACTCCTCTTCGATTATGGTATGTATATATTCTCAGTGTGCGAGAGCTTTCGCTTCTTCTATGCAAAGCAAATAAGTTCGTGTAATATGTGTAATGCTTAACAAAATTAGAAACTTCGTGTTATTTACTATAAAAAACTTTCATAAGAATACATTCGGATCACTATTTAACTAATTCACCAGGACCGAGGAAATTATTCGTTAAATCTGGGTTAATCGTAATATTTGGGGTCCAAAAAAATGCAACTATTTTTTGCACTTATCTTTTGGAAATTCCAAAAGCAACGACACAAAAAATGTCCATTGTTAGAAATTACACACTTTTTATTCAGCAGCTAAAGATACTATTAGCGAATTATTACGTACCACTTAATTGAAAAAAAATTATAAATATTGACTTATAGTTTGAAAACTTTTGGATTCCTAACTCGAAAGAATTTTTTTAAAAAAAATTTGCAGAGAAGAAAATACTGCATTCTTTACATTCTACTGCATGAAATATGTTTTCACACCTTACAAACAATATAAAGATTTTTAGAACAGATTTAATAGGAGTTTCATTATCAATGTTTGCATAAAAATCGCCACGAATTTGGCTTCAGACAATCAGAAATGCTTAACAAATTTTCAAAAATTAAGATTTTCTACAAATTCGTACGTTTAATAATCATCACTTCTCTTAGGAAAAAGAGAAAATGGTAAAATCTCTTGTAATACCCCTGTGTTGTGGAGTAAGATAAGATAAAGAAATTTCCTGTCCTATTTAAAATTCACACGGTAGGTTACACTCGTGACTCATTTACAACCGTAAAGTCTAATAATAGGCTACACAATTCTCTGTCGACATTTCCCACTTACAAGAAAAGTCTTCTTCTCTTTCTGGCAAACAGGATGTCACTTGAAAAGAATTGTTTTTTCCAATCCAAACTAATGAAAAAAATTTTTCTCGTTTGTTGAAATAATTCGTTAATTCAAGGTTAAATATTCATTAAATAGGGGGTTTTGCCTCCATTTTAATCGGAGAAAAGAAATAATTTATTAAATCTGCGTTTGACTGTATATGTTACAATACATGAAAAAACAAATGCCAACTAAAATGAACGGTTTTTGATGTCGATCAACTGATTTTCCCTGAGTGGATGAATTACTCTGTGCTGAAGATCTGGTTTACCGTAACGGGTGATGTGTATGGTGTAAGTTTTCACTAACCACTTTTAATTGAAGCTGGCCATTCTAACTTTATAAATTAAAAAATTCACTTATTTGATACTTTTTTCACATGATCAAAAAAATTAAAAGTCCTTTACCTAACTCTTTCCGATATGCTTTCTCCAGTTTCCCTTGTTTAATATTTACTTTTATTTCAAATGTAATCATTGTATTTGCATTGCATGCATTTGTGTCTTTTTGATGTTTGAAAGAGTATTTTGATATTTGTTCATTGGTTTCAAGAAAATGCATTTCTCAGTCCATGTTAGCTTTTTCTGTGAATAAAGAAAATTTATTTGTTTACATTAAATACACTATAAATGAGACACTTGTTCGGTATAATTAGTATCAATTACTTAAAACTGAAGAATTTATTGCAAAAAAGAATTCATGCAAAGACTCACCTTTTTTTTTTACAAACTTCGCAATTGTTTTTCAAACTGCTAAAAAAGAAAGAGAAACACGATTGAATGTTACTATTTCGCCATAATGTTTTTACTACATACCTATGATACTCTATTATTTAAAATTAATTACAATTAAAAATAATAAAAAAAGACATGAATATAATAAATTATTAAAACATTTATTAAAAATGCTTACGATGAATTTAAAAATATATTGTAAACAGCAACCCGCATGCTCCAAGTGTGATGGTATGTAACAGTGAACGCGATGACTTATAGAATAATTTATAAACGGTCAAAAAGATAATAAATAATCATTTCTTACAATTTTTTTGAAATAGGGTTTGTCTCATACAAAACCTCAATTCGGATCAAAATATGTTTGTGAATAAATAGTTTCTACTATATGAATAAAATAAATATCACTCACAAAACTAGCTGATGTGCCTAACCTAATTTATATTAACCTAATTTTGAAACCATCTGTAAGAGCTAATCTTAATATAGATGACTAGTAAAAATAGTAATTCAAAAGCCACTTAAGTAAATACGTTTAATAATTATTTTTAATTAAATTCTTCAAGTTACTCATTTTTATTTTATACCTAACCTAATGACGAGCTTGTAAAATGTTTATTAATATAAAACCTAAGAGATTTTACTTTCACTTATTTATCATACTGTATTAAAATTTCAACTACTTAGACTTTCAATAAATAATGCGCTATTGCGTAAAAAGTTGCATAATAAATTTGTAAGTAACATTTTTTCACTTTTGCATATTTGTTTTGTTGGAAAAAGTTGGAAGTGGCACGTTTAGTTATCTTTTATCAAATAGTGGCATTCTTCCCCAAAAAAGTTGGCCTCCCCTGGTTTTAAGCATTTGTTTTGATAAACATAAGTGGAGAATAAACTTATTATTTTTTGTTCATTTTTAAATTCAAAATTGAATATGAATTTTTCTTAAAAAATATAGTTTCTGTATAAACATTGGGAACACTGGCAATACATTTCGTTGTTGATTCAAATACTTTCTAGCTGTTATAAGCAGTAAATAAGACGCTTATTCTTCGTCTATGTTAACATAATAAAATAATTCTTTGTCTTTAATGAGTAAAACAATTGCTTTCAATCCAACTAGAAATCTTAATCAAATTCTCAGACTTCATTTAAGTGATATTATTTGAAAATTTATAAAAAGAATTGAATTTTGTGAATCAGTAGACATTTTCCCCCTAGACATGTTTTATGTTTCTTTTAAATGTTTATTATTCTATAAAAAAAAATAATTATTATCACGAGTCATAGCAAAAAAATGAGCACAAAATTGTTGCAGCTTTGTGTGCTTGAAAAACAGCCAACGGCTCCAATTAATTTAATAGTAATAAATTTACTAATGGATGAGGACGAACAAATGACTATATGCAGACAAACAGACGTACATACACAAAAAAAATTCTAAACAGAACTATAACAGTATGAGAAAAATAGAACTGAAACGATAGTCTCCCATCTTACCGCAGTCAAACGCACAAGCAGATTATAATATAGCTCGATTGATTCACTTCTAAACTGCATCGACTTTAGTTTCGATTCATGGATAACAGTGCCAATACATTTATCTCTCTCTAAATTTTTCACCAAATCTGTCACCAAGAGTGGTAAAGTCGCCGATCTAGTAAACCTGTTCGCACATTTTAGAGGTGCCATAATCTTATTCAAGTTAAATGGTGGGAATATAGTACTTTCTACGTAAGACTCTTTTTCCCACAAGCAGCATATGATTGCAAAGAAAAAAACATACTTAATGTGTAACAATTTTCTCCGTTTATTTGTTTTTTATTTTTATTTTTTGAGTTGAACTCTTATAAAGTATTTAATTAGAAACATACTTTCCATAATTAATTTCATTCATTTTAATTAATAATAAATTCCATAAAAAACTAATGAAATAATTTTGTTCTACAGAAATAATTCCTGGAGATTTTTTTTATGCAATTCAAAATTCGGCTTCTTTCAGCTTAGAAGTGTCTATAATGCGGCTGGTTTTCCATTTAAGAAATGTATAATTTTTGAACAAATAAAATAGACGTTTCACTAACTAATTTTCCATTTTAAAAACCATTGAAACTTGTACGTTCCTGCTGTGCAAGTGTGAAAATAACATACAATAAAAAACTGGTTTTCGCACATAGTACAAGCAATCACATTTCTGGTCCGCTTTTTGAATGGGTCTTAGTATTACTGAAGGCTTGCTTCAGTGGCATTAGTTGAATAATATTACAACATCAACTCTAGTAAAAATTTGCGAAAACAATAAAACTAACTGTCTTTAAAATATTCTGAATTCGAATAAGAATACACACAAATGTGAACATATATTTATGAGTCATTATGCTTCCTTATTATGAGTCGTTCAAGTGGTCGGGTGATTGAGGAATTTCGGAGTGGAATGATACTTCAGCACAGCTAAATTATTCGAAGTTTCGTAAGGTGCATTAATTAGGTGTAACTGAAATAATTTTAAAAAATTTAAATAATAATCGAAAAAAAATCAATAATTTTAGCTTTTGATTCGACATATATAAAATACCTGTATTGTTGACATAAATGTTTCAGAACTGTTTGTTGCTCGATAGTTCACCCACTTTCATAAAATTTTGCGGAAAAAGCAATAAAACTAACTGTCTTTAAAAATGATTCTGAATTCGAATAAGAATACACACAAATGTGAACATATATTTATGAGTCATTATGCTTCCTTATTATGAGTCGTTCAAGTGGTCGGGTGATTGAGGAATTTCGGAGTGGAATGATACTTCAGCACAGCTAAATTATTCGAAGTTTCGTAAGGTGCATTAATTAGGTGTAACTGAAATAATTTTAAAAATTTAAATAATAATCGAAAAAAAATCAATAATTTTAGCTTTTGATTCGACATATATAAAAATACCTGTATTGTTGACATAAATGTTTCAGAACTGTTTGTTGCTCGATAGTTCACCCACTTTCAACTGATTTACCAAAACATTATAATGCATGTTTATAAAATCGTCGAATATATACCTCTTATTTAGTACTCTTCAATTTTTTTTTATTCTCAAAATTTAAAATAAATTTATAAGAGTGTCATTTTGATTATAAATCGAGCGTATAACTACCCATACAATAGAATGAATCGGATTAATTGATTATTACGATCTTCGCTCTGAAATAACACGAGGGTTTTTGGTGATGGAACTAAAAGTTTGAACCACTGTAACGTCTGACTTCCAACCCAGCTAAAGTGAGGAATTGAGCCATGACAGATTAACATTATGGAGTAAAAGTCCTTGTGCACTGAGTGTTTTTAAAGTTACCAGGATTCAAATTAACGACTTTACGAACTTTGAAGGCCTTTACATAACTTAAATTGAACAGGCTTTATAAATTATTGTCACATTTCCTATAACAAGTATACGAAGATGGAAAGGTTTTTGTGAATAAAAGAAAACTCCAAATATAATAATTTTTGTTTCTATGTCTTCTTACAGACTTAATTTTGTCGATTCTTTGTCACAATGAAAATGTGTACATTTGTTAACCCTTTGTGTTTCAATACTCTTAAAAGTTGGAATTTACTACAAAAAAGTGGTAGTTGCAATCTATTTAGGCCTAAAGGAGTAGGCAGGTAAATATTTGTGAGCGTTGCATGTGCCATTGTAATTTTGTGGGTGATAGAAGACCCAATTTATTCCATGATGCACAATGCTTTATGTATAAAATATTAAAAATAATATGGAATAATAGATTGGCGTATGAAACATAGCTAAATAACATAGAAATTTTATACAGCTTTTTCTTAAGTGTAAAAAAAAATATATTTACGCAAACTTGTTGAAATCCAAGGGTTTTTAAGGACCAGAGTATGCAGAGTTTAAGTTATTCCAAAAAAAAAAAGAAAGAAAAAAAAAGAACCGAAAAAATTATATGGGATTAAAATAGGCTGATTAGGATTATAAAGAATAGCTCAAAGTAAATTGTAAATATTTTTATTCATTTATATTGAATTTAATTGTTTGAGCAGCAAGTGAATTAGGTGTAACATGCCCTCTGAAGCACAAAGGGTTAAGCCAAAAAAAGAATGTCATGATTTATTAAATTAAAACAATAATAAAAGCTTGAAGTTAAAATACTTATATATATATATACACACACACACATATATATATATAAGCTTTACGATAAACTAATCTTAATTCAAAATCATAGTAAGTGAACGAAGCCAAATAAGAATTGCAAAAATTCAAACTTTGTATAATATTTTCTCATTATTTATTTCGAGAGTAACTTTTTCTATAGAAAACCTAAACTTTGGAAACCTTGCATGATTTCTTGGAAGTATCTTTTTCTGGGGAAACTTTTGATAAATCCTACGCTTCTAGACTTTTAAAAGTTAAGGTAAATATTTAAAGTTCATACCATTGAAAGAAATGTTTTTCCATTCTTTTTTTTGAAACGAATGCTCCTGAATCAAATTGGGTTTTACCAATCTAAACATAAACACGCGGAATAGAGTGAGAAAACTCGATATGTATTTTCCAAACCTCATCTTTTAATAAACAGCGCATGCCATCTCTCTAAAGTAAACGATTCGGTTCGGAGGGATTCAATGGTCCCATCTCGAGTTTCGGAGGACGTATTTGCTTAGAATGCAATCGAGAACCTGTTGATAAAGGACTTCGGATGGAGTTTAAATTCCAAATCCAACATCGCATAAATAATCTTCGCGAGGCGCGAACGGGACTTATTCTTTTCTACAGACGATACTTTTTTTGCGAATCATTTCCACTCTCTTGGAAACATAATTGGAATTCCAAGTAAATGCAACCTTCAAGGAGATTGAAAAGTTGTTTGTGGGGTGCTTTATCGGGAATGTCTATGGCTGTGGAATCGTATTCAAACGCGATCACTGATGTTGCGATATTTGAAAATGGAACTTTTTCCTGACCCCCCCCCCCCTATACTCCCCCCCTAATACTGTGCAACACTTTTTTTACATTTTTTTGATGTTGCATTTCTGTGTGACTGAATGATTTTCAAATGGAGAAGAATGCATTGTGCACATAAATAATTGATATAAACAAATATTTACTCTCCTCTGAAGTAAGGATAACGAAATTCCTCTAAGCTTATCTATTTCAACAAAATTAAAATGTATATAATAAAATGCAAGATTTAATTTTCATCTATACTCGAACTTTCCTTAATAAGATTGACACGAGCAGCACACTTTTCAGACAAATTAAACAAAATTAAATCTAAAATTAGTAACTGTTATGTATGAATCGATATTACCGTGGTACTTCTTCCTCTTGTTGGTTAGGTGAAATCTCGTTGATCATTGGGGTTCCAGGGGATTTGAAAGCAGCATGATTGAGTAGCCATTGAATCATGTTTGAAATTTTTACAAGTAAAAATAAAAAAAAGGGGAAAATAGTTATAATTTACTTTTATTAAGTTTAATACCAGAAATGAGTACTCTATATGCAGACAAGGCAAGTTAAAGAGCAAGAAAGAATACAGTCCGGCCCCAATTTAACGAATTCATCGAACATTTTGTTCGTTAAATCGGGTTATTTATTATAACGGAGTCCAACAAAATGTAATTTTTTTCCACTTACTTTTCGAAATTCAGAAATAAGCAACAGCACACAAAATATCCATAAGATATTACACACTTTTTAATAAATACCAAAGAAACACTATTACTAACACTAAATTTAAAATGCTGGTTAATAGATGTTTTTATCATCTTTTTGATTCCTGACTTAGACGAGATCTTTTTCCGACTTTATGCAAAAGGAAATACTGCTTGAGGTATATTTTCGCAGTTCCAAAAATGTAAAATATTAGAAAATATGACAGTTTTGAGATAAGAGTTTCATTATATATTCTTTATCGGAATCGCAATTTATCGACGACAGATCAAAAACCTCCAGAACTTTACTTGCACAGATAGGAAGTCCTTCATCTAATGCAACACAACCGTTAGAATCTTAAAATGTTCCTTGTATTGTAAAGTGGGATGAGATAAGAAAGGAATTTCCTATTCTATTCAAAACTCACACAATAGGTTGAAATCATGACTCACCTGCAGCTTTAAAGTGTAATAAAAGTTTGAACCCGTTTCCGTCGAAATTTGATATTTACAAGAAAAAGGATATCATTCGGAAAAAAAAAAAATTTTTTTTCTGAAACAAGTTAAACAGGTTTTTTTTTTTTTTTTCTGTTAAAAAAATTTCTTAATTCGGGAGTTTTTTATTCATGAAATACGGGTTTTTGCCTTCATTTTAAAAGGGCAAAGAGTAAAAAATTCATTAAATCGCAAATTTCATTAAATAGAGCTTCGTTAAATCGGTCAGACTGTATGTACTTATCTCAATGAGATGCAAAACTCTTCTCAATTGGACAAGCTGTAAAACCTCTTTATATTAAACCATAAACGTGGTTACGACAGTTTGGTTACGGTACGAATTCATGTTGCAATATTTTCCACAATCATTTACCATCATTTAACCGTCAACTGATTATTTATATGTTTCCGGTAGGCACGATCTTTCGTGGTGTAGCGTTCTAGCTTATCACAATTAGACGAACTGAGTAATGAGTATTTACGTCGCATGTTCGTCGCATGTCAGCTATTCGAGGGCCTTTTGCAACGGACTCGTAATTTTGAAGCACGGTCAAGAGACGAATACGACACCTGAGCTGGCACCATCCTCTCCTAACTACCCCAACGCACCCACAAATGGGAGGACGTTTGAACTCTCTACAGATTTAACGTGCATCGTTTCCCTATATGGCGGGTCTTCAGAGGTACTAAGCTCAAATTCATAACACGCCGGCCACGAGTCCGTCACTTGACCACTTGGCTACCGCAGCCACCCCAGATGGACGAACGAAAACTCGAGTTGCAAAAGATAGATCTCGTGGTGTTCATAAAATTTAATAATAACATTATACTCTCTTTGTAATATTTACGTATACACTCCAGCCTTTTTGAAATACATGTTTAGACATGTGTTTAAAAAAGGATGGAGTATTTTAACGCAACTAATCTCATTTTATTATCTTTACTGAAATTTTAAAAATATAAATTAAGTAATAATTTACATAATGCTAATAAATAAGTTCTAAAATGTAAATCTTTTGGAATAATTTTATCACTGTATTGCACTTTAACTTCAGTCCAGAAACAAGAGACAAGTCTTAAATAAACATTAGAGTATTTCAAAATGTGTATTTGCCAATTATTATTTCAAAAGTCCGAAATGTGTAAATTCTACACACGAAATGGCTATAATTTTGCAAATGTTTTCTATTAGGACTCGGAAGATTCTCTGGAGATTTCTAGTGGCTGCCGTAGCTTAGTGGTCAAGGTTAAGGACTAGTGACTGTGTGTGTGTGGCGTGTCATGATTTTGAGGCAATAACCACTGAAGACCTGCCATGTAGATAGAGCCGATGCACGTTAAATCTGTCGAGGATCAAACATTTTCCCGCTGGTGTGGTGTGGAAGTTAGGAAAGTAGGGTGCCAACTCAAACGTCGTCCTCGCCATTTGACCATGGTTCAAAATTACGAGGTCCGTCACCTCGTAACCGCCTCTCCATCACTCACTCACTCGACCACCTTTTGAATAGTTTTCCACTCATTGCAATTCATTTGTGGTGTGAAAAAACTAAGCTAAGTTGAAAGGGATAGAAACAGTGAATGATAGGAGCACTCTCTACAAAATGTGCGGCTCGGCTGAAAAACAGATTTCTCGGAGGCACTAACGCCCATTTTTGAAAGATTGCACTCCTCTTCCCTCAGAATGACCCATGTAAAACAAAATATGTAAAAATAAAAGCATAAAGTAAAATAAAATGCATCAGCAAAATAAAAAAAAAGTTACAAAAGACTTTGAAATCCGGCATCTGAAGAATTCCTCCTTTGGAAAATTTCCAAAACAACGAAGGCAGCGCATAAAACAGTGCGAATGAAAAATGAACTTGGGATTGTGTCTCCCCAAATAAACAACAAAACTTCCCAACATTTCTGGAAGTTCTGATTAAAACGGAACTTTCTAATGAAATCCACTTTTAAGGAGCGATGACTCCACGTGCGCGCAGTTGTTTATTAAAGGACCCCTTTTCTCTTTCTCTCGCACGGCATTACTTTTAAAAACTCAGATTTCTATGTCTCGTCCTTTCATAATTTATTGTTGTCTTCTCTGGTGCTTTTTTTTCTGGTCGTCCTTCTGTTAGGATTGAATGCGGAGTCCCTCAAAGAGACCACAGGATATGCGCGGACTCAAATTTAATTATTCAAACGCGCTTTGGATTTGGGGAACCGTAATCATAGTTGGAATGCGACGTGTCACACAAAAATCTCCGCTTGAACTTTTCAAACTTTCCTGATAAAATAAGGAAACTTAAAAAAAAGAGTGGGCCGAGAAGGCTTTTGTGAACGTGCTCGAACAATTTGTTCTCTGTTGTGTTGTTCTAGAAGATTCATTTGAGGTAAGGATTAGTCAAATCTTTTGTGACTGCCGGTGAAGAATTTGAATTTGGAGTCTGAAAAAACTTTCCTAAAGTTTGATTAGACTCGCAATGAAAGAAATATTTTGATTTCTCTAAGAATAATCAGTTGATGGGAATTTAAATCCTTGTCACGTAACAATTCTTCTTCATTCCTAGTGATGTAAATGAGCAAATAATATGGTTTCAAAATTATATCCTAAAATTTTTATTAATAAGATAGAGATGCTTATTATTATAGCATATATTGTTTGAGGATGGGTTGTTTAAAAATGCCGCATTTAGAAACAACAAGAGGGCAATGGACTCATAATCATCGTTAAGTGACGAAGACAGCACATGAGTCAATACAACTCTTGACGAATTTCTAATCCCCACCAATTAATAATTGTGCGAAATAATAAAGGAGAGGTCACTCGTATGTTGTTTCTTTAAATGTTTGTTTTATCGTTAAATATTTGCAATGCATAATAAAATTTATTCAAAACGCCAGAAGTGAAATAAGATCAATACCCCTGTTTCATAAAATTTTGCCAACACACACACCATAAATAAATGAACTTTATTTCTCTTATATACTTTCCATAAGATGTTAATAGTCTTTGTTGCTCCATATGCCACAAAACACATAACTGTAACTATGTTTGCCAAAAGACTAGCGTTTTCAAAGCGCAAAATAAGACGACTATAGAAATAAAAAAATAGCTTTTAAGAAACAGAAAAATTCAATATTCAATGATAAAAACATTGTGTTTCAATGTTGTAATTCCTGAAAACTTATTGAACTACACTAAGGCATTCGACCATGTCAAATTTTTAATATGGAATATGCGCTTAGGAGAATACTTCCTCATTATCCAGGCCGCGGTGGCCGAGTGGTCTAGGCATCGGATCATGGCTAGCATGATCGTGTTCGATCCTAGTACCACTGAAGATCCGCCGTGTAGGGGAGCGACGCACGTTAAATCTGTCGAGAGCTCAATCGTCCTCCCGTTGGTGTGGTGTGGTAGTTAGGAGAAGAGGGTGGCAGCTCAGGTGTCGTCCGCATCACTTGACCATGGTTCAAAATTACGCGGACCGTCGCCAAAAAGCCCTCGTGTTGCTAATCAGTGCGACGTTAGTATTCTCTCACTCCTCATTATCCAGAATAAAAAGAGACTGAAAAAATTGTCACATCTCCGGTTTTCAATAGAAGTCCTCGAGAAAAAAAAATAGTTTATGATGGCCAGCATTTTTCCTGGATAACTCTCATTACAATTTCAATAAGACAATGATGTTTAAACTTTTAGAAATTGAGAATGGATTGAGTTTTAAAAGATATTCTCCGTAAGTTGATCTTTTAAATATTTGTTTTCACCATCAAATGTGTTCATTATACAATAAAATGTTACAGAGATTGCCAGAAATGGAATAAAAATGCAAATACATTTGGTTATTATTATGTCCTGGGGATATTAATAATTATCAAATCTGATAGTTGAGGAGTATATAATAAGACTTATCTATAAAGTGGTCTAATAGTACCTTTCTCTCACTAATTAGTATTGGGAATGCCCTTTCAAATCCCCGGATTCTTAAACCACGCCTTGTAGCTCTGAATAGAGATAAAATGTTGAAGTAGACTATAACTGGATTCTCATATCCCCATCACACCAATAGAAAACCGAAAGATTTAACGTTTATAGATTCCGTTAATCAACAAATATTTTTTTGAATCTGACTTGAAAACATAAAATAGAATCTCTCTCTTATTCCACAAGATATTGAGAATTTAAATTCACACACTCAAATTTAATAACCATTTAATTTTGGTGTGAATTTGAGAAACTTATAACAAATTGGAAACTATGTTGTAATATATAATCTAGTTAGAACGAAATGCATATTATTAGGTACTATCCATCGTGGGAAATAAATCACATAAATTTATTAACATTTATGAATATTAACGATGAGATATGATTCTTCATTTTTCTTAAGAGGATATCCAAAGTAGACACTGGAGCGGGGAAGGGGAAAATGAGAGCTCTAGGGAATTAAGAAATGTCCCCAAAGCAGCGAAACATGTGTTTCCAACTGCGGATGCTACTTTCCATTTCGAGGTGACAAATTCCCTCTGAATGGGCGCATTTTTCACGAAAGTTATAGAACTTTCCAAAGCGAAGTCATAAAGGATAGGGAAAAAAATGATAACCGCGTTTTGGAGTTCGAAAGCATTTATTAAAATGACTCTCTATCTCTCTTTCCCCCTCCTTCCCCCTTTAATGGCTTCAGCCGACAGATATTGACAACCGCGGGAAATAATAAAACAATAATGGCAGCAATTTGTGAAGGGACAAAAAAGTTATAAGTAAATGACTTAAAAAAAAAATCTATAGCTAGCGATGTCGGTTAAGATAACACTAAAATAACAATAACTTTTGCGAAGATAATAAAATAGGAAATGAAGTAAGGTATGCAAATGAACGAGAGACGGAGTTATTGGCAAGGTGAATGCGACATTTTTTTTCACTTGCCACCCCAATTTATTTTGTTCTCTTATTTTATTTAACTGTCATTTTTTGAGCGAGAAAAAATTAATTTACCCTAGATATTTTTTTTAAAAATTCGTTCCTTTTTATTTAGTTTAAGGTTTTATCTCCGTGAACAAAAAGGGAAGAGTAAAGAGAAGAAAGAAAAAAATCGTAGAAAAAAACCAGTATTTTATTTGTGATGTCAACTTATTTTTCCTTTTTGTTAAAAATAACCTCAGCATAAATTTCTTTCTGAATCTTTCCAAAACACGTCGTCGTATTTTCTTGCTACAAGAATTTAAAGAAGAACTTTTATACTTATTTGAATTAGTTGTCTAATTTAAGGAGTAATTTATAAATTCATTCCTTGCAATATCACTAAGTTAAATTACTGTTTATAAAATGGCAGGGATAATCATTTGACTCACTGAAAAATCCAATATATATATTTAACAGCTATAAACGTTAGTATCTTTTTCAACGTTTATTTTCATTAAGAGAATGAATTCTGTTACAGAACGAAGACTTTTTATTTGCAATTCTTCAGTAAGCTTTCAAATCAAATTGGTGCTTTTACGCAGTCATTTCCATCAACATATTAAGTAGGGCAATAAATTTATAATTGAATTTAACAGACCTGTAAGAGAGAAAGAGTCGTGTGGCATTTGCGAATTCTATATTCTTGAGCTGACTATGAAGTATTTTCATTAAGGGTTCAATTGTAATGAATAAATAAATTTAAAAAATAATTCAAATTAAAATGGAAGAAACAGTCTGGCTTTTCTGTTTATAAATATACTTTGTTCAGAATTCAATACTATAATACATTTAAGAAATCAGATTAAAACTTTAGTACTCTATATTTTAATTAAAATTTCTGACTCAATGTCTGTGTATATATAAGATCAAAAACTTTTTCAGTGAGTTTGGCAACTTTTAAGGGTAAAAGAAATATATTTAATTAAGCAGTTTAGTAAAATTCTGTAAATACATAATATAAATTTTATTTACAGCTATAGACAATTGCAGAGTATTTGATGGAGCTGTTTTTAATCATTTTGTTAATGTGTATCAAGAAAAATGATTTAATCGAATAAAAAGTACTGATATAATGGAGCTTTATTTTAGTCTTTAATTATTAATGTCTTAGAAATTTTATTTAAAATTTACTTATGAGATAATTTTAAAGGATTTTTTATAAGTAATTTATTATAATATCATTTTTAATAACTCTATTAAAAAACTTCTTTGTTTCTCATATTATTAATTAAAGTACTTCTACGGCATTTAGGGTACTAAATCTCAAGATTAGTCAGACTCAGACAAGTAGACTTTAGACTTCAATATCCTAAATACTGTAGAAGTATTTAATTTGCATTAGTATAAAAATTTTGAAAATAAAAATTATACTACAAATTCATAAATCAATGAACAAGTATTAAAATGCCTTAAAAAGTTTTCCACTTAACTTTTTCATAATAAACAAAAGTTGCAAAATAATTCAAGATATTGAAAAACTAAGAAATTGGATTCTGAGTGGATGCTTAGAAAACTATTTTTCGACTTCCACACACATACATAATTTTCTCCTTTTCTGTGTTTAAAAAGTCATTCGGTAAAAATATATTGAGAGAAAACTGCGAGAAAATACGAGAGAAAAATCATCTTATTTTATAAACAGTCAAAAGTTGTTGAATAAATATTTATTCAATTACATATTTTCTACTTCAATTGTATTCCATCCAATGCGGATCCTTTTCTTCATTCTTACAAAGTTTTGTGTATTATTTTTTGTTCTTACAAAGTTTTGTGTATTATTTTTTGTTCTTACAAAGTTTTCTGTATTACTTTTTGTTCTTACAAAGTTTTGTGTTTTACTTTTTGTTTGTTGTAGTTTTGTTTTTTGTCACATTAGACTAAAAAGAAATGTCTTACACATCCAAATAAATTTGTTTCTGTAAATATTTTTTCCGCGCCAGAATAAACATTTCAATGCATGTGTTCTCATAGGTTTTACGAACATTTAGGCTTTATAATGAATGAGAAGAAATCATGATTTTTCACATATTTAATGACGGCTTTGAAAAAGCAGAGTTATCGATAAAAACTATTTATTGAAGAAATAATTTAATTTTGTAAATGTACCAATCAAATATTAATTAAGTACCAGGTTAGACGTATAACAATTCCACGAGCTTCTGATTTTACCTTCATTTTGCTGATTTACTTAAATTGCAAGTGATCGAGATTATATCAGCTGCAAAAAATACAATGTAAGTATTCGGATATCGACAAACAAATGGAGGATAAGAATTTCTAGTAATGTTTAAATGACTGTTATTTCTTTTTTCTTAAGAATGATAAAATAAGTAGCAACATTTAGAAATGCATATTTTTATCTCAAAAGTAACTTTTAATTTTTATTTACTCTTTTAGGAGGTTAGAAATTTAGAAAAATTCATGCTCTATCACTTTTTTAGGAAAATGTTTTGTTTTTTTAATGGAGAACTTTTTTTCAATACGAACCAAATGGAAATTCTATTTGATTCTTTCTATAATTTACGGCATTGTTCATTACAATTACTTTCAATACATAGCCTCGGAACTTTTTTTAGTATATATCTCATTCAGAAACTAATGAAAATTATAATCAATTTCAGTATTTTTAAAAATAAATTTATTGAAAGAAACTGGGGCTCATAAATTAGTTTTGAAAAGTTGTACTCTTTTTTTTTTTAATATTATAATTAATATTTTGCTTACTTTCTTTCTAATGTATTATTCTAAAAAATTAAATAGAGCACCTGTTTCTTAAGAAATATTTTAGTTTCATTTTTTTCTAAGTGATAATATCTGTAGACATTAATTAAGTTCATTTTCCAAACATTTCAGAATGTATGATAAAAAAATATTTATATATCCTAAAATTTATTATACTAACACATGAAATTTATAATATTAAAATTTATTTTGCTCAAAAATGTATTTTTTATAAAAGAAAGAAAAAGGGAAAATGGACTATGTGGTGATATATTATGTTATCAAGTGAAAGGATCTTCGACCCTAAGAGTAGCAAAAAGGTTCAAAACTTAAACACTCCTCATAAAATTATTTTTTATTGGACTTCTAGCACAAACTATGCGTATTTCTTTTAAATATTGCTATAATGTTGTTATGAAATATGAATTCTTGATGGTTATTTTACATTAAGCTCATTTAAAAAAGCTTTTTAAGATAGAATTTATTAATGTACTAATTAAATGCAACAGTAAGTGTTGCACTGATGCATGCATTGTTAAAAATGATATATTAATTATGATTTGCTTAAGAGCCCTTTAACATTTTTTTTTTTTTAAAAAAGTATAATTGCAGTCGGTTTTAAGAAATTCCACGGGGATCGATAAATATGTTCAATCAAGAAAAGTAAATATTTTAAATCAATATATGGGTTAAGAATAAGTAAGTAAACGTTTAGTATTGGTACATTTATCTGCAAACAGAAACGCAATTATCTGTCCATTTCCTTTTCTTGTATTGAGCGACAAAAATACTTTGATTCTTCTCGAAGTATTCCATCAGTAAACTGTTCGTGATATTTGAGAAATGAACTAAGCACCCAGATTAGCTTAACGAGCCGAGAGAATATGCTCATCCTGTTAGCTAACGCTCCAACGACGCTAACCATTTTCTTTAAACACAGACGCTTTAAATGGTGTGTGTGAAATGGACTCATCAATAAATCATTAGGAAACGTTCATTCGAAATTCTAATCGATGAAGGTGATTTTTGTTCGTCTTTGAAGTACCTCAAAATTAATTACATATTTAAATTTATCGAAAATATTTAAGAGCAGAGGGCTATGTCTCACTTAACGCTCGCAGATTTCGATGTTAGTCCATTTTCTGCAATGGTTTAACTCTCATCAATTTGTGCAGTTCTAGTATTGATTTCTTTTATGTTCATAACGAAGACTGATTTCTATATCAGAAGAAACTTAGTCTTGTTTACGGTTAATAACAAACGATTATAAATGGAAACATCAATTTTTTTTAAAGACTAGTAATACAAGTTTTAATGAAATAGGTTTCATTTTGTTTTTCTACTCCTACGCATAGTGAAATTTTTAAATTTTAGCAGATTTATCAATGACGTTTCTCTTTAAATTCTAATTTGATCAAAACGGATACACGAAATACAGCTGATGGAAAATTTTAGATAATGATATTTTTAAAATAAGAAATGTTTGTACGAGAGATATAAGTTCAATTTTGTTTTCTTGCAATAAGCGTACATGGAAGAGAAGAAAAACATTAGCGAAAATAACTCAATATCATATGAATGTCTCTATAAAAATCTCGTTAGAAAAACTGTAGAGAAAAATATTTTCAAAGTCTGTTAGACATATTTTTGAGAAAGATCTTGAGGACTCGTTTCTGAAAGAAATTAACATGCTGCCCAAAACAATCATGAAATCAAACTATTTTTAAAATGCTCTCCTTATACATAGTTTTTAATTGCATTTAATATCAAACATTAATTTCAGTCAGCTCATGCTTTTACCGACTTTTGAAACCTCTTCGTGTAAATTATCTAGAACAGGAATCGGTAGCCTTTTAGCTATGGTGGGCCAAGCTAATCTACCAATAGGATGCAGGATGCCGCACTACAAGAAATATTTAAAACAATTCAATTCCCTTAATAATGCATACAGTGTTAAGGAATATAAGTCAAAAATACATATTTAGAGTTTAAAAGTCCCTTTAAAAATATTTATATTGTCATAAAAATAAACAACACGAAACATAACTATTACTTCAACCTAAATTAAAAACAGGAAAATTGTGCATGTTTTTAATTATGCAAGTTTTTAACATATTATTCAAATAAGAAGTAAAGAACATCAAATATAATTATTCCTTCAAATAGTTAAATAATTAACAGTAATATTGCTATACTATTCCGACACGTGTATTGGGGTGACGAACGAAACGAAGGAGAGAAAATGCATGAGACTCAGACAGAAGAGACAGGGCGATTTAACTTTATCTGTTAACTTTGTAGATTGCACTGTACCGAGTGCCAAGTATGGCACGCGTGCCAGAAGTTGCTGACACCTGATCTAGCGCTTCCTTTTTATTGTACACCTGAGACATTAATTCTAATTTTAATTAAGTAGTTTTTCCTTCTGGATTTCTAGTGATTCCCAAGCTAGTTTCTCATAGGGTTCGACCAAAAGAAGTTGGGTTACGATATGGAAATTAATTAATTTAAAATTTTAGAGCACTTAGGTAGTTTTGAGTGCAACTCATTCCTGTTCTTGTCAACATGATTCACGCACCAATAACAAGTGTTATCTCCCATTACTGGGAAAAATCTGGATTAAAAGAGTATGCGCTGGCATCATCTCGCAGCAATGGCAATAACTTTAGACTTTCTGCTTAATTATCAGATATGAGGAGGGTGCGTAGAAAATTAATTTCCACGTGAGGAATGGAGATATAAACAACTTGAAAATTCATTTACTTGCTTCTGCTGCATTAGAAAATGTAATTAAGCAGGGTTTAGAGGGTGGACAAATTTCTGAAAATAACCTCAGTTAAAATAAAAATACGCAAAAATGTTTTCAGTTATGAGGTGTGTTGGATTTAGGAAGGTATAAATTCCCCGTTAATGACTGCTTCCGCCAATTCGTTGGTGTAAATGAGAGACGGAAGAGATTCATTAACGTTTTATTGCTCGTAAAGAACTTTCTTTCGCCTATTTAATCCGACCCTCATTAAAGCATTTTGACCGTCCCTGCGAAAAACCCGAGGATTAGGCTTTGCTAATGAAGAAGACTGCGGCGCCTGCCGTTGGCGCAAATGACTCGAATGAGCGACATTGTCACAGATTCTTGTTCAACCGTGCTTAAAAGAGTTTTCTTTGACGCTGAAATGTTTTTTGAGTCATTAATTTCAGAATCTTTGAATCTTTCAAAACAGAACATGTTGGTTTAAAAGGTACTTCACATGAAATTTCTAAAATTCTTTTTGAATAACAAATAGCAACTTTACGCGTTCACATTCAATTAAAATATTATTTGCTTAAAAACACTTGCGCTTCTTGGCCTGTCAACTGATGCACACATTGCATTCGTATTTCTGTAATATAATCAATAGAATTATTGAAGGAAATAGGAAATAAGCAGAGAATCCCCAGAGCATTTTTCTCAACTAATTTCATGAGAGACTTTGATATTTGAAGCGAGAAACTCACTTTGCAAAGGAACAGTGAATTACGCAAATAAACAAATGCTTTGTTAAAAGAAATGACTAGAGATATGTAGATAATTGAGAGGACGTCACCCCAAAGGTCCCCTAGGGAATGTTAGCAAAGTGAAAAATGATGGCTCTGGCACTATTAAAAGTTGAGAAAGGAAGTTTTTATATTCTATTGCAAGGCCTAAATAAAATCCCTTGAAGATATTAGTGATTCACGTTTTGGGTAGGGTCTCAATTTAAAGATAACGATATAGGTAATATTATAACATATATATTTTGACCACTCCCCAAGGATATTTATCTTTCATATTTTATTGGAGACGAATGAAGTGCATATTAAAAGCACTGCAATACTTGTTGGTAATGTCGCAGAGTCCTCTTTCGCTGCTATCTTGAACATAGTTTTTAAAAAAAACTGTGAATTCTTCATTTTTTTTTTACTAAGGCTTTTGGGAAATATTTTCTTAACATGGCAAGCTTAAAGTAAAATGCGAGTTATACACTTTTGTTTTGCTGTGGAATAGAACTGTTTTGAAATAATTATTTCTTCCTGTTTACGACGAAAGTTTCACGCGACATTAAATTTGTACAATGGGTAAAATTTCTTCCATGCAATTCGTTTGTTAGGAACAAAAGTTTTAGATGAAACAAAATGTGTTGGGCACAGCGTAAGAGCCATGAGACTGTGTGGACGAAGTATACGTTGTTGAAAAGAATAGGAGCTGAAATATCTATGGCAATATTTATGCTAATTTTGTTTTAAGATGAGAATCTAAAATTGTTCTTACCGTGAACATATATTTATGCTCAAACACTGAATGTCGATACTAATGTTAAATTTCGGAAATTACAGTAATCTAATAGCTATTTGTATAGCTCCACTTCATGAAGAATTGCAATAAATCGCTGTTTAAGATGACACATTTCCGGCTTAGTGAAATATGTGTTGATTCGTGGAATTGAATCTCAAATCCATCAAAGATCGAGGTGCTCATATGTAGGAAGTACTACTCATTAGATTGAATTCAGTCTAAGAATCCTAATTAGAAGTGGGTCAATAACTGTAATGGACCGTAAACGTGGCAATAATTGATTATATTAATTGGCCATTCACCTAGTTAATTGAAGAGTTATTTGGTTTACTCTGGTACTTAAATTTTACCATTAGCTTAAAACCATTAATTTTTTTTGGCGCATCGAAGTTGTATTTTTACTACAACTCTCGAATGTTTTAAATTAATTATTAAAAACTTTATCTTTCAATTAAATTGATATTTTAGGTGGTAGGCAAGAGATTAAATTTTGAATTATTTATTACCACATTCAGAAGCAAAGTAAGGGCTATTGAAGCTGGACTAAGCAAGCTTGAACCATTGTCCAATCATAAGGAGGACATTTTAACTGGCACGTTCAGCTAACTCTTCAAACTTTTACGTCGTGCTACTATGAGACCTTTAAGAGCCTACACACACTTAACGTATATCAATCCTACTATGTAACAGTTCCTCAGAGACATCAGTAACGGATCATTGGTGGAATTGGTTTCTCGAGTATTCCATTCCGATAGAAGAAACGCGTGCCACGAACTTGGACAAATAAAGCTTGTTAACCTAATCCACTTAGTGGTGTGGAAGTAAGGCCTATGTGGTGTTTTTTATGTTTCGATTGTAAAAAGGACAATCTCCAATATCTCTCTTGTAGCTAGAATATAAGTTCATGGGTGACAATAATACTAGATAAATGCGGAAGGCTGATGATTTCCCCAATTGACTGAGTTACTCAGTAAATTGACTTTCAAAATCCTCATATAGCACCAATCAGATGGATTGTTCAATAAATCTATGACCCCTCGGAAATAATGCCGGACACGAGTTAAAAACTATGACCGTTCGTCTATCAGGGCCACGGATCTTATGGAAAACTGAATGCCAAGCTGCAACCTTGCATGTTATCCATATTACAGGATGATGGGGGAAAGTGTATGTGTAACCAATAATATTTTACTTTTTGTAAAGAATGAGTCGGCGTAATTGATAAAGATTAACACATATTTTAGCTTAAGAAAGTGTCATCTTTCTACTTACCATAAAATCTGGAGTATAACGTGCACTTATAACAAAAAAAATAAGATCAAAATTTGCAGGTGTGATTTATACGGCGGGTGTAAAAGTGATAGATTTAAAAATGAAAAGATGAGCGTAAAAAAATAGACTTTTCCATTTTTCGAAATATTTTTTATTTATGAATGTTTTTCCTTATGAACATAAAGGATTTCAGTTCTAGAAATGTACTAATTTTTTGTAAAGCCTGGAATAATACCCTTGAATATAAATTCTTCCCAAAAACTGTCAAGGTCATTTTATTGCATTCCAAAGTCTTTGCATTTCACAAAGTCAAAGACAAAGTTTGGAATAGTTTTGCTGATACTAACCCAAAGAAAAGAATAGTGTTCCGGTAGGACTTACATATACGTTCGGGGCACTCAACCCACTGGTTGAACGAAACGGATATATACGTTAGAGGCAGTTAAGTGGTTAAGAAGACAAATATTTTACCTCGTACATTAAAACCCGCTTAACTTAACTCAGTGGCGCTACAGCCCATGAGGGCCAAGGCCTACTGTGCCCAACTCAGTATACGCGACCTTGGGCCCTGAGGTGCATGAGCAGATGCTTCGATCAGGTGGTCTTTCTGACGCAAAATTCCTAGCTTGGTACTCATTCATCGACCCACTAAAGGGATGAAAAGCTGAGTCGACCTTGTCCAGCCCGAGGTTTGAACCTCTGACCTGTGGTGTGGAAGCGCGATGCACTCCCACTCAGCCACTGGGCTTCCAAACCCGCTTATTGCTGCAAAATTTTGTAGCCTTGATCCATTGAACACGCATCAATATAAACAATTGTCTTCCGTGAGCTAAAAACTAGTCTGGATGACATTATGAGTCAATAACATGCTTTGTTTTTTTACAATCTGCATTTTTTAGCGTCTATTGTATTGGATCTTTTGTTAATTTTTAGTTATCCAATCAAGTTCAGGAGCTCAGGAGATTGATTAAGCGTCTGTTGAACAAAGACTTCTCCACTAATTAATAGAAGGGCTCTTGTGGTATTTGGAGAGACTTAAGAAAGAGGAAAAGCCCATAGACTGCATCAGTCGAGAGAAAAAAAAACTATGTACTCAACCCCTCCCCCCAGAAGCTACTGGTCATTTACATGCGAGGCAGTCTATTCTAAGTGGATGGGAAAAAGAAAGTAATAACCGTGTTATTCGATCCTTGTCCCATAAGTCCCTCAGATATTTTTTGTGTCCTCCCTCGTGTCGATCGATGGCACGTGCGTGTCAACTGATCGAGCTAATGAGGCCTCCTCTTTTGAGGACATAATCACAGACACTTAATTCGCATAATGTCCTTCTTTTCTTTAGTGTCCTCCTCCGCCATCTTTTCCACCCATTGGAGTCCTTCAGAGGAGGAGGAGGAAGCAAAGTCGGATTACTAAACTAATAGGAAGAGGATCACAGCGGGAAGTTCGATATTTTATAGCAGAACTCGACCTTTTCCTAATACGGTGAAAGTACCATTTATTTCATTTAAAGATGCATTTGAGGATTTTTTGCATGCATTGTGCATTATTCTTGCACGGTCTGAACCCCTTTGATATACGAAAAGGATTTCCAATTATTTTTTCTATAATAAAAAAAAGAAACGAGTCTTACAGTAGTCGTATATGATGTGTAACATGTGACTTGTTATCATGGTAAATACGCAATAGTGACTTTAATCCTGAAAGAAAGGAATAAGTTATGACTGGAAATAATTTTCTATCCAATAATTATATCTTTAATGAAAATTTTATTTAATTAATACAAGGAGTAATGCAGTTTTATATCAAAAATATTTATTATTGTTCAATTTTGGGAAGAGCGGAGACAATAGATTCATGAAAACTAAAGTATGACACATATACTTGTGATTTCAAAGTATTTAAAAATCGTTGAAAAACGGCGTCAATGACAGTACCACTGTTAGTTGTCAAAACATTACGATTAGTGTTCATTTCGAGCTTGAGTTCATCTTTCAGAAAGCTCTGAGTGGCTCAGCTTCTGTCAAACTGAAGTTAACGTTAAAATCACCTCTCAAAATCATGGGAAGCGAGTGATAGTTTTTTTTAAAAGAGCAGAACCACTTTCGGTATACGGTAAAAGTACAAAGTGCAGGAAATCTTTAATTTTTTTAACTGTTTGATTCGTAGAAACCTATGCGACCGCCAAAATGACAAGACTTGCTGGTATGTGCGGTAGGAGGGCGTCTTAATTGCTACTACAGTTGAACCCCCAGACGAGGGTAGCGAAGAGACACTGTCAAGCGCATGCTTAAAAATTAGAATTATTAGAGAAAATCAAAAATACGCGTTTATTTAATTAGTTAAGTTTTTTTTTAATCACAATTAAAAATATTATATTGACAGCGACAGGAATTAACCTCAAAGTATGAAAATGATAAGCACTTAAATATTTATTCAAATAATTCCATGTTACATATTCCTATTTTTTTTAAAGAATGATGAGCTTCGTCAGACGCTTAACAGGAAATATAATTGTTAATATATAGTTTACACATATATAAATATATCCTCAGAGAGAGATTTCACACACAACGAGCCCTGAGACTTTGACATTTGTGCATAAGAATCACAAGTTTATTCCAGATGAAGTCTAATAACACTTGCTGGTATGTGCGGTAGGCGGGCGTCTTAATTGCTATTACAGTTGGACCTCGCGACGAGGCTAGTGAAGAGACACCCCCAAGTCGCTGAATTGGTCAAATCAAACAGCGCGCGCTTCCCTCGACTTCCTGTTACGCATTTCCGTCCCTTTTCACGAAATCACTCCGACAAATATCCAGCAACCGACAGTAAAGATGTTACACATAAAAAATAATCATACGAGAATCACACAAAAAAGAGCGTGTAATCGAGCTGTCAAGAAAGTAAAAATCTGCGATGCAGTTTTAAAAATATTACATTAATAAAATGGCAGAGAAGTGTATTGGAGAATCTCTTTTACCTTTTGAAAAAAAAAAGAAGTTATATAAATATTTAGATATTTACTATACACTTTCAGCGCTTAACAACTTTTCAGCAAAATATTATTTTTAGGCAAGTAAGAAGTTCACATATATACATGTTTGACAACCTATACGAGACTGAGACAGTGATACATATTTCAATCTATGGAAAAAAACGTTTGAAATATTAATCTAAAAGCATTGAAGATGTCGAGGTTTTGACAAAACACATTTGATACTTTTAATTAAATTATTTTTGAATTAGGAATGAAGCGTGTATATTAAAGACGTTACAATTATCAAGGTGTCGTTTTAGTGTAGCTAAAATCTAATGCTGCATTTTGAAAAAAAATCATAGATTATAGCAGAGCAGTTGCTGAAATACAAAAAAAAAAAAAAAAGTTGACTTTTGTTCAATATTAGTTCTGTAGAATGAAAAGAAAATAGTTTGAAGAATATTATCAATATTCAATTGTTTTTGTAATTTTCAGAGTATAATCAAGATTCATATAAAATAAGTAGCTTACATTTATTTTATATGATTCTTATATAGTAGCCTTAATAAAAGAAGTCTCACTTTTTAATCGATTTTTCCTATAATCAAATGATTAAATAAATCAAATCAAATAGTCAATCTTTAAATAAGTCAAATAATTTCACATTAAACTTGTACATTACCTATTTCACAAATCAAAACTATAAGTTAATTTGCATGAAAAATTAGTCTTTTAAGGGTAATTATGAAAGGAAGATTCTTGGGAAGACTCTTTGTAATTATAAACCTTTACTATTGCTCATAAAAACTAACAATAAAAGTCTTTTTTACATGAAAAAGTTTTATAACATTTTGATTGATATTAGCCTACTTATGCAATACTTTTGAAATAATAGTTTTTTTTTTATTAGCGTTTATAATATTTGTTATGAATAAATATTCAGCCCATAAAAATTTGCTACAGCTAGACAAAAATACTGAAAAAGAAAAAAAAAAACGGATTGTGTGTGCGCATTTCTAAATCGTAGAGATATTTCAGGTACAATTCTGATTTGGAAAGTATATAAATATAAGAGTATATATATATTTAAATTTCTCGACTCTTATCCAACATTTTACTTTCATAGAGACACTTAAATCTCAGTGAAAATATTTTGATTCTAACTCTGAGATGCATTATATGCCTCTAGAATATATGATAGCTTTTGGCTCCCATTGAATCTTAAGGAATATTGAGTCTTTCATAAGCCCCGCATATAAATTCCGTTGAAATGTATTAAAATAATTATTTCTTTTAATTGATTTTGCCTCCCATAGATGAAGTTTTTCATCCACAATCCCAGTGCAAGTGCTTAGTGAGTAGAATGAATCATTTTTGCTATCATGCATAAGAAATACATGTTCAACCATTTGAAATAATATTTTTCTTTCTGTTTTACATAGGAAAATTTAAGAAGAAATTGAATAAGTTCAAAATAAAATTCCTTTTCAATTAGGGTATTCTGTGTTAAATCAAACATTGGTTTTAATCCCGATCCAACATAACACATATGAGAATGCAATAGAATAGACCTCTAAAGGACCCTTCTGTTTTATAGCTATCGATCGCTGACAACACGAGATATTAAACTCGAAATGCTGTCATAGTCCAGCATTAATCCCCTTTCCGCAACTAATATTTCATTCGATCCATTCATAACCCTGTCGCATGCTGAACTGGTTCATGCATATATATCATACGCATACATTTGAATAGGGTTAACCATAGGAATATCCGAAGATGGCTTTCAGCCCCATATCATTATATTTTACTACGCGACTGTTGGAAAGTGTAGGCATGTGGAATATGTGTAACTTTTCGACAACTTCCTTCAGTTGACTGTTGAAGGGGCCTAAGTCACGGCCTTATTAACTGACATTTAGAATAACTTGTAAAACATTTTCATAAATCTAATACTAGATTGATAATGTAGCTTACTGAAGTATGGTTTCGCATTATAAGAAAGTTTTCTAGTTAGATGTTGCCATTCGACCAGTTTGTGAAATGTACCTCTCTTTAAATCTATAGTTCAAGGTAGACACATTGGCAAGTCAACTGCTTGATAGACTATGGAGAGGTCTTGGAGCTAATTTTTTCGAAAAAATATAAGACTTAATTTGATAACAAGTAAATGCGGTAGCCTAGTGGCTATGGTCACTAACTCGTAGCCGGAGTGTCATGGATTCGAGTCCCTTCAACACTGAAAACCCGCAATGTAGAGGGGACTGATACATGTTAAATCTGTCGACTGAGTGAGATAAAATCAGTTACTATAGGGCTTTTGGCAACATACCTCGTCATTTTGAAACATGGTCAAGTGACGAGGACATACACCTGAACTGGTATCCCCTCCGCACGGGTGGATGTTTGAGCTCTCGACAAATTTAACGTGCATCATTCCCCTACACTTCAGGTCTTCAGGGATACTAGGCTCGAACTCATGATACGTCAGCCACGAGTGCATTACCTTGACCATTAGGCTACAGTGGCCAGGTAGACAATTTGAATTAAACACTCATATTGTAGGCGTAACATCATCACGGAAATATATTAGGAGTTTTTCTCATGCGTTAAAAACGAATTGGAAGGCCACAATAATTGAGATTCATATATTGCCTTAAAAATATTTTTAATAGAGAACACCTCCTCTTCAAAAGAATTTAACAATTCTATTTTACCCATGATATATACAACAATTTCTTTTATTCCAAACGACAGTTTTTGATGGTATTCATTACATAGTGTAGTTACAAATAGGTGACATTGAATTTTACAGTAGATTTTTTTAAAAATATTATTTTTATTGTTTAAAATCACTTCAAAATACTAATAAGCATAAATTTCGTTCTCTAAAAAAGGCTTTATATAAAACTCTATAAAATAAAATAATAATTAATTGCCAGCTGGGTGGCGTAGCTGAATTGCCTTTGGCTTTGTACGTCCAATTTTACAGGTTCGGCCCTGGCTCAAATCGGTGGATTTTCAAGATGCAAAAAATTGGCAACGTCCATGTTGTATTATTATACTCCTCTGTGGGGAGATACTGGGTGGCCAAACTACATTATGGCAATTCATCTCCACCTATAGGGTACCACACTAAGGAATGATACCAACTCCTGGGGAACCATTGTGATAGTTCTGCAATGGTTATAACCGCAGCCCCATTAAAAAAAATTATTATTTTTTAAAAAAATTAATCTTTACAAATAAGAATAAAATGCAAATGGAAAATTTTAATCAGTTTGTTCCAAATATACTTTAAAAGGGAAAAGGTACAAGACTAATATAAAAAAAACAACTGGATTATAAAGAACGATATTTAATGAACAAATGATATTTCATCTTTCACTGCGAATGAAGAAAATTAATTTAGTACAACGTTCATTTCTTTTCATTGAGCTCTCGTTTATACAATGAATTAGTGGTGATGGAATACATAATTCTGAGAAATACTGAACCACGTTCCTCATACACATCACAAACTTTCAAACATATTCAATAAGGATTCCTTGGCTCATATTTAAAAAACATATAATGTTTACCCACCCAGAAATATTTAGTAGTAATAAGGCACAATCATACACAATCTCCTCAATTTTAGGTTCATTTCTTTATTTACTAACTACCAATCATTGAATGTTGAATTTGTGAACATGAATATATTTTTTAGAAATGAATAGACCATTTGAAATAAATTTCACATTTAAAATCGGTGGTAATGTAACTGTACATATAGACAACTTAATGCACAAAATGAATTTTAAAAGCACAGAGAGAGAGAGAGAGAACAAGAGGCATTTGGGAGCCCCTTTTTTTGAAAAGCAATTTATGCTTGTATTAGAAGACTCAAGCATAAATTTAGCATTCACCCCATTTCTTTTCAATTCTTTATAAAAGAATATCTTTCTTCTTCTCGTTCCTTCCCCATCGATTCAATGAAAGCCCCATTAAAATAGCAGCAGATGTCCTCAACGTCAAAGAGTATCGACGCGAGCAGAAAAGAAATATTCATTCTGAATTAAGAATATTAATTTTATTTTTTAGCAACCATTGGACGATAGTTTTCGAGACATGAAAAATACGTTCCACTTTTCAAAGCAGAACGCAAAGACATTTGAGTCGTGATATTGACATTTTCGATTATTATAATGCTTCCATCACGAGTTTAGTTTATTGTTCTTTTCGAACCGTAATCTGATAAATGAACCTTCGTCAGCCATTTTTTTCCCTTCAAAAAATTATCCTTGCGGAGTAAGAAAGATCTTTTGCACTATTTCCAACTTATCAACGTACATAAATTATTCATTAGGGATAAAATTTATACTATATAAAACCTGAATAAAGAGAACGAAGCATCGAGCCTATGTTAATAATGCACAACTAAAAGTATATTTTCAACGCCAAGCATTTTATACTTTTATTTTTGAACGAGCCTTTCTTGCGATAAAGTCGGTTTTATGCATTTTCCTTTTTCATAATCTGCATGACAACATTCCTTAAGAAGGTGATTTTGTAACTCTCTTTTGTATTTTTTCAACAGACGCTCTTCCACCGCCAACATGTTTGAACTTCAATTTAATTCAGAAATGACGGAATGAGATTAAAACGTCATAAATATTTACACATTTTGAAAGAAGAATTTTGTAGCAGACATCGTTTAAAAAAGTTATACAAGAATTTTGGTTTCTTGAATTATCTAGTGGCCGTGGCTTTTACCGTGTGTATTTTAAGGAGTTAAAAATTGTTTGCTTTTTTTCTCATTAAAGGACTAAGAAAATTCAACCAGATATTTCTGATATGAATTCGAGCAAAAAAATGCATTTTGTAAATTAGAACTGTTGAATATAAATGGCGCTTGTACGTTATGCAAGTTAAATGTAACTTTACAACTCTTTTTTTAAATGGCGCTTCAAGCTGATCGAACTCAATCATAAATAAACATTGACATGTGTTAATACACTTAATTCTAGAAAAAACTTTTGTTAAACAAATTCGCTAAATATTGCTGAAGAAACTATATTAGCTACAAAGGGGAGAAGTTTGTATATTGTAATAGGTTCTTGTAGCTATGTGTGGGCATATTTTAAGTATTGATAATGAGCTTACAATGTGCCAGTGTAGTGAATTTTTTTGCACACATTAATTTTGAATAGAATGAAATTTTCAATCAATGTTTTCACTTGGCCCAGTGCTTTTCAAACTTCCAATATTTGTGACCGACCCAATGTTAAATAACAATGCAGTGAATTACATAACAATCTGCTTTGACATCAAAGCTACAGTACGACTTTAAACTCTTAAGTGTCACCGGCGTATATAAACGTCTCGCTTAGTCAAAGCGTTCATTGTCCCGGACGTCTATCCGAAGTACGATTTCTTATGTCATCCAAAAAATTATTCCGAAAGCTTTAGAATGCAAGAAAAGGACCCTGACAGTGTTTGCGAAGGACTTACTTATATCAAAGGATTTTCTTATTTTTATTCCTTTTCTCTCCCCTCTCAATAGATTACATTTGCTTGCCTACGTGAAAAACGGAGATATTGGGGGACGAATCACGTAACTTTTAATCAGAAGTGAAGTGATTATTAATAAATCGTACAAATTTTAAAGTTCATTGTTTATTTTGTGTATAATTTTATATGTAACAAGCCCATGGGGTCACTGGTAATTATTCAATTTGTTCTTAACTTAGAAATGTTAAATTAATTATAAAATATATTTTTAAATACTGATACATTTATAAATGTATTATCAGTGTAGATGTTAATTTTACTCTATATTTATGTCAGAATATATTTTGTTTACTTTCAGTAAATTAATTTTTTTTAAATAATCTTTTTTCTCCTCGATTTTTCAATATGTTTGCACCCTTCTCGTAGAGTTATCACGCTCCTCTAGGAGGGGGGGGGGCACACCTCGCTGTTTGAGACGCTCTGACTTGACCAAGAATTTTTAATCGTTTTGTTTTCTATTTTTCATTTATATGTTTGATTTAAGTAATAAATCTATTTGATTGTGTACTTCTCTAATTGCAAGAATTTTCAATGCATTTTTTCATTTTTCCTCTCATATCATTTTTAATAGAATTATTTAATTTTGTTCGCCTGTTTAAAAATTCTATAAACATAATATCTTAAGCTTTTTGGATGCTATTTTAATGGTAGCAGTAAATAAAAACTATGTTCATGAATTTATGTAGAGTTCAAATCTAATCAATTCAATGAACAGATGAAATTGTGTAATTTCAGTGTTAAATACTTCATTCGTTTAAATAACTCTTTACTACTCTTTTTTAGCAAAATTCTAATAATATTGCTTTAAATATTAAATGACTTTTAACTGCTTTAAAACACAAATTAATAGATCGGTTGATTACTTACTAATGTCGCACTTAGAAGAAATTCGATGGCTATTGCTGAATGTTTCTTTATTTGAAACTGAGATCCAGTGACGAGCGGAATACTTGATCTGGCATTCAAAACTCTAAACTTCCATTCCAAGATAACATAAGAACTCTGTGCCTCAACGGATTAGTCGTTCATCAATTATTGTATATGATGAGGCTTTAGTGCTACTGAAGACTGGTGCTCGCAACCCCACAGAGTCACTAACCCCACACCCATGGTCCTTCGGGTACACTGCCACAAAAGGAATTTTAATAATTTCTATAAAGAATATATCAAAAAATGGTTCTTTGCGCAGTGATACAATATAAGTATACCTCAGGTACTAACTGTGTCCTGTTTGTGGTGCACTAAAAAGTCTTTCTTTATCGGTTTGTTGCGTAGCGGGTGCAAGAGGGTTTGAGGAAGAAGTAGACATGATCTTAAAAATGCTTACTTTTATTTTATCTTTAGCACTTTATGAAAATAAAAATTTTAAAGCTTAACTCTGGGAGCACACAATCTGAAGTCTTAACTCTTTACCGGATATACTAGATTATCAAAAGTAGTTCTCTCCAGTTGAAGCTCCTGGTTATGATTCGTATAGAAGCCCAATATCTCGGTCAGCTCCAAGATTGATTATTTACACAATTCCTGGTGGATTCTACTTCGACTAGATAAAAAATATTTACTCCAAGAGAAATGATAGAAGAACCGGAATAATATCCGTTATAAATTCTTTAGTTCTACTACTGATTTAAATTGAACTACGTTTATTGATTGATTATTTACTAACGTAATTCTTAGAAGTAACCTAAATTTTACTAGCCACTTGCTTTCTTTTTTTCCTCTTTTTTATTGGTGTGAAGCATCGTGCTTCTACATCTCACGTCCGAGCTTCAAACACTGGGCTGGGCAAGGTGGATCAGCCTTTCATCCATTCAGTGAGTCGATAAATGTGTACTAAGCTTGCTTGGGAACTTAACTCTGGGGGTTTCGCATCAGACTTATCACTTGATCGGAACATCTTCGCATGCACGTCATGGCCCAAGGTCACGTAGATGGGCACAGTAGGCCTTGGCCTTCGTGGACTGCTGCGCCACTGAGTTATGTTATGAGAAAGACACCCAAACATGGTGGTATTGTTCCTCTACAGTTGCTTCAGAAAGCCCTTGATCACATCAACACCTTTACAAATGGTTTACTGTTGGCGACAAAACCAGTGTCTCTATCCTACACAAACTGAAACATATATCACTGTTTCATGACATCCATTTTTAGTGGATCAAGTCTCATGCAAACTTTACGGCAATGAAATGGTGGACAAGACAGCAAAGGAGGGCTGTAATCTTTCAACTCCCTCTACATCCACCCTTACCCATCTAGAATTATACTCGTTAAACAAATCTCAAAGAGGGTACCTCCCATTCATCAATCGTATGTGAGTAACAGACCCGGTCAGGCCCTAGCCTTCAAAAGTGACAGGTGCTCTCGGGTGATCACATCAACTGCCCTTCATTCTCAGTGAACAAAAAGATCATCTCCATCTGATTATCAGGCTTCTCCGGAACACATAATGCGTTGGATGGATCTCAGAAGTAAAGATATCTACACATACACTTGTGCTCGACCTTTTGAGAGTCCATGATTTAATTGAGATTTCGTCAGATCCTGGAGGATTAGCAACAACAACAACAGTTGCTTTTGGGCTAAAATCTGTCTGCCGTGAACACGCGTACTAGCACAGATATAATTTTTTTGGCTTCACACGTAAGACATCTAGAAATCGAATTTTAGAATGCTCATTGAATAATCCACGTCATTAATAAGTGACAGTTCTTGCATATTTCCATCTACATGGGATGGTTAGAATGAGGATCGACATGAATGAATCGAGAATTTTATCATGATAGCAAAATAGTAGAAAAATCTAGTTATCCATACAACATAAAGAAAATGGCAGTAAATTTATTGATATTTGAATCTAGATTTTCTTTTTAATATCGGAAATCGTGCACAAGTCAGAATTTAGCGTGTTTCCTACGTGTTTTCGTTTTGGGCGTCATGGTCATAAAAACCAATCAGATGCTAAAAATTTCTTCTTAGATTATTTTACTTCATTGTTCCCTTCAGAAATCCAAATTTTTAATCTGTTTTTATGCTGTTTTCAAATAAAATTTGTATTTCCTTAAACCCTTAACTTCTGGGTAAAAGTTACAAAATTCATCCTCCCGGAGTGCAACCATTTTCCCACAGGCGAGCATTGTAACGCGGTTTATTGCAGGTAAAGAAGTATGTTTTTTTCCCCTGCAACCAGTGAAAACTGTTTACTTTTACTTCAAAAATGAAAAAGAACAGGACAAAAAAAAAAAGAAAATTAAAAGCACTAAATTTTGTATACAGTTAATGTATTAAATTAAAAAATGCTGTATTGTAGTTGTATGATATATCCCGAAACATGGTTGAGCACATAAATCAGCATTACATTCAATGCATTGATAACGGGATTCACGGCAAATATTTTCCCTTGAACTAACATTTTTTTGATGCACTTTCATCGAAAATGAGAACAAAAGAAGGCTGAAAAACAGCACGACGTGACCTGCTGCAACGAACAAACAAGTAGCACTGCTTAGCTGTAGATTTCAGCGTTCCCGGAATATACTCTTTCAAAATTCCTCCCCAACTCTTCTCCGAAATATATATAAGAAAATTCTTTACAAACACTGCCCGTGTCATTTTATTGTATTCCAAAGCCGAGGGGCTAGCTTTAAACATAACAGCACAATGTAAAGGATCGTATTTTGAAATGACGGAAATACACACCGGGAGCACTTAAAATGTTAACATCTTTAGAGTTAAAATACACGGCATGTTAAAGCAAAAGAGATGCTCAAATCAAATCCATGGGGAAATGATTTAGTTAACAATTTGATCCTCAATTATTTGTAATGCCTCAAAACTAATTTTTCTGATGAATTAATTATCTGTAATTAAAATTTCTACACTTGTTATTTAAAAAATAACCGTGCAGAAGCAAAAACAGTTTTTCCTTCGAATCCAGTTGGAATCGAATACTTCATATGTAGTGGGAAAATGTTTAGCCGAAGAACCTAAGCCTTCACAATGAAATATTAATATTAAAATATTCTCTCTCCGCAATGTGGCGTGGAATGTTGGGCAACGACATTTACGTCGTTAGCACGTCGTACACTGATCAATGAAATCAATATCTTTCTTCGCACCTCTAATTCGTTTAGAACGCACTTTCCATACTGAAATTGGATTTCGCTTTCAATACATGCTCACTGAAAAAAAGTCTTCCACGGTGTGCCTTAGGAAAAAAAATTCCCTTCTTTTTCTTGCAGCATTTATTTATAATAATATTATCCAAAGCTCTTTTTTTCTCTTACTCCTGGCGGATTTACTCGATTAGATTTGAAGTGGTTTGGGGGCTCCAAAATTCATTTCCGCCGGAGTAAATTGGATTTGATTGGAAACTGTACACGAATCAGTAAACTGGTTGGATCTACCCGTGCAGCCACAATGCTCGCCCCGTGCAAGAAAATGAGATTGTGCCTAACATGAAATTGAGAAGGTTGCCAGAAGTATTTTCATTCTAGCATGCACCCGCGATTAGTTTTTAAGTTCAGAAAGAGTTATAGTTGTTTTCACAAAGAACCAACTACTTTTCAAAACGCGGTGCCTCAACGCCGAAAAATTGCATGGGGTGGGTGGGGAAAAAAAATATCGTTTGGAAATTTTTTCATAAAATGTTATGGAATTTAAGTTCTTACAAGCTTGGAATGAATTCGTTCTAACTAGTTAAACATAGAAAGACGATATGCATTATTTTTACTTTTTTAAAAATTCAGAAAAACCTAATCTTATGTAAAAATGAGTTTTAAAATCGTTTTAATGGTTGCTTACTGTATTAAAAATATTTTTAATGTTTGATAAATAGCTGAATTTTTTGAGCAAAGATTCATTTTTTCTTTATTCAAAAAAGCAAATCTTTAATAAAACTTTCTGCTCTAGTAGAATAAATGCATTAACTTTGAAATCAAACATATTTTTTCATTTTTTTCCATCTATTTATTGAAAATACACACTACAGATAAAACTCCATGCGGAAAAACGAAACGGAAGAACTACAAAATTCCACCAGACACAGTTAAAGGTAAATAAACAGTTTAAAAAATGCACATTAAGAGGAGCACACTATAAGCACAGCCCAAAAGCAGCACACTAAAATTGTCAAACAAAATTGAGAATAAAAATTAATACATATTAAGAGTTCAAAAGTCATAAAACTTTATATATCCTTAAACCATTCAAATACATATTAAAAATATCAAGCTCTTCAGAAAACCTGTTAAAAATTTTATAAAACATATTTAGAGACAAGTGTTCTATATAATTGCGTCTGGATATCCTATCCTCAAATAAGGAATAGTTTCTCAAATTTCTCTCCGGCACGCAAAAACGAACACTGTTTCAAATATCAACACCATCAATCCTATTACGGATGACTTTATTTATACAAAGAACACAAGAAAGATATTCTCGTCGTGATTTTAAACTCGGAATATCAAAAAACCCGCATAGATAAGAGGATGGTAGTTCCTGTGATTAAAAATGCGTCCCCCCCCCTTTAGAATAAGTAACTCACGAGCCCTTTTTCTCGCACCTTTTCAAGATGTAAGAACCTGTTTAAGAAGTATGTAGTAAGTCTCAAATAAATCTGTGTAAAATTCAAGATTCGACCGGGCAACAGAGTAAAATAGAGAATTTTCAAAGCAAGCTCTGTAGAAAATGTTCTAATTTAGCATTTATCTACAATGAGACAATTCAGTCTCGCTCGAGAATTTAAAATTCCGCTAACTATAACAATTGTAGTGACTTTGAAATTAATTACGAAACTAATCCCAGCGTAATGCTTATCAAGTAAATTAAATGCAGACAGAGAAAGCGCACATTTTAAAGTAAAGTTAATCTATAAAAATTAAAGTGTTGAATTATTTAAAAATAATAAATGCATACTTTAAAAATAATCTCGCAAGAAATTAACCGATGTTCTAATCTGGTTTCAACTTTTATCACCGTTTTATCTTGCTTCATAGTTTGAAATGAAAATGATTTACACGTATTCTCATTTATTTTTAATGTGAAATGCGTTTACGCACTGAGAGCCCAACCAGATAAAATCACCAACCATCTCCAGGTTCGTTTTTCCGTGTTAAAGCATGATTGTATAACAGAATAAGCTTCTTTATTTCTTCTTTTCTATTAAGAGTTAAATTTTGCTTTTGTTAATTTCGAGGGTGCAATTTAAATACCAGATTGTTTTTTTGGCAACTTTCTTTGAGTAACGTATTATCTGAGTAGGAATTATCATATCAAATTTAAGTGTAAAATGGTCATTTTGCGGAATGTTAGCACGTATCCCCCCTTCCCTTATTATTCATTATCTTAGGACTCTATCAGTTTCGTTCTATGGATTCTCTTATTCTTAGGAGATGAAACCTGTTATATACCTTTTTCCTTTATGCATGTGTGTAATAAGTATATAAACATAGATTAAAAAAAACTTATGACGAAATCTAAAGTCTTGTAAAGAGAATAGTGTACAAAACCGATTACAGAATATTATAACACATTTGTTTCTAACAACACACACACACACAACAAATAATTTTATTGTTTGTGTGTCTGTGTGTATGTGAAAGGCGATAAACGAAGAAAATGCAAAGTTCAATTAGCTATTACAGGGGGCGGGAAATAGGATTAGATTTTTCTATTTCAATTCATGTATTTTCTGAAATGGTTCTATGCCATTTATAGTCATCACATACACTAATGAGCTTGCTTAAATAACAGAGAAAAATAACAACCACCAACCAAAAGAGCCTAACGGCAAAAACGTTTCCGAAATATATTATTAAACATTATTTATATCGTTAAAATAATTAAATTAGGAAATTTATCAGCCATAAGTATGTGTGTACGATTTAGTTTTTCTAAATATAAACGTACATAAATCTAACTATTTATTTTATTCGATAATTTATAATGCGTTTATTGCAAAGAAAACACACATTATTCAACTTAAGTGTTTATGAAAACAGCAATTATGTGTTTATAAAAGAAAATCCCGTCAGTATTAAAAATCATTTACACTTATCTATCACACATCTATCACTACAGGAATTCTTCATAACTCGACAAAAAATAGGCGAGATCCTATGTGAAAAGATATGGAGCTGTCCCTGTCTTCTCTCGCTGAATTCTTGTAACGTGAAATACGCTTAAGCTTCCTGCAGAGCCTTCACCTCTTCACGCATTGAAATAGCTGACATTTTATCTTTCATTTTATTCCAACAATATGCTTTTTCAATTTCGGTGTTTGCTGGAGAAAATGTTTTCTTAAAGAGTATGAAAAATCCTTTTCTCCTTCGTGTAAGGCTGAAAATACCTTTTTTTGGATACTTCTTAGAATACAATTTATACAAAGAGGAGTCGTAAGACCCTTTCAAATAAAATTTGCCAGAAATGTTAATGTGGTTTAAAATAAATTATAAAAATATCAACCACACAACAAGAACACATCCATAATCATTAAATTTCAGAAATTCTACTGCTCTGCTCTTAGCTAATGATTTTCCTAAAACGTATCTATTTTTTAAAAATATTTGTTTTAAATTTTTTTGTGAAAATATCAATTGCTGTATTAAATATTTTGTTTTGCTTAAGATATTTCTCAAATACTTTTTTTAAGCGTCTGTCTTCTCTTATTGCTTTATAGTTTAAAAGTAGTTAATTTCTTATTTTAAACAACCGAAATTATCCAAGTACGTGAAGACATCTAATTTCATATCAGTCCTAATATATTATAACTGATAACACTAAAATTATAATAACAATCTATATTCATAATAAAGTTTAAAATTCTTTTACAAAAAATGGAAATTTTGGGTAAAATGTTACAAAACAACCATCAAGATAAAGAATTAAAGTGGTTTTCCTCACACAGTTCAATAATTTTTTAAATAAAAATAGTTAGTTAAAATAATGAAAAAAAGAAAGAGAAAAACGATTCTATGTAACAAATAATTCCTATAATACTTAAAAAGCCCATATTATGTAGAGAATTAAAATTCTTCTAGTTTAAAACCTGAAAGTGAGTTGCAAAATAGGGTGTGATGTTGCAAAAGAGAGAGAGAGAGAGAGAGAGAGAGATGAATAACTAGCAACTGCAAATAATTTCATCGATCTATTCCTTGAATTTTCATCTTAGTCACGCAATAAAGTTTTATTTAAGCAATTGTACTGAAAAAAAAATTGTTTAAGTTTATTTGCTTTTCAAATGTATAATATTTTGTTAAATAACTGTGTAAATAATTTTTGTGCTTAATGTGAAAATATGCTTTCTTAAGAAATGTTCCTGACCTCAAGTGAGTAATCTTGGTAATAAAAATTTGTCAGAATTTCCATTGTATTCTTTTCAAACATTAGCAAGATTTAAATAGAGAGATAGAGACTAATATTTGTTTTTATTTTCAACAAGTAAAATTTAAATTGCCGTATTCCTCTAGTTTCAAGTGATAAATATTATGATTCTAAACATTAGATTTGGGCAAATATCATTACATTAATTTCGACATAAAAGTCCAAGTTTAGTAGTTTTAGTTTCATCTTTTATTAATATGAAATGAAGAAAAATATTAAATAATTATGTTACGCTTTATTTTACATAAAAAATAGATATGTTCAAACAAAACAATTTTAATTGCGAAATAAGTATATCATTTATTCATACGAAAAGAAATCTTGGAAGACCTGAAGGGAATCGGATTCATTCATTTAGGAAACTAAGAAACCTATTTTAAGAAAAATAACATCTCTAAAGAAATTACGAGAAATCTAATTAAAATCTTAAAACCAACATCTTTAATGACTTACATTCCTTACTAATAAGCCATTTACGTCTCTAAGACTTTATCACTGGAAGTGTTTTCGAATAAAAGAACAAAAGCATTCTTTCTTAATCTAAGAAAAAGAGAAAAGATGCCACGGGAAAATTAATAAAAGATAAATGTCAACATGTACCAATTAGTGTAAAAAAGTTTACTTTTAAAAGCCTTAACTTAATTTTATTTTCATTAATTTTTATAAATTATTGCTCCTTGTTTTTGTCTAAATTGCCCTATGTTTAATTCATGACAATGTTATTACTCTAATTGATTAATGAATCCTGCCTTAATCTCCAAGGACTGTGGCTTTCTAATTGACGCTCTGATAAAAATAAATTACCCGTTAAATTTAGAATGATAATATTTTATGAGCTTTAATAACACAGTTCTCTTGGTTGCAGTGAGGAAGAAAGGAATTTAACGACTCTTTTTGAGCGTTCTATAAGATTTATTTCAAGAGGGAGTTTTACTTTAAGTGGAACAGTCACAGATAAACTTCTGAGAAGGAATGTTCTAATAACTATAATAAATTAACAGATTAATAAAATAAAAACAATGAAAAAAATCTACCGTAGAGAAAAGGATCTCAATACGGTTGCTTTTATTAATAGAAATAGTTAATGCATTATTTGGTTTTTTACAAAATAGTTCACGTGTTTTAATGAAAGTGATTCGAAGCTTCGGAGGCGAACTTATTTGTAATATACTTCCGTTAAACAAACGTGATAGTGAAGGTGTATGTACCACGCACACGCATGCGCAAACAGATTTGTGATAACTGCATTCTAAAGGACGGAGCATTCATTTAAAAATGGCTGGTATGGATGCAACTGCATCCAAAACGGATCAACAAACTGTAATAGAGTTTTTTTAACACTGAAAAGGTATAAGCCGGAATGGGTCTGACCTTACATCATTTGTAGCACTACAGGGATGACGGGGATTACTTTGTGCAGTCTATAGTGGCAGAGGATAAAACCTGGTATCACAACTCCAGCCTTCAGCATACAATGGAAACATCCTGCGACTCACAAAGATCCTAAAAATTCAAAGATCAGCAGTTAACCGGAAAGGTAATATTGACGGCTTAATGCATAGGTTCCCAAACTTTTTTGTCCCATAGACCCTTTACCATGTTTTTTGGTTTTGTGTAGACCCCTACTTACTTAATACTAAGTTTTTGCAAATTTATCAACTTAAACGTTTTTTGACAGCTGGTATAGAACTACTTATTTTAAAAGTTTATGTTTCTAACTGGAGTTAAGTACTGTGTTTAAAACTTAAGACACACATGTGAATTAGTTATAATTAAATTTTAATATAATATATAAAATAATTGTTACATAAAATAACTGAGTAAAAAACAAATGCTTTTAATGGGTGGGCAATAACACATTTTTAACATTTGGCATCAATCTTTTCAGGTTTACCCCTTAATCTCCTCAGTTAGTAAGATCAAATCTTCCTTTTTTTTCTTTTGTTTTCATTTTGGAGATTGGCAGCCACGCTGAAACTCCTCTTCTTTAAGAAAAGTAATTAAAAACTTTCTTAAGATGTTCCATAATTTGAAATAAATAACAGGTATATCTTTTTAAAGCCAAAATTTCTGACATTCGTTTCTAAACTTTACTTTAAGATCTTCATTAGGGCTATTAAAATAAGTTCCGTTTGAATTCAGACATTTTTTTCTTTTTGCTTTTTTTATGTGACAACCTGAATTCATTACTTACTGTGATATTACCATGGTCAAAGTATTATCACATACCTAGTTTCAAAACCTGAGTAAAGGGCATTTAAAAATGTTGAACATAAGTTAAAACGTCATTTTTCTGGCAGATTGTGACAAATTAAGATACTGTTAAAATTCACGACGCACAGTTTTATACTCCTTTAACTTGATTCCGGCAAGAAACATTAAAATAATGGGCCTTTTTTAATAAAATGTATGCTGTAGCCTTATAATTGCAAATTAACCCCAGTAAGCTTAGTAAATAGATCTGTTAAATTGGTAAATATGTGGTCTACACTTGACTAGTTTTTCTATTAAAATTAAAGTAATAATCTGGTTTAGGCTGTCGTAGACCCCCATTTACACCTCATGGACCCCCAAAATATTTTTTTACTGCCGTGGACCCCTTGCAGGTCGTCATAGGCCCCTGGGGGTCCACATAGACCATTGGGAATCACTGGTTTAATGTATCAACGATTTCACTCCGAGGATGGTGTTAAGGCTGCAGTTCTGAACTAGAGGGCATGCCCCTCTAGGGGGGCGTGATAAACCTGCAGGGGAGCGCCAACATATCGAAATGTCGAAAACAGGGATTATTTTAAGAAATTATCAATTTACTGAAAGGAAGCAAAACATAATATATTCTGACATAACAAAAAATAAAAAACAGTTATATATGTATCAGTACTGCACAATGTATATTTGATAATTAATTTAACAATACTAAGTTAAGAAGCAGGTTAATAATTACCAGTGACCCCATGGTCATGTTATAGAACTATATACAAAATTTAATACTTATCTTGATAATTTTTACGGTTTGTAATTAAAGTCGTACTGTACCTTTAGCATCAAAGTATATTATTCTTGAATTCAATTGATTGTTATTGATTCGAGAGGGGCGCAATGAAAATAATGATAGAAAATTGGGCCGCAAATATTGAAAGTTTGGGAAGCACTGCATTAGTGATTTCAAACAAATTGGACATTCAATTTTCTCCTGAATACTAGAACATAATTTTTTTACTTTCTTTCAAACACTTCATAAAAAGAAAACTTCCTCGTAAGTAAAAGTAGAAATACTATGTAAAAAAATTATGGTTAAAAAAGGAGATCCATGTGCTAGTTTTTTTACAAAAGACAGCACATTAGCAACTTGCTTTTTCGACTGGAACAAAATCATAGTTATACACTCTTTTGGAAAACATTCGAAGTACCAATAAGAAGTTGTCCAATCGTGATAAAATTTCTTAGGCAAAAACATTCTGATCGAACATGCATATAATCAAATTTTAAATGCCAATGAACGTGAATTGCGGTCGTAGTGTGCATTTCTGCTAAGCCGCTTGAAAGATATAAAACCGGTAATAAATAAAGGCGGAAAATTTATCTTTTTTCGTTTTCGCCTTTGTGATTTCCTTGAGAAAAAAATGACATTGCAATGTATTTGAAGACCTTACAGGCAACCAAATGACTTCAAACGTGGTTGCATTGTTGAAATGCATGAAGCTGGGTGATCATAGCGGCAACAGGTCACCACCTGCAACGTACAAACACAAAGATGTGCAAAGTTGCTGGTAGCAATGGTTGCTGTGAGGAACTTATCGACGAAATGAAAACTTTGGAAGGCCAAGTTGTACAAATGCAAGGCAAGATCGGATGATTGTTCGGCAGGTTCGAACTGCTCCAAAAGTACCAATGTCTACTCTTCAATGTATTACAGCCTCTTCACTACCCCACCGAGATACCTTCCACCATCTCACTGCTCTTAGCTGAAGTGGGCTGACGATCACAGTGGCCTTAAAGACATCTGCTTTTGACACCATAACATTGGCGGAACCACCAGGAGTGGTGTTGCACCCAATCATCATGTTTGTCATCGGACTGGCATTGCAGAGTGTTAAATGAGGAATCTCGCTTTACTTTTGAAGCAGATGACCATCGTCTCCGTGTTTGAAGAGGCCGCGGCCAGTGGTCTCAATCAGCCTTTTCTTTACAAAGACATACAACCCAAACCCCTGGTGTGACGTTGTGAGATGCTATCTCACACAGCAGCAATTCATCTCCAGTCATCCACCATACAACTTTAACAGCTCAACGAAATGTTGATACAATCCTGCCACCGGTTGTATTATCATTCATGGCACGTCGTTCGGGAGACACTTTCTAACAATATATCGCCAGGCACCATCATCTTGCATATCTTTGGACTTCCTTTTTGCTGTTAATACCCTTCCTTGGTCATTAGGTCACCAGACCTTTCACCAATCGAAAATGCCTGGAACATGGCAGGGCACCAGAATGGGGAACCCCAAAATATCGCAGATCTGGAACAATAACTGATGAAACCTGGCAGAATGTATCGCAAGAGGACATTAGGAACCTATATCATTCCTTACAAGCCTATAGGAACCTATATCAATTATTTATTATCATTGTATACAAGCATGCGTCGCTTCCATCAACTACTGGTTTGAACATTCAAGATGTAATCGTGAACCGTGCATTTACCCTACAGGCTTGATATTTTTATCATTTTACTATCTAGTTATGAGCTGTGAAAATATTCATTAAAAACAGCCACTTCAACGTTTTTCGATTTTTTTGCAAAAAAGTGTATATTAATGTAGAACTTTTTAAAAATTGTCAATGTTATTAAAGCATCTGCGAGAATTTTGGAGAGAAAAAAAGTATTTTGTGAAAAGTTTGATTCAAAACGAGAAGAATATAAATTGCAGCAAAAAATAGTCTCTATTTAGAGTCTATAAAGCAAATTTATGATTATTTATTTGCTTTTGCGTGGAAAATAAAAAAAAATTGTTAGAATTACTTTTCCTCTTTGGATAAATGTTATACATTCTCCCTCTATTTCTTCATTTTTAACGTATCTAACTATAAAATTCGATTGTTTCTTTAACTCGAATATCATTATGACAGTAGTTATTTAGTTCACCACTGTTTTCTGCTGGATGTGCAGTTTTGCTTAAAAATTCTGTTTCGTTGCTATATATTTTTCTTACATAAATATTGTTTTCCAATCTATCTTTAAATTTTTATTCAATTGATTTTTTCCATATCTACAGTTTTGTAGCTTTGTATGTTGTTGTTTTCATTTCGGATGTAGCTGATTCAATATGGTGCATTGAATCGTTTCCGATTATGAATTCTGTGTCTAAAATCCAGAACCGAACTAAAATAAAAAAAGTAAAATCACTGTTCCCAAACAATTCCCAGATTTCTAAAGGGTGACAATCCGATGTTTTATCGATACATACTTAGAGCTGTATCGATTCTCATCGGAGAGAACGAACAAAAATAAAAGAATGGTATTTGATTGCAAACGTTTTTCGTCCTTGCCAGCAATTGGAGATTTCTAGACAGATATCCTCCTGTTTCTGGAGTATTCTCTAATCGATAGCCTGCCCCCCCCCCTAAAAAGGAACGCTTTCAAAATTGCGAAGGGAAAAAATAAATAATGGAAAAAATTTTGGCAGAACGTCGGTAGGTTTTACCAGATCTCGTCATTATAGACGAATCAAAAATCTTCCTCCAATTTGAGATTTTTCTCTGCTGCCAAAAAAAGGAGAAAAAATGCAGTGGGGAGGGCTTTAAAAATATATATTTTTCTTCCTTTTATCTGAAATCCCTCAACTGGAGAGTGCGCGGTGCCGAAACATTCTGCAAATGAGCATAAATTTCGTTCCAAACCAACTTTTATTCCATTGGAAATCGTTCTTTTTTTTCGTTTAGAATTCGTGTCCCATATCAAATATTCATCTGTCAAAAACCTATATTTCCTTCTTTCGTTGCCATTACTATGCATGAAATTCTCCGATATTTCTTTCCGGTTCAGAATTGTTGCATAGATAAATAAAGGGAAGGGATTTCTTACTGAATTTTACTGATATTCGTTAAAATTCTCTTTTAAGTGGGTATCATAATAAGGGACACACGTCTTCCGGGCTTCTCCATCTCTTTCTGGATGAAGAAATAGACTTCAAAACTTAACCTTATACATAGTATTTTTTACGATTTCTGCAACCTCATAAAAGTAATTCATGGGAGTTGCGTTCTTTTTAATTTAAGAATATTTTTTTCTGATTTACATAATAAATATATTTGCTAAAATGTTTTGAAAGAAAAAAAATTATAATATTGGGCTCAAACAAAATTTATTTTAGTTTATGATGCTCATTTTTTTAACTATATGAACGCTCGATGTCCTTATAATTTTTTTTTTTTATTATTTTTCATATAATATAATTTTTTTAAGTTTCTGGTGAATCTGATTATACGGAGTTAAATTTTTTTTTATCTGATACATTGAAATATCCTTGCATGTATATATGCATGGCTTATAACAGAAACAAATCTTTTTTTCAATAAGAAAACTCCTGCTAACGTTTATACAGTTCTGTAAACATTCCAAAATATTGGTAAAAAACGGAAAATATAGATTTATATCTTGTTGGATACTTAAGAATTTGGCCTATTTCTTGTTTGTTTTTATGCATAATATTTGTTATATGTATTTGAGAAAAATCTTTATTATATTAACATCATTCGTATCTTACATTTAAATATAAAAATAATATATTTTGGGGTAATTTTTTTTCTTTCATATTCAAAAAAAATTAACTATTGTTTAAACTTAAAAAAACAGATTTAATAGTTGTTTTTGAATGATTAATCATCATCAAAAAAGTTCCACAGACGTATTATTAACAACCTTTTCAGAAAAACTATCTAGAACAAATTACATATATGAATACAAACATCATCTTGGAATTATTTGAATATTTACTCCTAAATGGCCTTTCTAGCATATCCGTATTGAAGATATCAAGGCTTCCATCAAAAATAATAAAGGCAACTTGATTCACTGGGAAAAACTGTGCGCGTTTCTTTTTTGTATAAAAGTACGCCAATCATTGAAGATGAATCTCCAAAAAATTATTTTTTAATCCATTTGACAGAGGTATAAATCTGAGTTAAGGGAGCGTGGCTTTCTGCAAAGCTTTCTTACTCATTGTGCTTACGTAAATGATATTGGCTGATTTTCATTACCTGTTTTCTTGGACAAATTAAAAACATGTATAAGTATCTATCTGCCCAAGGTCCTAAATGAGATTGAATATGTTCATGATTACCATCTGAGCCAACTGCTTTATAGGGTTTTAGATTTTGCAGGGCATACGATAACTCAAAGGTAAAATCTTCACTAAATAGTTGGTAGACAGTTGTGACGTTACGATGGGATTTTATTCAATTTCTAGCAATTCTGGAAAATAATTTATCGCCCCTTTTAAAGTTCGATCTATTTTCTTTAACAGAGGGCTTAACGAATGCATTGGGTGACTCTCAGTCATCGTACAAGAAAAGGCAATTATGTCCAATGATTGCATTAGATTCCTCATTACTAGCTTCAAAATATCAATTATTTTGTACGGGCTCCATAGTTTGGTGCTGGGAGCTCTATAGCGATCTGTCTACTTCTAAAATAATATTTAACACTCATAATGTTTTCATAACATAGCCCTAAAGAGCTTTAAGGCCTAGTTGGACGCATAACAATTTGTTAAGGTACAGCACTGTTGAGGTCGCTGGCAGGGCAGGATTTCTTATGTGAAGACTACGTAAAGACAACATTGCCATCTTCGTTATCAAGAGCCTTCATTGGTCATTAAAGATGTGAGAGCATACAAGCCCATTTAGAAACCAGGGTGAGAGAAAGTCTGGGAGTATCTTGGAGAGTCTGTGTTGGAGCGTCGTTGAGTGTCGAAGCATGTAGAAGCGTCTTAGGGTGTTGAAGCAAGTAGATGTGTCTGGGTTTCCGATTTGACGACTCCTTTCCAAGCCTTACCTGACGCGGGATCACTTTTTTGGACGTAGCTTGGGCTACTATTTGGCCATTGATTATTGTCACCCCTTGTGTGGTTGACTTTGAAGCCTGAGATTGAAGTGGGAACTGCGCCAGTCCCTCTCGGTTGGCTGGACAAAAGGAGGTTGAAGGTTGACTTGGTATAAGGACATAAGCGCCAGATTGTCCAGTCTTGGATACTTTACCTCTCAAAATTACGTGATCGTTAAGACGTCATTAGTTTCCACACAGGAAATCGGTCCTTTGATGGAGACCGCTGCAAACTCATATTATTCCACACAACGGCTTTTGATGATATCAGAATTCAAAGATATAGTTGTGATCACAAATTGAACAAGATTAATATTTATTAAGAATATATGAATTGATTTGGTTTGATTTTTTTAATTAATGTCCATTTTGAAGTTATACTGGGGCAGTGGACTTTCTAATTTTGGACCTCGATCAAGAGACAACACTTGATTTGGTACACCAAAATCTTAGCTTCCTCTCCTCTAGCCAATGTGAGGAATTCCAGTTTCGATAGGTTCATCCATTTTTCTGCATGGAGGGTTTTCAGCAATACCAAAAGCTGTTACTCGAGTATTGATAAGGGCTGACTGTGAGTTCATGACCATGGCTACCGGACCGCCGCAGCGTACATGAAAATATAGAGAGTGGCTCTTAGTACTAAAAGAGTACTAACTATTATAATGGCTTGAATTAAATATTTTATTTTTTTATGTTTAATTTTCGTTATTTGACTTCGGGCAAAAATCACAATGTCCGTAACCGATAACAGTTCCGTAAACATGACACAATATTGATTGTTCAAAATCGCTGATAAAATCAAGAGTAATAAAAGTTTTAATCAGTTTTAGAGTACGATATCCTAACGCAAATATTAGCAATGCTTGTTTTTTATCTAAGGAAAAAAGAAAAGAAAAAGACTATAAATATAATTTAAACTTTCCATATTGATCTTTAATCCTTGTACTAAATAGAAAAGGAATATATACTTAACGAATAAATGATTCCTTCTAATTTCTCTGATTTTTGCTCCACATAACTCTCAAAAATAAAATTCTTTACTCTTATATGCACAATTGTGTATTTTTCCAGACATCGCTAATTATTCTATGTCAAGTAACGCAAGATAACGCTCATTATATTTTGTCTAAAGTGTGATCACACTTAAATATTTAATAATTGCATTCTTAAAAGCATTTACTTTTCGGAAGAACTAATTAGTATCGCTAGATTTCCTTAATTACTACAATAATAAAAATGATCAAATTTATAAAAAAAAGTAAGTAATTATTTCATGTTTCTGAAATTTATTTATCAAAAGAATTTTATCCGTGTTTATGTTGCTTGGATCTTGCACAAAATCTCACAGTGAATTTGTTTGTTTTTTTCTTTTATTTTAAAGCTCCTGCAAACAACGGAAATGAATCGGGCAAATATATGCTTTTGATTCAATTGATGCCAAAGTGCTTTTATTTATAGTGCTCATATATTCCTTCTGTTCGAAAGAACGAAATGCTTTAAATTTGAAAAGGCTTATGTTGTTCCGCATAAACCAAACCGAATTTATATATTTACAAATTCAATTCTTAGCAAAAGAAATATTGAAGATCTTCTCTCCCATAAATTGTTGTCGGGATGCATTTTCCCAATGAAACCAATATTGCAATGTTTGCATTTATAACACATCTGGGATCTAATAAAGATGGGCGTTTGAGAATAAACTAAAGATGGTTTGAGGCAGATTTGCATATTTTGTTGAATTATTTGCTTCTTTGAAAGACATGCCATTGCAAAGCGCAAATATTGTAGTGTTTTAAATGTCGGATACATGTTAGTTGCGTGGAGTTATTTTTTACACATGTCGTTATAAATTTATCTTATCGGAGCAATATTGGCGCATCTTAAGAACTATCAATGATTTGCAAAATGAATTAAGACATTATTCTGGAAAAATCCCTTATCATTTTTAATGGAAAGGAGTTTAAAATTATTTAGATTAGAAAAATGTGTCATGTAGGAGACGAACTCTCATGATATTTTGAAATAAAAATCATCTTATTTTTTTTTAAATAAAATGTTTTAAAAACAACTGAATCATTAGTTTGACATACAACAATGTACAAAAAAGAAATTATTTATTAAATAACTAAAATATTTGTTTAGATGCCGATGATCCGTACAAGGAAATGTTCTCTGTAAGAACACAGTTAACTATGAAATAACACATTTGAAAATGTTTTTGCAATAAAATGCCTAAAAGGTCTGAATTTTATCCATCTTTGGGTATTAATTCTTTTGAACACCTGAAAAATACATCAGAATATTCCTTAAATTTTGTTTGGGTCTGCATTTAAATCGAACTTTTAAATTTTTGCTTTCAGTCGTCAGCTTTTAAGTGTGAAATTTCACAACGAGTAGTACATGCAAGAAAGTGTTTAGTACAGTGTCTCTTCATCTATAAATTAAGGCAGGTATATTCAGAAAATCTTCTAAAAGAAGTAGATTATGTTCAGCTTACAGATATAGAAATTGTCTCACGTGATTTACATTTGATGAGGTCAGATGTCGTCATTGCCATCTCAAGTGATTGGAAATTACCAATACCTCTCATTCACTTGAATCAGCAACAAAAATACTCCATTGCGTTAACGCTTAGTTTACTGAAAGCTGTTATTAACAAGTGTAACTTAAGAAATTTGTGGGTGGCTAAGGAGTACGCTTGTTTTATTAAAACGACGTGGATTCTATATAAAATTTGAGCTACTACCCATTGAGCATTTGGCGAGAGTTTTCTTAAATTTTCGTAACTCTGACCATTAGATAAGTGATAAAAATCCATCATAAAATTTAATTAATTTATTTATTACAATTAGTTCTCCTTTAATGTGCTGGATTAGAAAATTTCATCGTTTTTCCAACAAATTTTAACCACTTTTACTAATCCTCCAATTTTTGAATCCGTTTTTGATCAGTTTAATTTGGATAGTTGATTAAAGTACACCAGCAGATTAGCAGAAACAAGTCTACATGAATCAATCGTATGATATTCATCTAGACGAGGAAAAATGTATGCATTGGTTGGTGTACGACACATTTGCTAATACATTATGCGCTATAAAATGATTGTGTACAGCATGCAATATCCTCAAAATTATTGCATTTTAAAATTAAGTTATAGTTAATTTCTTCCAATATTCTAAAAGATTTTTCCTATAAATTATTTTATAAAAAGTTTTATCCAAATAACATGAACTTTTGAAGGTGTCAAAAAAAAAAACTAGCATTTCTCTTTCTAATACGTATACATATATATAGTCAAAATTTCTCTACAAGAAAGAGATGAATAAACATTAAACAAAACTGAAAAAAATTGAAATTGCAAGTTAACCAGACAATAGATTTTAGAAATGACATGAAAAAATGAAAATAATAGAATTAAATATAAAAATATGGATGCTACGGTCTTATAAACATTGATGACTTAGGGCAGCTTATAACCTGAATATTACGTATATATATTTAGTTAAATTAAAGTTATATGTGCTATGGAACTAAGTACTGACATGCGTGAATATTTTTTTTAAAAAAATTATCCTCAATTAGAAATTTATTAAACTCTCTAAGCATATCGGACAGAAAAAATAAATCTTGGATAGACTCAGTGAAATCATGACAAGAAATAAATGTTGGTATAAAACCTTTAGAAAATAGTTGGTACACGCAAGTTATTTCACAACACCCTATCCCCTCGACGGAAACAAAGAAATGTGGGCGGTTAGAAAGAAAAGGAAAAAAGAATCCCTTTTTATATTGATGATTGCGTCTCGATTGCTTTTACAAAACATCGCAGCGGATCCTTCCAGAATTTCCTTTTTTTCTCTTGCTTTTCGGGATCCCGAAAAAAGGGAGGAAAAGACTTTTTTGAGGGAAGAATCCGGTTATCCTTTGCGCGAGCTTTTATTTGTATTCCTCGCGGGGAAGTTCTTCGCACCCTGAAGGAAAAGGCGGATATTTTACGGATAAATGCAGGCTGTTTAAAAAGAAGAAAAGTTCTTGCGGCATCGAATTTATGCAAATACTTGACATCACAAGAGTCGATTGCGCGCGTTTCTTTTACACTGTGGATATTTCTCTAAAAGATTTGTTTCGGCTCATCCCAGCGGAACGGCTTACAGGCAGAGAAAAAAACTGTAACTGTATCCGAGATGACTTTGAATACGCTTTTTCTCTTCCTCGATTGGCGTTCTTAAGATTGGAAAGGGTGCTCGTATGGATATTCTATGTTTTACATACTCGAAGTATTCTTCTCCAAGGAATTTCTCTGTTGATGCAGAATTTCCTGCTGCAAAAATGCATATTGTATTCCACGTTACATTGGTAAATAGAGAATTCTCAAAAGGTGAATGAAAAGTAATTTTAAACAGAAAATTTTTGTCATAAGATTTTAAGGGGGAGCAAAGAGTATTGTAATAATACACATGTAAAAATCAAATATTATGTATTTCATGATTGTAAAATCTTTCAAATCGCATAACTTTTACCGAGTTGCCTTATCAGTAAAGTAGCAAGAAAAATGTACCAATTATCTTCTTTTTGTTAATTGTTTGGTAATAATTAACATTTTGATACCCACGCATAACATAAAAATAAGTAATCTTATACTACTAATATTCATAGTGAAATCCCAAGAATTAATTAGTTTTTTTAGAAATTGCTGTCTATTTCAAATTTAAATTAGATTTTGATACTTTAATAGTCTGTATATCTTAAAATATCAGTGTATTCGCCTTTCTGGTCACGTTTCACCATCCGTGTAGAGACGATCTTTTTTTTTTCTAATGACACAATAACCCTGGGTGTGTGCCAAGGCCTTCTCAAGAACCCTCTTCCATTTCGTCTTCCACACAGCAACATTTCTTAGATGCTTTTAAAACTTGAAAATCATCCTCCACACAATAAGCCCATCCCCTTTGGGCCTACCCTTAGTCCTAGTTCCAATAGTTTGTAGGTGAAAATTCTGAACGCGTCATGGAGGAGGAGCCCATACGGCAGATGTGGCCTACAAACCTCAAACAACCAATCTTCATGGATTTAATGACATCTGCTTGTTTAGCATCTGACAAGTATTCTACAATGAGTTTTCCTTTGTTTGAGCCATGCATACCGGAGGATATTTTGAAAGATCGGTTACGTAATCCTATCGTAATTTCAAATGGTAACTCATCAAACAATGTTTATACAGAAAAATTGAAAAATGTGCTGCTCTTGTTAGATAACAGATAGAAGGAGAACTTGTGAAAATTGCTTAACAAGAAACCCTCAAAAATTAAAATTTGTAGCTTGTATAATTAAAAATTATGTCGTTTCCTCCGCAATTCCTTCTCATTCACATCACTAAAAATATATCTTTTTGCTCCAATATGGTTAGCTGTTCAGTTTGTGATTTAGTCAAAGTTTCATATCCACAGTTAATGAAGGGTCTAATGCAGCATTTCTCAAACTGTGGGGCGCGAGCATATTGAAATGTCGAAAACAAAATATTATTTAAAAAAATTATTAATTTACTGAAAGTAAGCAACACGCACAAAATACATCTGACATAAAAAACAAAATACACATTTACACTGATATAATACACTTATAAATGTATTAGTACTGCAGAATGTTTTTCTAACTAAATTAACAATGTTAAATTAAGAACAACTTTAATAATTACATAGCAATGGCCTCATGGGCTTGTCATATGTAAAATTATATACACAAATTAACACTTATCTTCATAATTTGTACGCTTTATAAACTGCCGGTTAAAAGTTACGTGGTTCACTCCACAATGCCATCGTTTTCTACGTAGGCACGCGTATGTGATGTTTTGGGTTAAGGCAAAAAAGGCACAATACATAAATATACATAAGCAAATCCCCTGAAATAAAAAAAAATCCTTCGCAAACATTGTCAAGGTTATTTTATTGCATTCCAATGCCTTTTGAATAATTTTATGGATGGAAAGCACTAAAAGGATCATACTTCAGAAAGACGTATATATACTTTCAGGGCAATTAACGCTTTTGTTGAGCGAGACATTTATGTACGCCGATGGCACTTAAGAAGGTAAAGTCGTTTTGTAGCTTTAGCGTCAAAGAATATTATTGTTGAATTAATACATTGTTGTTGTATGGAAGGGGGGGGGCGATGAAAATAAGGATTGAATATTGGGTCGCGAATATTGAAACTTTGAGAAGCACTAGTCCAACGATTGTTTTATATAGGATAACTTTTGAAAGTCCTTTAATTAATTTTCACTTAAAGTAAGCTCTGAGACCATGAAGGCAGTGATTAGCAGCAATAATAGAAGCTGCAGCTAATCTTAAATCTGTCCAGGCTCTAATGTCCTACAGTTGGGGTGGTATGGAAGTCAGGAAAGAGGGAGTGCCACCTCAGGTGTCGTTCTTGTTATTTGAAATTACGAGGTCCGTTGCCAATAGCCCTGGTGCAGCGTTATAGTGTGAAGTTAATGCAGCTCTCATTCACTCTCTCTGAGTTAAGTTTCCTGATCTCTAAGAAGACACAGCCCTTATTTTCACGAACCACTTCCTGCGAAGAAATTTCAATCAGACAATCAAAAAATTTAGCATTTAATGTTATTCATTGGATCGTTTTACAAATATTATAGCATTTTTAGTCTTCACACAATCAAGCCCTAACCAAACATATCGATCTGAAAAATAGAACGTTCTCTGCGAGTTAAGGACAAACTCTCTTCAATGACTTCCATCAAGTTTTAACGGCGCTTTGTAGGATTCCAGTTACGGGGACCATTACGTTTAATTAGGGGTCGATCGTGGCACCCTTAAACAGAGGAGATATTAAAAACAATGCAATGAATCCTTTCCTTTTATGAGGAAGAAGCTAGATTAACTGCCAAAGATTAGTGGGACTTTACGGCAATCAGGATCTGAGTTAGGAGACGTGCTTTCATAAATCTGCCTTAAAACTGCCATAATAGCCACCTCGAGAAATAACCTTCTTTGTTTTGGAGGTCTTTGTGTGCAATTAAATGGAGTCACCAAGAGAGTAACATCGATTTCTAAGAAATTCTCAAAGTTATACATTTCAACCAATTTTATATAGAGATTATATTTCCTGTCAAATATATTCATGTGTTGGGGTTCTTGCTTTCAATTATTTAATTGCATCAATTTTGGGCCGTAAATCAGGTATTCGGTATATTTTATGGGGAACTTTAAATGTATACCATAATACTTACAGTATATTATTCATTGAATAACAGGAATGAAAACAAAGTATTTTATAGCTTGTGTGGTAATCCATGCGTCTGATTAGCTTCTATTTTGTTAATAGTAACAGCTACAATAGGAAAGAGAGAAAGATTGGAGAGGAATATACTTGAACTTGTGTAAATCAGTTTTGAAGACAAGTTGTAAATCGTTCTCATTTGGAAGCAGCAAGTTTCGGGGGCTTTCCAGATAGAGGAGCAAATCTTATTTTTCTTCTAACTTTACATTAATGAAAAAAATAACGACACTTAAATAAAAATTTAAATACTGCCATAAAGTTTATTTCTACTTATAAAAATCCAATCCAGTACTTTTCCAAAGCTTTTTTAGTCCCTTCTCCAAATAGAAGCAGTAGCATAAATACCTCTCTTGACCTTTGACAGAAAACCAGCAATACCTTTCCTAAGCATAATCTTAAACTGAACTATTTCAATAATGGATCCTTTTCAAACAGGTATTGTAAGTAAGAATCAATAATCACATTGGAGCTCTATCTAGGTAAACTTATAACACGTGTGTCATACCATTTTCTAGTGTCACATACTAAAAATAGTATGATACAGTGATTCAGTTATTTATTGCATTTGTTAGATTGGATTAGTTTAAAAGCAGTACCATTCTGTTTTGTATCAGCTGTGAAATGAATAACGGATATGGACATTAAGTTTGTATAGTTTCTCCTTGAACTTTGATTTTTTTTAGTTTATGTTTACAAACTTTAACAACGACGAAAGTATCTTCATATTTCTTCGTAGATATTAAATAAACATCCCAACAAAATAAAAAAACACTCCTGCACTCCCATTTATCTTCCAACAGCAATTGAGTGTATAAAGTAGTGCTCATCTTGGTTTACATTTTAACTGATTATCACATACTCCCAGATTTTTTTAAAAACATAACTTCAGTTTCAATAATGCTTTTCTTTTTCCATCTTTCAAAATTGTAGACTACGCGGGAACTATTCGTGAAAAACGAATACGGTTTTTCTAAGTATACCCTTTATTTGCCTTTATACAGAGGTGATATTATATTTGGAGAACTTTTCCAGCTTAATTCTATGTATTCCTTTCCTTCCCGTCGATAGAAGACTGCAGATTTATTATACAAAGCAATGAAAACGGAATCTTCGTATCAAGTGAACAGTGCATCCGTCCTTCAAGATCACACTCTTTTTTTTTCCGAAGAAATTTTTACGACTTCTCCATTGCTCCGTTTGGGACCCGTAATATTCCATAAGCGGGCAGCAGGGAAGGGACAGCACTTTATCGTTCTCAACACCCCTCCATAAAGAGTGTGTTCTGTTTGTAAACCTTTTTACCACCCTTCATCCATATTCAGTGGTCGGTGCTTTTATAGAGAGTTTTTATCTGCTTTCATTTCGGCCGCTATGAAATGATCGCATCTTTATTCGGGGACCACTCACTTCCAGTTTTATGTGTTCCCGCAGTTTGAGCCCCTAATGGCAGTGACGAAGGGAGAAAATAATAAGGTGCGAATTTATGAAGTCTCCGGCTCTCTGCGAGAAGAAAGTTATTAAGTTTCGACAGTCTGGGGGAGGGTAAGGGTGGTTGAGGAGGACGTCGATTATGACAAACCATTCGCAAATAATGTGATACGTGTTTTACCCCCCTCCGCCCTCTTTTAAGAGAAAAAATTTACTTAATATTTTGGTTAAACAGCTTCTGTATAAAAACAGCATTACTTTCAAGAAAATGTAATGCCACAAATGCATTGAAAATGTTTTTGTGTATGTCTTTTAGAGGTAATATTATCAATTTTATTTAGCTCCCTTTATTTAATTCTCATATCTCTAAAAAAAACTCATTGACTTGCCGATGAGGAAATATAGGATGAACAAAAAAAGTCTGTCCTGTGTGTGACCAAAATATCCTTAATATAATAATATAACTTTGGTTAGATCAATCATTTTTAGTTGTATCTTGTGAAGTATGTGGCACGAATGCTTCTTCAAGAATTATTCGTAAAACATTTGCCGAAACGACGTCGGTTCAAGAGAAAGCCTAAAGTGGGCTTTGGTTTCACGAAATGAAATCGCCCATTAATGTTCAGCGTAAATTTCGGAGTTGTTATGGGAGCAAACCTTCAAGTCCAAAATCAATAAAATGAGGATGTAAAATGTTTTTAAAAAATAAGGAACCGTTAAGGATCTTCCTAGGCTAAGTTTGAGAGAAAAAACTGTTTTGATTATTCACGATATGTTTTTATTCGAATCGAATAGCGGAATAAAATTAGGTATGTCTAAACTTTGTTCTTGTGAAATTCTTAATGTTAAAATAATTCTTATTCTGTCGGAATTCTATTCTTAAAGATCTATTCTAGCCGCCCATCCGGTATAGTGGTCAGTGAAGCTGACTGCGGTGCCGTAGGTACTGGGTTCGAATCCCGGAGAAGGCATGGATGTTTGTGTTGTAATTCTTTCTTCTGTCTGTGTTGTATGCCCCCGTGTTATACATTACGTGGTGCACGGGGTTTATGAACGTTAAACAAAAAAAAACACAAAAAAAAGATCTATTCTAAGCTATTTATTCATGTTCTTAAATTCATTAGATTAGTTCTTTTATTCTCGATTTAAAACGTCCAGTCCACTAATTCTATTTAAATTAAAATCCACAACTACTTAATTAGCTTTTTGGGTTGTTATTTATTGACATTTTTATACAAACTCTGGCATTACAAAAGTAATATAAGTCTAGATACAATAAAGGAAACTCTTACGTAAGTAATAATTCTAACTGAAAATGCGCAGTGGCGTAACCGAGAATATTAGCTCCCCCCACCCCTGCAAAGCTTCCCTTGAGCCCCAAGCCGGATCTTACGTACTTGGCCTCAATCAAGCTTTAGGCCCCAGAGAATCCTGCCCCCCCGCAGTGTGTGGTTGTACGTTACACCACTGTAAGCATGTATATATTTCAAAAAATTCAAAAGATTGGTCAACCCTTAATGTTTACATAAAAATCTACATGATTCATGTAAATTTAAAATAAAAGTAAAATAGCAAAAGCAATTTAATTTTTTTTTTTTTTTTGAAGAAAACTATTAGACGCGTATTTTTTCTTAATTGAAAGTGTAGTTTTCTCTTAATAGCTATATATTTATAGCCAAAAATTCTACTTATATGTTTTAGTACTTTATTATATAAAATGAAATAAATGAAATAAAAAATATGATACAAGTATTTTTAAAAGTAACAATTCAAGTAGATACAACGAACAGCAAAAATCCTTTCTTTTTCAACCAAATAACACAGGCACACCAAGCAAAGAAATTTAAAATGTAAATTCAACATGTAAATTTTGTTGTCAGTGATAGCTCATTTTGACGTATAATTAACTTAACAGACTTATGTTTAATATGCTTTAAGAAATACTAAAGAGGAATTCACTGAAAACTGAAAAACTGATTTCAGACACCTGTGTGCACGGATAATATATTTATATTAACAAAAATGTGAATGACTAAATGTAAAAAAAATTATCTTTTTAATTAATCATGTTGTGTTAGAAGACATACAAATTTGTTTTATTAATATAAATTTTTCTATTCCGTTGCGCATCATTTCAATAACAAGCCACAACTCCTTAACAAATTACTTTAATATATTTTTCTGCTCTCATATCTTACAACTGCTGTCAACACACAAGTCCTGAACTAAACAGAAACAAATCGTATTTTCGGATGCAAGCAAAGATTGGTATCGTAAACCCAGAGCCCTGACAGATAAACACGAAAGGAGGTGGCGAAAGCTCTTTGAGCACAATGCAACCTCTGTGCTGCGAGTCAGATTGAAAACGTCTCTGGCAACAACATGAAGACGTGACTCAGGGTGCTCCGAATGTCGTCCTCTCTTCCCTCATCGAGTGAGATTAACGGGAAGGAATGAAGTGGCCTTTCGAACCCTGGCGCTATAATCAAATTGGACTGACTTGCGTTGTCCTGCACAAAGGACTGGCCTTCTCGAGTGCGGACACTGGACAGCAGGCTCGCAATAATGTCCAATCAGAGCGTGCATCCTCCTAGATGCTTTAGAGACACGGATCGATTCAAATCTCAATTTGGTCAAATTATATCGTAATATTAAACAAATTCACAAAACCCTGTTGGAAAGCGGACGTGATTGTACAAATATTCTTGGAATGCAGAGTTTTAAGCACCGATTAAGAGATAATTTGGTTAGCACAGAAGGGATCAAATTAAATGTAAGAGGAAGCTGATTAATATGATAAAAATTCGAACGGTAATCTGAGAGAAAAGGGAAGGGTTTCCTCGAATAATCTCAAGTCTTGCGAGGCGAAACAAAATTGATGATGAGTGGGTCACAGAAAGGTTAAACGATGGAAAATTACATCAAATACATAAATATTAAGATGAGATTTTGAAGGACAAATTAGTAATTCAATAAGTAACGAAAGATTGGAAGGAGGGAAGGAATATCACATCAATTTATGCACTGAATTAATGTGTGTCACAAAGGACTAAGAGAATCTTGACTCAGCAATTTTATTTTTGCGTAGAAAACTTTAAATAAATACCACCAGCTTTGTGCAGTGAATCTCTTCTTGCGAGAGACAAAACAGCAACTGAACAGATGCTATTATAAAAACAATTTTTTTCAAAACAAACAACATGTTGCCATAGTGCACAGGTTAAATACATAATCGATGATATTGGAACACAACTAATTATTTTACACTAAATATACATTAATACGTATTGAACAGAAATTAAATACATCATTTAAAAAACATACAAATAAGCAATTAATGATGAAAATGCAATTTGTTTCATAATAAAACTACAATTCCATCCAAACAATTAAGCTCATAATCTAATAATCAGTTTTTCGTGTTGTTATTTACTAATTTTTTGAATTCCTTCCATTCGTCGAATCACAAAACATTCAGCACACACATATATATATATAAACACACACACACATATATATATATTTTATTTACGTTGCATTTAGAAGTGATGCACCCGCCGGACTTTTAACCGAAGTCAGGTGACTAGATTGATATCTGAACTTTTCTTAAGACTTTTCTTTGTATCATTTCTTTACATGTGTGTGTGTGTGTGACGCGTCCCCAGTGGCATCAGGATTAGAACACTCGGCTGAAACAAGGTGGTCACAAGGCTGATCAAGAGCTCGCAGCCTTGTGACCACTTTCCTATGGTGGTATTTTAAGTTAATTGTAATTATCTCTTCGAGGTATTTGAGCATACTATGCAATATTTTCCCCTTCAACTCTCCACTGAGGTTTCTTTAAGACGGGACTCAACTTGAGAACTTCGCTTTGCGATGAAACCGGATACATTACAGTTCCGAAAAAAGAGAGAGAGAGTTAGGAAAATTATATATATATATATATATATATATGTATCTTACAACTAGAAGTGCAATAGATGTTAACAGAGCGAAATTCTTAACAATCACGGAGAAGATTCATCTAGCTGTCAATGTAATAAGTTCCTTTATTTGTATTGACTTCTAATCTACTAGACTTGTTTCCATCAGGAATAAAATTAGGGCTTAGTTACTCAATAAATGAAGCACAAATAAAACTACATAAGGTATACCTTAAATTGCATGGACAAAATATATCGATACTGATGCGTCGCAAACTCTTATCATTTTTTCGTTGTTGCCACTCTCATTCATGCAATTATAACTTACGTAATATATTTCACACAAATTGATATTTTTCTAACATTCTAAAAACTTCACAATTACTTGAATTTTACTTCGTCGTCATTATAGATTTATTATAAAAACAATTTTGACGTTTCATGTTTCTTTTGATATTGTAATCTACGAAACGAGAAAGTACAGTTTTGAATCTTTTTTTCATTGCCACATCTATAAAAAAAACTATTTTTTCTTTGTTCATTCTTGGCATTTCATTTCGGGGGATTTATAATTTATAATATTTTTTTATTTTTAAAATTCAAGTGTATTAGTGTAAATTAATGTGACTAAGCTCTTTTATACTATTTGAATGCTCTGTTTAGTATTTACATTTCAAAATTGTATTCTATAAATTAAAAAAAAAACAGGGACTGTTAATTAATTAATTTCTTGGCTTAAATTAAACAGGGATTTAAATTTATAAACTAAAACCACTAGTCACTAGTAAATATATTTGGCAAAAAAATGCTGTACTTAAATAATAATGCCTTAAAGAATTAGAAATGTAGAAAAAAATGCTTGTTCAAAGCACTTGAAAAAAGTTGAAACCCATTTTTTATCCAATTCATTTTTATTTATGTGTGGATGTTAAACATAATTATGCGTAGCTTAAATTCTAAAAAATAATTCTACTTAGATAACAGGGAAATAACTTTGAATATTTTTTTATCAAGTAGAAGCCGAATTAATTGATGCACATTTTTTGTATCCTATCCACAAAAGAATCTAATTTTTCTAGTATATTTTTTTATTTAGCTAGGAAAAATACATAAAAATTAGCATTTTTTCAATTATTCTTGCCTCAACATTTTTACTGTTTGTAAATTTTTTTATAAGAAAATCTTTTAATGGGATTAATAATTTATGAAATTTTTATTTTATTTCCATTCTTGATAAACAATGGATTAAAATATTTTTTGTATTAATACTACATAATATGCGTAAAAAAAAATAATTTTCAAAAATTCTGAAAATTATATTAAAATATTGGTTTTAAAGAATACTTAAAAAATACAAACATTTTGAAATTGCATATTGCTATACAAATAAGTGGATCGTTTCAGATTAAAATGTATCTTAAATGTTTGCTTTGCAGAAATTTGATTTATTATTTTAGATTTAATTGCTAGATTCATATGAACATAATATTTTTAAAACTAATTTATTGGGCAAAATTTCATGCATTTACTGCTAGACAAACATGTATATAAATTTTTTGTCAGACAATTGCTTACAAATGAACAAGTCTCGTATACACAAAAAGAATCACAAAATTCTACTGCATAGAAATTAAATAACTGAAATTTTATAAAGAAATGTAAAATAAAATATACATATGTACTTAAAAGCGTAACAAAATGAGGCAGCTTTATTTCTCATTATGTTTTTGCTGATAATGTTTTTATATTTCCTTTTATATTTTCCTTCATCTTATTCATTGAATAATAATTTCCTTTTACTCTGTAAAATAAATTTTCTTTACCCTCATTAAATTTTAATTTCACATTTTGATCCTATATGCATATCCCTTTACACTTTTAAAAAATTACAAGAAATATACATATTTATACGTTATGAACTATATAATGTATTATAACTATTATTGCAATTTTTTAAAATTCATATATATGTAGTGTTTCCGACTTTGAATTCATGAAATTTTTTGGATGAAATCAATTAATTCTTTGCAGTCGTTGAGGGATATAAGTAGGCTTGCTACCTGTAAGTCCACATTTATTTAGTTATCTAAAAAACACTCACACAAACGTAAAACAAGTAGTAACACACAAAGCATAGTGTAAACAAGCGCAGTCTACATGACATTCAGAAAACAGCATTCTTTACTCTAGATATATCGTCTATTTATTGTCATGGTTTACCAGATGCTACTAAAATCATATGATTCCTGGTAAAGTCTTTTCTGATTGGTTCGCATACGTGGATGATGCTAGATTTCATCATCCTTATTTAAAAACGCTAAAATTTCAGTTTCTAGAAAATAGGTTTATGATTTTTTTCCCGTTAGGCACATAAACTAGAGATTAATTATCACATGACATCTTGGAGGGCTTAAGACACTTAGGAATTAAAATCTCCCTAGAGAATATTTATTGGTACTAACGGAATATTTCAGTAGGACAATACTTGCTTCCATACAGCTAAATTTACTAGGTAGCTGCTTGAAAAAGAAAAAGCTAATTTTTTTTTGTCGTGATGTTATAGCTTGCTAATTAGTTATTTATTCTTTATTTTTAATATTTTTGATAAATTAATCATTTAATGCATTATTGAAAATTACAAACTTTCACTATCACAAATATGTTTTGGGGTATTTTTCATGCACTTGAAATATGATTAGAATCTAATTTATTTTATAACTTCCCAAACTATAGTGGTTTTATAATTTTCTAACGGAGTGTACACACCAGTACATAGCTTATTTTTCTTAATATTAATATGTGTGCGTTTGACAAGATCAGTTTAATAGCTACAACCACAAATCTTACATGCATACTTTTCCTTAAGTACAGTATAAAGAATTAAAGCGAGGCCTTATTCTCTTCAAATACATTATTTAAAATAACATCTTGGATATATTGTATAACTCTGACGTCCTTTTCGTAAAGAATACTTCTATATAGTTTTGTGTACAATCAGGCGCATTCTTTCATTTTATTACTTAAATTGCATCCCTAACTCTTCTATTGAATTGCGTGTTAACTATATGTCAGCTATATATTTCCCTAATGACATACTGTTTAGATACATCTTGGAGAATATACTCTGGGACCAGAGAGGTAGAGAGAAACACGAATTAAAACCTCCGAATGACAACCTTCTTTATGAACCTGGGCATCGACCCGTCGGGGCGCGTCCAGCCAGGGAACTTAATTCGTTTCCTTCGGACCTGGGAGCTCCCCAACCAAAGACTAATACCCTGCCGTTAAAGTTTCCGCCGTAGCCAGCGTAGCATGAAATTCAACTAGGGCGGCCGTGATCAATAGAGAGAGTTTTCTTCGGACAGGGGGCTGCGCTTTCCTCCCGCCTCTTTTTCTTCCCCTCCAGCATTGTAAACAAAAGTTGTTTTAGCTTTTGTGTGTATTTGGGTTCGCTGCTAGGATTTGGGTTAAACAGAAATCGGAAGATTGACTTTTAAGTGGAATCGTACGGCATTGTTCCCGGTGTCGTCCTTTTTTCCCTTTTGAGTCCTCTTTGGGAATAAAGAATGATTTTCATTTAGTTCGAGCTAATGGAACACTTTCTTCGCTGTTTGCTCTCCTGTGCCGAGGAGAAGGGCCGCTGGCGCAAACAAAATGGGGGGTTCGCTCCTCTCTCAAACAAAAGCTAGGGGGTGGGGGGTTCCATTGAAGAATGAATGTTTTTCTCTTTTGAGCATGTCCATTGACTCTGCTGTAGGAGATCATAAGTAGAAATGTATAATTCCTTTTTTTATATTATGTTGGTAAAGAATGTCTCATAGGAGAATATCTCCGTATTATCACTCTGTCGTTCTTCATGCTAATAAATTAATCTGAAAAATGGAAAGTACATCTGTAAGCGTACCTCAAATTCATTTCATGTTTTGAAGATATATCGAACGCAAATTGGTTTCATAATTCAGGGTACATTTATTTACTCGTATGTAATAGCAAAGCTCCCCTTTTCCGGCTCTTCGGAATCTCTGGTTGTGAGCCTCCGATGTCAGAAAGCTACAGCGCAGTGAATACTCAAGATTTAGTATTTTGTCGATTTCCTAGAAAACAAAACTATTTTTTTCTCTTGGCTATAACCTAAATTGAAAAGGATAATTACGGAGAATAATTATAAAAACTTAATCATATTTTAAAATGGAAATTGTTATTCCCTGATGTTCAATATAATAATAAGAGTTGTGTGGTTTTCTGCCTACGATGTGCCAGTCAAATTATATTTTCAAATCTCAATACCAACATATTTACTTCCGGGACTCATTGTAAAATATTGAGACAAATTGAATTTAAACAGAACATATTTATCATGTTGCGGGTTGTAAAAATTTGAGGATAATACCCCAAATTTTGTCCTCGACATCGGTCTAAGACGCTAAATTAATCTTTTAATAATTTGAACCTGTATATCAACCTCTTTATTGCGTTTTAAAAAGCCGTTAGTTCATACCAATGGCGGATATGATAACGAAGTAAATCCGATTGCAAACTCATATCCAGCATTGTTTTTTTATCGAAATGTGTTCAAAATGCGAATGGTGTGCATGAAACTAAAACTCTGCAGATCGGCTTGAATATGTCGACACTAAAAATCTGCTCCCTTACTCACTGAGGAAGTTTATAGAGTTGGTTGCGAACTAAGGTGTCCTCCTCGTCAATTGATTCATATTGTTCGACTAATCTCTCTAATCACGAAGTCTTGAAAATAAAATTCTTTTTAAAAAGAAATGATCCAAACTGCAACACATTTCTTCTTCGTACGTGTTGATTTATAGGCAGAGACGTCTTAAGGCATGGGGCTCGGGCCCAGGGCCTCAGCTTCAGTTGGGGGGGAGGCTTGTTTCAGTCCCTACTCACCCTCAAAAAGATCAGGATTTGAATAATTTTAATGATTGAATGTTATTGCCGGACATATTCCCCAAAAAACTAGGATTTTCAAACTACATGTCAACTGGTATCAGTGGCAAGTCAGCATCATTTTGTGATGACCGTTGTCCATCCGTTGTGACATAAACCATCACGACTCATTTAGTCGAAATGTAATAATCGGTTGAGATGGTTTGTGCCTAGTTTTTTGAGATTGTGTGTTATGCACATTTATTTATTTCAGATTACAGTTTGTACGAGTATTTGGTAATGTATGTTATATACTGTTCTATTTTAAGGTTCACGGGTATGACTTACTTTTGAGCCGCGATAGCCAAGTGGTCAAGGTATCGGATCATGGCAGGCATGTCATGAGTTCGAGCCCTGTACCACTAAAGACCCGCCTTGTAGGGGAGCGATGCATGCTAAATATTTCGATGGCTCAAACATCCTCCCGTTGGTGTGGTAGTTAGGAGAGGGAGTGCCAGCTCAGGTATAGTCCTCGTCACTTGACCATGGTTCAAAATGACGAGGTCCGTCACCCAATGCCCTCGTGTAGCTGAATAGTGCGGCGTTAATATTCACTCGCTTATGACTTATTTTTGTGCCACAAAAAGTCGTAAGATATCTCTGGGCCCAGGGCTTCAAGAGTTCTTAAGACATAGGCGTAAGAAAAAAAGAATAGGTAGGGGGGAGAGAAGGAAAGTTCTTAAAGGAAGTCGTGAACTCTGTAAGATTTTTATCTTTCGTAAGAATGTTCTTTTTGAATTTAAAAAAATTATCTTTAGGGAAATGCTGCAAAAAAACCCATAAGAATACTATTCTTATTTCTTGACTTTCAAAAGGACGAAACGCTTACATTTAGAGTCACATGAAATGTGTATTACCTGAATTGAAAAATTAAAATTCCCAAAAATATTCTTAAAAACATATAAAATTTATTTTCATAGTTTTTCACAATGCCTTATCATCCTACAGATTGTTAGGTCGCAGTACTCGACGCAGTAGAGAGTTACAAACAACGCTCGGAGATTCATAGAAACAAACCCAAGTCGAATATCTGGTGGGGCTGTTGCAGTTTAAATTTCTCGGAGCTTTAAGTTCTCTCACAGTAGTATGATGAAGAGTCAGAAGTTTGGGGTATTATCTCAGGTGTCAACCGGCTCACTTAAGTAATCTATTTTTGCTCAAAATTTTCGAAAAAATGGCAAATTATTTTCTTGCATATAACTAAAGTTAATAAGATGCGAAAATGGAATAATTTTATTTTAATTTTCAATTTTAAAGTTTTCACACTATTTTTACAGAGCATAAAAGCCCTTAAATTTCTGCTTTTTATAAGTACATTCTGCATACTATGTGAAGAATGTTTCATAGATCTTAAAAGAATTTCTCTCATACTTACAAAAAAATGTCCTGTTCGCACCTCTTTTTCAAACGGTTCAGGATTTTGTGTGTGTGCGCATATACATATATGCACACACAGTTTGAAGCAAGGTGTAATACTAAGTCTTACATTTCAATAGGGACAGAGATAATATCGACAATTTTAGGTAATTTTTCCATTTTAATTTCTTCACAATCACAAATTGCCCATTTCCTAGCCATTCCATGTTCTTTATATCGAATATTTTCAAGAATCAAAACTCCCGCCTTCAGTTAAAAATTCCATCTTCATCACAAAGAAAATTCAGCGAGAGAAGTATTTCAGTATCGTTGATAAACTTCATCTCTTAAGAATATAGCACAAATAACATCACTATAACAATTAAAAATATATGCGAATCAAAATTTAAGAAGAAAATATCACTGCCCTTACAGCGTAGGGGGAAATCGGTTAGGGCAAGCTTTCGGTAGTCCGTACGGTGTACGAGCAAACCAATTAAGGGGTTAATCCTTACTCAAAAATTACGAGGTCAGTTATTAATATACCACTAAACACCCATCATTTAAGCTGGATGATGCACGTAAATGTGCCAAGATTCAAAGTCTTCCAGTTCGCGTGCTTTGGAGCATTCCGTCTTATGATTAACTTTTGCACTCTGAAGCGAAATATATTGGAAGTTAGAAGAGTAGCTTAGATCCTACTAATAATTCGGGTGTTGTACTCTGGATCGAAATTTAAAATTACGAGGCCGGAGCCAATAATCGTTGTGTCCGATCAATTCACCATCTCCTGATTTCAATCAAGTGAAAACAGTTTTAAATGCTGAAAGTTTTTTTTAATCCTATATTCATCCTTTACATGTTCATAATTTTATACTGAAATATACCGGGTTATTTATTACTCCCTCCCACTCCATGGTTTCAAAACGCTATAATAAAAAAATTACGTCGAATGCAGCAAAAAAGAACATTTGAAAGATTATGAAAACAATACAAGTTTTATATACACACCTTACAGGAGTTCTGCGTGTGAAACTTCGTCTGCAAGGTACAAATCAATGCAAAAGTTCAGTTCGTGTCCCACTCCACACAACACGGTACTATCAGCGTTATTGATAGCATGTAATATTCTTTCCATGCTATCCAAAAACTTGGTCTTTTACACAAGACTAAGTTTTCGTACCTCCACACTTTGCCGCATAATGTAGCATAGCTACTTGGCAGGATAACACGTGCTGTGAGTAACGTTGACCGTACAGTGGGGAAGATACTGGACTATGGCGTTCAAGTAGGCCGTGAAACCAAGGTTTAAAACATGGAACACTTAAAAGGCATGTGGCCGCGGTAGCCAAGTGGTGAAGGTATCGGATCATGGCTAGCGCGTAATGAGTTCGAGCCCAGTACCACTGAAGATCCACTGTGTAGGGGAGCGATACACGTTAAATCTGTCGAGAGCTCAAACGTCCTCCCATTGGTGTGGTGTGGTAGTTAGGAGAGGAGGTGCCAGTTCAGGTGTCGTCCGCGTCACTTGACTATGGCCTAAAAGCCCTCGTGTAGCTGAACAGTGCGACGTTAATATTCACTCATTTATTCACTCCCTGAAAGGGAGGTATTTGAATAAAATTTGGATTGTTTCTATATTCTTTCAACTGTACTTTTTTCTGAATTCGTCTTAGTGTTTTTACTACAGCGATTCGAAACCCAGAGGGGGATTATGAATAAATTTCTATATAATGCTTCCGAGTTCACAACAGAAATTTGATTAGCAGAAACATCTATATTTCCGTCAAAGTTAATGCTTTTATTATTCGTACTTTTTAAAAATCCTCCTTATATTAGTAAGGGCAGAATCAAATTCTGTTTCCTTTCTCATTTTGAAAGTTTTGATTTTTGAATTTTTGTATAACTCCATAAAAGTGCACTTCTTTTTGATTGCCCCCCCCCCTTAGAATGTTTCCATGTAAGAAAAGAAATCGCATAAATGACCCTTTCTTTGCGAAAGAAACTTCTCTCGAAGAAAACAGTTCTAGAAATATGTTTTTTACCGGATTTCCTCTCCTTCCAAACTGTACTCGAGTTTTGTTTTACTCCTGGAGGGGGGAGCTATCCTTTTTCAACTGCAAGTGTCCTGGGGTGGAAGGGAAGGATCATAATTCCTGAGTTGGACATTGATTGCCTTGACCTGATGGCGGCGAAAGAAATAATCTTATAGTCTTGCTTCTCACCGGAAAGTTTTTGAACTGACTTCAGAAATAAGTTGCTTGCGATTTTTTTTCAATGGACCATAAAAGAAGAAAAAGAATAAACAAATATATATAAAAAATTTCATTTTATTATTTAAAATAAAACTTTTTTATTTTGTTTTATTGGTTAAACAAGGAATTGTTATTAATATCATCAAAGGTTTATCAATTATGTATGCAATACCTTATATATATGTATTGTAAAATATAATTTTGATATACACTTCTCTCACTCACACACAAGCTTCACTAGCACACTTTTCTCTTTTTTTTCTTTCGTAAAAATCACACATCATGCTTTAAAATTAAAAAAAAAATGTTAATAAAAGTAAGACATTTATTTTTAAAAATCTTTAGTTACAATTATTTTACGCAAAGCTGTAAGTAAATTTCCTTTAAGTATACTTTTTTCGAGCTTACTAAGTACACCCCCATAGTCAAATTTTCCATCCAAGGTTCAGTATGCAGGAAATCACAGTTTGACTTGGTTGGTATATTCACTGATTATAGTAGGAAAATGTTCACTGATGATATTTAAAACGGAACACAAGTTCGAATTCAGCTTTCACTACAATAACTCAGGCGCGGCGAACTAAAGGTATATTGATGATTAGAAGCAGGTTACAAAGATCTCAAACCATATGATGTAACAGGAAGCTCAGAGAGAAAAGTACCAGCATATCTATTTCATCATTTTATCGTGGCTCAAACTAAAATGTTTGACATCCAGTAAATCCCTTTGCAGTTTCATAAAGAGTTTAACTTAAATCTACAAATGAAAGACATCAATATTAATGCCGCCCATCCGGTATAGTGGTCAGTAAAGCTGACTGCGGTGCCGTAGGGACTGGGTTCGAATCCCGGAGAAGGCATGGATGTTTGTGTTGTAATCCTTTCTTCTGTCTGTGTTGTATGCTCCCCGTGTTATACATTGTGTGGTGCACGGGTTTATAAATGTTAAAACAAAAAAAAAATACATGATTAAAAAAGCACACACTCCCATTTCAACTAATGGTTATCTGCAAGATAACGACAGTAATTGTAATTGTTCTTGGCACAGTTTGCGATGAAGAATTATGCTTAAGTTAGATGAGTGAAGTACTAACTCACATTTCAATCTTGTCGTTTTTAGCCCGTAGACGTGGCTCGGAAATTTGGACAGAAAGGGTGTAACTCAGATGCTGTTATCATCACTTGATCGTGATTCGGAATTACCAGGAATAGCCCTCGTGTTATTTACTAGTGCGACATAAGCAAAAATAAAATGAAATAATTCTCGCTTTTTGATAGTTTTGATATTGTGAGGTGCGTTATAAACAGTTCCCAATACAGATCTAGAGCAAAGTTAAGCAAAAATACTTAATAAATTGTGATTAACCTCTTCTGCGGCTCATTTATTTACTAAAAATGCTTCAGAAAAAGGAGTACATTTTTTTGTAGTATATAAATAATCACTATACTAATTTTTTACCACCTTAAGCACAAAAAAATGCCAGATGAAAAGCCTTTTACTACCGTAGAAAGTGCATCAGCTTTTAAAAACACTAGCACTAAATAATATACCATAAGAATTGAAAATATACTCAAATCAATGAAAAAAAGAAAATATCAGTGCCTGTGCAGTGCACAGGCTAACTGGTCGCAGCCAGCCTTCGGTAAATCGTACGTTATACGGGCAAAACACTCAAGAGCTTAAAAATGCGAGATGTTAAAGTTTAAAATAAAGGTGGGAATGATACGTTTCCTCTCAGAATCATGAATTTATATATACCCATCCAAAATACAAATATAAGAAAGATATAACAGCGAATATATATATAATTTGAGATATAAGAGCGAAATTTATTAGAGAAATAACACAGTACAAACATGACATTATTCAAGTTAAGCCTTCTTTAAGACGAGGAAGACATTAATTCATTACTTAATGTTGTCGTCATGGCTGTCAATAACCGCTGACACACGCCTCGGCATTGAAGAAAAAAGGATTTGGATCTTTTGATGGGGTATGGCAGGGCCACACTGTTCAATTTAATCTAACAAAGTAGCAGGTGGTTGCATGCCATTGCAATTATTCTCTAATCATCAACCAGATACGATCTACAGGTGATAGGTCTTGATGATTGGTGGGTCAAAGCAGAATTGTAGCCTCAGAATCTCTCTCCGCAGTGTTTCTAGTCCCTCATTCAACCAGGTGACGTTGCAAGCAGAAGAGTGAATCTTCTGCCAAGGCAATGTTGCACCTTTTCCATTTTCATTGTTCAATGCACCATTGTTCAAACGACCAAGGATTTGAGATAAAGGCTATCACAGTAACGGATGCTTCTTCTGCAAAAGAAGTGAAATGTTATTTGTGGGCACCTAATTGCACCACAAAAGACAATATCACTTACAATATGGTTCCAGATATGGTAGTGGGATCCATTACTGCGGCAAGCATAATAAGCGTATGATCATTTCTAGAGCACCAAAGAGGCTTTGAAACCATTCTGTGCAATGTGTCAATCGTTTTTCGTTTCCATTTTCATCCATCGATTGCGTATCTGCATCACTTTCAGACACGACCACACAGGTTCCTCGGAAGGATAACCTAGGATTCATGTTGACGCTGTTTAAACAAAACAATCAGGCAAAAGGCAATGCTCTTACTTCCGAACTTCATTGCGATTTTCTTTTTTGTAACATATATTGATAGTGCTACAGAATGTTTGCACTATTTTGCTAATCAATAGGATATTCCATAGTGTTATAGAAAAAGTGAAATTTTCAAGTGGTTTGGATATTTCTTTTATGATACTGTTTTTCACATGGCTACAGGTGTATTTAAATAAGAATCTTTTTAATTTTTGTAATAGCTCATCTTGAAATTTTGAGCTACAGAAGTAAAAATAACGGCGGATCTATGCAGTTATTGCACAATAAATAAAAACTACAACGGGAAACTCATACGTTTCTTGTGTATATGTTAAAAGTATTAAATGAGCATACTGCTATATTTTTAAGGGTTTCCTCTTAATGTAATGCAAGATTTTTACATATTCTTTACTCTTCATTTTAAATTTGTTTAACTTTGATAGTCATCGTTTGAATTCACCATTTTTTAAGAAGGAAATTAAATTGATTCGAGAGAAAGCGCGAAAAAAAGAAATATTTAAACTTGTCGAGACACATATCTGCTAAATACTTAAAGGATTTTTTTTCTTTATGTCTTGATTGTAGTTTTCATCTTTCGTGTTTTTAATTAATGAATTAAGAAAAAGTATAAACCTCAAATAGTTTACTTTCAAGTTATTATAAAAATATAATTTTTCATAAAAATCACTATTACTTGGAAAATAATTTTCAAACTATATATTTTTTTTAAAAAATCTAATTATTTCTCTTAAAATAATTAAATAACTTAATAATATATCCTAGGCCATTTAAACGTACACTTTAAAAAACTTTCATTTACATATCGGGCAATATACTAGTATTATAATCTCTCCTATTTTTTTACTAGTAAATCTTCTTGAGGAACTCCATAATTCTTTGAGAATGGCAGAAGATTAAATTTTGATGCCTTGGAAGATACTCCTGGGAACCTTAATAAGATCGTTAAATTGATATTTTTCTTCTTCCCCCTGTCTTCTTTTGTTACTCAGGAGAAATATGCAATGTGTGTGATGACTTTTTTTAAAAAAGTTTTCTTTCCCAACCTCTAATTAGGGATTCCAAATGTTTAATCAATTTTTAGGGAAGTTACTTTCGCTTTAATAAAGCTAATTAATTGTTGTATCTTAAGCTTCAATATCCGATACGCATTTTTCTCTTACGCGCTTCTGGTTCATTTTTAAACACCGTTCACTCCGAATCTTTTTACTTTTCCTTAGATTATCTAACACAAAAATCAAATTTTTCTTTCCCATCGCCCATTTCTCTTGCTGCTGTTTAATGTACACAAACTTTTAAACATTAATGCGGATAGAATAGAATGAGAATTCCAATATTTTTCTACTACAAAAATATTTATTTGGGAAAGAATTTAATGAGATTTTATTATCAAATGATATTGATGAAATACTTCTCTAAAGATTGAGAGAAAGATTATTTGACAATGGATGTAATGTTATAAATTTTGCAATTAATATTTTTTTTTAATAAAAGAAAAGAAAGTTTGTTTAGAAGTTCTACAAAATGAATTTCTATGCAAATTACTTTATTTCAAAACGCAATTAGCTAAATTTGCCTTTTTTCTTGATTTATATAATTGTCTACAAGTGAACTTAAAATAAAAACTGTTGATGTTAAAGGTAAAATAAGGAAATTTGGTTGCTTTCTCTCAGGGATATTTCTTAACTTTACTAACATTAGACAGATATTTCTTTGCAATGTGATTCATTTCAAATTTTTCAATTTTTATAGACCCGTATTTTTTGTGGAATGCATACGTTCTAGTTGAATACAGTGAGTGAATGAATGATTATTAACGTCGCACTATTCAACTGTTCGAGAGCTTTTTGGCGTCGGTCCCCGTAATTTTGAACCATGGTCAAGTGAAGAGAATGACAATTGAGCTGTCACCCCCTCTTCTAACTTCCACACCACACCAATGGAAGGACGTTTGAGCTTTCGACCGATCTAGCGTGCATCGCACCCCTACACGGTGGGTCTTCAGCGGTACTAGGCTCGAACTTAGGACCCGCCCTAGCCACGAGTTCGGTACCTCGACTACTAGACTACCGCAGCCACTTCATTGAATAGAAGAAAATAAAATTGGTTATTTTCTTTTTAATACGGGAGTTGTTTGTGTTTTTGCCTACACTAATTGAAAAATTGATTTGCGAAAATTTGCATTGCTGTCTTTTATGAATAAGAAATAATATTTTTACTTCATTATTAGAAATTTGTATTATTTGAATTGTTTGTGTATTATATTAAAATGGCATAGTTTTATTTAAAAGGTATAGAAACAATTCAAAGAGAGAAAGACTTGACCAAAGGGTGAGATTCCTCACACAAAATGAGATTCAGCAGTTGAGATATTTTTTTAAATTTTAACTTCCTCAAAATATATATTTCAAAGAATATAAAAAACTTCTGTTTTTCTTTCTTATCTTATACATATAAATGTAAATTTGTGTTTGTTTACTTGTACCTGAAGCGATTCCTCGCCTCCGATCGCATCGCTTCAGATTCTATGTCCCTATCCTGCCGCCAGTATATTAAGCCTTACGTGTTCAACGCATCCGATAGTCCTGATTTTGATTTGCCACAATCATTTTTCCAAGATATGAGAATAAATTGTTGGAATTTATATCGGCAGTAAACGGTCCAGAAGAATTGAAAAGTTGGAGATTGTAGTCACCAACTGACTTAATGCACTGACGGCATAAGAGTTAGTTTAACTTGGGAATTATTTGACTCGAAGACAAATATTTAAATGTAGAAGATAATTATGTGGAGAATGAAAAACTATTTCAAGGTAATTTTGTTTTTTTCCAAAAAGTATCTTTTTTTTAACTTTTTTATAACTAAACATTATTTCTGAAATATCTTCTTGTATATATATAAAAAGAGAGAGGGAGAGAAAGAGAGCGATTGTAAAATAGAAAGCATTTTTTAGGAAATTACAATTGAATTGCCTCAAATTCCTTCAATATAATCACATTCAAAGCCCATTGCATTTGGATTTACATAGAATAACCGTAGTACAATGGCCGATGGTCATCATGATAACTTTAATAAGGGGTCATTATTGATGACATTGATGGAGCGTTTTAAGACTCGGAGCACTAATGCAAGAGGAAATTGAATGTGTTGGTCTAGATTTTTAATTAGAGAAAGAAGTTGAAGTCGCCAGCAAATGCCGTGTCAAATGCCACCATCGTAACATACTGCTTACCCTGTGTGTAGAATGGTAACGAGAGTTCCTATGCAACGTAACAGGGAAATTGCATCGTATAAAACGGAGATGATTACGTCGCCTAACTAGACACAGTTAAATGCTGTAGAAAAAGCATGTAATAATTCTACATTGGCAGTTTCTTCTACGTACACAGAATGCGTAAGAATAAAAACCTCACAGTTTAATTAGCATAAACTTCTTCTGGATGAGATTCTGTTAAACTTTCTGGGGATGTTGTGAACCTGGGTGACACGATTTATTCGATTGACGCTTTAATTAAGACTGATGCCAACGTCTCACCGATGACAAAACTCTGCTGCAGAAGCGCGTCTTTGTTATTGCAGTATCTGTTGAGGTGGATTCCTGCCGTCACGTACTCGAATCATACTTTCGTAATTCAAGGAGACGAAACATTCCTTATCTCAAAATATCTCTTCAGTACTGCTGCTCCATTTGATGATTGAAACCAATTTAGAGGATATTCCTCTAACAATTCAATCTAACGGGCAATCTATGGAAAATGAACCACTGACGGAGAAAATCCTCAACCTCCTCCCAGTCTTCATCTAATGTACTGTATAACCGCTGTATAAGTTAGCGCATTATCGGCACAGACTTCACGTAATTCTTAATAACGTTCCGATATATTTTTTCATGGGCAGTCTCTATTTTAATCCACAACTTCAGATCACCTTTTCAGACAAGAATTTAAAGTGACAAAAATTACCCTGTCCACCTAACACCACACAGTAATTTTCCCTTTTAACTGAATTGAATTTTTCACACACTCCGCACATCAACAACAGCGCCACCCCATTGTTTTCTCATTCCGAAAATCAGGAATTTTGATAGGGCCGTCACTTCATATTACAGCACAGAGCTCTTTGGCTGTCATTCATCATACCCTCAGATCAAGACGGCAGGTACGACAAAATTCTACACCTCGTAATGTTGTTCTTTTTTCTTTTTTTTTTTTTTTTTACTGATACCTGGAGCAACATTTCTCTAGAGTAAAGTAGATATGCACACAGCACATTTTTGTACTACTTATGTTCTGTCTTCTCTGAAACTTTCGTATCTTGCGCTATTTCAAAATTTTTCTCCGATAGAGCGTATTTATGCTTTCATAAACAGGCATCTTCTCCTTCTAGCTCTCCAGTTAGAGTATGGCTGGCAAACAATCCCTCCATGAATCCCCTCAACGCTCTATTGGTTTTTTTCTTGTATTCGTCTGGGATGTCTTAAGGCACGGGTCAACAGGGCCTAGGGCCTCACCCTGGGTGGAGTCGTCGTTTCGTTCTTTACTCAGTCTTAATTAAATAATGATCTGGATAATTTTAATGGTAGCATGTTATTCCCATTCATATTCTCCGAAAACAGAAAATTTCAAATTGCATGTCAACTGACAAAAGTGCAAAACGGCAATGTTTGGTGATGACTGTTGTCCATGTATAGGCTTAGGCCTAATACCATAAACAATTATTCCACTAATTTAGTCAAAATGCAGCCAATGGTCGAGCCGTTTTGTAAGATTATGAGTCATGTACATTTATTTGTTTCAAATGACCATTTATGCCAGCATTTGACAATGCATGGTATATACTGTCTCCTTTTAAAAATCACAAGTAGGGCCAATTTCTGCTTAGGGGCCCAGGGCTTCAAAAAGTCTTAAGACGTCTCTGATTGTCTTGCTGCTATATTTCCTGAATAAGGCTACCAATTCCTAAATTACTAATAATGTTCCATTTTCAGTGAATATAGATTACATCTAACGATTTTTCCCCCATTCCGATAATCCTTTCCTCGTGCATTGCTTTTTATGTTAGAGCGCATGTTTCATAAGCGCAATTAAACTGAGACTCAGGGAACGCACAAGCAACAAAAATAAATTTTGAAGAACTGTTGTCTAAATGATATTATTGGACGGAACTGAGATCTGATACTATTCAACCTTTCATCAGCTATTTTACTGGAGCAGAATATTACATAACAGTTATATTTCAAGGGCCCACATTTTGAAAAAAGGAAATAATCAAAATTTGACTTGCTAAGTAACTTTTGAAGTAACGTTGTTTTTATTTGTATGGCACTATGAGAAAGAGAACAATCTGAAAATTGCATCATTTCAATTTGAAATGTATGACTGAGTTAAATTATTGTCCCGTTTTCTTATTTAAACATGTAAAAAAAAGTGATTAAATTCTTTAAACATCAAACTATGAAAAATAATTTCAAAAGTAGTTAGTTTAAAATTATGCTTTCTGTGCGTTTGATTGAGTCGATTCTATTTATAAAAATTTAAAGAGTCTAATTAATAAATTAATTAAAATTTTCTAATAATCAATTTATTCAAAATGCTGGTTTTCAGAACAAGTACTGGTATATGAAAATTTATTGTACAAGGAAAGTATTTTATATTCAAGCATCTGATATCTTTTTAACTAATTAGCCGCCTAATGAAGATGTTTCCAGTTAAAATACATTTTCCCAACTATTCCAGCAGAACAATAATCCAATCAAGCGGATGCAGAAAACTCTTAATTTATGAATTAATAATTTAAACTAAGTAAACATGATTTTATCAAGTTACTAACTAAAAGGCTGTAATATTAGTCAGTTGAATAGAATAACAAAAGATATATATTTATTATAAATTTTTGTTAAAATATTACTTAATTTACTCTATTACGTTAACTTTCATTTAAACAATACTCACGCTTCTAGAATCAGATAGTTCTTAATTAAACTTTAATGTAATATAATTAAAAAAAATATCAGCTTCATATATCTGTTTCTCAATAATCGTGGGATTAGAAAGAAATGAATACGATTTAATATTTGTGAATGTTCAAACAGAAGTAAAATATTAATTGAATTATAAAATGAATCTATCAATAGGAAGTAGTTCACAGGACACTGTTTTAACAGGGGAAATAAACTATTGCGAAGGATATGTAGTAAAAGTTTTTATGCATATTAAACTTTAATTATAAATATGCAAATATAAGTCACTAGAAATAATTACCTATAATGCCCCATAAGCCCTCGCAACACCACTTCAGGGTCAAATTTTGTAAAAGCTATTTTGTAGCGGATCTTTACTCCATGAAAGGAACATGCCAACCAAATATTTCAAGTCTGCAGGTTTCCTAGTTCAGGAGATATTGTGATGAGTGAGTAAATGAGTGAGTCGCTTTTCATCTTTATATATAGAGAGATTATATTTTTAGTAAACTCTACTAAAATACTGAAATGATTTGAATATTAAAGAGATAAAAATGTATCATTGAAATTTTGGAAACAAAAAGATAGATACGGTAGTACTATATAGAATGCTGAACAAGAATAATTTTTAAGGTTACATAAAAGTGGGTTCAATAAATATATCAAAAAACATTTTAAAAAATGGATGTATTATGGACCCTACAAATCAGAGGTAGCTTAAAATATGAAATGAAACCGATTTGTATATGAAAAGTAAATAGACTCGAATAGAAAACTATAATCTTTTCTAAAAGTTGTCTCTGACTTAGAGCAGGAGATTAAGGTTAAGTTTGCTTTATAAAATCATAAACTTCCCTTCTGCAGAAAAGTTATACATGAGAGTTAAAAAAAAAATGAATAACATAATCCAGGATTTAAAATTCCTTAGGACCTAAAATTACACGTATAATCAAACAGTAAGCCAATGAAAAATAATATTACTTTGAAAAAGTATCATATAAATATAAATAGTAGCAAAAAAATGCAATTAAAATGAGCAAACATGGTGTCAACAACATACCTAAAATATCGAAAACATAAAAGTAAAAAATTGTATCAGGAATCTATAGAAGAAAATGTGAATGTTCTTAAAATGTGAAGCGCGTGATTTGTTTGATGCAAACTATATCTATGGCGCCATCAAGAATAACGTGTTTGAAAATAATAAACTTAAAAAAGAGGGGAAATGTAAAATTTTAAATTGAAATAGGTAAAAACTTATAATAATCTAATACACACACACACATAATGTTTTTATAAATTAATCTATACAAAAAGTTAACAAGATTATCATTCATACTTTTTGTAACTATTAAGTCTTTCTGTATGTTATCTAACATTCTGTATGTTATCTAACATTCTGTATGTTATCTAACATTTAACATTAAAATTATGTTATCTAGCAAATTAAAAATAATTTCTTCAAAATCAGCTGCGGATATTTCTTGTTTAATAAGGTACTTTAATAATCTTAAAACTAAAGACTTTTCACATAAATACTACTTTTTAAAAAAATATAATTAAGTTCTGTACATTTGTATCAAGTTGGATTTTTATTAAATTCAAATTATGGATCGAAATCAAAATTATAATCCAAGTTATTACTAAACTTGATTAGGTCATTTTATGTATCTGAAAAGTATAACATGCGTTGGTACTTAACTGTCATTTTCGTGGAATTGCAAATATGTATTAGCGAAACAATTGCTGGCTTCCCCTCTTTCGTTGTAGGCCCTAATTTATAGATCATAAAAACCATTGAGAAATTACTGGTTTATTAAGTAAAAGTTGATTTATTGTATGAAATATTTATCATATTTTATTAATTTATTTAAAAAATACCTAGTAAAAATCTGCTTGAAAACCTTAATCCTATCTTCTACATCTATGGAATCAATTAAGTCTTCAAAGTCATACCTATGAATAGAATTTATATCGTTATCATGGAGGGATTTATCAATATATTTAGTATTTTTTGAAAATAATGTATTTAATAGTGTTGCAGTAAGAGAGCAATGTTTCTTCGTTTTACAGGGTGTCATCGAATTCAAAGAACAGATTCAAAGAGGTTATAGTAGGCAGCATAGGGACGACAAATCACTAAAGAACGTAGGGTCGCAAACCGCTTCTAGTTCGTGAAAATCGGGATAATGGTAGCCGTTGGGAAGGCGATGAGCCAGACGAAGGCAGTGGTCAAATATATGCATGCTACAGCTTCAAATGTATGTTGCAGAGTACCAAAATACTTTGTTTTCTTACAGCGCATCCTCTTAGGGTTGCTGCAAGTAGTACCGGCTACTGAGCACTGTAACGTGCACGATCATGCACCAGCACATTTTTTGATTGAAGTGTGCGACAACCTCCATGATCATACACTGGAAGGTGAAGTGGAAGTGGAAGACATGTTATTTTGCCTCTAGACTCCACAAACCTCAATCCCTTCGATTTCTTCTTCTGGAGCTTCCTAAAATCGCTTGTATGTGAGACCCCGATGACTACAGTGAAGAATCTCACAGTACGGATCGTCCTCACTTCAGGCTGATGTCGCCAGAACACCGGATCTGTTTGAACGCGTCCAACAATCCTTCGTTCATCCGTGTTAGCTGTGCCATGACCTACGTAGCCACAACTTCAAGCAATTTCTATCATAATCACTTGTCCTTGCATTTCCGACCTCGAAAGTGATGCAATTTTCGTATTTTAAGCATGCTTAACGTAGAATAAATATATTTTTTACCTCTCATTTCCCCTTTTCATTCCACTCGACATAACCCTCTTCATAACTGTTTTTACGAATTATTCTGTCTAAACAGGGTTTGCAATCTCATTTTCTATGATATTTTGTCGTTCCCGTGCTGCCTACTATCACCCCTCTGAATTTGTCGGTCGAATTCTGCAACACCCTGTATATGGTCGAAGCACCACACAATTAACCAAATTGAAATTAATCTTTATCACTCATTACTTTTATTCTTTTTAATTGCTCTACGTCTGCAAAAGATAATACAGATTTTCTCCAAATTCAAGCAATTTATTTCCGCAACAAAATATTCATATTTTAAAAATAACATCTCCTAACATCTAGCAATTTGTAAATGCGTTATTTTTATAGAGATATTGCACAGTTTAATTCAAATCGAGATAAAAATTATTTTGTAAAATATATTATCAGAAAAGTAGAAATAATTTTTTTATCTTCCATTTAAAAATGAAACACACAAATATTATTGCAGGATAAAGGTTTTAAAAATCGAATAAAAATGTAAAATGAGTTCTTAGTAAGGGGAAAAAAGCGCTTATAAACTCTTCTTGGAAATTCTAAAAAGGGTTACATTTTCCAGAACTTTAACAAAATAGTAAAAAATGATAATAACGACATTATGAAAATGTATGAGCAGGTTTTCAGTTTCCTGCTTTAAAGCAATAAAAAGCAATGAATATATGAATACCAATGAGTTAAAGTTTTCCTAAAAACTTATTTTTGTCCTAATATATATAAACAGTTAGGAAAAAAATGATACACTTGAAAGTGACTAAGGTTATATTTTTAATACACAAAAAAATCGCAAAACTCAAGTAAAGTTGGATTTACGAAATTATTTATAACTCTGTATACTTAAAACCTTAATATTTGCATTAAAATTAAAATTGTTATTTTACAACCATTTCATAAAATTTGGTGCAGTCTAAAAGGCTAAGTGCGTAAGATCAGAAAATTCCTTTTTTTCGCCACTCAACTATTCATCGGTAAAATAAATTAGTAAATAAACTCTTTGAAATAAAGATACATAATGCATCAAATAAGTTTCAAGACTCGTCCCAGAGCGAGGTTCTAATGGCATCATGATTGTAAATTCAATATGAGTTTAAGATGAGTTATGTTATGACTAGGGTTTCTGATTTCCCGGGTTTTTCCATTCCCAGGAATGTCCAGAAATCCCGGGAATGTAATTGTCGTTCCCGAGAATACATAAACATTTTAAAAAATTTAAAAACAAGTTATTTTTAAATAAAATCAATAATTATTATATAAAATAAGGATGCATATAAATTACAAAATTAATTCTTATTTACATAATGAGCAAAAAAGTACAAAAAATATATAATAAATTGATTATTCATTTTTGAAATAGGATTTCAGAAAGCATAAGCAATTTATACTTTTATCACTCAGGCATGGAAAAAAAGTTACAGTTAAAGATTTTGTAAATTAAAAATCTCGGGGAAAAAATTCACACTTGAAACATAATTACTAAAATTAACGCTCCTTTACTGACTCACATGTGTTTGAAAATTAACCAGTCAAAGCTGAATCAATTATTTCTCTAATGTTGCCACTAAGAGATAAATATTAATATATACTTAAAAACTCATTTGCTGCTGAAGTGCCGATTATGTACGTTAAAAATATTAATTATTGTATTTAAGATATTTTATTTGTATAACCGATTTCTTGTTTATGGAATCGCTGTATTATTGCTGCATAAATATAAATAAATATTAATATAAGAATCTCACACGAAAGTTAAGTTTAGAAAAATAATAAATAAGAAAAATTGCACAATTTTCTATAAAAATATTCTCCCCCAAACAGTTTGTGGGTTCATTCTGTTCTTCAAATTGCTGATTCAATTAAATAACTCATAATAAAGACGAGTATCAGATAATTTTTAAAAAAAAAGATTAAACAAATAATAGTTTTAAGTGTTAGTACTTACATTATCCACATAAATCAAGATCTTGGAACTTCGATCACATACTGAAGTTTGGCAACAAAATGCGATTGTTTCAAATACCCAATATTTCTTGTTAACCAAGCTCGATACACCCACTGCTAACTGTGGAAAAATACTCACCCCCCCCAAAGTTCTTATGTTACAACTCTTACCCCACAGTTGGGGTAGAAACATTCCTTCGACCGGAAGTTCGGGGTGAACTATCGCAAATTGCCACAGTAGGTTCAGTTAACGATGTCCGAGATTAAAATGTAAGGTCGAGTCAAAAATAGCTACCTCATAGATAATTCAAGCCCCGTGTGATTCCCGGGAATAGAAAAAGTACAAAAAGCTTATGATTTCCCGGGAAAGAAACCATAGTTATAACGTCCATGGTCTGCTGACACGCTTCCAACAAGTTGTGTGCATTTAGTTAAGTAGCTGAGAGAAGACGAGCGTTCATTTCAGAATTAACTTTTTCCATGTTGATTTTTTAAGATGGAGAAAAAAAGCTGTGATCATAATTTAATGCAAAATGCTTTGGAAGCATAGCAACTCATGAAACAACTTTACTGTGACTGTGTTTAAGGAGATCAAATGTCTTTATGTGGTAGAAACGTCTTTTGGAGTGAAGAAATACGGTAAAATATTACCAATGTAGTGGAAGGCCAATTTCATCTAGGGCACCTGAAATTATCGAGAAAGTTCAAAATTTCGTGGCAAACGATCGCTGTGCCTCACTGAAATTGATGAAGACTTTTTAAGCAACAACAAAGAAACTATTTGAACCGTCCTGCATGAAGATTTGGGCAAAAGGAAAATGTGTGCTGAATTTGTTCAACACACTTTAACCCCTGAACAAAAAGCAACGAGAAGTGCACATTGTAGAGATATCATTTCAGCCACTGAAAATGATCCAAACTTCTTGAAGTCTATTGTAACAAGTAATGAATCCTGGTGTTCCCAATATGATTTTGAAACAAAGCGACAAAGTTCGGAATGGAAGTTGAAAAAGTCACCGCAAGCCAAAAAATCAAGGAAAAAATTCCATCCAAAATTAAAACTATGCTCATAACATTCTTCGATAGTAAAGATATTACCCACAAAGAATTTGTTCCAACTGGACAAACATTTATATAGGTCAGTACTACTTAGCTGTTTTAAAGCGTTTGATAACCGAAATTCGTTGCATTCGTCCAGAATATCTGACTGAAAGCAGTTGGTATTTGTTGCACAACAATGCATCTAGTCACACCTCCCTTATTGTTCGTCAATTTTGGGCAAAATATAATGTGTGCATGTTAAAATATCACCTATATTCATCTGATTAAGCAACTTAGCACAATCCTTACTATCAAAACTAAAATGTAGTTAAGAGAGTGTTATTTTAAGGACATTTCGACCATACAAGTAGCTTCGGCGCATGCTTTTCAAACCATTCCACAAAGTGATTTACAACAAGCATTCGATTTATTAATGAATCACTTTAACAAGTGTGTTGAAACCGGAGGGTCCTACTTTGAATAAAAAAAACCATAACTAGAATTAATTTCTTTCCTTTTCATTTTACAGACCCAGTCTTAAAACGTATTTGACGCACTTTGTATTCAAGTTATTTGAAATTTTTTCAAAACATTTTAATTGCAATAATTTTTAACTTTAAGGCAAAAGAAAGAGAATTAAATACGATTTTTGAACTTCAAAGAAAAGTTTTGCATATTACCAAAAAATTATTTCTGTTTGTTTTCGTAGTAAACAAAAGGAACTGGCATTCAATTTCCTGTTGCATAGAAATTAGAAAAGACACACACCGACTCGTGCGTTTTCACTGTCACTCGGTCATGTTTAAAATTACGAAATTCATTTCCATTAACACTCACGTTGCTTTAATACAATGTTGAAGGAAAATTTGTAAAGCAGTATTGTTTTTCTCTTTTATAATCAACACTTCGGTTCGAGTTTAAAGGGGTGAATGCGCAGGTTGAATTACTGAATGAACACAATGTGCTAATTTTAATTTCCTTTTTTACATAGGAAGTCCCAAGATTATTGGGACGAAATTTAAGGGGAAGTAGGAGACATCACAAGGATTCAGATTTGCACAAAAAACCATGGTCGGAAACGTCTCAAAGTAGTATTATTCGTACAAGAAACCAAAAGATACAAGATTGAGATCATCTGAAATATTTATTGCTCAAAGCTGGGTTATGTTGGGAGTTCGAGTCACTCGCTTATTACATCGTAAGGATCCATTTTCCCACAAATTATGACATCCGGATGCCCGGTACATTTTTCCGAGTGTACCTTTCGCGATACCATCTTTTTGTTGTTCATGCGTTTCCTTATGCCAATAAGTAAATTACAGATGCATATCTGCATCTCGGTGTTCGTAAGACGTTCCATACTGCTCTGTGTGCCAGGACGGCTTAAATGAATGGCGTAACACAAGTATGTTTCCTCCAATGGGCTGGTGAACAACGCTATCAGGGCTCAACGAAGACATTTCTGATCATGGGTTGCTATGTAAATCTGAAAACTCATGAAGTCCCCTACCTCCATTTAAAATTTGTTCCAATGATCCTGGGACACCCTATATATAGAGAGAGAGAAAGAAAGTGTAAGAAACGAAAACTAAAAAAAAAGACAATTTGTGGTGATTCCAATCCAATGTTTATTATGGGGGACGTTGACCCTGCTACTGACGAAAAAGGGCACCCTCTCTCCAACCAAATAATACGAGTAAATGGGCTACCACTTGCGGAACTTTTACAGTTACCCCTTTGGCATATTGGCGCTCTCAGTGAAGCCACACACACACACTAGCTCGCCAATAACTTTTATGTATATATATAGAATGAAAAATGTCTTTAACTCATAAGGCTTTAAATCTGTACAAATTGAAATGAATACTAAACATTAAAAATTTAGTTAAAAATTATCCATTTTTAAAATTCGTAATGCTTTTTTAGTATAATTTTAATTACTTTCATAATATAGTATTTCCCTACTTTTAAGCAATCTTCAAGTTTTAGAAAAATCAATGCATTAGTGGTATTTATGTGTATGTGATAAGAAAAATGAGTTTCTGAATAATAATAATAATAATAATAATAAAGATGGGAATTTCATTATCTCGAAAAAAAATCTAGATTATTCTTAAATGTTGATGAAATCCATTCACGTAATAAAAGTAAAAGTGAATTTCAAATAAATTTTCTTTTCTAGGATGATATTGTTTTTATGTTTTGATATTTGTACTTAAATTTATTTAGAGAATTCGGCAATCGGTTAATACATTTAAAAACATTCAATTGAATTTAAATATTTTAGAAAATCAATTTTAAAAACTGCTTTATGTAACTTTAAAATTATATATATGTAGTACATGTGCGTTAATATTGTATTAATAATTTAAACTTCAAAATATTTCTTAGGATAATCTTTTTTATATTGTTACAGTGTATAAATGGACATACACTGGAATTATCATTCGTACCTAACAAACCGGAAAATTTATTTGCCCATGCGGAAACTTCCCGATAATTTCCATGTTTTTCAAGTATATCTTGACCCCAACGCTCTCGTACACTGAAATGATTACTCTGTGAGCTTCTTTTATTTCTCTGTATAGTAGTAAAGTCACTTAATAACAGTACAAAAACACTCGTGATAAGAAGTAACTCTCCTCTGAAAGATTCGTATTGGTAATTCTGTTTTAAGTATAATGATGGACAGAGCAACTTTCAGTCGATATTAACCGGATAAACTTTTCCTTAAAAGACGACATGACCGGAAAGAGAGGGTCTCGCTTCCTATCTCAGCCTGAAGTGTCATCGTGAGGCTATTAAGAAGTTGGCCTCCACCTGTCAAGCTGATGAATTGGTCTTAAGGCTTTATGACCCGCCATTAACCCCTCACCTGGGGCAGGGATGACACCTCGGAACCATTCATTAGAAGCGTTAAATCGCCCGGAACCAAGAAAATCGGATGCCCGAGCCTTGTTTTGAAATACGATATCTTCCTCGAGGTTTATTGAAAGAGACTCTATTTTACTTTGCGTCTATGCTCAGTGCATTCATTTCTCTTTAGGGTTGGAAAACAAACACTCATTGCTTTATCGTCTATAAAACTGAATGTTATTTAAGATAAATTCTATATTTAATTTAATTTAATTTTTAATTAGCATCGCACTTAAAAGCTGGTTTTTAAACCAGTGGTGACAGACTTATTAATTTTAAATCAATCGAGCCACATGTTGAAGACCCGAATCTACTGATGCACGTGATATGTATCGGAACTCATAAGCCTGTTGTCACGGTATCTAAGTAAGCCAGTAACAGTCTCCGGACATGAGTGATCGTTTTTGTCCAGTGGTATGTTACGAGCTTACGAACCCATAGGTCGCGGGTTCTAATCCAGCACACCTGTCAAGGAATGTGGAGAGGGGATACCCTCACAAGCGTCGGTCTCGTCATCTGATCATCTTTCAAAATCATGTGATTAGTGCATCTTGTGAGAAGTAAAATGCCGGAGAGTCATTTACAAAACATAATGCTCCAGTCTAGTTTTCAGAAACTGGATTTTACATAAGCGCTTTCTTTTTTTTATTTATTAGTATGAATTAAGCAAGTTTTTTAGTAATTTATGTTAGTATAAACCCTTTTAGGGATGTAGTGTGTGGTTAATCATCGATACTGAATATAGAGTTCATTCATCGATATCACCATTATGCTAACGAGAATAAAAAAACAAGTATTGCCGCATCTCTATCGTTGTCTTTAAATGGCAGCTGCAGGATGAATAGGAACGAAATTTGTAGATGTTACTAGTGAAGCCCTTTTTTTATAATTTATTTATTATTTTTTTACTTTAGGCAAATAGTGTTTTCTGTTCAACTTAAGATTAAATAAATTGCTCATGTGTTATTTTTGTTTGGGGGAAAGTACATTAGAGTATTTTCGCCCCCTCCCACATTAATGTTTTTGTATGGATTGATATTTCGTTCTTAAGCTTTAAGCAGATATTTTCGTACTACAAAATTTAAAACCACATTTTACGATTGCTCCCTTAAAAATCATAAAAAATGTTAGAATAAAAATAATAACAGGAATTTAAGATACGAAGTTTATTTTTTTTACTTCTAATCATATTCCGTGTTGGGAAATTTTTCTTGTTTTTTAAGTATGTCTGTACCTACCTCATCACGTCTACTCCTCAACAAGTAAAATATTTTATTTTTGAAGAAAAAAAAACCACAATTACACAGGGTGTTGCCAAATTCGACCAAAATATTAGAGGAATAATAGTAGGCAGCAAAGAGAGAACAAATCAGTATAGAACATCGGATCACAAACCACGTCGTTTAATCAGTGAAAATCCCGATAAGAGTAGCAGTAAGGAGGACGATGAGCCAGACGAGGGAAGTGGCCAAATAAATGTGGCGATTTGGGGAACCGAAGCAGGTTAAAGAAACCTGCAACTATTTGCAAATTTTGATCTATCCCGGAGTTACTTTCGGGAGTACTGACCACTGCGCACCAGAACGTGTGGTTCATGCATGATGATGCTCCAGCACAATTTTTGATTTCGGGGTTCAACCACTTCCATGCTACATATCTCGGGAGGTGGATTGGACTCGGTGGACCTGTTACTTAGCGTCGACGCTCCTCGGACCTCACGCCTTTGGATTTGCTCTTCTGCTGCCAATTAAAATCGCTTGTGTACGAAAGGCCGGTGGCTAGAGTAGAGGATTTCGCGTAACGGATCATCGTCGATTCACAGCTTACATCACCAGCACTCCGGATTTGTTTGAACGCTTTCAGCAATTCTTCGCCCGTTGGTATTAGCTGGGCAATGATCTACGCAACTCAATTTCGAACAGTTCCTGTGATAATCACGTGTGGCATTCCCGACCTCGAGAGCGATGCACTGGTGGTATTGTAAACATGATTTACGTCTAATAAATGTATTTCTTACGTCTCTTTGTCCCTATTCATTCGTCGATATCACACCTTTCATAACTGTTTTTGCAAATTACTTTGACTATACGTTGTTCGCGACCCCATGTTCTATGTTGATTCGTTGTTCCCATGCTGCCTACTATCACCCCTCTGAATTTTCCGGTCGAATTCGACAACATCCTGTGTATCAAAATATTAAGTTAATTTTTCAAATAAACCTCTACTTTTATAAATTTTTAATTTGTCTTTTAATCAGAAAGAAAATATTTATTTCATAAAATTGTACAATAGAATTTAATTTGAATTTTATTCGATTAACCGGTTCTTGGAAATCGCAAACTTAGCATCAAATAAATGCAGTTTTAGAATAATTATTTACAAATTTGCGTAATGTGTTACCCATTAACAAAAAACTCACAATACATGCATTATCTCAAAACAAAATCAAAATTGTGTTTTTAAAGAAATATATCACGGAGTGAAATACATTGCCGCGGGGGCTAAGCCGCGGTGATATGCCGGTGCGATAATGTTCTATTAAAGGCAAAGTTGTGGAGTGCACCGATATTTGCTCCAGATGAAGGCTGCGTTAAACGAGAGCTGGAACAATGCTGGGGCGCAGGTGCTGACTGGAATTGGAGATACTGTTGAAGTTATATCCTGTCTCTGCGTTAGTGTTGTTTCTTCTGGGATTCCAGAGCCTCTTTAAAGGGGAAATACGTCCCGCCCATGAAAGTGACACGTGATGTAAAGTCACTTCTGTTTGGACGTATTCCGTAAAACCGTTCTTCCATTGGTCGAAAGTTCCCCTTCGCGAGGTGTACTTGGAAACCGTGGTTTGGCGTGGGAACCATGCGGCACCTTACTGTCGGCTATATCAAGGAAGGTCAAAGGTTGACTTCCCTTAGGACATCGGCGCTGGGGTGTCCACCCTGGGATACTTTCCCACGAGAAACTGCTTGACCGTCGAGACGTCACTCCTTCCCGACGGGAAATGGGTCTTTCATGGACACCGCCACATACTCCACCTCCAGTATCATCATGATGATACGAAATAATCAGGGAAGTGAATACGACGACCAGAGCGAGTTTTCCGAAGGTTTGGCTTGGTCTCTGTATCGCTCTTTTCTATGTGAAGAGTATCGTCCACATTATGCGTAAACGCAGATTTCAGCCTATCAATTGAGATCGATGTAGGCTTGCCGTGAATGTTCACTTTGTAAAACTTATCACTGCGTTTGATAACAGGGTACGGACCGTCATAAGGTGCTTGAAGTGGTCGACGAACTTAATCTCGTCTCACAAACACGTGTGTACACATGTGTAGCTCGCTGAGCACAAAAATAGTTTGCTAACCCCGCGAACGTGGGTTTTGGGTTGTAGATGCTGTCGAAGCTAGATTATGTCTCTGCATTAGTGTTGTTTCTCCTGGGATTCCAGAGCCTTTTTAAAGGTGGAATACGTCCCGCCCACGAAAGTGACACGTGATGCATAGTCATTTCTGTGTGGACGTATTCCGTGAAACCGTTCTTCCATTGGTCGAAAGTTCCCTTTCGCGCGGTGTACTTTGAAACCGTGGTCTTGCATGGGAACCGTGCGTTACCTTACTGTCGGCTAGATCAAGGAAGGTCAAAGGTTGACTTCCCTTAGGACATCGGCACGGGGGTGTCCACCCTGGGATACTTTCCCACGAGAAACTGCTTGACCGTCGAGACGTCACTTGTTCCCGACGGGAAGTGGGTTTTTGATGGACACCACCGCAACATTAATAAAACCAGAAATAAAATAAATTGTGCTCTTTTTTTCATATGAACGAAGTACTCCTGATTAGAAAAATCCAAAATCTTCATGAAGGTTTAAAGCTTTATCGAACATATAACTAAGAAAAACATTTAACGTTTGTTTCTATATTTGATTATCTCAAATTCTGTCCAATACATATGCGGAAGAAACTAATTTCTGTGCCAAATGCTACCCGAAACAAATGTCATGCCATAAAATTTTTATTTCTAACATCCATATCTTCTCATCAGTGGCAATGTCTACCAATGTATCGGAGATGCATCAATTACCTTAGTGACAAAATAGAAAATACACCGGATCTCGGAAATTTGTGTTTGAAGTCAGCATCGCATATTTTTCTTCGGTTTTCTAATGAATAAATTAACTTCACACACCCACACACAAATTACGTATCAGTAATTCGATTCAAGATGAGTAATTAATTTTTTTCTTATTCCTTATTGCTCAATGATTTCTCTGTTAGGATTTGGAATGTTCAAAATCCATTCACAGATCGGAATTTACTCTTGGAAATATATAATAAATAATCAGTCGCGCCACTAATGTATTAGAAAAAAACATATGTATACATATATATATATATATATATATATATATATAATCAACTAGAGCGTTATATATTCTATAAAAATGTGCTCTGTCTGGAAATATTTCTGAATAGAAAAATAACATATAGAAAAACTTATGTGAGAGATAGTTTATTACAACTAGAGAAAGAGAAGGAGCTCAAAAGAGATAAAAATATGCTTGTTTCTTATGTTTCTTGGTTCAAATAATATCTGTATAATCTTAAAAATTTCTCTTAATTAATATTATAATTTTGTTTTAAAAAGTATTGTTCAAATAAGGAAAAACTCAGGTTTAAACTATTAAATGCATAAAGCTTTATATATTGGAACGTAAGCGCAGAGTTAATTAAAAACTTTTTAAAAAAAGATTATTTAATACTTAGTAAGAGATATTAATTAATATAATACTTTTATAAATATTAATCTTTGTAACTTTTTTTATTGTAATAAATAAAATTTCATTGCAGCTTTAGCTTTTTTTTTGAAAAACTTTTATACGTTTTACTTTTTAAAATAGAAATACATTGATCAAAATAATGAACAAATGGAAATTTTAATAATTAAAAAAAAATTAATTTGATTAAAATGAGCTCGATATATAAGTAACAAAAACAGATACTTCTTAAAAAGAGCTTAAATTAAATAAGTTTTTGTTATAAGAAAATGAAGCAAATTTTGTGTGTTTAATCTTCCTATTAACAACTGATGAACCTTGTGTTTTTTTTATAATGTGTTTGTTTTTGTTAGTGTTTATGCTCACTATATTATATTTTTGTTTGGTAAAGAGAGATTAAGGTATAAATGAAAACATTATAAATGTAATTACTGAATAGAAAAGTATAGACTTCCTTTAAAATGCTTTAACAAGAAATGAAATTTCTTATTTTTCAGTTAAAATATCCATAGTTTATTCTAGAATTTTGTCCCGAGCGTTTCTCGAATGTATTTATATGTTTGGTTAAGAATGGATAAACATAAATTTTGTTAATCACTTTTAATTTAATTGCATATTGTATCTTTTTTGTTAGATATTTTCAATAATGTTATCTTTTTTCCCCGCGAGAATTTAAAATATTAAGACTACCAATTATTGCTATGAAAATACAGAGAGTATATTAAAAAGCGTATTAAAATTAATAGGTGGTTGTATTTATATTTAAAGTCAATGGATTTCTGCGGAGAGATACTCAGGTTGTTTCAGCTTAGCTTCTATTTCTACAGAATTTTCAATACGTATACCGTAATTAAAAAATTTTGGCGTTATGATTAAAAACATTTTCTTTAAATTACTTTTTACTGGTAAGAGTTTTGATGTTTAGAGGGGACATTTTTTGAAATTGCTAAATTGATGTATAACGGTTACCTTAACATACGCGTTTGGTATATATGAGTATTTCCTATTCAGAAAGAAATGGCTTGCAATTGTGTGTAAAAGCATTTGAGTCAGTGTTGAGGTTCATGGCGCAAGAGACAGTTTTATCTAAGCTGCGACAAATTTTTGTTAAAATAATAAAAACATAAAACATTAAAAGTTTGATAAAATAAATTTTATTAGTAAAAGGTAAAGTATCAAACTAAGTACAAAAATCTAGTTTTAAAGATACAATCAAACAAATTTGTAAAAGCATTTGAAGCTTAACTTATTCATTTTTATTATAAAAAAAAGGAAGCATTGTTCTAAGGAAATTTTGATTTTCGACATTTAATGGTAAAATACAAAATTCACACCCCTACACGGCGGGCCTTCAGCAGTACTAGGTTCGAACTTATGACACGCCGGCCACGAGTCTATTACCTTGACTACTGTGCTACCGTGGTCATGGAGGGAATTGGGAATAATCTTCTGTTTGATCTGTCTTTATATATAAGAATTTCTATAATACCTCTCCAAAACAAAAAGTACAATATAAAGAAAAATCGTAGCTTATTGAGCAAGCAGTACAGAAAAAGTGACACTAATTATTTTGCATGTATAAAACTGTTCACGAAAATATGAAATAGGTACAGAAGAACAATTAGTAAAATAACAAAAATGATATTGAGACAACTCATGAACCGCAGTGAATTATTCAGCCTGCTCCGTCAAGAGATTAGAGATCTCAAATCGCTCCAGATGGCATTCAGCGCCAGTATAAAAAGGCTCATTTCCCGCGAAGTAAACTGGAATTTATTAGGGCAGGGGCGCTCTTTTTATGACTGACAACAAAGGTGGAGGCATCATAAACGGCTTCTCTCGTTACGGATGAGCTATCTGGGGCGCATTATCGCAGCGCGAGGGGAAATTTTTTAATAACCTTTGCTTCGCCATGACCGAGATTAAAGTTGAGCAGTAGGAGACCATAAAAAATATCACCAGTTTGTTCGCTCTTCTGAGTTATTCCTTACTTCTGGTACATGGATAAGCATCCAATAAATATTGAAATTATGTAAGATCTCTTGTACCATTTCAACCTATAAGTAATGTGCTTATCTAAGGGTCATATATTTTTATATACTTATGTGTTTTCTGATGTAAAACTTCTGCAGTTAAGCAAATAACAAAGTAAAATAAATGTTTCTGACATATTTTCAGCATACATAATTCTTTGCATAGAGCACAATGTCCTCCAATTGATAATCAAGTATATAAAACTGGTATCTTAAAAGGAAAAATATATCTGCCTGATTCCGTTTGTTAACCCCCATTTAACCGCCGTGTAAAAGAAACCGATGAATGTGAAATCAGTCGAGGCTCAATGATCTATCGTTGCTGTCTTCAGTTAACTATAGAAAAGTGGTGCCTGATCAGGTGTCGTCTTTGTCACTTGGCCGAGTTCAAAATCGCGAGATCCGTCGCCAAAAGCCCTCGTGTTGCTTTATAAGGCGACATTAATATAACTCTCCCTCTCTCAGCCGCTTTTATGCAGACTGCAACTGGATGGATAAAATGTCAATTAAGACAGCGCATGTCACTCAAACCATGAGTGAGTGAGTGAATATTTACGTCGCACTGTTCAGCTACTTGAGAGCTTTTGGCAACGGACCTCATAATTTTGATCCATGGGCAAGTGATGAGTCATTCAAACCATAAAGACCTCGTTTAGATTTGAAGTATGAGTTTGACAATCAACCAATCAATCAATGCCGCCAATACTTTATCGCCAATTTAGAGTAAATAAATTTTTTAAAAGGAATACAACGCCGTTTTCTAAAATTCTCTAGAGCAGCGTTTCTCAAACTGTGGGGCGTGCCCTCCCCCCCAGGGGTATTTATCCTGGGTGAGAAACGCGAGCATATCAAAAATCGAAAACAAAGATTTTTCTTAAAAAATTATTAATTTACTGAAAGAAAGCAAAAAACAAAATACATTATGATATAATCAAAAAATAAAATATACATTTACATTATTATAACACTTATAAATGTATCAGCACTACACACAATGTATATGAAAATTAATTTAACAATACCAAGTCAAGAACCACTTTAATAATTACCAGAGAGTCCATGGGCTTGTTATACAAAATATTATATACATAATTTAGTAATCTTGATAATTTGTACAATTTATAATTAAAATCGTATTGCCGCTTTAGCGTCAAAGTATATTATTGAATTAAGTACATTGTTATTTTATAGAAGGTGTGCGGTGAAAATTATGGTTATATAAAAATTGAGTCGTCAATATTGAAAGTTTGAGAAATACTGCTCAATGGAATTGGGAAAGCCTGATAGTCACAAGTGGTGAATTAGGATCCTGAGAATCCAACTAAAGTCCACAAACGGAACATGATTTGTCGGTAAGCCAAACCCAGCTTCATGGCATGGGCATGAAGATTTGTGAATGAAAACCAAGAGCAGGAATCATGTCCATCATTATCTCATGATTCGAAATTTGAAGACCCTTTGTTCAAGTTCCAATGTTCTGCTCTGATGTTATGTGTAGTTTAGAAAAAATAAAATAAACAACCCGTAAATCCTAAAAAGAATCGAAAGGAAATTTTGAAAAAAAAATTAAAGTCAAAAGCTCTGTATGTATATGTATTTTAAATCCGACGAAATAGCATTGTTGTTTCTGAGACCACGTGATCGACATTAACATTAAATTGAGGCCCAAGAAATTCGTCATGAAAACAGGGCTAGTTTCTTAAGTCTGTCGTTAGCAGCAACTTTAAACACCATGCAGGTGACTGTACGGTTTGTTTCGGGTTCACCCCAATTTTGAGGAAGAACACCATGGGCTCTCTCTTTCCAATTCACCAACCACTCGAGAGGACTTGTAGTTCGACGAATATTCAGTGTCCCCTTGCCGCACAAGAATTAAGCATTTACAAATATCTATGCCTCCTTTGGAATTCGAACCTATATTTTATGGCACAGCAGTCAGCGTCACTAAGCGTTATAATGGACGGGCGACAATCAAATCCTATCATATTCGTATTTATTATTCTAAGTGACTACGGTAGCCTAGTGGTCAAGATAACGGATTCATGGCTGGCGTGTCATTATTTCAATCCTAGTATCGCTAAAGACCCCACCCCTCGTGTAGAGGGTGCCCGATGCACGTTAAATATACTGAGGCTCAAATGTCCACCCATTGGTGTGGAGGTTAGGAGAGAGTGGTATCAACTCAGATGTCATACTCGTCACTTGACCATGGTTCAAAATGACGAGGTCCGTCGCCCAAGGCCCTTGCTGAATAATCGTGACGTTCATATTCACTCACTCATGTATTATTTTTTTATGAAATTATTTACAAATAGTTTATTTTACAAAAAAATTTCAATATTATATATATATATATATATACGGATATTTTTGAAACGTAAAATAACATTTATTTCATTACCATACACATAACATCGATATACCTCCATTATTTTACTTGTCTACATAAATATACCTACGTAAGAAACAAATTTCCTCTTATGCCCCGACACCGCAAAATGTGGACGACTTGTCCAAGCCACCGTGAGACGAGAAGAAAACTCGAGGAGTGTCAACCGCCCCTAAATTTCGGAGGTGGTTTTATTATTGTTTGTAGCTTTGTTCAGCCGATAATCGATGTTAGCGTCCCTCTCTCTTGCTCAATTATGAAAGGAGGGGAAAGAGTGCGCTAAACCGTAAAAACATAGGAGGGCAGCAATTCCGGACGGAGAGGAAAGGCTTACTTTGCATTCCGAGCCAGCGCTTTTTTTCTCTTCTCCACGCTGTCTGCTCGCATTTTATGGCGGTGCAGTTTCTTATTCCTTTCGGAGAAGAAAATGAGAAGTAGGAAAAGGTATTTATGGGTTCCCCAGTCCCCGAATGCATTTCTGTCTCTTTATTTGTGGTTACAGATAACTGTGAAGGGTATAATGGCTTTATTTCACGTTATGCTTAGACATTTTGAGTTTTGACAATTTGGATGCATACGTAAATCGGAATGTGTACCGGTACGTTACATGCCCGGATGAGAATAAAGATAAAATAGAAAATATATATTGCGCGTGCGAGAACTTAAAATAACATCTTGCGAAGTATAACGTTAATTTTTCTCTCGAAAGTTTTATTTCCGGATTCCTTCACTCTATATTGCTGTTCCCTGCTGGAAGTTATATAAGAAAAATGATATGTAAAAATATCAAAGAAAGCATTCGAATCAATTTCCAAACCCTTTTATTTGTATATACAAATCTAGGAGAGAAATATTTTCATACAACAAATTTTAGTACAGAAGAGATTAAAAAGCACTCTGTGTGTGTATTTCTAACATAAAGTTGTAATTATAAATGGTGAGAAGAGGATCGAAATAGACTGTTTAACACCTGATTTTTATATTTGCATTAATAACATATGTATTTTTTTTTTCGATTTCGCAACATTTTATGCCCATTGTTTACTGAACATTTTTTAAATGTATTTTACAGGACAAGAATCCAAATCATAATTATTATTAACATATCGTTTAGTAATTTTACAATAAAAATTACTAAACGAAAAGTTTATACTTCTCTTTAAAACTAGTAAAAATCTGTTGAAAATATCTCAACATTAACGAAGATTCTAAATTTATGATTGATATTTCTAAAAATAACGATTAAAATTTTAGAAAATATTAATTTCTTTTTAGAAAAGAGAAGAATGTTTTTTTTGAACAATTCGTCGGCTGCGGTACTTGAGGTGTCATTGTCATAAACTTGCAGCAAAGGTTTATATTGTCGAATCAGAGGTTTGAATCCTGATGCCGCTAAATACCCTTTGGGAAGAGAGGCTGATGCGAAAAGAATCTGTCCAAGCCTTAAGTCATTACGTTTGTATGATATGGAAGTTTAGAAAGTAATATACGAACTTAAGTTTCATCCTCGTCACTTGGATGTGGTTCAAAATTAGAGGGGCACCAGCATCAGCGCTCGTGTTACTTTTAAAAACGACGTTAATAATCAAATACACGAAAATCTCAGTAATGCTCACATATTTTAAACCCAAATCCAAAAAATAAAAGGGAATATCAGAAAAAAAATTGTGTATCAAATTATTCATGAAGTGTTTATGATATTTAGAAATACATTGATGCTGAAAAAAGGAAATGAAAATTTTCGCAAATATGTTGTGAATTTATTTAACAAACTATTTTAAAGCAAATCTGAGCAGTTTCAAAACAACAAATCAATCAATCAATTAACTGTGTCGTGACTCAAAGCCACCCCTCAGACTACCATCTCTCCGTCCATCTGCAATTATTACTGGATGTGTAGGCAAACTTAAAGGATCAAAAGACATAATTGCAAATCACTATGTTTATTGATTCTTATTAACACAAAAGGATAGAAACACACAATTCAAATTTAAGAGAAACAAAATAAAGTGGAGTACGAAAAGGGGAATTACTACTAGCGAAATAAAATAATCGCAACTGAATCTATGAAAGCTAAAACACGCACAATTACAGCTACGCCACGTACGAATATTCACAATATTTTAAATCACTGACCTTATCTTTTATCATCGGCTGTTCCGTCGTGATAATATCTGCCTTGTTGACTGGTTAGGAGAATGGTGAAAGATCCACGCTCTGTAACACGGATTTTTACGAGCTTCAATCTACTTCTCCTAGTGTAGCTCCACACGTAACTGCTATCTACGAATGTCAACAACTGTGTGCTAACCTACCGATCTTCAATTAATTTAACTTCACTCTTCTATCTCTTCACTTTACTTAACTTCTTTAACTCGTTAAACCCGAACTTATATAATATATCTTATTTGCATCAATCACGCTTGGCTCCCGGTGGAGATTGGTTGAAATAAATAAATTTTCAAGAAAATAGAGAAGGTTAGTGGAAGACCGTATAGATCCGTCACAACTGTTTCACAGGAAATTTAATCATCAATATAAATTAACTTTCTTCCACCTAAACATTAACACAGCTGATAGACGAATCACGTACGCGAATAAATGAAATTTCATTCATTTCAGACGAAATGGAATCAAAGAACAAAATTATTTCTCGGATAAAATTGCCATCTAGTCTGAATATTTAATAGGGAGCACCAAAAGAAACACTTTCCGTTAAATTATTCTAGTAATGAACTCTGAATATGCTTATATATACAGCTATTTTTCTACAGTTTTAAAATATTTTATAAATAATTAATTGCGCAAAGAATCGTACTCAAAAATTAGAGAAGCAGTTTTTATGAGCTTATTTTCCCATTACATTCCATCATATTCAGAAAAGAATATAAAGGAAAAAATCCCATATTTTATACTATCTATGTATTCAAACACAAAAATATCTACCAAAAATATAATAGCATCAATACCTTCGCTTTAAACTAACACTGATAGTTGCAGAAAAATAATTTGTAAATGTGTATCTATTAGTTAAATATTTTACAAAGGTAAACGCGTTCCGAAGAATTTTTTTTTCTAGAAATCCTGTATAATTGGACTATATTTCTCTTTCGGTTTAAATAAATCAGCTAATTTTTTGACCATTAAAAGTACATTTAAAAATACTAGGCATACTTCATTAAAACGCATTAAATAAACCGTTGTCTTTAAAATTAAGGTTCAAAGTAAAAAAGTTTCATTTGACATTTTTTTGAATGAATCTATATATTCTACCAAGGCGAATGATGACAAAAGTAGTAAAATTCGTTGTTAAGTGGTAAGCTAAGTTGTGATCGTTTAAATGCCTAATAATGAATGATACGCTTATGTGAACCTTTACTTCATACGTTTAGTTTGAAAAACAGAAAAGAAAAAGAGGGGATGAGGGAATCACTTTTCGCTAAAAGAAAACGCGATGCAAACAAGACTCAATGGAAATATTTTGTTTATATGCATAAAAGAAATTTATGAGGAGAAATAAAAACTAAAAAAAGAAGATAGAAATGGAAAGAGAACTTATTTCCGAACAACTACACGAATTCGAGTTATTTATCTTGTTTCTAATGCATTTGACTTCATGTTTTCAACGCACTTTTACAACCTTATTGAGGTCTAAAAGCACTTCAAGTACCAAAGGGGGGGGATGGAATATTCAGTAAGTAGGCTTTTTAATCGAAATGAAATATCTGCTTGTTCGATGGACGAGGAAATAAAAAAACGCGGAGATGGATAGATAAAGAGAGAGAAGACGGAATTTGTTTTATGCGAATGCCTCCCGTGATCTGTTTACCTTCAAGAAAAATATTTTCAATTCAGACTTCAACGAGTTTTATTTATTTTTCCATTTATTCACCGCTCGAAAGCGAATGTAATTTTTGAATGAAGAAAAAGAAAAATAATATTCATTTTTTCCCCTCTGTTCTTTCTTGCTTTTCTTTGATATGAGAAACGTTTTAAAATTTGACTTCGTAATCCACTGGCAGTGCCTTTCTTTATGAGAACAACTGAATACGAAACGAGTTAAAATGGTTCTTTTGAAAAAGTATCTGCACTTGCGAATTGGAAGATTTTTTTTCAAAAAATCTGTTTTTTCCTCGTCAATTTCCTCGCTTAAGTGTTTCCTCTTTTTGCAGCAAGACAACCGCAATTATGAAATCCTTGTTTTAGAAAGAAGGACTCAAAAGTACAACGACTCGCAGTGCGTGCAGCCGCAAATTGGAGTTAAATTTCAGAAAATGACGAATCATTTTTTTTTTTTTGGTACAAAAGAGATTGTGGACGAAAGAACTTCTCTTAAGCAGAACATTATTTTGTTTTTACTTTATTTTCCCATTTTCTAATGTTTGCAAAATGAAATTTTAAGAAAAATGCCTTACTTTTTTTTAGAAAAAAAAAGCAAGACACTTCGTCAGTGTTAAGCAAGCTTTAATAATAAGTGCTTTGGTTTTACGTATCTCATCAAAACCATTACGAAAAAAAAGTTCTTGCATCCTTTTTTTAAATAAATCTTCTGAGTTTATTAAATAGATGCAAAAATAAACAAAATATTAACTTTAAATAAAAAATGGAATGTAATATGATATTTTATGTTCCTATAAACATGTTCTGGCATTATCAATAAAAGATTTTGAGTAGTAAACAGTTGTAAATCCCTCAGTATAATAATTTTGTGAGCATTTTCTAAATTTATTGATAAAAGCAGTTATATTTTTCGAATATCTATCTTAAATTATCACTCCATTATTATTAAAAATAAAACATATGATTAAATTACAACTTAGATATCGGAATTTTATAAAATAGCTCATGGAAAATTTCCCCTTAGTGATTGATTTTTTATTTACATAGTATTTTGAAGCCTCACGAGTCACCATGTAGAGGAGGGTGATGCACATCGAACCTGCCTAGGCTTAATGTCTTCCCATTGCGTGGTGTGGAAGTTAGGAAAGGGGGTGTTAGCTCAAGTGTCGTCCTCGTTCCTAGACTGAGTTTCAAAATCTCACAAAACTGTTTCGAATAATCCTCGTGCTCTTTTTGAGGGTGATGTTAATATTACTCTCACTCACTCCTTCGAAGCATAACGAGAAGCATCTCAGAATTTTGAACCTTGTTCAAGTTCCGCGTCCTGAGCTGGTTCCTTAATCTCCAAACTCACCCACAAACTAATGAGGAGTTCAATCCTTGACGAATTTTGTTCGTATCAGCTCTCCTTTACCCAGTGAATACTTAATATACAAAGATTCAACTCGGTAAAAGCAGTGACGATCAAAAGTTCTCGAGCATGACCATTCGGTTACCAGCGAAATGATTTTTGGCTAGAACAAACCTATCAATAGCCAATAACAGCCAATTCGACAACCAAATTTTAACCATTCTCAAATAATTCGGCCATTTCCAGGGAAATATTATGTACTTGACTTAAGATAAGCTTCACTAAGGTATTTCCTACAGTCAAATTACAACTGTAATGAAATAAAAAAGTTCCAAATTGTTATCGAATTTTATTTTACGTAAACACTTTCTTTTCAGTATTTAATAACTTTTCTTTAGTCAAATTAGTTTTAAATATTTGAAGCATTTTTTTTCACTGTATAACTTTGATCGAATTTAATAACTTTGGTTACCTTTGAGCCAAAGAACTCAAACTGTTTTTTTCTTCTTTCGCCTCGGAGGGAGGCCGCGGTAGCCGAGTGGTCTAGGCATCGGATCGTGGCTAGCAAGTCATGAGTTCGATCCCAGTACCACTGAAGACCCGCCGTGTAGGGGAGCGATGCACGTTAAATCTGTCGAGAGCTCAAACGTCCTCCCGTTGGTGTGGTGTGGTAGTTAGGAGAGGGGGTGCTAGCTCAGGTGTCGTCCGCGTCACTTGACCGTGGTTCAAAATGACACGGACCGTCCCCAAAAGCTCTTGTGTAGCTGAAAAGTGGGACGTTAATATTCACTCACTCATTCGCCTTGGAGGTCTACTCAATACAACCAATATATTTCTAATTTTGAGCCACGTTCAGATGAAAAGTTAAAAACTCTAGCCATCGCAAATTTCCACATGTCAGTGTTTTGAGTACTAGTAGATCAGACGCTCCTTATATTATATATACGAGTATTCCTTTATTTGTAAGGAAATATCTCGATATTTTTATAAATATTGAGAGTTTTATCGGTAAAATTTTTAAGCAAATATATCAAATGGAAATACTCTCAAAAATTTAAAATTACTTACCGTATATATTGTATTTCCGTCTAAATGCCGATAAATTTTGGAACTTTTTTCTAAGTTAAGTTAAGGGTGCTTATATAGGAAACTGCCTAGAAAATGTAGTTTGGAAAAACCTTTTTTTTTAAAAAAAATATTTAATGTTTTAATTTTTGGTCAGCTTTTATTCTAAAGAAAAAAAGTAAAGTCACACAAATCCTTGAAAATTAGTGTCAGAATGCGAGTTTCCCAATATTTTATAAAATTTACTTTCCCTCTTTGAGATGCTTGAATTTCTATGTTCATCATGCGGTAAACGTTTCATCCAGAACGTGAAACATAGGTCGATGATCACGTGCCGCATATGAATCTTCTTACCGAAATTTTTAATCCTTCACCAAAAAAAAAAAAAAAAAGCATATGAGCAGATTTTTTTAAACTGTGGGGCGCGCCCGCTAGGGAGGACGTGTTAACTCTCCGTGAGGGGCGCAAGCATATCGATAAATTGAAAACAAAAGACTTTTTTAAAAATTATAAATTTATTGAAAGTTAGCAAAGAGCAAAATACATTTTGACAAAATAAAAAAATAAAATGCATATTTACTCTGATATGATTTTCTTATAAATGTATAAAGACAGCAGAATGTATTGGGTAATTAATTTATCAATACTAAGTTAAGAATAATTAAATAATTACTATTGACTACCATGAGCTTATATACAAAATTGTATACAAAATACTTATCTTGATAATTTTTACAATTTATAATTAAGATCGTATTGTAACTTTAGTGTACGAGTACATTATTATTGCATAAAGTACATTGCTATTGCATGAGAAGGGGGGGGGGAGAGAATTAAGGTTTAAAATCGAGTCGCAAAAATTGAAAGTCTGAGAAGTACTGGCATAAAGTAAGATTATCAATGACAGTATTCAAGACAACAAAGACAAAAGGGAGAAAGTGTGTTATCTTCGCATGTAGGATTATCAGAAATAAAACTACAGACGTCGGAATTTTGATTTAAAATATTTGTTTGGAAAGTATTCCATGTTTTATTCACTTGGAATATATTTTTAATCTCATGAATTTTCACGTTTGATAACTAAGATATTTTAAACTCGACTTTCTTACGGGTTTTGACCTTCACAAGTAATTTTTTGAAAAAGAAATTTAATTTCGTTTAATACACGGATCTGTTTATATTCGGAAAAATATGGTATATTTGTAAACCATACTTTTCCTTTCTACATTTCGAAATGCACGAACTAATTTCCCACAGTTCTAAAATTAGAAGGTTCATAACAGAAAAGATATCAATACTGTCAGTACACGTTGTAAAAATCCTCTTCTTTCCGGAACTGCATTCTACAAAATGGTCCCCAGTTCATATCCTATATTGAGCAACTTGGTAAATAAAATGCCATGATGTTATTTGAAATTTATTATATCATTCCCAAAATTCCTTGACCAATCAGGATTCATATATTTATACAAACAAGCAATACAATCATAGTTCTAAAAAGTCTAGTCACAGAGCAGCAGAACAGAAAAAATCTAGTTTCCTTAACTAATAATGGGATCTTGTTTATTTTTGATACCCCATGTACGTGCATTTCCATTGAGGAATAGAGCATTCCCCCCCCCCCCCACCGTTGATTAGTGCCCAGCATTCCCGCTGCTTTACTTTTTGTTGATGGAGATATAAATAACCCCATTTTGCGCCGCTGCCATCAATAATCTTCATTCCAGGACACCCGAAGCGTGAGAGGCAATAAAAGCATCTACCGCTCCTTGCATTAGTTTCACATAATAAAATCCGAATTTTATGGATGGAAACTTTCGCGTGGTCATCATTTCTACTTCTGCCACTTCGAGCGTAGGTGTAGGCATTCGACCTTCACGGCGACCACATTTCTTTAAAAGATAGGGAAAAATTGAAGAATTCCTAGATGTGCAATTGTTTGTATTTATCAGTGGAAATATCCCCCAAAGTACCATCCGTCAGTTTTGGGCTCAGATGTCTCAATAAAAATTATAAGAGTGACTAAAATAGGAAGAAATACTTACAAAAACAAACCGTAAAAAAGTAAATAAGAGCTCGAACTGTTTGTAATATTCTTTAGTTTTTGCTCTGCCTTGAAAAAGATATATAACGACTTCATTCCATCCTCTTCAGCATTTTTTATTAAAAAAAAGAAAAAAAAACATCACTTTAATGTATTCAATATATTTCTAAATTTGTGTATTGAAGGAACAATAACACTTAGCGCATAATCCAGCGTATAGTGTGCATTTTAAAAGCAAGAAATAAAAATCGAAATTTATGGGGGCGTGTTATACAACGGGCGTAAAAATGATAGCTCTAAGAATACAGAAAATACGAGCAAATAAAAATTAGATTTCTACGTATGCGTGTGTTTGGCTCGATTTTGCAAATGCTTTTTTTTCACCTTCTAATACATATTTCATTTTCATGTTAAATTTACTTTGAATAGCTAACCGATATACACATCTGAAAGCTAAACTAATGAAGTTCATTCACATGTAATAAATGCCATGCCTCTGTTGCTGTCAGTCAACAGTTTCTTCATATTTTACTTAGAAGGGATCTAAAGATCTGCCGAACTAGAAGGTTGTTTGGATTCCATTAAACACGTGTGAACGCTTTCGCCCCAAACATATCTTCGGACACAATTTTGCACCGTTTTAGTATATTCCTCTTTCTTGAGCGCATGAATTAAAATATTTTTCGGAAAGAGATTTTGGCACTATTATTCTTTTGAACATAAACATGGATTTCATATTTTACTGTCCACTAAATAGAAGAGCATGAGAAATATTTCATGACCTGTTGCTTTTATGTGAGCCCCTTTAATCAAAAGTTAAAAGCATTGCACAAGTACATTTCAGGATTCTTCGTAAAAAAAAATGATGCGTTTTATACGGCGAATACACCTAAACATTAAAAAATACAACTTGAAAGAATCGATGCGCAACATTTATAAGCCGGAGTATGCGATACTAAATTAAGTGTTCTCCAACAACAGCTTATAAAAATGCACAGCTTCAATATGCTTCCCTAAGGAATACTTCTCAATGCAAAAGCAACCTAATGAGTTTAAAACTCTATCCTGTCAAAAAATGGGCAGTCATTTTGCCAATAGTAGCTTTATTTCATAATTTGGTACACTTAAATGAAGAAGAAAAATCAGCTGACAATATAAGTTGATTTGCAAAAGAAAGTTGCAATCAGATAGTTAATTTACTTTCAGCTTGTTCAAGTTCATCGTGACTGAGTCCATAAATATAGGCGTCACCAGATTTCCTTTAAATTCAAGTACCGTAAAATTCGGCGTATAACGCCCACCTATACCTCCAAGCTGCAATTTTGAATTTTTAGGTACATTTGCCGTATAGCGCGCACCTCCTTTTTTTACGAAGAAACCTGAAATGTACGTGCACAATGCTTTTATGTTTTGATGTCATTTTTTCGAGGTATTATTCCAAGCTTTAGGAAAAAAAATAGCATACGTCTAAAACTACAACACTTTAAGATCACAAGAGGAATGTTATTTCTTTCAAATCAACAGTATTTTGATACATATAGAAGTCTGACTTTTTTATATGCTTATCTTTTTTTTTCTTATTTTTAAAGCTCTCATTTTTATACCCGGCGTATAACGCTCACCATTAAATCTCAGTCTAATTTTTTGTGTTTTTATGGTAATTTGCAATTTTGAGTACAAAATTGAATAATTTGATAAACCTTTCAGGAGGAAAATTTAAATAATGAAATAAAAATTTTATTCAAAATTACAAAATATACGAGTTCTATTTCCCCAAAATGAATTGTAACTGTAATTTCCCTCGTCTGCTTGCCTGTTCCAAATTCGTAAAAACTGTTGCAGTAGACTGGAATCAAAAGAAAAATAAACCAGACGAGACGTCTTGTCCCTTCTAGACCCCAAATATGTTTTTTAATAAACTTATGGAATATTTGAATTATGGAAACACGATAAAATAGCTTAAAGTAGTTTCTTCATTGTTCAACTGTATTGAAGATAGAAATAAATTTAGAAAAGAGTTATGCAAAACAATAGACGGAGTGAGTAAGTATTTGGCTGACATCTTCCTATATTAAAGCAGAAAATTTCATTTAATTTTTGTTTCTTTTGAATTATTCACGGTGTCTGAGAGCTTGAAGAAAATAGCACTTTTTGTATTAAAGGAATAACTTTGTTTTCAGAAGGCTGAGGGAAACGGAGTGTAATTCTCTAAACGAAAATATAGAACTGAACTGACTCTATTTTCAAGAAAAAATTTAATTTTGTATGTACCGCAATCCGAAAAAAAATGAGTAATGAAACAGTTTCTTATAAAATTTCTAAAACTGAATGCCACACACTACTTCAAGATTTTTGGAATGTTTCTGTTCTAGTGCCGATCTCAAACTACAGTTCTTGTCTTTTGTCTGGTGTAAGTTTGAGAAACTTTTTTTCTTTTGGTAGGCAGAGTTTTTTCAGATAATTTAAGATTGTATATTTAAGTATGAAAATAAATTCTGTTTTCTCTCAAAATATTATTTGTTTTGTAAGACAGTTTTGAAAATAATTTTCTTTATTTATTACATTGTTATGATGAAAATGTGTTAAAATGTTTTTCTAATTTTTCTCCGAAATTGTTAGCGATTTTTATCTTTATTAATTTAAGTGGTCGCGGTAGCCGCGAGGTCATGGTCACAAACACGTGGTCGGAGTATCGCGGTTTTGGATCCTGGTACCTCTGAACATCCGTGTAGAGGAGCCGATGCTCGTTAAATCTGTCGAAGGTCAATGTTTCCAAGTTGGTATGGTGTGGTTATCAAAAGAGGTGGCTATTTGCTCAGGTGTCGTCACTTGACCGTGGTTCAAAAAAAAGTTCCATTGCCAAGAGCCCTCGTGTTGCTTTATACTGTGACGTTAATACATAAACCTCACTCCCTCTCTCTTAAGAAATATGAAAAAGAGGTTTTTAGCAAATAAAACTTCTTAAGACTTGTAATGCCGGGTGGTTCCTGCTTCTTTCTGAAACCCCTTGTCTACCCGCAGACCCGGCTAGATGCGTGGGAGAAACTGAATAATCACTAGACATGTTTCACTCTAATTAATTTATTGACACCAAAATATCAATCAGACACAATAACAATCTAATTAAGATAACCAATCAGATAGCAGAGCGCGGAGGTGAGATTCAAAAGCCCGGGGATAATAATACGGACCCTCAGCTGATTCCACGATAGCTTAAACACGCTCAATATAAGCTACGTTGCACACCAATAAGCTAACTTCTAATTAAACAAGGATTACAATACCTCTACTTTTATGAAGCTGATCCTACACTTGAAGCTTTGCAGGAGATCCTTATCTGGATTTAATCATTGTCGTTGGATCTAATATCAGTAATCCTTTTCATGGATAACTTCAAATACTCTAAAAATTCCACGATCCTTCACTCTTCGACTAACAAACTAATTCGCCAACTCACTTGCCAACCCGCGAACACAGAATTTATATAACATACCTCATTTGCATAATCACGCTTCCTTACTCAGCGAAAGTTGGTTGAAATAAATATTTTTCCCCGGAAGAATACCAAGGGAATTAGTAGAGCTGCGTATAGATCCGTCACCGATTTACTTCTCATAAAGATATAAATTATGAATTTATACAACATTCTTTGTTATTTACACCTTTTACTAAGATTTTTTAGTTTTTCAAATAAAACAATCTGATATACATTCAAAACTATATTTTATTTAGAACTTTAACATAAATCCCCACATTAACATAAACCTAAGAGCAGATGTTTCTTTTTGTATAGATCATAGAAATATATTAAAGTCTCAAACAAAACTCTTTACAAAAGTACCGTCTTTATAATATCCTTCCAGTCAATTGAAAGGGCATCTAGTTTAAAACTGCAGCGAATAATTTATTGTGCATCATCAGCATGCGAATTGTTTCGGTATGAATTCATCCATATCCAAAGTCACACTGGTCTCGACACTGTTAAATAAATTTCTGCACGGAAACAATTTCAGTATGAACTAACATATGCAATTTAAAACAACGCATTATAATGGTCCTTTTGGTAAGGCGACACAGTCGTTGATTGCGCGCAGCCGAATTGATTCTGGTTGCGAGGGACATTGTTCATATGCATGAGATCTGCCCTCCCCATGGTATTTGGGGCAATGTTATGCAAAATTTGGCGAAATCGCAACCTCCGAAGCGCCGGGCGGAAAATTAAACCCTAATTCCTGACCGTCACTCAGAGCGATGGGAAAGATTATGATATTGGAAGGCGGCGCCCTTAAAATCCCATTCCGCAACTCTAATTGGCTGCATTCGGTTCGAGTGCCCGGGGTCGAACTTTCATCAAGGGTGTGCACAAATATGCATAATACACCAGGATAATTTATTAAGAAATGCTGTTTCTAACACGCACGTGTGACATTTTGGAATATCAATATAGATGGAATTAAAAGAAATTTCTTAAATAAAATCATACAAAATAATAATTATAGTGGACATTGTGTATATATATGTGTGTGTGTGTTAAAATTAAATACCGACTTATAATTACCAAAGTTTCAATGATGAGACAGAGTATCAAACAATACAAAGTACAATATTATAACTTTCTAGCTTTATTGAAAATTATCGTATATGTATGCATGAGCAATTCCTTATATGTGGTGTTATTCATGGTGTTTGCTTTTCTAAACATGACGTAAATTCAGCTAAAAATCATATATAATCAGATGAAGAAAATTTGTGAAAATTTTTTGAGTTGCTAATTATTCAGCCTTTATGATAATGCAATAACAAAACTTGTAACTGCGATGAAGGTTCTTGTCATTTAGGTTTAACAACTGCGAAACGAAAACAACAACTCCACTGGGACCACATTTTTTCAAATCCCAGACCTCATAACGCGAGAATGAGATGCTTTGTGTGACTGTTAGTTACCCATTATACTATGCAAACACATTTTGTAATAATGTGCTTCTTACTTGGAACTCATGTCCGTGGTTGACGAATTGTTACGGTCAGAAACTCTCGGACGAAGAGTCATAAGTTCTAGTTCAGGAACCGTTAAACACCCGCCATGTAGAGTGTCTGATGCACGCTAAATCTGTCGGAGTCGTCACAATCACGTGGTGAGTAGAGTACCAACTTAAGAACCGTTCTCGTCACTTGACCCAGCTTCAGAAATACAGTGTTCAACACCTATATACCTCTCGCGTTGCTTTAAAGCGCCACGCTAGTAAAAAAAAAGAAAGAAATCTTAGCTGGAAGCCACAACCTTAGAAGTTCATGTCTTTTTCTGTAGGTTGCTCAATTATTTTGTTTCGTATAGAAATAAAAATTTATTCTTCAAAGTATGTAAGTAATTCTGGCTCATCACTAAACATATTTTAGAATTTCATTGTTTTGCATTGAAATTGTGGGTGCGAATCGTGATGCCACAAAGGACTTGTAAAGTAGTGGGATTTATGCGAGTTTAATTTGTTGAGGCTCAAAGAACTCATGCGTAGTGTTGAATGTGAAGAGGGTGTGTCGGTTGAGGTATGATTAACATCACTTCAACGAGTTATAAAATAGTAAAAAAATGTGTAATAATTATTGGTAAAACGATCAACAAAATAACTTTATACTTACTCTGACAGTAATAGAAAGTACAATCGACTTGTAGAACTCGTTAATTATATCATGGTAGCAGATATGAGAGTCCAATAACATATCACATTTTCACTCTAAGAATGTTTTATGAAGTGTACTCTGAAATATGTTAATATATATTAGTTTCTGAATACAAATTTAGTGAGGATAGGCTCAAAACTATTCGGATATTCTGAAGTTAAATGTTTGATATCGATGGAATGCTAATTAAATTTCATGGAGTGTAAAAACCACATTTAACGGTGAATTAGTTTTATAGCAATGTATCAATTGCTATTATCTGACATAAACACGAACTCTGCTTAAGAGTAATCACTGTACTATGAAGAAGTTCAACGCCTGGCACAATATGCAACATAAATGGAGACAATCCATCTCAAAAAGCCTATGCACTATCTTCCAATAAGTAACTGGATACCTGTGATATAAAAGCACTAAACAAAATTTATTTATATTCAGTAGTTCGTAGAGCCTATTACCGGAAGCAATTACAGCCTTAAAGCTCCTGGGTATGCTTTGCACAAGTGTTTGGAATGATGGATACAGTAGTATTTTCTTCTGTTGGGCTTGGAGAAGACATGGATGTTTGTTTACCAATTTTCAACGCTTGGTGCACCTCTTAATTCAGCGACCAAACTCGTCCCAGAGGTTTTCTCTATAGGATTAACGACTGAACTCTGGGCAGGCAAGTCCAGTCGTCACACCCCATTATAATCATAGCATTCCATGGTGAGCCTCGCAACATGACTTGTGGCGTATTCATGCTAGAAGTAACAATAATCCAACCTTTAAAACTGCTACAGCGTAGGAACCATACGGCGTTGAGCTGGGGGTCAAGTGTCCCACTCCATGCCACACGGAACATCCCAACCTTAATTCTACATTTTGTAATCAAAGGTAATCACCGGATTTTGTAATCAAAGTCTTATGGTCGGCAGCATGACCATGGAAACCAAATAAATGCGTTTCCTCGTGGATGATATTTATCAAAACAACAGTCACGGTTTCTTGTTGGAACTCTTGAAGTATGTGGGCTATCAGTTTGATGTGGGTTTTCCGAATTTTTTTGGATAGTACTTGTCAGTATATTTCTTTTAGTTTCGTGAGTCCTTCGGGTAGAAGCCCATTCGAAAATCATCACTCCCCTTCTACTTTTTAATCACAAAAGCCACTGTCGATTTTGGAATGTTTAACTCACAGGATATGTCACTTAAGAATTGGCCATTTCTATGATATACAACAAATACGCCATTTTCAAAGTCAGACAACTCTGAATTTCGCAGCATCTTACAAACAGCTAATAACAATGCTGTTTCCTGCACATCTAAGTTCAGAAGGCATGGTATACATCAGGATCACAGATATTCTGATTTGCATAGACGTCCAAATACTTATTGGCAGAGAATGCTGAAGGAAACTGAAATTTCTTAGGTATGCAATATGGTCCTAGTATCCACACCATAATAAGTTTTACTTGTAAGTCGATATTTAAATCGAATTTTTGGTGTGAATAATTGTTTTGTTAAAGTCCCGTCGGGACGAATAATGAATATTGCTGCGAAATAAACTGGAGAGAGTGTCAAAATACTTATGTGGTGCAGTACGTAATTAGAACACATAACAACCCATTTGATAGTCTGGAGGCCATGGTTCTAAGCTGCAAAATTTATCTTCTTTTGACACTGGGGTCTGTTTAGTTTGTTCTCGTTTTCGTATTTTGGCAAGCAATAAGTTTTTATTTTGAAAGATTTATTGGTGATTACACAGAAAAAGGTTTTGGCTCTAAGTTAATTTAGACTGATTTTACAACTAAATATACCTAGAATGTCAACTGGTGTTGTTTCGACAGCAAGGCAATTTATCATTTATAAATAGCTGTCGTTCAACACAAAAGATATGTAACTACTGTAAGAAATCCGGTGTATAACGCACACCCTCTTTTTCTTTTACGAAGAAACTTGAAATGTACGAGTGAAATGCTCTTAAATTTGGAAGTCATTTATTCGAGGTATTATTTCAAACTTAAGAAAAAAATAGTATACTTCTAAAACTATAACCCTAATGTTCATAAGGAATACCATTTCATTTAAAAAATATTTCGATCTATGTAGAAGTCTATGCTCACCCTTTTATTTTTAAAGCTGTCATTTTCATACCCGGCGTAACACGCGCACCCGTAAATTTGGATCACATTTATTTCTTGTTAAAAGGGCGCGTTATACATCGAAATTTACGGTAAGTAGATGCCATTAGTAAAACAAACTTCCCAAAGTTGTATCACCTATTTATTTCACCTTAAATGTGCACTGTTATTGTTTTCACAGAGGAAATGAATCAGTTATACTGAAACTGTTGTATCAAAGTTTTTCGTTACATAGTATTTGCTTATACACTCATAAAAAAAATTTCATGCGATTTTCGGAGCTTGTGCAGAGTAGACCTCCTGAAAGGATGACTGGTAGAAAGGGTCTATGTCATGATGAAACTGCTAATTTGTTGCGAGAGCTTTTTGAGATTGAATCGGTTGGTGGTGTTCTAATTTAGATTCCGATGAAGACATAAGATTGCGTGAAAGTGACTGCAAAGAACCTGAAGAAAAAGCAGATGAAATTTTGATAATATTCCATTAAATCCCAATATTTGTCGTTAGGGATGGCATAGAATAGATACCGCATAATAGTAATGTTCTTGGCCAATTTGCGACAAAGCAGTGGTCCAATAATTTTCCCGAAACATAATGTCAGTGAGTTTTTTTTATATAAAAGGTCATAATATATGATAATTACATGAAATAATATTAAAAAAAGTCTTAAAACTAAACCTTATTGAATTGTAGTCTAGCATTTTTTTTATTTATTACAATTTGTCTGTATATTTTATATCGCTTTATGTGTCGAAACGACACCGGTGGACGTTTAAGATTACTCGAAATCCCGGACGCGTTCTAGTGTTGATTAAAAATTATCCAATAAATATACCTATTTTTCTTCTTAAAATCAACAACTTTCAACTTCTAAGTGTTGGAAGTTTAAGTCTTAATCATACATAATCTTTAAATCATACAATAAAAACCTACAGAAAATAAGAAATATAAAAATCAAGAGTGTCAATAAATATATACAATCATGATGATGCATTTTCACAAATTTTTTTATTAAAACAATATGAAATGGTTGTTTTAAAAATACTTCTTACGACTCGTGCAAATATTCCATATCATTATGCCACGAGGTAACATGGTTTAAATAAACAAGTATGAACGACTTGTCGATGGTAACAACATCCTTTAAAATGCCAGGAACTTTACTGAGCTCAAGTGCATCTTAAAAATATCCTGAATAAAATGTGAGTTAAAACCACCTCCTCGAATGTATCGTTAACAAACGGCCAGCGCACTACAGAGGAAGTGAAATCTCCGAATGAGGACGCGCATTTGTTTCGATTTACCTTCTCTTTTTAAAGGCTTCCCGCAGTTCATTAAGCAGTATATTTAATATGCAAATACCAGGATTTTAAAGCAGCGCGCAAAAACCGATGCCCTGTCTCCGCCATTAAAGCGAAAGTAATGACCGCGTCTCCGACAATCGTTGCTCTCGTTTAGGGGAAAAATTTGCATTCAATTTGCATTCGGATTAAAAGGGTATCGGCACAATTTACAGTGTTCCTCCGCCTTGCGATCGGCCGTTGAAAACTAATTCATAAATGTAAATCTTCGGGGATGAGCATAAATTTACACTGTGTAATTGAGTGCGTTCGCCCTTATCAGATGAGGCGCGTGCATTAAATGGATTATGAAGGGGCGGCATGCGATAAGCAGGGAGGAATTCACTTTTATGAGGCACCGACAATTGATAGTCGCGCAGTAATCATCACTCGCAGTGATTCCGTGATCAGCATCCGAGACAGGGAAGAAATATTCACGTCTCCAAGGTATTTCCCGCTCCAAGGCTCTGCCTAGAGACACGAGCGAAGTGGGTGCTGCGCAGTCGGTTGCAAGTTAAATTGGGTACGAAGGTGAGTGACTGAAAATTATCTTAACGTCGAACGGAAAGCTGCACAAAAGCTATTGGTGAAGGACCTCGTAATATTTAACCTCAGTTAAGTAACGAGGACAACACCTCAGCTAACTAATCCTCTCTAAACTACCACATCATCCCAACGGGAGGACGTTTGAGTCTTGCAAGATTTAACATGCATCTGCCACCTCTGTATTCGGGTCTTCCGTGGTTGCAGGCTCGAACTCGTGACACGAGTCCTTGACCTTAACCACATAGTCATGTCACCATGACTTTTCATACCAAGTGTAACGGACACGCGGTATGAATCCACATATTAGTTATTAAATTTTCTACTTAGCATAGTTTTTTTTAAAAAAATGATACAATTAATAATTGGATGCATTATTGTGGGAAGGAGAGATATAATATCTGAATGGCACTATTATATATTGTTTTAAAAAACGAGTGAAGGGACAAGTTATCAGAAATAAGGGAACCTTTCTTTTTAAAGAAATTTTTTTCTGAGAGGGGGAGGGAGATGATCATATATTTTGCATCCATTTCTGTTATATTTTTTATAATCTCATATATTAGCCAGACGTGAATATTTCTATAGACGTGAATATTCATTCGTATTCCTGCTATAAGAGATATTAAGTCAGGTGGTCATATTAGAATTTCATAAAATTTAAGCAGGAATTCTGCTATAAAATTCCTTTTTATATTCTCATGCCTACATGGGAGGATGTTAAGTTTTAGTATTAGCTTCCCGTGTTCGCATGAAATTAAAAACTTAATTCATTTCCAGATGATTCAGACATTCCTGAAAATTTAAAATCCGTTGCATCAGATGTTTTTCTAGTATTATATATATGCACTTATCTATAAATGTGCATTATTTTTTATCGAAAGATATTAAGGATTATCTTTCAACCTTTCTTTTGCTATAATATCACGTAAGTATTCGCACTAATAATCAAGCGAGTCATCATTTGTACCATGAACAATTATTAAAAAGTTCGAAGTTGCAGAGAAATGATATTGCTATTTCCCAATAAGAATTAGAAACCATGCTTGAAAAATTTGGCTTCCATCAAGTCATGATGTAGTAACTTTTTGTTGCATTAGAAAAGCAAAATTAATTTTTACCTAAGAAACATTTTTTAAACCGTTAGGAAATTCTGCAATAATAAATACAAACATACAGATATAAATAATTTTTGAAACGAAGGTAAAAATTGTAATTTGTTTACAGAGCCTTCGACTGAAAGAGATCTTAGCAGATTATCTTTCATAAAGGCTTCGAAGTGTGACTTAAGAAAAAATCAAAAAATTCATAATGGCTCTTTAGCAATAATAAGATTTTCCAATCATGAAAATCGATATAGATACTTAAATAATAATTCTCGTCTCACTTATTGCTAATATTCCGTTGTTACTTTTACGTAGTTAATACACAACGGTATTTCAAAAGAATAACTTTGTATTTTGTCTTGCAGGTGGTCGTGAGCACTCAGTGTCAGGAAAAGTGGGTGAATCCGTGGTGTTGCCTTGTGAAGTGGATTCCCATGGTTGCGGCCGCATCTACGTCATCACGTGGACCAAGCACATAGGAGATGAGTGGAGGCGCGTCTATCTGTACAGTGACACCCACTCGCGCCCCATGAACGCTTTTGCGGGCAGGGCCCACTTCGTTCTGCACAACAATTCCAACGCCGAACTGCACCTACGCGCACTTAGCGTGGCGGACGAGGGCACCTACAAGTGTGACGTCACTTACGTGCACGGGAAGTGCCCCTCCCTCACTTCACCAAGCTCTTCACCCTCAGTGAGTAGCTTCTTTTTTTTTTTGACTAGTGTTCATCACAGTATGGCGATTATTGGCGATTCTGAATGTGTATATGATTTTTTCACTTATATGCTAATCTGCACATTAACTGCTAGGCAATCTTCAAAGTGGAAAAAAGATTATTGAAGATTTCTGTTTAGTTAAGACAGGTAGTGCTAACAGAATAACACAATATAATTCTGTGCATCAGATACTATTGGATACCCTTTTTAGGTGATACGTGTGGAACTGCTATTGGTTCTTTCCCCTTACCCAATACTGTCGATTAAGATGCTATTGTTATTTAAGAGTATGTAATTTTTGCCCTACGTCAGAGTAAAATTCCGAATTTATAGTGAAAGCAAGATGTTGATTTTTTTTTGCTTCTATCCACATTATGCAAAGAAAGGGGATGTGTAGAAAATTATATAGAATTAACTTTTGGGACTTTAATAACTTGGAAAGCAATAATGTGAATATTATGGTAAAGGTAAAGTGCTTAAAACTGCTATTTAAAAATAAATCCAAAATTTATTGGAGCAAAATTCAAAAACTCCTGCATATCAACTATATATATATATAACTAGAACTTCTATAATCAACTAGATCACTTAACGGCTTTCAAACTTTCAGCTATATATATTTCCTAATGTTGTTATTGATAGTAACCAACTGACGATGTCAGATCGAAATTCACGAAATTCACCTCGGCAAAAGGCTAGAATAGGTCAGTGATTTTAGAGGCAGCCTTGAGCACCATGGGGCATTTTAAGTTCCATTCCACCCTCCAGTTTGTGGGAGTAGCCGGAGTACCTACCACCTCTCTTCCCCCCCCCACCAAAAACTCTAGAGGACTAATATATAGTGTCCCCATAATGCACAAGTACTATACAATTATGCTATATTTAGTTTGTAGTGGGTTTATTTCGTTAGCCAGTAAAGACTAAGAGCTAACAAACAAAACTGTTTATTCTTACAGAAACTACGAAAAGGGGACTACACAATGACACAAATACTATTCTAAGTTAAACATTTAAACGCGCGCCGTTGGCAAGTTACTTAAGTTCCTCTTTTTGGTACTCGTCCTGTCTCTGAACGCTTCCGTTATCCGTCTCTTCTGGTTATCGCCGCTCGCCTCCCTGTGAAGCGAGCTGCGTCACGTGTCAGACCGCCGTAAGTGAAGCCATCCCATGAGCCTTTCACATTTACAGATACCCATAATTTCTCTGAGATCTTAGCCCAGTCCCACTTTCTTTAAAATGGTTACGATTATCATTTTATCGAAATAACTGCCCACACACAAAGGTCTTACAACCTTGTGTTACCAGAGAAAATAAGGTTGAATTCACAAATTTCAATTCACCTTCTTGATAAACATTCTTAAGATTTGAGAGCATAATTAGAATGCAGCATCAAGCAATAATGACGAGAATTATGGTTTAATCATTTTGAAAGTTCCTGTCATGGAGAAACATATGCAACTTTCTAGCATGGTTTATTCTAGGAAGCCTCAAACGCATTTTTTATCGGAAGTCATTAATTGCGAAGTTTGAAAGCCTAGTGAAAAATAAACAGCCAAAGAACCTATATATAAACACTTCAGCAGAATAAGCGTTATAAACCGAATGGAAATACTTCCAAATTGCATAACCTAAACAATTATTTGTGTAGCCCGTTCTCTAATTCAGTCAATTGTTTCAATTCAGCTATCAATTTTTTTTCTTTTGCTGCCATTTCTGTTCTCATTAATGTATTAAATTCCCTTCTACTAGTACTCAATTATTCTAAATACAATATTAGATTAGATACCTCTGGTATTGACACGGATATTTTTAAAAGCCTTATGACGAATATTTTAAAGTTATGTAATTAATAGCTAAACTATTGAGACGAATTACAATTAAATACGTAACATCGCTCATTGTTTATAGTGTAACTAACATATTGAATGATAAGGCATTGATAAATAGAAAGAAAGAAAGAAAAGAAAATAATATTAAAACCGTACATATTACCTCAAATGAATTTTTTATTTGAAATTATCCTGGTGTTTTTCTCAAAGCCTAATGAAAATAAGAATGTAGGGAGCTTTATAAAAATTCTTTGCAAAAATGAAGTTGAGAAACTGAACAAAATACTTTAAAAATATAGGATGTAAAGAATTATCCTTGTTAAAACTCTAATTTAGTTATTGGTTTTAATTCTCTTTGATTCGTTGCAACTTGTCTGTGTGTGTTTGTTGTCATATAAATTAAATTTCCTTCGACGTAGAACTCAATCACTCCAATACAATATTTGACAAAATGTGTTTGGTGCTGACACGAATATTTTTAAAGGCCTTATTATACCAAAATATTTTAAAATTATTTTTTTTTATAATTAAGGTATCCGACAACCCTAAAATTGTGAATTTTCCAAAATTTGACATTTTTTATGATTTTATTTTATAGACCATTTTATTAGCTTTATGAAAATACCAATTTTATAATTTTCCATTCTCCAGAACAAAAACTACAAATGTTTTAGTAAAAGCAGACACCATTACTTTAAACAAGATGTCATACTTTAAAATGCGTTTCACACGAAATGAGTTGCTTTTTTTTAATTGCTTAGACGGAGACAGAGATTGTTAAAAAATGTTGAAAATAACTAACTGAAATTTTTTGTATATGTTCTGTATAATGGTAAAAGTGTTTTAACCTTCAGATTTATCAATCACTGTTTTATTACAAAATTTACAGTTCCTTTTGTTAATATTATCACTGTTATTTTTAGCAACTTTATATAATATGTAAATTAAAGTGCTCTAGTTTTTATAAAATTTAAAATATCTCTTACCTGAAGGTCATTTAAAAAATGAATAACATAGCAATACATCAGAATTGAAAAATGGGAAATTTGTTTATAAACTTTTGGTACAGAATGGGCTTCGTTTATGTTATTTTTTTGTGAATGTTTACCCATTTTTTCTAGAGTTTAGTAATAATAATTTCTTTTATAAAAATGTTCTAAAAAAATTTAAAAACCACAAAAAAATTCCCATATATTCATTTCTTTTAAAGAAAAGTTGCCGCAAGCAGTCGGATACCTTAAGCTATAGAGGCGCATTGCAATTGATTACATTATAAACTGTAAGGAATGCAGCGTTACTAAAACATGAAACAATAAGGGCATCGAGAAACAGAATGAAGGAAAGAGTATCGCAAAAGATGAAAACCGTATGTATTACCTAAAATGCATTTTGTATTTCAGTCCTTCAAATGCGAGAAGTACATACAATTTTGCTATCCTAAAACACATCTCGGAAGCAAAAAAGCAAAAGCCTAGATATTCATAGAGGCAGAGCAATTTGAAAATAAATCCTTTTTCTCGTATCTGAAAGCCTCGCGGACCCAATACTCTCAAGGGCTGACATCTCCTACCCCAACGCAGTGATGAAGACTTTGCATCTCTCGGGCCTATCACTTGCAGAGGAAGAAGGAAACCCGTTTACTTTGGCTTCGGAAAACCATTTATTTACATCACATCAAATCTCAAGAATAAAGTTTTCCCGTCCGAACATCCCCGGCATCGATCACGGCCCCGATGTAAGTGGAAAAGTACTATCGATTCACAAAACCGAAAACGCCGTCTCAATCGATAGACTGGCATCGATGGAAAAGACAATATAATCCACGCTCTCGAGACGCAATCACATTCAAGAAGTTGAATGATGACTGGGAAATATAAAGATCCAGAAAAGAGATCTTTTTTTTTTCGGCTCTTGATATTTCTTTGGAACCAAGGGTGAGGAGGGGGTGACCGCGAATGAGGGTATCGACTCCCTTCAGCGCCTTTTTCTTGCATTAGCGGCGAAACTGCGTTTAAATTTCTCGAGGGCCTCTCATCTTGTTTTCGACTTTTCCAATCGATGCTTCGCTGGAATTTCATTTCGATGGAATATCACCATCGACACATGCGACCGGTGTTCGAGAAAGCCACTTCACGGTTCAGCGTATCGATACTTCTTTACCACAAATAATTACTCCGCTGTCCCAGGAAGTGCGCGGCTTTTGATGTCCTCAGATATATTCAAGAGGACGAGTGATACCATCCACTGATTGTGAAAAGCGGCTATAAGCTTCAATCCAATAGAATTATTTCGGAGTGATAGATTTTTCTTTGCTTTTTTTCAGTCTTAGAAAAGAATTCCAAAAGAAATATACTTTACCTCTCATCTAATATTATTCAAAACGTTATATGAAGCTCACACATACGGGGGGAAAAAACCAGAAATACATGTATGAATTACTAAGCGAAATTATTATTTTTTTAAAAAATGACCGATTATACGGTCATAACATTTGGTAAGACGTGACAGATAATAACATTTGGTAAGAGTAATTTTATTTTTATGATACAATAAAATCGTGAATCTTGAGTAATAAGGATCAATTTGTGAGGGTGGTGTTTTTGTTACCCCTCACTCACCGTCTTGCCTACCTAAAGGTGTGGGAGGAAACAAGCATCACCAGTAAATTCCATAACAACCATTATTTTATTTCTCTTCAAACTCACTTAATCAATCACAAGTGAAACTACAAAAGGAAACCCTAGGAGCGATATATATATATATATAGGGAGCAATCTAATCTCATGCATAACTCTAAGTAAACCCGAGTAAGGGAACAGAACAAGGAGAAAAAGCGCTAATGTTCCGATAACTAAATCTGATTCAATCTATCTTAGATCCTCAATCTAATACTTTAATCTCTTAGCAACTATTCCCTTAACTCGCTCTATGTTTGTGAAATACATAATGTGAAATATTCTAATATTCTCACCTACGTATCACCGCAACAGCTCTCCGGCTCCTTTCTTATATCTACAAAACCTATATAGACTTTATATAGTCAAACTAATTTAAATATCAGGGTTTCTTCTTGAGAGGCTGCGAATTAACGCGAATGCTGGCCCAAAGTTTCCCCCAAAAGGATTAGTAGAATAATGGCGTCACAAGATCCGTCACAAGTTGAATGTGTTTTTTCCATGATTTTTATATAATAGACTGGGTTTGTGTAAATTGGTGATAATTTCTTTTTTATTTTTGGATTTGATCTTCCGTAACCTGATTTCCCTTAAAATAGTAAAATGAAAGGCTCGCATTCTTTATCAGTCACAAAATAATATTCTTTATATATAGCATACTAAAAAAATAATTTTAAATTTATATATACTTTCACCTGTGATCTGTACTTCAATTTCCTTAAATCTTCCAAATTGTGTTAATTCATGTATTGCATTAAATCCATAATGCTACACTAAACTACTATAAATCTAATAAATCAAAGCAAGAAATAGGAATAGAAGAAGATAGTAAATGTCAAAATAAGATAGCCTCAAAAGTATAGTAGCAAACTTTTAGCCTTAGGAATGAAAATTACAGAGTTAAACATAGTTAAAGCCCAGTTACTGTTTCCCTAAATTTGCCTCTGTCACTGGATTGCCAGGATGAGAAATAACTCAAGAATTAGATTCCATTAATTTTATATTTTGTATGTGTTCCATTGAATTTTATAGTGTGTGCGCGCGCTGCACGCGTATACATGCGTGCTAGTACAGTTGTACGTTTGATGTTTTTACTATAAGCCATCCTAATAGTGTTATTTTTTTTTAAGAAAAATAACTAGTTATGAAAATAAAGGAAATCAGCGAGCAGCGAACAATACATTTATAACTAAATCTAAAATATATAATTAGATATATTTGCATTTCATTTATATGAAACTAAGAACACTATTGATACAGTAAATATCAGCTATTTTCTGTTCGTAATTTAACATTTCCTTGAGAATACATTAAATATAGATTTACAAACATATATATATATATTAAATATATTTTCTTCACATATCGTTTCAACAAGAATCTAATTGAACTAAAGATCCGATTCCATCTTGATGGCAAAAATCCGTTTTATGCGAATGAGTGAGTGAATATTAATGTCGTAATATTCAGCTATATATACTAGAAGGGCTTTCGGCGTCATTTTGAACTATGGTGGATTGACGAGGAGGACACCTGAGGTGTCACCCCTCTTTCTTAATTTCCACACCGACGGGAGGATGTTTGAGCTCTTGAAAGATTTAACGTGCATCTTTCCCCTATACGGTGGGTTTTCAGGGGTACTGGGCTCGAACTCATGACACGCCAGCCACGAGTCCATTACCATGACCACTAGGCTACCTCGGCCACCCATTGTATGCGAAAAGAAGATTCTACTTTTATGCTTCCCAGAGATATCTTTAGTGTGTGATATGGAAGATTTAAAAAAAAAGAACCCCACTCATTTCTGCTGTACTCCTCATTGTTTTCGGATGTTCTTCATTTTGAAGTACGGCACTAATCACTGGCTTGCACAGACTCCATTTATGGAGGGGGGGGGGTTATATTTTAAGAAACATGTAGACAAAAGTATAGAGATAATATTTGTGCGAAATTTTTTTTAAATATTTTTATCTGTATGGGGTGAGCCGCCTCCTCTATGTGTACTGTCGCTAAAAGCCTTCGTGTAGCACCACAACGCCGTTAATTCAATGCAAGCCGTGCTATCTGACAAAAGAAATTCAAGAATATTACAAAAATTAAATAAAAAAGGTACAGCACGTGTGTGTTCCATTCTTTAATGCAAGCTCGGAGTTAAATTCTTAGAAAAAAAATGAAGGCAAACTTTAAAGTAATATTTTTTAAATGAATATTTTACCTTTGTAGTATTTGAAGAAACAGATAGAAGATCAAATGATGCTATAGATGTTTATTGTAATATAGATCAAGAGAAAAATAAATTTGCTTACATTATTGAAATTATTTTCATGATCTAAAGGAAGTATGTGGTGTGCAATTTCTAGATTTTTGTTTTTATCTCTGATTGAAAAAGCGTTGTGTTCCGAAATACGGTCATTGGTATAACAAGATTTAACCCTTACTTGCTTCGGTCTGTTTTCAGTTCATTTTAAGCATTTTTATTGTAAGCATTTTTATTGTATTCTTGGGGGACCAAGATGCAGCTCAATGGAATACAGACTACTAAATTACAAAAGTCACAATTTTTTATTCGCCATTATATCAAAACCAAAAAACTTGCTGCATGCAGTGTAACACAAAATATGCCTAAATCAGCGGTTCTTAAACTAAGGTCCGTGGACCTCTGAGGGTCCCCAGCCAGTTTTTAGGGGTCCACGAAGGTCTCTGATTTAATGTTGAGATTTTACTCTTTTACAGTATTTAAATTACAAAATTGATTTGGTAATTGAATTGGATCCTGGTAAAATTAGAAAATGTGCCATCCTAGACTAGAACACTTAAGTGCCTCCAATGAAAACACATTATTATAGAACATGTATTTCGAACAATTTCAGATGCGTTTCCAAACAATTTACTTGTGTGAAAGAACATTTTCAGCATCACTTTTTTAATCTTAAAAATTACAGAAATCGACTGGAAAGCGTAGAACCAGAATTGAGACTGCAGATTTTAAGTATTAAACCTGATATATATAAGTACTTGTAAAAGAAATGTAGCAGCATCCTGTGGCCGTGGTAGCCTAATGGCCAAGGTAACTGGCTCGTGACTGTCGTGTCATGAGTTCGAGCCCAGTACCACTGTAGATCCACCGTGTAGGAGAGCGATGCACGTTAAATCTGTTGAGAGCTCAGACGTCCTCCCATTGAATTGGTGAGATAGTTAGGAGAAGGGGTGCCAGCTCAGATGTCGTCCTCGTCACTTGACTATGGATCAAAATAACGAGATCCGTCGTCAAAAGCCCTCGTGTAGCTGAACAGTGCGTCGTTAATTTTCACTCACTCATTCACTCGTAGCAGCATCCTCTCACTAAAAGTTTCAACTAGAACATTATTTATTTATTTGTAATATTTTTTTATGAATATAGCATTGACTAAAAAGGAAAAAAATAGAAAGGATAAAAAAATCAAATAAATGTAGAGAGAGACTTATGATTATTAAGGAGCCCTTAAATTCCTCGGCCATGTGTTGGGAGTCAGGGAGGGGTGTTCAAAATCTTGGGGGTCTGCGATGTCAGGCTGCCACATAAGTGATCGTAAGTTTAAGAATCGCTGACCTAAATGCTTTTATCCAAAAAAACGTAAGAATATGTTTTAAATTCTGGAACAAGTAATAGCAGACCAGTAACACGAAAGGCCTGCATTAAAACGCTGTAGAAGTTGATAAACTTTTTCCCACGCTACATTAGCTCCCATCATTCAAATCAAACACTGTCCAAAAGCCAATGGAAACATTCATACAAAATACTTTAAACATCCATATCCCATTCACTCTGTCTCTACTACCTAATCCATCAACGAATCTTATTTCGGTCGCTCTACAGTTCTCAGCAGATTTATCGACAAATGAGCGAATATAAAAAAATTTCTCTCTCTCTCTTTCTCCCTCTCTCTCTTTAATACTTCATAAACAGAGTAGATGCAAAAACATTCTATTTTTATTTCATGCAGAACTTCCTCTTCATAAATGGTGCATTTAGGATGAAGGAAGTGGGGGAGGGATCGAAAAAAAATCACACGCGGAGGGTGGACCATAAATCAAACCTTCCTCGTGCATTTCTTCGAAAGTACATTCGGTTGGTAGAGCGCCCGCGACAACGGAATCCGCGGGGCGTGGAGAGAAAGGGTTGGGGATGGGGGGAAAGAGTAAAAATCCTCAAAAACTTTGCGTCGACTTCCTCGAGAAACAGACGCCTGGACTTTTAGGCCGAGTTTAAACAGCACTCGCCTTGAATTCGAATTCCCAGTTGAAAGAGGGCGGGATGAGGTACTTCCCTTCAACCCCCTTCTCCTTCGAAAAAGAACACGGTTGTGGCGCTAGTGGTATAACTTCCTAAGGTTGAGCACGAACGGTTGAGAGAAATAAACAAATTGGGCCGTCATCGGGAAGGCAAATTTAGTGTTTAATTTGATTCTTGAAATTTGCGTCTCGTACTGCAGCCTTCTATTATCCGTTGTTAACGAAGGGAAAGTGGGAATTCCATTAATGTGTGGTGAAATTACTTTTCCGGTATTCAACTATTCCCTTACTCAACTATTAGTTACGTCTCAATGAAACATTAATAGCAGTTGAAGTGCTTTTTTAAGCAGACAAAGAATGTGAAATCTTTCGATGGCTTGGAAAATTAGCTTTAAATGTTTTACTGTAATAAGCCAGAGCTTATTATTTTGTTTCAAATTAAGAAAATTACTATACGAAAATTATTAAACTTATATATATATAATGAGCGTCTTGAATTTTTCAAAATCTTTTCTTATTTCATTTGCCCAATATTTAATCCTTCCCAGTTATTTTGTAGCCGCAGTTACTTAGTGCTTACGGTCATGACCTCACAGCTGGCGTGTCAAGGGCTCGAGTCCTGGTGCCACTGAAGCCCCGCTGTGAAGAGGGGCTGTTGCACGTAAAATCTGATGATCTGAAAGTTCATCCACTGGTGTGATAGTTTAGAAAGGAGGTATAAGCTTAGGTATCATCCTCGTCACTTGACCTAGGTTCTAGACGACGAGGTCTGTTTCCAGTAGCCCTCGTGCTGCTTTATAATACGGCGTTAACAAAACTGTCACTCTCAATCAATTTCCCATGACGTTAAAAGAGGTGGCAGTAGATAAAATTATTTGATTTAGCATATCGGACAAAGTAAAATAAGCAAATTTTAAAATCTAAAACAATAGTTTGGCTTAAGGCTTAAGTTCAAACTGCGAATGACCATTTTAATGTATAAAAGTTCTGCGTACTTAGCTCGTTTCATCACTTTATTAGGAAAATTGCGTTTATATACGATATGTATATAAGAGATAATCTATTTATCTGATGTCTTTTCAATAAATAAGTTTTATATTGGTTTAAATGTTTAAAAAAATACTCATTCTGATAAAAAAAATATTTGTTTTCTATCGTTTTTCACTTTGATATATTATTACAAAAATTCTCTTATGCGAGTAATTACGGAAATTACATATTACGGTATTGATTTTTGGAATTAAAATTACACAAATAAATATGATGAACTCTAATATTGACAGATATGATAAAGTAATCGCGTGCGAATATACATTTCGTTATATTTCTCTGGTATTCCCTGAAATTTTCTATGTGAAAATAAATATTTTAATTGTACACTTCGGTGTTTCTCGTTCATCATTTCTAAAAACTGTTTTCAAAATATATTAATAAATCAGATTTCATGTACTGACATTTTCCAAAAGATATTCTCTCGAATTTTAAGCTCAATGGCGGGAATTTTGATCCGGAATCTTTCTATCCATATATATATTCCTCTACACTCAGCACGTTCACTGTTTCTCACACCAGTACGCGACTCTTTTCCCTATTACCGGCATTTTCTCCCTCACATAAAAGCCGAGACCGGTTCCAGATCCGTAAGCTCTCAGACGATTTTTTCTCAGAGGGATCTTTCCCCAGGTAAGGGAAAGAGAGAGTGCGTTCGCTCGATCGGAAAATTAAAACCAAAAATTCATCCCTCTCCCGGACTGGATCAGATGCCAGAGCCTCTTTTAAATAATTCATCTGAAAATGTTTCGCCGGCCGGATCTGTCGACCGGATTATTGATCTCGCCTAACTGCAACCGAGTTTTCCCAACTCAGCGAGTTTTCCAAGTTTTAAGCCCCTCTTCAGTTTAGAGTATTAATCCGGCACACTACTGAGTCCAGGGGAATACAGGTGTAAGTCCGGGTGCTTCTCGGGGTCTGTCAAGTAAAACCGGATCATTAGAAGGAAAACTTCACTTCGAGAGTCCTCTCAAAGCTCGAGACTTTTCAAACGAATGTACATTCGATACTCGGAGAAGTATCCGTGATGTATTTTATGAGTGAGAGTTAAAAGCTCGACTTTTTTCTGTTGAATTGTCTCTTCAGTTGCTCCTATGTAACTGGAGAGATTATTTATAGCATTTTGATTGGTAATTCGCCTGATCAACTTAAAACTATGTACACCCTGTTTTAATTATTAAAATTATGTACACATGCCAATGACTAATGTTCTAAGCGAGGGGTAGGCAAATCGGAGCTCGCGAGCCACATGTGGCTCTATGCATAGATGGTTGTGGTTCTTCAATCACCTGTGTCTATAGATAGGTATTACTTAAAAAAATGATTGTTTACTAAAAAAATCGGTTCTCTTTTTATTTTTCCTTTAAAATTTTCCATTGAAAGAATTGAAGAGTATTTGCATATACATATAAATGTTTCGCTATATTTAGACATTTGCTTCTGCGATAAATTATTTTGCATTAACAAAATTTAATGAAAATTAATAAAAATATTAGGATTGTTTTTATGCTCGATTTATATTAGTAGAAATGCCACCTTCTGAAGACACACCTAAAAGGGATTCCCAGCAATGTTTGTGGCCACAGTAGCCCAGTAGTCAAGGTAACAAACTCGTGGCCCACGTGTCTTGAGTTCGAGCCTAGTATCGCTGAAGACCAGCCATGTAGGGAAACGATGCACGTTAAATCTCTCGAGGTTTAAATTTCCTCTCGTTGGTGTGGTGTGGTAGTTAGAAGAGGGTGTGCCAGATCAGATATCATCGTCGTCACTTGACCATGGTTGAAAATTACGAGGTCCAACGCCAAAAGCCCTGGAATAGATGAACAGTCCGACGTTAATATTCACTCACTCACCCAGAAATGTTTATTTATTTGCTTTCTTGAGATCTAGAGCGCTCATAGGAGGACAAGAAATACATTTAAATCCTCAACAAATAAGTGACATGCTCACATGGTTGTATTTTATGGCATGATTAAGGGTTCGTAAAAAGAGTATTGAAATTACCTTTATATGCAAGAATAAACAATGTTAATTTTAATTGTTAGTATGTAAACATGAAACAGCAGAACAAAGCATTCACGATATTAAAGAATTGAGAATTATATGTATAAATGAAATAGTATACATTGTATACACACAAAAATAAAGTACGTCAGAAGAAATTTTTAAAATCCATTATAATACATTTCTTCTTTTCATTTAAGCAGCAGTCGCTCCTAAGTATTCTTTGACATTACATCCATTTTTGTTTTCATTATTTAAACTAATAAAGAGATTATTAGATCAAAAGAGAGAGATATACTGTCTTTTTCAAAAGGTCATAGTGATAGAAAAATATATAGGCGTACTTAAATCTCAAATTAAAACTCCTCACACATTTCAAATGTTTTCAAGATAATGACATTCACAGTTTTGTAATTATTTATTCATTTTTATTTCCCCCCTTTTTTTAAATGTAATTTTTTTTATGGCTGAATGATAAAAATACGAGATTGTTAACCTTTTGGAGTCAGCATCTGCCTCCAGGAGGTTTTATTTCGCCTGCCTCAAACCATTTTTGAACGGTTTTAATTATTATTATTTTGCATTTCAGGATAACAGTGGAGATGTATATTAGTAGATTAAATTATGTAGAATTTGCCACATCAAATTTCTTTGCGATTATAAATTAAAGTAATTTTTTGGTTTTTAGTCCAAAATGAAAGTTTTTATAATCTCATGCTCTGGCAAATATGTAATTTTTAATGAATAAATAAAATCCGTGAATTTGATTTCATGTGGTAGTGTAAGAGTCCACGTGATGTAATAGCTGAAGACCCACCTGGAAAAGGGGTTGATGCACGTTAAATCTGTCACAAAGCTCACAGTCCTCTCGTTGGAGTGGTGACAGCTCATGTATCCCCCTCCTTATTTGAACAAAATTCAGAATTACGAGGTCCGTCACCAATAGCTCTCATGTTGCATTTTTAGTGACGTTATAAACACTCACTAACATTGAAAACAGTTGTTAATAATAATGTTGTGTTTTCTAAGCTTTTGTATAGTTGCTTTAATTTATTTTTTTTAAAAATGACTTTTTCTACCTGCTTGCTTTTGTAAAATAATTTTCTCTGCTTTTAAAATGGTGTTTGGAACAACGTTGAATACCAAATGTTTATTATATATTTTTCGCAAATTAAAATTGGAGTTGCTTGAAATTTATTATCATGATTAGCTTAATCATTCATTAGCAAAATAGAAGAAAAAAACTCATTGAAACAGTGAATTGAAATAATTTTTCAAGGCAACGGAGATCAATAATGAATAAATAATTATCGCTTAACCTATAAATTCTCCGAAATGAAAAATTGTCCGCTATTATGCTACTTTTTTTTCTAACTGATTCTAATATGCTTTCGTTAGTACATACACTTTAGTGCACATTGAAGAGTATTTTCTTTACTGTGACTTTTTTCAAACTATCTATAATATTTTAAAATTATGAGTTTGATCTAGGATATATATATATGTAATAATCCCAGTAATGTAATCCTTTTAAATATCTTTTAATTATCTGGTCCATCTCTTCAGGACCCACGTTTAATTAATAAACTTGCTAGTCGCCTAATGAGAGTATTTTGAATTACATCTATCCACCCACTCAGATCATGTGATTTGTGTGTGAGCCGACTATATATACACCGAGATTCCTGAGACCGTCCCTCTTTCTCTTCTCTTTGTCTGTCTTCAGCATGTAACTGGTTGCATCTAGCGTTCGTGTATTTTTGTTGTGCGGGTATGTTTCTTTGTGATTCCGTCCATATGTGTGTCTACATGTTCAGTGTATAATAAACAAGAATAACTATCCCCAAGACTGCCTCCTCAATAATATTAAATATGTAACATCAATCATAAAAAATAGAAATCACATAAAGAAATCCATTCCAACGGCCACGTCTTAACATATATATATAATTTAGTATTGGAAACTTTTTAGGCATAATCTGGTTAAAGTTATTGACCTGGTATTTAAAGAAATTATTTTATTGTAGGATGGGAATGTATGGATGAAAAAACAATAAAATCCATTTCATTTAGAAAAAGGATAAATTCTGTATCTTATTTCCTTTTTCATAAGTTCTTGCAATATGTAAGCTTTTAGAGTACTCTATACGTTGAACACGCCCTTCACATTGCATTTTATTATGATTTTAATCGCTGTTAGAGGTTTGATTAATTTTTACGGAAAAACCGCATTTCTAAGCAAGACGAAGGCTGTTGAAAATGTCCCTCGTAATTTTAAATAACGGTCCACTAAATAAACCCAAAAAAATGGCCACACACTTTCCAAAATTCCATACGACCTTGAGATTCGACATATTTAAAATATTTATCATCTCCCTCACCCCCTATGCAACGGGATTTCAACAGCACTCGAACTTAAAAACGGACTAGACTGAAAACACACACACACACATGCTGCCCACGAATTTGCTACCGATCATGACCTTTCGGCTTCGACTATAGCCTTAATGATTCGAAGGAAAGAAAGACTTAACGAAGGAATTTTCAGTATGCCATTGTTTTTTTTAATTATATTAATCTGTTACCTTTTTGATGGCCTTCCATTTTTTCCAGCCCCACGCGGTATGAAGGCTGGGAATACGTGTTTCACTCGAGATATATCCTATTTATTGAATGATTATATCTTGTCTCGATTAGTTTTCAATCAGTTTGTTGAATAAAATAATTTCAAGTTAATTACAAAAAAAATGTTAATTTAATTAGATAAATTAATATTACCAATTGAATTGATTATTATTTTACTTATTAAGCTAAGTCTTCTGAGTAAAGATTAAATTCTGCTATAAATTTGCTTCCATTTCAATAACTTGGGAATAATGATTTATTTGCCTTCTTGGCAGATTTTCTCGCATATATATATATAATATATATATATATGATATATATATATATAATATATATATATGATATATATATAATATATATATATATATATATGTCGTGGTTCTTTTAATGAACTTCAAGACATTTTAATTTAACCGTCTTTATTTCATGAGATCATTTTGTAATCTGTTTGTGAGAGAGAGACGGACACGTGTTAAAAATCAAGATTCCGCGGCTTCTTCAGAAGCCATATGTTCTTTGAGTACGCTTCTGATTGAAGAAAAATACTTGAGAATTTAAGGATGACATATAAATAATAAAAATTAATGGCAGAAGCCGACAAAGTTAGAGCAACGTGTTCTTCATTCCCGAACTGGGTAATAAATTTAATACTTGAGATGTAACGGGAAAATAAAAGTTAGAGATGGTCTAGGGTTTAATTTTAGATCTAATTTAATTATCCTTACATATATATATATATATATAATGTGATGAATCCCCAGCCCTTCAAGTGTCAGTTGGGTAAACTTCATACCACGACAACTCAACCCACCTCCCGTATAAGAACTTTGACTGCTTCTTTCGCCGGGCAAAAAGAGACACGTGTACTACCGACTTACTCGCTGCTGATCAACGCGGAAGGAGATCTCGTCTTGTCATGGTTTGGAGTACCGACGGTTTTGCTGATACTTGGAATAAAATATAATATGATAAACTCTGTCAATCTTAAGCATTACTCCACAACGTGATATATATATATATATATTTGTGTGTGTGTTTTTCTTTTAGTATTATATTTTTATGGACAGTATTACCCGAGAACTTCCTAACATTTTCGTGTTATATCACCCACTCCTTAAATAAACATTTTAAGGGACACAAGAATTATTATCAGGCATCATTTGTCCAACCAGAGGGGGGAAAAAGGAAATAATAGTCATGCGAACAAAAAACCGAAATGAGCAAATTCTTCTACCTCGAAGCCACTCTCCACTGCACTGTCTCGATGGACTCGCATTAGTGCAGCTGAATAATAAATTAAAAGGTCGTAAGGGAGCGTGAGTTATGGGTCCACGTGCCCGATCCCACGTATCCGGTGCGTGCCGGAATGCTTCATTCCGGACACAGAAGAAAGCAAAATAATATGGCCGCTCGATTGGGCCAGGGAGATACTGCAGTTCCCGATGTTTCTAATATTATTTCTGTCTATTTATTGGATCTTTGTAATTACTTTGTGCAAGCTTATTTCTTGCTTTTCTCATCATTTGAAAAACCGGGGTGACCAAATTTGCCTGAAGGGTTGATTATTCTCTGTACTCGGAAAGGGTTTTTTTCTTTCTCCCTTTTTATGCATAGAAAGATTCATTTTGTTTTCCAATTATCTCTTGATCAACGCGAAATGCTTTCTTCACATTTTCCATAAAGCTATACCTAAAATTTTCTTATTTCGCCGTTTTGATCTTTGTGTGTCATACACTAAACAGGACAAATATATTTAAAAAAAATTGTTTACGGTGCTCCACCTGGTTAGAAAGCTGGACTCTAGATCTGATGTCCAATAAGTGTTAAAAATATTTGAGGTTTATTTCGGGAAATTCAGTGCAATAACCGCATAGTTATGGCACAAAGGAAGCATTTGGATGATTTCTTAAGTAGTAGCATTATCTGACGACTGGAATGTGGACGTACCCAGCTGGAAGTATCCGAGGAACTTGGAATCGCCCAGGGTGTCATCTCCAGGCTTTGGCAACGATTCCAAGATGATGGTAATGGGAGTAGATGTTACAGCACAGGTCGCCCCCGAGTTACAACGCCGAATGAGGACCGGTATTTGGCAGTTACTGCCAAACGAAACAGACGGAGCACAGCATCAGACCTCTCTAGTCAGTTCTTTTCAGCCACTGGTACGAAGTTTCAAGGCAGACAGTACAGAAGCTTAGGGTTTAAGAAGCTTTTTTTTTTGCGGTTTTATTTTAAGATGTATTTTTTGGTAAATTATTTGTAGAAAAAGCTAAAAAAAAAATTTTTTAAAAAAATTAATAAATGGAAAAAAAAAATTTTTTAAAAAAGAGATAAACGTGGCTCACTGAAAACAAAATGGTTTTGGACAACTTTTCAAATTTTGAATATTTACATGTTACATCACAATTCATTTTTCAAAAAACTTAAAAGATAAGATATATTTAAAGTTTTATAAAAAAATAGAACTGTTTATCAGAGTCGTTAAACGAATACGAATACGCGTGAAAATATACCTGTTATATTTGTAAAAATAGTTGTAAATTTTGTAATAATGCAGGAACTTCTAAGCAAAATAAGTCAAAACAAAACAATTACATACCATTATAAGAACATTTTCAGTAATCCCGTTTAAAATAATCCTAAAAAGCGAATTTTGCGTAAAAAGCGTTTTAAATTATTGCTGCTGTAAATGATGCCATCTACTCTATAGCAGTTGTAGACTTTGTACTCTAAGCGGGAAATAAAAAACGATATTTTTATAAACCAATAAACTGGCTTAAAAAATTAAATTATAAAATTTTTTTGTCAACTTTTGACGTAATTTTAGATTTTGAGAAAGGCAGATATTTTTTATGTGTTTCAAATATATACAAAATAAAATAGTACACGAATAAAAAAAATTACATTAGTAAAATTGCTAAAAAATATCTTATAGTATGTTTTCATGTCAAAACACGTCTTCTAAAAGAGGTAAGGATTAAATTTCTTCGAATACGACGGAATCAGGTTTTTTTTTTTCTTTTACTTTTCTTACCGAGAAATGTTTTCCAAGCAATTCACTTAAATTTAAGCGAGAAATGCATATTCGACGCAATGTTCATGCATAATTATTTTTCTGTCGGATTTCAATTTTAATTTGTTATGCTTCTTAACTTACAGCATATTTGATCTTTGCATGACATAACTGCAATTGCGGCAGTTTATCAAGATCGGCTAATTAGTGGGTTAGTGCTGGTATCTGTCGGGTAGTGTGGGTGTCCAATGCTGGTTAAAGATTCGCGCTGTGTTATGGGGGCTCATGCACGCTACTACTGTCCAGGCTCAAAGTTCTCACCTTGACGTTGGTTGTATGATTCGGGAGTGAGATGTTAGTCTAGTTATCACCTTCGTCACATGACCGTGGTTCAAAATTGGGAAGATCGTCACCAATAAGTCTTGTGCTGTTGTGAAATGCGGTGCTAATAATCTGTTAATTTATTAAATGATGCTAAAAAATCAGAGATAACACTATCCTTTTTTTAAAAACTTACACTCATCCAAGGAAGTATATTAAATTTTTGAAAGTGATATTTTCCCTCTTTCTGTGATTGCTGTAAATTATTCTGAAAATCTCTAGAGTTATATCTCAAATTTTTAACAGAGGACGTTATGTTCCTTTTATGTGAAAAGTTCCGTTATCGTAAAGCTTTCTTCAAACTAATTTTTTTCTCTTTTGTTGCATAATTTTTGTTAGTTTTGTTTTAAATTTTTCTAAACCTATGAACTTTATGCATCAATGGATCATTCTTATTATTCATTAAGGTGAATGTATTCAAATGAAGTTTATTTCTAGTTTAACAGTATTGTGTGTAAATACAAATACTTTCTTATTACGGGAATACAATTTTAAACTTTCCTAGTTACCATTAAATTAATAGACGTTAAATTATATTTAGTTTCCTTTACATAAAATAAAATAGTAAATACTGTGCATAAAGCTCACATTTTAAATTCCTCCTCAAATGAAAATAATGCATCGGGGTTAACCTCTTTCCTTCAGAATATTTACCTCAATGACCTACAGATTGTGTCGCAAATTTGGCATCCTAAGGCATTCAGATAGAGTGTTTGGTTGGTTTTTTTTAACATTCTTTATGATAACCAATGATGGAATATTTTCTGAGCTCATGATTTTTTTTGTTGGTAAAATGGTTTGTATGCTATTTAGGGTAATATTTGTCAATATAACTAACTCATAATTTTTTATGATACCACTAATTGATTATAATTCTGCATAAAGTCCACTGAGAGAGATGATGTGAATTAATTGTAAATCAACGTTGCACTTAGAAGCAATATGAGGGGTATTGGTGAAGGATCTAGTAAATTGGAGCAATGGTCATGTGACGAGCACTGACCTCTTCCTTAAACTTGAACACCAAAACAGAGGAGTGAGTGAATATTAACGTCCCACTGTTTAGCTACACGAGATCTTTTGGCAACGGACCTCGTCATTTTGAACCATGGTCAAGCGAGGACGACACCTGACCTGGCACCTCCCTCTTCTATCAACAACACCACACCAACGGGAGGACGTTTGAGCTCTCGATAGATTTAACGTGTATCACTCTCCTACACGGCGGGTCTTTTGAGTAACAGGGCTCGAACTCCTGACATTCTTGGCACGATCCGATACCTTGACAACTAGTCTACCGCGGTCACCCAAAATATATAGCGGAAGTTACGATTTTGAACATCAGCAGGTTTAATGGACATTAGCTTTGTTATACGAGAGATCTTTATTGGAATTAGTACGCAAAACCACCACGGGGTAATAACACTAGCTGTGGCGAGTAAAAGACCAGGAACACTCTGCCATTGCGACTTGCTGAAAATGATGAAGCTATTTCGAACAGGTGGTTGTTGTTACTAATGCCACCTGTTTAGCGATGTCAGATCGAGCACTATGAAATTCATCGTGGGAAAGGGCTAGATGTTGTTAGCTGTAGCTTTGAGCACCATAAAGGTGACAGTACGTTTTGGCTCGGTTCCACCCCAATTTTGAGGGATAACACCCCGGGAGCAGACGAGGTCTCATTCCCCCCTTAACCTTCCAGCAACCTCACGAAAAGACTTGCGGCTTGACGGCTATTTAGCATATCCTCATGCTGCAAAGGCATTATACATTTACAAATATCCATACCTTTTTCGGGATTCTAACCAAGGCCCTACGGTACAGCAGTCAGCGTCGCTAATCACTGTACCAGATGGGCCACATTTCAAAAAGGTAGTCAAGCCTTAAAATTGCCAGACGTAAAACTTATTATCGTAATCGGTCTACAAACATGGATTTTAAGAATACTGTTTTCAATAAAATTAGATAAAAAATTGTAACTAAAAAATTTTAATTTATTTTTAATTAGATCTGTAAATATTACTAATAGCTATTTTTACTCGAAATTTTTTAGAACCTTGTTTTTATTCTTTGAAGATTATCTCAACATAATAAAAATTTAAATTATACATTTGAATTGTGTATAATTAATATTTATTAAAATAAGAATATTTGTTAAAATATTTTAATAAATTTTTTTTGTTGTTGTTTCTTTCAGAATCAAATTATATTCTAGAATTATATTTTCTAAAATAAGAAAGTCGCTGTTTTCTAAAATGTATATTTTTAAAATTTTGGATAAATTTACTGTACGTATATGTATTTTATGTTCCTTATATACAATTGTGTATGCTGAAGTGACATTTTTGAAATATTCTTAAGAATCATCAGCAGGAAAAAAAATCCGGATGAACTGCTTTATATATATATCTGGTTTTATTCAAGAATCTGTCAAAGGGACTTGTGATTTACCTCTTTTGGACAATTAAATATGGCTCATTACTGAAATATTAATATTCCAGAATCCTAAGCCAAAATTTCAGTGAAATTTCTGCTAAAAATTCTTGTGGGCACCTATTGTCTGGGAATTGAACGATCACCGATTGTTAAGTGAACTCGCACTATTATTAATAATCCCTGAGAGAAATAAATTGGAAAAATTAAGCAAGTTATGAATCCTATCTCTTGCGAAGGACCCGAGAGAGCTCGAGTTGAGTGTGGCAACGAAACCAATCGTTCGCGAAGATTGGTTTCAGCGAGTACTGATTCGAAGGATAATTGCCTTAATTCGACACGCACTCCTGAGTGTGCAGATAAGCTTTAATGGCACGATATTTATCCGAAATAACTGCGCCTTGGCGCCTAATTGCGCAGGTGGTGGTGACAGCGGGTTAATAGGAGGGAATTAACACTTCTCGCGCCCCAGGACATTATCAGCGCCTCCCCATTCGATGCCTTTTTAAATTGTTGTTCAGAAATGGAAATACCTGTTTGATACTTCTTTAAGACGGCGCGTGCGGTTTCTGAGTTGTTTCGTTAATTACTGAAGCGATAATTACTAGTTAATTTAATTCCTTTATTTATGTGCGTGCAATTTTCATTACATAAATTAACCTTTTAATTAATTAATTAAAAATGTAGCGTATCTTGTCCTGCTTCTTTCCGCTCAGCGATTGTTCAAGAATATTGGGTGTTCCTTTCTTAGAATAGTTGGTAACGGACAAATATTTATGTTTCAGTAACGATGAAACTTGTTTTAATATCTGTGCATTGTACTTCTGTTAAATCTAGTTATTATCCAGTGTTTTCTCACGTGTTACTTTTCTGTCTGGCTTGTGCACTTCAATCTTTCCACCGTTACATTTTCATATTTCATTACGGATTCTAAGATAAAATAAACATCTGAAATTTTTGATGCATTGCCATAATTGAATAAATATGAGTAAAACATCCAGTGTTTTCACAAATACCATTTTTTAAAAATAAATTTATCTTATAGATCTTCAGTATTTGCTTCAGTCTTCGCGTTACAGATAAAATATTTCCAGAATTTTCAACAATATTACAAATATGAATTTAGTTTCCAGTAATTTTTAAAGAGAAAGGAAACTAAGAGGTAAAACGCTGAAACTAATGTGAGCGCCTGTCTAAAAAGGTAAATTAATTTTTTAAAAAGAGAGTTGTAAAAGTCTCTTGGTGAACCTAAATATTAATTCCCAAAGTGGGAAAGGATTAAAAAAAGAATTAAAACCACCTTCCTTTTTCTGATTCCTCAATAAAATTTTCTGTTTTGGTTATTAATGTACATTAATGCTATTTCTGAGAAAACACTTTACGTTTACTTCTCCAGCTTTTAGTCTACGGTATACGAAACGTTCTGCGATCGTTAAGGAAGCACAACAAAAGATCGATAATGTTGCTTCAAACATTATAGTTAATTCAGCACTGACTGATAATTACACTTTGGACACTATAAACAAGATATTGGTCTCTGCATCAATATTGGAACTCGAATTGACACTTCCAACAAACAAAATCATATACAATGAAAATCGCTTAACACGAAACTGAAGGGACTGAAATATTTTTTCGTGTTAAATGATATTGCAACAAAAAACATATATCAACAAAATAAAGTTTATTAAAGTGTATTTTATTTACATAGATAAGCATATAGGCAGATATTTAATATAAATCAATGAAACAACTTTTGTAATGCCTGTCGGTTCCTGCTTCCCTCTGAACCCCGTTGTCTACCCTCGGACACGGCTAGGTGTGTGGGAAAAACTGAATAATCAGTAGACATGATTCACTCCAGTTATTTTATTGTCACCAAAATATCAAGCAGACACAATAATAATCTAATTAAGATAACAGATAAGATAGCAGAGCGCGGAGGTGAGACTCGTTAGCCTGGGGTAAAGAATACGGGCCCTCAACTGATTCCACGATAGCTTAAACAAGCTCAATATAAACTACGTCGCGCACTAATAAGCCAAACTTCTATTTAAATAAGGATCACGATACCTGTACTTTTATGAAGTCAAGTCCTACACTTGAGTCCTTGAAGGCGATTCTTATCCGGATTTAATCACCGTCGATTGATCCTCTCTCAGAAATCCTTAATTGATAAACTCCGATTGCACTTAATCATTTCACGATCCTTCACTCTCCTACTAACCAACTAACTCCTAAAACTCGCGAATACAGAATTTATATAATATACTTAATTTGCATAATCACACTTTCTTCACTCGGTGAAAGTTGGTTGAATTAAATCTATTCCTTAAAGATTCCTGAAGGGGTTAGTAGAGCCGCGTATACATCCGTCACACCTTCACAAAAGAACTTAAAGAAATTTAAAACGAGGCTTTCATATTTTTTTGGAAAACAAAACATTTATTGAGTTTTTGGAAAATAATATGATAAAATAATATTTTTAATTGCATTGTTTATTTTAGCATCAAATTTTCAACAAATTGTTTGATATCGTTTATTTTGTTATTCATTTCATCATTGGAGAATGTGCGTCTCAAAAGCCTCGCATATTTTTTCGCGATGTTTCTTATTTCGGATGATGATGGGGGAGCAAGAGCTGCATTGTTCATTTAATTTTCAACGTCGAAATCTGCTTCAATGAAATTTTTTGAGCAATTTCCAAATCTCTTTGCTCGCCATATAATTGGGGCTATTTATACATTACAATCATCTGTTGCAATTAATTCTTCCAAAAATATAATAGAACAGTCCAATCCGGCTGGTGTTTTCCGTATTTTGTTCATTCCCCGAAGGTAAATCTTTTCGTGTTAACAGGGAAAAACATGCATAACGATTCATAGTAGTTTATCGGGACCATAACACTATTTCGTGTTAACCGATATTTCGTCTTGAGAGTTTTCGCGTTAAACGTATTTTACTGCACTATGCGATCATTTTATTTAAACCATATCATTCCTCTTGCAACCTCACCATTGAAATGCTCACAGTCGATTTGCCACATACTTTTCTGAATATAAGTTAACTACAAAGCTATTCTTTTACTTCAAAGCTATTTACATCAAAGGTAAACATTTCCAATTCTTTTACTCGGAATAGGTTTTATTCAGAATACCAATTTTATTAAAAATGTAACTTCTAAATCTCATATGCAAAACTAATTTTGTCCTCCATAGCAGCACTTAATTTCTCGGCAGGAAAATTCTGCTTCGGACACAAAATTCAGTTCTTACCTTCCTTACCTCTTGCTAAGGAAATGAGGTTTCCCCACCGATTGAAATAACAAGGTAAATTGAGAAGAGAAAAAGCAAATCAAGGGGCCAGAACGATTTCTTGTGCAAATGGAAAAGAATCCCTCCCTTTGTGCCGCTTCTATTTAAACTTAAAATAGCTTCCATTTCCTCCGGAGTGTAATCTATGAACCCTGCTTCCACCAGGATTACAATATATTCATGTCGGGGAGGAAAGGAATCTATTTTCCTCTATTGTTGGATTATTACTTTCTTTTTCGAGGGAAATCGTCTTTTTTATTCACTCTTCTTTTCCATTCTTCCGATAATCCCAGATTGAAAGCATTTTTTAATAATTTACAAAATACCGAGCGCGAGAAATTTTAATCTCGGCATCCTATAAGAAGGGGTTTCAAATTCTCTGTGAGATAAAGCTTTGCTGAAAATCTTTCCTGTTTTCAGAATTTTTTATGCTTTTTTCCCCAGTTTAAATTAAGCTTCTCACATACTTACTTAATTTTTGAAATAATTCCTCATTGATATATTGGTAGAATACTAGATGGCATTTTAAAAAGCTTTCGGTGTGCAAATATATATTTAAAATTTGATGTACTATTTAAACCTTTACAAATCCAAAGTCACAGATAAAATGGAAGGTAAGTAGTAAAAATCTTTATAAAACGTAAAATGTTCTTTTTTTAAAAAAATGCATGAGTACATAAAAATGTAAACCATTTATATGAGTATATGGTGCGCATTATAGCTTTATTAAAATAAATGAAATTTTTTTAAATAAATGTATATATTACATACGCAGGAATTATAAATGCTACAAATAAAAAGAACAAGTATATTATATTGGAAGGATTTTCTTTTCACTCAATGCGATATTTGTTAAATCGTTCTCTTTCTTAATTCTTCTAAGGAAAATGTATTCTATAAATCTCATTTTGCGTCACTGTTACAAAAAAATTACGATTTATATCTATATATTTTTTTTATTTTGACAAGGATGTGAAGTTGGGTATTGTTTATTTGAAACTTGTTCCTAATTTACCAATAAAAGAAATTATTTTTATTAGCTATTGCATTACTAATTTTTTTTATTTCCTTTAAAATACAAAACATTTTGATGGGAATAAAAGATCGATATGCGATATCTGCTTACATCTTTACCATTCAATAATCTAGAGATATTACAAAATATATTTCAAATTATTATTTTTTTAAATTACTTTATTTTTTTTTGCTATTAAATGTAAGAGAGTATACATTTCCCGAGAAATTCCTATGCATAAATTCCTTTAAGATTAAATAATTTAATTTTTTGGTGGAACGGTAGTTTTGTGAACACTCTCATGCCAAACACAAGTTACTTTGCAACAAACTAGAGACACGGAACATGAAACATGCTTCTTGAAAAGAGTAGAATGTAATTTATTCACTGCTGACCATTAAAGCTCAACTTTGGGATGGAAAGTAAATAGCGAAATTTTATTTCATGTACGCATACAGCATTATAGGTAGAAAGCATGAATGAACTTGAAGACAATTTGGCAGCATACAGGATCCAAAGTTAGTACAAACAGCTGCCACTTGTTGCAGCTAAAACAGTTCTAACTAAGTCAGACCGAAATGGAAATTGGAAGACATATACGGGTAAGTTATTAAATGCCGTTCAACTCAGTATCATACTTCTACCATCGTAGAAACTGGTAGCCCTGTTTCTGAATAATCCATGAACACATCTTTTTCAATGTGGCAGAAATCACTTTAGAACGTGCTTCAGTGCAATAAATCCCGAAGTCGGTCAGAAGACGTGCTGTCTTGTGTTATCTTGTTGAAAGAGGACGTTCCTGAAGCCTTAAAAGCTAAGCATATCCACCAGCCTCAATTATCTGATAAATAAAACGCTGACTTTTCGCATTACTGACGACGCAAATAAGACCTTTCCGTGCCGCGCATACAATGACTACTCGTACCATCACACCAGGTGCAGGATACTTATGACGGTATCGAATGCAAGCAGGACACGTGCTTTCTTCTCGTTGTCTCCAGATGCGAATTTATCCATCAGGAAGCTACACGAAGAACTTTGACTCACCTGCAAAGACGACGCACAGTGGGCAGCTTTCACGATCTGTGCGAACGGAAATTATTTTATGGCCTTAAAGTCTTCATAATTATATCTAATGATCAAAAATCATTGTAATTAACCCAGGAGCAGGCACGTACTCTATACTAACGTTACTGGTCGTGCTGAGTTATTGAGTCACTCCAATCTTTATTTTTTACAATTATTCTTACTGTTCAAGATAAAAATCGTGAATACTTTAACTAAGAGAAAGAATACTTACCTACTTTTTAGGACTTTTTAATTTTTCTTTGATAATTTGAGAAAAAAACATCACCCAAATTGAGCAAAGAAATTTCAAATGTTCTTGAATTTAATAAAGGAAAGGACACAAATCACAGACACATTTCGCTAACATTACAGAAATGTTATTTGCAGGCAAAATTGTTATATGTTGTTCAAGTTATTGTAGTTTTATTGTCCGTTGATTGACAACTGTTGTATTTTATTGACTGTTATTGTTTGACTAATATTGACTTTATTAACTGACTATTGTAGTTCTTTTTGACAAACAGCATGAACTTTTTGTTGCTTATATCTTTTTGACACATCAAAGTGTGTCTTGTGCTACAGTTATATGGCTTCATATTTTTCTTAATGGAGTTCTTTAGGTAGCATTTAAAAATTCTCCTTTCAATTCAAACGCTTCATGTTCATCACTTTTCTCATATTCACTTTCGCTCTGATGATTAATATGCATTGTTTCACAGCAGGTTCTTCCCTTGCTTGATCATTTTCAACTTCCTTCAATAGAAATCGCAGATACCATTTCTTTTTTTTTTATTCCGCTCATTTACATTTATGAACCATAATAAGTCGTACAAAACAGCAGTCAAAACCACTAAGTTGTTCACAGGGGGGGAAATGAGTCAAATGTTCATAGAAAATACTTCGGAACAAAAGTGGTCGCGTGGGGAGCTCAGACAAAACGGGTATCTTAAAACTGTAAAAAGAGACATTTGCCACATCCAGAAAGAAGGAAATATGTTACAAATATATTTTAGTTCCCATGAAGACTGTCCTGTAGGAGGATATTGCCAAGGTTATTGGTAACAAATGAACAATTTTCCTAGAATTAATGATTTTGTGAACCTGGGGTGATTCTGTGCCCCCAGCGCCTGCTCCCGGGTTAAAGTAAATTGGGTAATCTTTCCTCTCTCTCTAATTTTTGCCAATAAATAAGACTATTATGGTCTCAACAAATTTATATCAGGTGTGATTTTGATAAAAATTAATGACCACTAGGTGGATCTAGTTTTTCAACAAGGATCCAAAGATATTAGCAGCAACACTAATTTGACATCTGGGAGAATATTTATAGAAAATAAAGGAGCAAGTTAAGATTACATGTTAACAGATTAAACAAATACAATCAGACAAAAGTATGCATTTACAAGCATTAACATTGTACATATACAGCAAAGAATAATAGATATGATGAGGAGGGATATATATATATATATATATATATATATATATATATATATATAGGAAAGGAGTGAAGGGGCAACATAGAGTGTAAATGATTGTATGGGTAGGAAGAATTTGGTAGTATTTGAGCAGCAGAACTATTTATTGCATGATTCCTAGTCACTATTATTATATTCGCTGGACTCGTGTTGACGCGCCTTCCTATGGAGAGAAATAAGAAGGCGAAATAAGCGTCGCAGCAATATCAACGGTCAGCGCTTAAAAAAGTAATAACTTTAGAGATCGCAGGAGATAGCAGCTAAATTTGGTATTAAATTAAAGGTCCATGTCTACTCAATGTTATTTAAGTGTTACAAAGATCAATCTGTGTCAATACCAAAAGTTCTAGTCCATTAAACAAAAAAAACCGGCATGCCTTTGTGGGAATTGTATACTGAGCTAAATGTTACGTTTTTACAGTTTTGAATCAAACTTGAACCTAATTTGTGAGAGTCGAATAAAGAAATTATTTACCCATTATGTTTTTTTTTCCGAAGAAGAAAGCCAAAAGCTGCAAAATCTTGTTCAGTTTAAACGATGGAACTTCCGACTGGAAAATGAGGCTCGCAGATGTTCCTCGTAGCCGTAACAAACCCGATCTAAAGCGTCGACGGTTGGAGATTTCCAATCACGTACTGATTAACACTGAGTAAAACATACATAGGGAGCCTATGAGGACCATAAATTGTGGGTTGTTGTGACCAATTTCATTTTTGGGGTTTCCAGGCGCCAGATCGTGAAAACTGCCCGCTGTGAGACGTAGTGCAACTCCTGTATCGAAATTAAATGTGGGCACGCAATTGTCACCGTGAGTCTCCATGCTGCAGTATCATCAGAAGCCACAATAACGGATTCCGGGAAGATTATGCGATTCCAGATGTCCAAGAAAATGCGTTTAATGCCCAGTGCCTAATTCAGAATCATTGATGTAGATTTATGACCCTGCCAGGCTGACCTTGTTGTGTCTTCCCTGTGATGGTGGAAAGCCATCGAGATCCTGCATGACGATCAATACATGACAATCCTGAAATTATCGATTCCATATTTGCACGATAGTCGTTGGATTCTGACGAATCCAGCAATCAATATCTGGTAACGATAAACTGTTTTTTAATAAACCACGATCCAACCACTACCAAATTCTACACGTGCTGATAGCCATTTATCCATCTTATGCGACGCATAACATGATCTTCTCACAAACAACTGACATTTAAATGCGATTTCCGAATGAGAATCTCGCAGCGTAACTTTCCTTTTTTTCCAAAATTTGAGTCACAGTTTTCCTTCTCTTGCGTCGTTCGATTGCACTTAAATGCTATTCAATGGTATACAACACATTATGGCCCGGGAATTCTGCTAAAGCAGTGTTAACGAAGTTAAGTTACATCAGCAGTCGGCGATATAACTTATACACTCTCGGCGATCGAATCGGCTGCGCAACATTGAACTAATGAGTATCATGAATTCATTTTCAGTTACTTGTAGTTACAATTTATGTTTGGTCAAAAAGAGGCTGTCAGTACATCTTAGTAGTTGTGTCGTATTCGAATAAGACTACCAATACCCGAGTGGACACCTTATTTATTATTTTCCCAGGAAGATAGAAAATTTATTAAACAAGATGGACTAAGGTTTTAATTCTTTTATTTTCAATTGACAAGGATTTGATTATTTTTTTTTAAACCCGTGTAGTACTCTTGGTAACCTTTTTGCAGTGCAAATAACCTCTCTATGGGGATCCTGTTTTTAATGCGTTGACTGTGTCCTGATATCTGTAAAAGTGCTTTCCTGGCAAGTACCCGTTTATTGCGAGGAAGCATCGCACCTACATGTTGTGTTTGATTTAACCAATTATGCTAAAATTCTGTATACCTATAAAGAGGTTTTATTAGTAAGAAAGTCCATGATGAAAGACCTTTTTTTATTAAACTACTCACATTAATTTTTATTTCAAAATTATCTATTAAAATAGTCTTAAATTATCATTCAAAATTGATTCCCCCTTCACATTTTGTTGTCTGATATATATGTCTGAGAAATAGGGCAGTCTTTATTTTTATACTCGTAAGAAACTTAGACGAAACTTTTACGATAATTTAATGCTACTTAAGATCCTATTAAGACAATATGTGACTATAGATTAAATTTGCTTAAATTAATGGATTAAAAATTTTAAAAATTACTGAACAAAAGTTTATAGAACATGATACGTATTATATATGAAATTCTCAAAATGCATAAATTTTGTTTTGAAGAAATAAATGTAAATATACTCCAGAAGAAGTAACTAACTTGTTCTTAACTACCCTAGATTTAATTAGATGCATCCATCTAAGGAAAATATTAGCATAGCGTACCGTAATGTTTTCTTTTAGCTTTAAATTTAATTTTTTTAATGTTTATGGGTTTTGTATTTTGTAATGAAGTTTTATTTAATATTTGGCTTTGTATGAGGAGCTCATATTATAATTTCCACTAATACCGCGGCCCCATCAGAAGCGGGAAATGTATACTTAAATAGTAACTACAGATCGGGATGTACATTGTGTGTGCGTGTCAAAAGTCAAATAAAATACCAGTTTTCGTTGTAAATTAGATCTGTTTTGAAATATATATATACTATTACACACATAGTACATACGAGTATATATATAAATATAAGAGAGAAAAAGATGTATTTTGTCAATATATATAATCTATCATTAGTAATTATTTTGAATTTTGTAAATTTGTGCGTCTTTTAAAAGAATTTAAAAGAATGAATGGTTTCCCAGAAGCATCTAAATTTAAGGAGCTTCGCAGTTTCATTTATATGCAACAATATTCACTTTCATTTTCTAAAAATTGTCTTGGCTACTATACCTTGTCGCGATCCTTCGACCGCATGTGTGAGAGGGTTCGAGTAAACATCAGCCTGTAATAACCCTTCTCGCGTGGGGGTAATTGTGTTTGGGAGATCGATCACCCATAATCTCAGTTCAAATTATGATTTATTATTATTTCGAAAACAACTCAGAGTAGGACTACTAAGTATAAGAGCAATCACCCGGCAATAAGGATACTTAATATTTGAGTATAATCTAATTCACTTACTATTGGCACACTTTGGACTTCTAAGGTATATTTCACCTTAATTCTGTTATTAGTTGCACCACCTCCGGTCTTTATTATGAATGTCTATCCTGTGACTTAATCGTCAATTAGCAATATTCAATCATCCAGAAGTTACTCGTCGAATAATTCTCGACTAGATCCCGACTACTCTCAACTAACTTCACGTATCTAAGAGTCAATGCTCTAATAAAACCATTCATTTGAATAAATCGAGTCTTCTTCTTCGGGAGAAAGTTTTTAATAGAGCAATGTTTAAAAAGAAATAAATTTATCCCAAGATGATTAGTGACAGGCTCGCAGATAGACCCGTTACAAGCCATTCCTTAATTTAAACAATGTCGTTCTTTTCACTTATTAGACATTATTAACTTAATTGAGAATGCACTGTAATAACTATAAATCTGAGGAGCAATCAAATTTGTTAATCTAATTATAATAGAAATAGAAGCGCATATATCTAATCTCCTGAGCACCCTTGCTTCAACACTTGCTTAGTTCTTCCTTCTTGAACTAACAATACTTAGTACGACCACCAGTCGCTAACACTATGCTTTCTTCTTATTCTCAATTTTCAACCATCATCCCACCTACTCCACGACTAACACTTAAATAGAAATTCACATTTACATAGAACAAAGTCATCTCTACGGAAAGCGAGTTTTAACTAAAATCACTGTTAAAAAGAGTATTTTACCCAAGGTGATTAATAGAAAGCCCAAAATAGAACCCATTATCACCTGAAATTTGAAAACTACTTGTTGATTATTTCATAACTCTGCAATGAATGAGTTAAAGCGCAATTATGTACAAAAAATGCGGAAATACTTCTGCATCTTGGAGTTCTTCCCTGTTCAAATACTATTTACACATTTCTTTTGGTTTGCTGGCAGTAGATATATCTTTATAAGATATTCGCTAAGCATCTTTGAATGACTCCCTTTTCTGAGAACCTTCAGTAGTAAAAAAGAAGGGGTGTGTGTAACCGATGAATGATTTGCGATACCATCTGCAGTGGAATGACTCGATTAGTCAGATGATGTGGTGAGGGCCCGTGACCGACACCTGTGTGAGCGCACGCGATCCGCTCGTAAACATCACGGAAGGAGATGACGCCGCTTGTTAGTTAGCAAGAGAGAAGTTTCCCAAGCACGAGTTGCTGGATGCCGCCCATTTATCCAGCGGCACCAGGAGCACTTTTTCCCCTCTTGCTTAAGAATGCAACACCCCACTTACCTGGTTAAGTGTTTACCCCGAAGAAAAATAGTGTGGGCCAACACAGTAATGGACTGAAATTTTCTGTGTGTACCAAGGTTTTCTTTCTATTCTAGTGCTTGTTACCGACACTTAGTTGGGATACTGGTTGTTTTCTTCAGGGGAATGGCTGACTATTTTATCATTTTCGTTCTTTGGGGGACACATTATGAGTTTCCCCCTTTAATTAATTTCGTTTGTAGAGCACGGAAAAAAAAGGAAAAATTGTTTTTAAAAATTTTAAAAATTAGAAAATTGTTGCAATCGCTACTGTAATATGATTTATTTGATATTTCTTATGGAATTTCATGGTTCTAAAATTTATGAACTGCAAACTGCATTACTTTATTGCAGGTTAGCACGTATGTTTGTGCTGAGAAATATTTTTCATATATAACTAATGTGAAGGGATTTTTTCTTTTAAAGAAAGCGTTTGTAAACTGAATCATGTAATTAAAAGATATTGTAAATTTCGATTCTGAATATGAACAAAATTATACTTAAAGAAGTAGCAGCTAATTTTGCTTAGTGACAATATCTCTTTTAACAGTGTGGCAAGAATTACTATAACTTGCAATATTGGGAGTTAATAGACTGCGAAAGAAGTTAATGTTAAATTTAGCTGCATGGACTAGACTGATTCTTTAATTGTGAGTGCTTCGAATTCATCTTAAAATCCCATTAGTATAAAGCATGTACAGGCTCATCTCAGAACGTTTCTTAAAGTATATTTACATTAAAATTAAGAGGCACTTAACTCAGACGGAGGGAAACTTATATTAACGTCGCGCTATAAAGCAACACGAGGGTTATTAACGATGTACCCCGTAGTTTTGAACATAAGTCAAGTGACGAGGATGACACTTGACCAGATACCCACCTCTCTAAACTATCACACTAGCCAATGGAAGGACTCTGAGCTCGGCAGATTTAACGTGCGTCTTCAGTGGGAACAGGACTTGAACCCATGATATGCCAACCACTTCGTGATCATAACCACTAGACCACCTTGACCTAGGAGAAGTTTTTGAATAAATGAATAATAAAATGATTGTAATAACGATTATTCTTCGTATGCTTCACACCCTCTTGTATATTTTTAATCAATTCGAATATGTCATTCCAATAGCTTCTTTCAACAATTATATGTTGTTGTTGTCGTGTCCTTCCCGCAGGAAAGGAATCAAAGTTGCCATTGCCTGTGAGACAGGTTGGACTTCTTAACGATAGATGGCGACACCACCTATCTCCACCTCCATAATTTTGGCACGGAACTGAAGGGAAATATTCTCCAGCCCCCTGCACTCGTGGTTTCTGCTGCAACCGCCCACAAGACTTCCACCGCCACTGATTTAACGAGCACTTACTCCGTCTATACTCGGTGGTATTTAGTGGCATCGGGCATCGAACCCAGGCCCTCGGGTCTGGAGTCCGATGCTCTAACCACTAGGCTACCCACAGCCTTCAACAATTATATAAATTGAGAAAACACCTCAATATATTAAAAGTATGGTAAGGCTTGCCAATGAAGAAAGGAATATAAAATAACTTCATCACATACTTCCCATACAAGATATTTTTTGAAATGCTTCTGACTTTCCTCAATATATTGAGTACCTGAAATCAATATCCATTTATAACTCTTAAAGTAAATCTCCTTTATGAGAGGAAACCAGAAGAAGACCGAAATGATGCCAGATGCAGCAGATATTTATGTGGCACGTGAGCAAACTAGAAGTCTCGTGTTTGTTCACCTCGGGGAGCTTCCTTTCCCCATAAACTTTAAATTGTGTTTTCAGACGCATTAAGATCCAGACACATTCATCTGGATCTGATCCTCCTCCTGAGTCTCCTTATCCAAATAAATGAGCATTCCGAGGAGCAAACTGAGGGCGAAAGACTCGTTTCAGACATTTACGTCTTCAGTCAATGTGTGATGTAGTATGTATCATCAAGTAATTTGCATTTAAATGACCACCGACAATATCACGTGTTGGTGAAGCATTTATCATATATGCCAGTTCTATATTCATGTTAGAAACTCGTGTAAAGTGTACTTTCTGTTCGAAAATTTAGAAAATTTCCCAACATTTTCAATATACCTAAATAACTCACCCTTGGAGTTAGCATAGGTAACGGATATTTTAAATAATATTGAACAATGGACATTTTTTCAAGCTTCAACAGACGTAGAATAGTACTGGAAATATATTTTTACAAACGTTGTGTAATGAAAGTTTAAAATAGCGTAAATAATTTTTATCTGGATGTTAATATTACTTTCTGTTGTATTTAATTTTATGCTAAATCAGCGTTTCTCAAACTGTGGGGTGCGCCCCTCTAGGGGGGCGCTATCGAAAAGTCAAAAATAAAGTATTTAAAAAATTACAATTTACCGAAAGGAAGCTAAACAAAATATGCATTCGGATATACTAAAATATAAAATACAAATTTGCACTGATATAATATACTTATAAATGTATCCGACTGCATAATGTAATTGATAATTACTCTCACAATACTAAGTACAAGTTTAATAATTACTAGTGATTCACATAGGATTGTCATATACAAAATTTAATATTTATCTTGATAATTTGTACGGTTTATGATTATAATCGTATTGTAGCTTTAAAGTTGAAGTGCATTATTATTGCATTCAATACATTGTTATTGTTTTTAGGGGGGAGCGATGAAAATTATACATGAAAATTGGGTCGCAAACATTGAAAGTTTGAGAAGCAGTGTGCTAAATTATAAATATTCGCAAACAACATCATTTATTACATTATATGTGTAATAGCGATTCAATAGAATCTTGGCGAAATGTTGTAGATAGAGCCAAGTTGGCATCATTTTTGGCGATCCTGTTGGTGACCACTAGGATGCTTCTGGAAATTACTGGAGAAATCCATTAATATCACGATCTGTAACGTAAACGGATCTTTTGAGAAATCTATGCAGAATATAAATAGGAACAGCTCTTTGAAGTTGAATGAGTATTGTTTTGACCGCTAAAGAGTCAACTAACGATTAGTTGCTACTATCGAGCGAGAGCTTGCGAATAATCTTAAGCATCACGCATTGGAATTTTTAGGCACCAATAGTTGTGCCTGAGCTCTGTAGAAGGTATGAAGACATTCAGAAATTTATTAATATCATTCTAGTGCTGCATCCTGTATTTCAAAGAATTGTTTTACGAGAATAAATTTCCATCGCTCTTGAAAAACTGTCATTCTCTTTGAGATTAATTGCATAGAATCGACAATCCCCGATCTAAGTAACGATATAATGATTTGTTTTTACGATTCATTTTGTTAGGGGGAAATAGAGAACTACATTTTAAAAATAAATTATATTTAATTTTTTTTAGATACAGAGAAAGAGAATTCTAAAAAATAATTTTCTCCTACCGGCTAATGCTGTATCAGAATTGTGGAGTCGTGAAATCCATTTCAGGTGACACTGAATGCCCACAGTGTAGAAAGGCTGATACACGTTAATTTAGTAGAGGCTCGTATTTTTTATGTTGGCATGGTGGGGAAGCTTGATTAGCATTGGCAATTTAGGTTTAGTCATCGCCAACACACTTAATGAAATCCGCCTTTCTGCATGGTAAGTATAGAGCAGTGATATTCAAACTTTCATTATTGGCGCTCCAGTTTTCAATCATAATTTTCATCGCGCCTCGCCTATACACGATAATAATCTATAGAATTCAATAATAATGTACTTTGACGCTAAAACTAAAATATGGCCTGAATTATAAATCGTACAAATTATCAAGATAAGTATTAAATTTCGTATATAGTAGTTTTAAGTAATAGATATTTCAAGCAATTTACTTTTAAATGATAGGATGAGTATTATGTTACTTTTCTTTTCCATTTTTTTAAAATTGGAACTGATTGCAAAACAATTTCTAATTAAGTTAAATAATCATTTCTTCACTCACATCCATTTCTAAAAGTACAAATGTAATTAGAAAAATAGTCATTACTCTGTTGCTCTTTATCTCATATCCATCACATCTGGTATTCTCGTGGACATTAGTGTAACCACTTGGGCAACCTATGGACTAAATTCATGTGACGTCATAATCACATGATAATTTTAAACCACGTGTTTTTAGCCAATCAAGTTCAAAAACACATGTGACGTCATAGTCACGATAAATGCAGTTATCTATTTTCAGCAAATCAGTTCATGCACTTCGTTGTTGCCAAATTACGCTTTTTACAGAAAACTTTTTTTTAAAAAAATTAATACTTGTCACTTTATTTAAAAGTACATGTATAAAACAAGACTTTTTTTTCTTTAATTTTAAAATCTTTTTGCAGAAATTTCTTTTTATAACTCTTGAGCATCTTTACCCAATTATGCAATTTGAAATTTTACCTAAGTTTTACAAATAGAATTAAAAGTACGAGCTAGTTTATTGTCAGTTTTGAATTCAATGTATAGAACACGTGTTTATATTATCATGTGACCGTCATGAATTTAGTCCATTGGACGCCAGCGCAAAACGCGCTTTATTGCTGTCACTGCCATTTTTCACATTAAATCTTCCTTCGAAAAACTTTGTTCTGTAAGACAAGCACGTGGGAATCATAAGTAATTATTAAACTTGTTCTTAGTTTAGTATTGATAAATTCATTATCAAATACAGTGTGCAGTACTGATACATTTATAAATACGTATATTAAATCAGTGTAAATGTGTATTTTATTTTTATTATGTCAGAATATTTTTGTTTTGCTTCCTTTCAGTAAATTAATAATTTTTTAAAATAATCTTTTATTTTAAATTTTTTGATACGTTTGAGCCTTCCGCTTAGTGTTATCACACTCCCTAAGGGGTGGGCCTCACAATTTGAGAATCACTGGTATAAGAGTACCAACAGGATTCCGCAGAAACATACACTAGCCATGAGTTTGTGAAAATGACTACAGTTACTGAGAACGAAATTTTGAGATCAAAAATGTTAACTAATATAATAATAGCTGCATTTTTCAATATCCCTGAGCATCTAAGGAGAGAAAAGTGCCTCCTTAAGCCTCTTAAGGGTTTTTATCTATCCCAAGAGATTATTTTTTTCAATAACATGTATTACATATCAACATAAAAACCTTACTATAGATATTTTAGGTTAATCTCAATTCATTTTTTAATGTACTCTATGTTATTAACCACTGATCTCGAAATTTTGTACAATGTTAAAACGAGGAAGATTTCATTTCATTACACAACTTCTTGTGAGAATAGTTCGAGGAAAAATTTGGATGGAAGAAAATGAAATGGAATTTTGATCCATCTCCATTTATTTTAATTATATACCTACATGTTTTCTATATACAAATGTAAATTTTTTCGAAGCATAAATCTACGAAGTTTATATTCTCCAGTTTCTGTAGCTTATATAGTCCTCTCATTTCTATCATTCTGTTACATAAATCAATTCTTTGAACTCTAATAAATATACTTCCATATTGATACAGAAATATCATCTGTTTACCGAATCGAAATTTCTGCGCAATCTCTTTTAATATAATATACGAAATTTCCATTCTCATGTTTCGAAAAGGATTTTGATTTCAGACAGTAAATATTTACATTCCTTTCGGATATGTCTTCAGAGTTTATTTTCGGTGTATTTTCTTGTTTGAATAATATTTTAACGTGCATGAAACCACTGGTGGATTTTTCTCTCTTAGTCAGCTGTCTGATTCTTTGAGTAAATATTATATGTACAAAATAGTTGTGAAGCCTAAGATAACTAGTCAAGATAGTAAGAAATATTAGCCACAGTAGTACAAAATCAAACTCCTGGCCTTAGGAACCAAGATTGCAGGTTTAAACAAAGTGTTGCTGCTAGCAAACCTTCACCTGTAATTTGCCAATACTCTTGGCCATAGAGAGAGAAAGGAATATTAAGTGAAATGTAAATATTGCAAATAAAAGCACAATACCATTAATATATAAGGATAAAATTATAGCCTACTATTAAGTACTAGTGTAGAGTTAAAATTGATGAAATAAAACTAGGTGATAAAACTTACTTCGTGAGTACAGCAGCAAATTATGTTTCCCGCTCGATACAAAGAAGTATAGTAGTACCGCATAAAATTAAAATTAATAAATTGTGATAAAATAATATTAAGTCTATATATATCCATTTAAAAACCTTAAATATTGATGTAAAATTTATAGAAAATAAAAAGGACTTCCCGAACATACACAATTGTATTTAAATAAAATATATTATTATTAATTTATGAAACATGTGGCGTCATCTTTTGATTAACTGTATAACTAATTTTTTAAAAATGTGTTTTAGTATTATTATTACACATTGTCATTTTACTGAGTACTATTAGAAATGTAATTGTAAAGAAAATTAGCAGGATATCCGTGTTAAATACAATGGTTAATAAAGTTATTAAAATTTAAATATATATTAGATTTATCACACTAACTAATACATTATATTACGATAAATAAAGTTAAAAAATAATATTTCTCTATGCATAAATTGATAAATTGGGGTTCCAGTATGGCACTTAAAGAATGTTAAAATAAAAAGAATTTATTTTATCATAAACAATACTATGTTATCCATAAGGCTTAGTATACAATGACATATCCAAATAATTTGTTTTAACTGAATTATTATTAATTTTAACTAGATTTAAGTAATCAGGATAAAAGGTAATATTGCGGTTAAATTATTATTTTTACCAAAAAGAATTAGATCCTGTATATATATATATATATTGAAGTAATAATCATTATTAATAGTATCTTTATATTCATAAAAGTGTAAATATAAATTAGCTAAACTATTGCTAACAGGCCCCCTTGAGGCAAACTTTAGTTTGTTTGTACAATGAACTATTAAAATTAATGTAATTTTCTTTTAAGTCTAAATCTATTAAAATCTTAAATTTGTGAAAATTAATAGTAAGATTATAATTACTGTGATTTTCTAAAAGTACTTTAATATTATCATTGATATCAATGGAATTGAAAACATCTTCAAAAATCAAAACTATAAACTAAATATATTAAATATATTTACCTTAAAAAAATCTACAATATCTTTATTATTTTTAATTATAGCTTTATTATATTGCTTATTGATGAATTTTTGTATAATATTAAGTTGCATTTTATCTACAGTAGTGTGATATGTTTTAAAACCATCTGTTATAGTGCGAAATTTAACAGGATTTTATGGATTTTAGGTGTTAATATATATATGGAAACTTAATCTTTAGAATGCAAAAACTCAATTTTCTATATATAGCACTAATTTGATTACTAATTTCTTTATGTGACAAGTCTAATTAAAGATTTACTGCTTAAAAAGAGTTCATTAAGCATATAGTTATGAAAATATTTACAAATTTCAGCATATCTACCAGGCACTTTGTCTATGTTAACACAATAATGAAATTATTTGGTAATTCATAAATCTTTTTGTTTACATCTTTATAAATAAGATCTGATTTAGAAAGGTAATTAAATGCCATCAATGTCTTTTAAAATATTGTACTTATATTCAGGAAATGCCTCTAAAGGTAAAAAAAAAAAATTAACTGCAAATTTTGTAACAGAATTATTTATACCTTTATTAATTTGTTTTTAACATTATTATTACTATTAGAAATAGTTAATCTAAAACTAGTGCCTGACGCCCATCCGGTATAGTGGTCAGTGAAGCTGACTGCGGTGCCGCAGGGACTGGGTTCGAATCCCGGAGAAGGCATGGATGTTTGTGTTGTAATCCTTTCTTCTGTCTGTGTTGTTTACCCCCGTGTTATACGTTCGGTGGTGCACGGGGTTTATAAATGTTAAAAAAAAAAACTAGTGCCTATACTTATGTGTGTGATATTTTTTAAAATTTTGTCCTTGATTATATTTAAGTTGCCGGTGACTACATGTTTATAATAACCATCAATAAAAACGTGACAATTTTTACATTTACAATCGTCTATATTATTCACTTTCTCCCTATGTATGTATATATATGTTGGGGTTTTTTGAGTGATAATCGAGACATTATTTTTTAACCGTCTTTATTCCATGAGATCATTTTGTAATCTATTTGTAAGAGAGAGAGAGAAAGAGACGGACACGTGTTAAAACTCAGGAGTCCCCGACCTCTTCAGAAGCCATATATCTGTTCAAGTACATTCCTTATTGAAGAGGTATATTTGAAATACTAGGTAATAAAAAGTAATGGTAGGAGTGGCGAGATCTTTTAAAGACATATGTAATCCATTTCCGAACTGGGTAATAAATTTAATACTTGAAGATGTAACGGGAAGATAAAAGTTAGAAGTTGAGTAACGATTTAGTTTTAGATCTAATTTAATTATCCTTACATATATATATATATATATATATATATATATCTTGTTCAGATTTTCAATCGTTAATAAGGTACTTTCTATTCATCCATTCAAAGTAGGAATTGATTTTAAAAAAATTATTTTATATTACATGTTAACAATTACATTTCTAACAGGAAAAAGTGAGAAATGTCTATTAATAACATGAGAAAAATTAACTTTATCAAAGTTTTATTCAGGAATAATAAAATGCAGTAATCTGTAACAGATTCATTAATTTTTTCTATATTTATATATATTGAATTTATTAACTAAAAAGTATTAATATCTTTAATGGTGTGTACTGCATGGCACACCTTTAAGCAGTCACTTCTTAGGATTTCATTTAACATTACAATTTCCTTTTTATTAAGACCAAACATGAAATATTTGATCATTTTGATATTAATGTTCATTTGAAAATCATCAATAATAATTTTAATATTATCAATTAAAGATTTTTTTTTATCTCTATTCTCATTTTAGTTCTTTTGCTTCTAGAATATCTTAAAGAATTAATATCAAAATTTTGAACATTACAAAAAAATTCTTTATTATTACTCTGTAACATATGTTACAATGTGTTTTTAGCAAAGTACATAACATTATGACCATATGGATGTATTGTATTAAAACTCCTAATGAAGTAATTTCGCCACCATTATCTGTAGTTAGTATTTCGGATAATTTTAATAACTAACAAGTTAACATTTTTAAATTCATGCATGTTAGCGTGTCTTTCAATTTTATTAGAATTATTGGAATTGATGAAGATTTTCACGCCTTGTCTATATTGATTAATTGATATATATATATACATACTGAGATATATGTATATGTGTGTGTCTGTGCGAATGTGAGTGAGTGAGTGAAAGCTCCAATTTTATAATGAAGATAACTCCATAAAGGTTTTCCTTACATATTTATGCTGCTGTTTGTAAAAAATGCAACACCGTGAAAAAATCATCAAAATTAAGTGAAATTTAATGCACAAACGACTTGCATTAGTACAAATAAATGACGAAATTTTCAAAGAAAAAAAAACAATATTAAAGATCCGAAATGAGTATCTTTTGAAGCTGTAGGACGCGGATCACGAGCAAGATCCCTTGCACACAATCCACGGTGCAGCAGACGCCGACGAATTTACGAGGCCGTCATTAGTACACTTGTAGCAGTAGACGAACGTGCTGCCAACTTCCTGGAGGAAGCTGTAGGGTCATTTACCGCCATGCGGAGCAGATGTTGATCGTCGTGCGCTGACATCACCTTTCATCGTCCAGTGCCAGATTTTCGATTTTTTCGGTGCTCGTCGGTCCACTGCTTCTAAACTCGCATCACTGTGGAACTGTTCCGCTGCACACAAGCTCCTATTACGCGATAGGACGATCCTTCTTCTCAAAGGCTGATAACCCTCCCTTGTTCTAACTCCGTAATTTGTTGGAATTTATGCTTATTTCTTCGCGCAGGCATATTAAGGTCTCACTAAACGTTCACCACTAACAATCATTAACTGTTTTCAACGTCCCGCTACAGTCCTCAATTTATATGCTTTCAGCATCAGTTCAGAAGGCGCTGCGCCCGCCACGCATGCGCGGTGGCTCTGAATCTTTACTATTTTACGTAACATCCTATAATTGATATTTGCTGCAAAGTTCATTTAACTCTGATGATTCCTTTATGCTGTTGCATTTTTCACAAACTGCTGTATGTTTAATAAAAAGCAACTAAAATATAAAAACTTTCTTTGTTGACCTAAGTAGGAATTGACTTTACAATTTTTTTATATTCCTTTTTTTAATGCATTGTTGAAATAATTCTGTACTCCACATAAAACGCTTGAATTTTTAATGTGTATATTTCAGTTGTATAACTCTTTCTGTACTAAATATGTTCAATTTCCGTACAAAAATAAAACTGAAACACTCTTAAAATTAATAAAAATCTTCTGATAATGATATTTATTGTCTGTCAGTAAAAGTTCCACACCTATAAAGAACATCTGAAAAAGGTGCAAATCGCATGGTAGACGCGACTCATCATGTTATGTAAATGAACCAGAATACGTCACTGTCCTGTACACGGTGAGGACGATATAAGTGAAGGAATAAGCAGATTCCACAATGTGGTCAGATCTTTGTGGTGGAAAGATAATGAGGCAATACAGTGGCTCACAGTAGCTAGGGAAGTGTTCCTTACCAGAGAAATTTGGCTTCCTACAGAGGAAATTCCAATAGACAAACCAGTTATAAGATTGGTCTCAAAAGTGAAGTTTCAACCATCTTTCGTGTCTAGCGAACAATAATTTATATGCACATTAATGGTACATTTATTATGGTGATCAAACTTCCAAAAAGGTAATGTGCCTCATTTAAGATTGTTAGTATAGTCAGAAGAAGGTCAGCTGATATAGACCGATTCACTTATCAGCTGCCTTTTAAGCAGTGGCGTAGAGTAGACCCCTTAACCGTCGCATTGTGGGGTTGGACCCAGAAGCTCTAGAGAGCCCCAAGCTTGAATGACATTTAGTTCGTTTTTGGGCTTGGGGCCCAAAAGCTGAGTTTGCAGGGGGGGGGGCATAATATTCTCCGCTACGCCACTGCTTTCTGGGAGCTATTGTAGCATGTGCAAAATCTCCAAAATGCTCATTATTGATTATAACCATTATTTTATCAACTGAACACTAGCGGCTTGTACTCATGGTGTCCATTTAAATTATTTAAAAGAAAGCTATTGACGAAACAGCACCAACTTCAGTTCTAATTTTGTGCTAGATAAAATTTCACAAACTCATGTTCTGCAATGACTCTGGCTTCCATTTCAACTCTGACGGTCACTATGCGCTTATATACTGACAATGTGATAGCAGGCTGAATTTGACGAAAAATTTTATAAGGCATCGTGGCATCACGGTTCGAAGTGCCTTAGACCACTGATCTGTGCTCGCGATATTATGATGGCCCAACAATATGTGAATGATGTGCTACTGACAGTAGTACCACCTTTTTAATAGGGAACATTTGGCACCATATGTCTGCAAGCTAACACCCGGTCACATGCGGAAGACATTCGCCAAAACCCCCGAAATCTATTCTGATGATTCTCCGGCCATTGGTTTCCGATACTACTTCCCCCATCGAGAGCACATATTTGGAATGATATTATTCGTTTGTGTGCTCCTATTACTGTGCCCGTACGTTATATTATGACAATTGGTTGAGAGCGAATAGTTCTCCATACCTCATATCATATGTAGACACTTTGATTCGGTTTCATGATGTATTGTTGATTGTTTTACCATTGTACACAAAATCTACTGATCACTTGGTGTTTATGCTCCTAATATTGTTCTATTGTTTTGACTGAAACATAATTTATTTTGTTCAATGCTCCCTCTTCTCTTTCAGCCGATATTTACTATTTTCTAGGCACGCATTCGTGGTTTTACAATTTCTCTGCAAAGCAATGCATCAATACATATCGCAATTTTTCAATAATTATTGTGCTTTTCATTATATTTTTAATTCTACAAGGGGTAAATCGTGGGGCCTCGGTACTTTACGACACGTTATGTAATTATGAGGAATTTAATGTTTAAGCTAGAGCCACACTCTCCCCTTTCATACTATCATTAATATTTTTGATTATTTTGATTCCACTTCATTCAGAGAATAAAAGATTTGATCAGATTGAGCACTCAACTCTATAACCATTTTTTATCCTTCACATTATTAAACACTGATGATGAAGAATCCGCGTGATGTTGAAGTTAGGGGAGATGAATACCAGCTACCATTACCTATATAAACATTTAACAAACATTGAACCGTTAGCTAAAAAAAAAAAATTAGATATAAAACTATCAATTGATTTGCGTTCCTGAAATACAAATAAATTGGTCAATTAATAACTTTTTAATACCATTTATCTAAGATTTTTCGCAACTTTTCACAAAAAACAAAACAAAAAACAAAAAAAATTGAAAGTAAGTGATATAAAATGACCAAAACAATTAATCATAATATTTTATTTAAATGAAGGTGGCTTATTTTTTTAAAATATTATAGGTTCTTTACAATCTAAAACTATTTTTATATGTTGTAGTTTAAAAAAAATCACAAGGTGGAGTATAAATTCAGTTGCCGATCTCGTTATCTGATCGTGTAGTTAGAGACTAGTTGTTAAAAAAAAGGTAAATATTTTAATTGGTATCCATATTTTTTTCGTGCAAGCACCCAAAGAAAAAAATGTCCGTCATAACCAACTTGAACTAGCCGGTATAGTAGTTAGCGACGCTGACTGCTATGCCGTAGAGCCTGGATTCGAATCCCGGAGAAGGCATGTATGTTTGTAAATGTATAGTGCCCCTTTGGGGCAGGGAGGTGATCTAAATAGCAGTCGAACCACAAAGCGATTCGTGAGGTTGGTGGAAGGGGAAGAGAGGTGGAAGGTCCTGAATACCCCTAGAGTGTTCTTCCTCAAAATTGGGGTGAAACCGAGCCAAAATGTACTGTCACTTGAATGGTGCTCAAAGCTACGGCTAACGACAGGCGTACATCTGGTGCTTTGCCGCGATTGACTTCGTGGGCCTCAGTCTGACACTGTCAGACAGGCAGTTATGTGCAAATGAATTATATGCAGTGCAATCATATATATATATATCCATTCAAGTCTTATAAAATACATTCTCTTTTTTTTTTCTTTCAGTGAAGCCTAAGCCTCCCGACCTGTATGTGGACGGTCGACCCGTGCAAAATGCCACTACTCTAGGACCTTACACAGAAGGATCAACATTCATCTTAGATTGTCGTTCTTCTGGGGGTCGTCCCCCTCCTCTCATCACCCTCTGGAATGGGACTCGGACACTCTCGGCCAAGAGCCACGTTGAAACCACCGAGGACGGAGCCAGTGACGTCATCGTGACTGCAAGGTTCGTCCTGTCCAGGTGGGACCTTGAATCGAGGCTCGAATGTCGAGTGCAGAGTAACGCCACACTAGCACCCATGGTCAAGTGGATAAAACTGGACATACACGGTAAGTACCTTGATTCTCGCTTCACTCAGGATGAAAAAAAACTCTCGAATTATCATACATAATTTTTCTCTTATATTTAATAAACTTTGAAATTTATATCTTCGAGTAGTAAACAAATATTTTTAATACTATAAGTAGTCCCAACGCCAAAATACACGCTTACAGTTTATTTCATCCAATGCAGGGAATTATTTTTTCCAAAGGGAAGAAAAGGAAGTAAAATGGATACAAAACGTAATTAAAGGCAATAAAGCTTAAGATGCGAATATGAAATGGATTTCGAAAAGGAAATAAAGATTATTAAAACAGAAATGTGCAAAGGCGTTTAAAAAAATATGTCATTATTTAATGTAGTTACGGTGGAATAAAACATCAATTAGAGATAAATTTCTTTTTGAAAAGATGATAGGAGAGTACGTGCTGTATTTGATATTAGATGATCACACCCTTGATCCTTACAGGGATGCAAAATGGATTTGTTAGGGTAGCGTAAGGAAAAAACGCTTCACAGGTGTCTAACATATGAAAAGTTTTTAAGTCGCATGAAGAGGGAGTGTCAGAAGCAAAAAACATAATTCTTTTTGTTGGGTAATTATTTTAAATGATTGACTACATCATCAGAATGTATTATTGCAAATTCGAATTGTGCGGACTTATGTAAATTAAAAGAAAATACACTGGGTTAATTAATAACAATAAATTTTAGAATATACACTGCTGGCCACCGTAAATGCAACACCAAGAAAGACAAGAGATAGCACAACAAAATTTATTTTGTTGATAACATGTTGACCAAGTATCAAATAATTAAATTTATAGACTTCTGTGAAGTGTGGTTCCTGCCAGAATCAGCAGCCACAGTAGCCGCCATTGTTGGACATCACCCCTTCACCACGCCTCGGCATTGATTCAAAGATACTTTGGATGTGTTGTTGGGGTACAGCAGACCAAGCAACTTCCACACGTTGCCAAAGTGGATCTGGTGTGGCAGCTGGGCTTGTAATCTGGGTCAATCGTTGAGCAACAATGGACCAAATGTTTTCTAACGGCAAAAGATCCGGAGATCGAGCCGGCCTGAGCAGCAATTCAATCTGGTGATTGACGAAAAACCTTTGGACAATGCGTGCCATGTGTGGTCGCGCATTATCCTGTTGAAATATGGCTTGGCCAAGCCCTGCAGGTAAGGAAGGACAACTGGCTCCAACATCTCGGAGATTTTGCGCTGGATGTTTAAGGTATCGGCAATGCGTACTAGAGGAGTGCGAGAGTGATATCCAATACCACCCTATACCACAATACCCGGAGCAGTACCAGTGTGGCGGTGCGTAACGCAGCAGTTCAGCATCCCCTCTCCACGGTGTCTCCAGACTCGAAACTGACCATCGTGGTGTTGCAGATAGATGCGTGACTCGTCAGTGAAGTCAACTTCATTTCATTCTGCAGCCCACATCCTTGTTTCATCGCACCATTGGTGTCGGAGACGTCTGTGGATCTACGTCAAGGGTAGACCAAGCAATGGGCATCTTGCGGGCAGAACACTCTGCTGTAAGCGGCGTCGAATGGTACGCGCAGACACTGAATGATGCGTTACAGACTCAATATGCTGTGCTATGGTTCGTGATGAGACTGAGCGATCCGTCACTGCCATGCGCACAATTTGCCTGTCCTCACGTGAAGTGGTGTACTGAGGTGGATGCGATCGACCACGTCGGTCCGTCATACCCTCCTGCATCCAACGGTCACATATCCGCGTTACAGTTGTTTGGTTTCGTCCAACACGACTACCGATGTCCCTGAAAGATAATCCACAATCTCGGTAGGCCACTATCCTTCCTCTGTCGAACTCGGATACTTGATCAAAAGCTGATAGCTGTTTTCTGTGAGACATAACTGATCGTTTTTTGAAAAAACCACAAGAAAAACACAATTACCGAACATGAAATTGTCGAAATCTCCAAGCCTTAAATAGCGCTTTGAGGTGGCGCCACAGGTGTGCGTGATGTGTGTCTGCGCTGAAATTCTAATCATTTGCATATCTCACCTCCGCTAATGCATGTTGTAAATTTCATGTTATTTACGTGCTTCATTCAGGGTGTTGCATTTACGGAGGCCAGCAGTGTAGTTAAAAAGAATTAAAAAAAAGTCAGAGATAATAGTTTTTTCAAGGTAGTATATTAGAAATTGGATTTATTTTCTGTAAAGGTAATCTGTATGAAATAATATGGATGCTTATGTGCTGTTATGAATACCTAGGGACACACTGACTTATTTCGAAGCCTCTTTAGTTCGGACGTTACGAATTTGAATATCGCTCAAAATAGCAAGAGAGAAAAAAATTCGAACAATTAAAGCCTGATTATTTAAATATTAGTTTGTTCTATTTACATTTAATAAGTATTTTTAATTTTTAAAACTATATATCACCATTTAAAAAAACTTAACCTAAGCGTTTTTAGGCAGATATATGTGGATTTCTTATTTGCGTTATTATATTCATAACTAAACTGTTAATCCCTTGGCTACCATGTACCAATAACGGATACGGATAGATGCTATGTATAGGGCAAATTCCCAAGTAACCTTATGTGGATACATGGCATATTTAGGCGTACAATCAGTGTAACTTGCACAGGAAACATTTTAAGGTAGATTTATTTTCTTTTATCCGGATTGTATAAAATTACAAAAGTTAAGTTACAAAATGTCTGAGTTACGCGTTCTGGGTTACAGTTGAAAAAGTAGGAAAATTAAAATTACAAATATTGGTGAAATAGCTTAAAACGTTGCTTATAACAAAAACCTTTCCCAAATGCACTGCATAAGCGTACTATTATTTTTGTTAACTTTTTTTGTCTACTTCATAACAAGTAGATAAATCCATATCAGAGTCACTGTCGTATTCATCGGTTTCCAACACATATTCTTATTCAGCATCAATTTCGTTGAAATACAATGATGATGTCATATTGGCATAAAAATGTAAGAAAGAAAAATTATACTAGCTTTATAGAAAGCGATTCGAAACACGAACAAGCTAGTACCTAAGTCTGCGTTAGTTGGAAATTTGAAATGTGCGTCGCAACGAAAGATCAGTATCCCCAAAAATCTCCTATTTCTGGGGATACTAGAAAGCGCAGTGTGTGCGGTACGCAAGGGATTAAGCTTAGGCAACGTAGAAAAAATAGCCTCAGTTGGCTTCTTTGGCGTTGATGTTATACATATAATTCACTCCTCCCGCAAAAACAGAAATATTTCTTAAACATGAATGAACATCTGAATGGCTGCATACACGTCAGTATCCAAAACAATTTGCTACGTATCATTCATTTGTACTGTTTCCTCGCAGCATACCCTGGCGTGTCGTGAGTTCAAACCTAGTACCTCTGAAGACCCTCCGTGTAGTGGGAGCCGATGTACGTTAAATCTGTGGAGGTTCAATGTCCTCCCATTGGTGTGGTAGTTAGAATAAGAAGGTGCTAGCTCTCTCTCAGGTGTGGCCCTCGACATTTGACCGAAGTGGAAATTTGTGAGGTCCATTGCAAATAGTCCTCATTTTGCTTTATAGTTTGAATACCTCTCTTTCGCACGCAACACATCATATCACTTTAAAATATGAGGTTTCTTCAAAGGCTATTGGATTTGTTTCTCTTACCACGTATATTTAATAATAAGCCAACAAAATATACTTATAAAGAAATTCTTAGTTTTATTGTATCCTGTTTGCTTTTGTAAAATCATCTCAAAAACCAAAAGGATTGACCATCAAGACTAAAACTTCAGAATAAAAACAATTTTGTTTCTTTTTCAATTTAAGTATTCAACACACATGTAAGCTTAGTAGAATATATTAGGATAAAAAGACAACGGAAGATAAAATTTATTAAATCTATTGTCAGACTTGATTTTCTTTGAAATTGTTTATTTCTCATGAATTTTCTAAGGAATTAATCCATACACTTATTGATGCAGTTTTAAAGTACTAAGGCTCTCATAACGTGTATAAATCTTTTTGCATAAAAACAAAAATTAAAATGCTTAAGCTCATTTTAACCGTGAATACTTTTCTGGGGATAAATTCGGCATTTCGTCTCGACAATGGAGCGAGGGGCAAAGAAATCTCGCCCGATTCTCTGTGTCCTTCATTTGCATATTCTTTTACTCTTTCATAAGCCAATCGGAATCCTTCGGGATAAAACAGGAAGGAAAAGAAAGCGAAGAACACAAAAAGCAAGTGTTCTTTGCACTCTCGTTTTTTCTACTGCCCTTTATTAACCGCAGATTCATTAAAAAAACACAACTTATATTCCTCTAACCAAATTAAAATTATTTGAATAAATTTCCAGTGGAGGTGAAAAAATAATTAAAAGAATGCATAATAAAAGAATAAATTGCCCCCGGAGCTTACATCATTTCAAACTGCTCCATTAATCTTAATATCTTAAGGCTTTGCTTATTTTGTAAGGCGTTAGGAAACGGCGGGGAAGGGAAAAAAAGGAGAAAAAGGGAAAAAATGCCTGTAATAACCTCGCTTTGAAAGGCGTTAAGAAATTTTCGCCGGTATTGGGGCGCTCACCGCGTTAACTAACATTAGTCAAACCGAATGGTTAATGAAAACGCGGAAACCTGGCTCGGAACTTTGAGAACCAAAGCAGCGTAAAGCTCCATCATTAGCATTCTTTAATTAGTCTTCTTCAACCGCAAGGCTTTCGCGGAAAGATTCTTTTTTTTATTCTGCTCTCTCCTCTCATACTTACTCATTTATCATTATCTTTGTCCGTTCCAAGCTTTCCTTATTTTCTTTTTGCCTTTTTTTCCAACGTTTTTACGCCACTTGTGAGGCGTTAAGAAAAAGGCCACTGAATTTTTCAGTGTTCCGCTTCAGATCCCACTGAAGTATTTTTTTGAAGAAAAAAAAAGGTTCCTTTTTTGTAATTTTTCTTCATTCGATTTAACCGTATATTTAACTAGATAAAAGTTAGCTGTTCATTCAGGAAACATTTTGGTTTGAGTTGGAGATGAATGGGGAAAAAAATTCCAGAAGAAAAGAACACAAAAAAGGAGTGAGAGAAAAGGTAATGAAAAAGAAGTTCATTGAAGAGAAGCCAACACAAATTCAAACAAGGGACTGAGAGAAAAAAACGTTTTTACCACGCAAATTATATACTATAATTGCTGTTGAAATCAAAACTTGATGTCTCCTTTGTTTCCATTAAATTAAAGGCAAGGTTCCCCTTGCCGTATTCTATTTCTTCAGCAGTTCTCGGAGAAGAGTGCGTCTGCGCCGCTCCACTGTTCGAAATCGTAGACCGTGAGGAAGCTTTTAAAAAATTATCGCAGCCTTTTCCGCATGAAGTAGCATATTTTTTACCAACCGATCGAGAAAAGTAAATAAGATGTCCCATCACGCAGGGAAAAAAAAGTTTTTTTCCTTGTTTTATAAAAAAAAATATTGTTTTTTCTATCCTGATTACCGAAATTCAATATTTATTGAATAATAGAAATAAAAAAAAAACAAGCAGTGTTAAAGAAAAGGAGAAACAATAAATGTTGTTATTGAATACTAAAATATTTACTTAAATGTCGTTTACTTAAATTCTTTACTTTGAATATTCTTATCTTGACGTACGAGAGATGAAAGTATTTTAGTTTTGGTTTACAAATCTGTATGTGTGTGTGTGTGTGTGTGTGTTTGTGTGTGTGTGTGTGTGTGTGTGTGTGTGTGTGATACAATTTAAATAATCCATTACAGATTAAGATATTTTTCTCAATTAAATTGCTCTTGATAATTAAGTTATTTTACTTTCTTGTCATAATGGAGAAAAACAAAATTGTTAGATAAAAATAATGAACTCATTTTGATAGCAATTGCACTGTTGTTTATTATGATGTTTATTGTTGTTTTTATCTTTAAAGAAATACAAACATTAGATATTCTTTTTTTATAAAACTCATATTAATTATATTTATCTTTCTTTGATATTAACAGTTACATAATTAATAATAGGCATTTATTTCTGTCATAATGGAACAAAATACTATTCTTATCGACATTAAATTTTTGGAATGATTTTCTTTCTTCTGATGTAAGAAAAAAAATTATTTTAGAAGAAAAAAATAAGAAAAAAAACTTGTGTCTGTCTCCTCCCGAAGGTTACAAGTGTGAAAGGGTTAGAAGAAGTAGACCTGATCACATAAACAACGAGTTTTATTTAACCTGTAACACTTTACGAAATCTGTAACTTAACTCAGGGAGCAGTAAGACATCCTGACCCGTAATCTAAATTAAACTAAACTCAGTGGTGCAACAGCCCATGAGGGACAAAGCCTACTGTGGCCATCTCAGTATACGTGACCACTGGGCCCAGAGATGCATGAGCAGATGTCCAGTTCTGGTAGTCTGTCTAAAGTGAAACCCCCATTTTTTAATCTTCAAACAAGCTTGGTATTCTTTTATTGACCCACTGAAGGGATGGAAGGTTGAGTCGACCTTTCCCAGCCCGAGGATAGAGCCCCGGGCCTGTGGTACAGAAGCGCGATACACTACCACTCTGCAAGGCCTCCTCCCGCGTGACAGACGGGGATACGGAAACCCATAATCAGGTAACTAAATTATGGAAGGTACTTATCTTGATTAAAGCTCCTGATAGAATCCTGTTCGCAGCCTGGTAGCTCTCGTTCAGCTCCAAGTCTGGTTATTTAACCACTTCCTGACGAATTCTCTGTCGAATATTAATCTTAAAATACGCGGCCACCGATCACTGATTACTAACCCTTGGATTTCAGCTTAACGATCAACTCTTAACTATTATCTCGCATACTTAACGACTGCCACTTAAATAATAGTTACATTTGCATAAATAAAGTCATCTCAACGGAAAGCGGTTCTTAAATTAAAATCACAGGAAGAGAATATTTTCCCCACGAAAATTAGCAGAAGACCCGCGAAGGACCCTTTACAATCTTAACTGCAAATAAGAGACGAAAAGAAAGCTATTATATAACAGTTACTTTTTAATTCTAATGAAGTACACAATGTCACAGGAATAATCTGAAAGCTATTGCTTTCCATAGGGTATAATCTGTAAAATTATACTGGCCATGGTAGCCTAATAGTAAAGATCACGAACTCGTGGCAGGTATGTCATGAGCTCGAACTATGTACTGCTGAAGACCCGCCGTGTTGAGGGGTTGGTTGCACTGTAAATTTGTCAAAGCTCAAAAATTCCATTATTGGTGTAGTGAGGAACTAATGAAATAGGGAGGTCTCAGCTCAGATGTCGTCCTCATCACTTATTCAAAGCTCAGCATTTCAAGGTCTGTCCCCAATAACCCTAGTGTAACTTAAAAGCGCGACATTAATAGAAATCTCATTCACTGAGGTCTTAAACCTGCAAGCTATTATATTCTCTCGAATATCAAACATTCGTTCACAAAATTAACCACATTGTTGCCTAGAAATTAGAATATTTTAGATAAATTATTTATTAGTTTATATCTATTTATGGGTTAAGATCTTTATTATCAAAGTAATGCTTTTCAATGGAGCCAATAGTTATTGTAATCATAGTTTAGAGCAGGCGGGGGGACGCATTTTACTCATATTTTGTGAAGTAATTTATTTCATTGACCATACGAAAAATGAAGTCCTCATTCTGCAAAGTGAGGAGGAGACGCCAACATTATCTTTGGAGCCTGTGAATATCTCTCATTGGGCCAAATGACGTTTCCACACAATGTGTGAGTCCCTTTCAACCGGACGACACTGCATTAGGACGCGGCTAATAGAGTCCGCAGTGTTTGCAGGGAAATGTACTTGCTCCCATTGTGTTAATTTGGGACCAAATGAGAATTACGAATGCGCTTCTGCATTAGCCATGGAAACGAGGCTTCCTTTGAGGCGAGGCCCACAGCTCTATCATATTACGTCATGTTCTTCATTCATTCGAAAGGCTACCTTTGAAGATCAAATGTGTTCCTCTTTTCGAGATTAAGAATGCTTTAAGAAATGTCATTTTCAACCATCACTGACCTATTTATTATAATTTCAAATTTTGGATCTCAGACGATTAAATTTAGTAGAAATATTTGTTTGCACTAAATTACTGAAGCTTTAAGATAAAATTTCACATTTTATATAGATATATGTAATACCTGTCTAAGTTAGAGTAAACTAAAATGATTTAATTTAATGCTAAATATGGCTTGGTACTTTACAAATGTGCAATATGAGGACTACAATATATATGTATTTTTTACATATTGCTATTTTTTAATATCTGGCTTTAGAAATAGGAAGAAAACTAATTATATTTTATAAAAAAGGAAAATTTGAATTGTGAAAAAAAGCATGTAAATAAGATAAAAATTAAGAAAAATATTGCGGACGTGTACAGGTAAAGAAACCAATAAATTTTCGGAAGACTTTTACGTATTATTCTGTAGACTGAGCCCCATAAAGTGAACCAATAAGTAGGCTAGGTCCACTCGTTTTCACTTTTCAAGATATTGCCTTGCTGGATATTTATGTTTAAAATTGGTAGATATTTTCTTTCTATTTAAAATATTAATTGCCAAATTTCCTTCATTTGTAGAGTACTATACAAGATATTTTTACGGCCTTTAGCATTTTTCTTTCCTGATCCCAATTATGCCATACTGTGTGTAAATCTGACAGCCATTAAAAAAATCTGAAGATTTGATCTTTATGGTTGATCAACATTTAGGTTATTTTAATATTAACCCAAAATTCTCTAACACCTCCCTGTAGTAAAAGTATAAGCACGCAACGACCAGATTATAACATATGCTTGTATGGCAGATTATAGGTTATTTTCTACTATTGTCCTGGGTTTCGCAGATATGTATTTGTTTGTCATAGAGGCCCTGTCACACAGAGGGAGAATTCCTTTTTAAAAATTGTTCTACTCCAAACGAAGATTTTTCAGATCGATATGAGGTGAGTGTATCAGAAAGTTGTAACGAATCTCCAGAAACCCGTATTTAAGTTTTTCTTTCAAATGAGCTGCCTTTTGGCAGTAGAGCCTTTGTAGACACTTCAAGTTCCCAAGTGTTAGAGCCATTTTCTTGGTGGTTCCATCTAGTGGTGGCTTTAGCTGTCGAATTACGACGCTTGAATTTTTTTAATTTGGTTTCTCGTTGGATGTTAAATATTCCATGATTTAATTTTGTCTGGAGTACCTGGTCCAAATCAAGGAATCAACCAGAAAATCTATCCAGGAATCTATCTGGAATCGAGCCTGCAACCTTAGATTTACGAAGTGGGCTCACTACCGCTGAGCCACAGAGCTGACTCCGAGTTGTAAGTAACTGTTGAGGGCTCCATACTCAATAGATATCGGATCGAATTCAGTGAGGAAGCAAATGTAAAAGTCATAACTTAAGTTTTTGATAGAAAGATCAACACTCGCACAATCCAGTTGCATAGAAATAAACTCTTCTTATCTTATATAAAAAAGAGTAGACGGATCACCCCTTGAAATTATCCTCAAAAGTAACTGCACTGTTTTGCAGCAATAAATTTATAAGCCCCCAGCAATATTTTCCGACTAACAGTAATTTGCTCCTATATTATTATATATCTAGCTCCACCTCAGTTCACTTCATATATCTTTGATGTTGCGAATGCCACCTGATCGGGAGAGGTCACATCGAGGTTCACGAAATTCATCATGGCACGCCGTCGTTATCTGTAGCTTTGAGCATCAGATAGGTGACAGTATCATTTGGCTCGATTACATCCCAATTTTGAGGTAGAACACCCTGGGGACTTCATATAGACATTCATAGTCATATCATCTATACTTTGTAATATGGTGTCCTTAAAACTTTTAATATCAAAGAAAAAATCATTATAAAACCCTTTTTAGAGAATAAAATGAGTGTTGTAAAATATGCAATGTATTCAATGGGTTCTGGACATTATAATTGTGTCATCTAGGAAGGGTCCTCCCAGTCATGCTGCATCGGTTATATATTGGAGTGTTAATAAGAACAAATAAGGCGATGTGAAAGTCTTTTCCCCATCAATCTTTGGAGGCTGAGTTTTACCCTGGTATAACCCTGTAACTGGTTTTGCCCGTAAACAGTACGATTACCGAATGCTGGCCACAACTGGTTTACCCGCACGCTGTACAGGCACTGATATTTTCTTCTTTCCATCTTTGATTCGCACTTATTTTTAATTTTTACTGTGATATATTAGGAGATGCAGTCTGTTAATGGTAATGGAATACTTCTTATCTATGATTTTTTTCCTGGTGAAGGTGGGAATTTTTCATTGTAGACAGGAATTTAAGGAGATATGGTACCCTAAAAATCATTAAACTGTCGAAAAATTTTTATTGGCTTATTTGATACCCCGAATCTTTACAAATATGCCTGTGAAATTTCAAAGCTTTACCTGCATTTTTCATTAAGTAATGGAGCATTGATGCTAAACAGCAACTACCACGCCTACATTTCAGATTTTCTGCTAGAAAAGAGCCTGATAAAAAATAAATTAATTATTTTTCCAATGCGCATCAATGGAATTGACATTAATATGCAGTAATAAATCATTTTAAGAAAGAATTGTGCAATTAATGTAAAAATTCTAGTTTGTGAATTATTTACTGAAGATCAAATGGATTTGGTCAAGATTTAAAAGTTGTGCGTGCTTTTTATGATATTATCATGAATGAAATTAAAACTTCAAAACGGATTCTCCCAAAGCACAAATACTAAATCTCATTTTGATAACTCAGATAATTAAAAATCTAATTCGCAAGAATAGAAAAACTCTCCCATTTTTATATATTTGTTTTTGGTGATATATATATATGTCCCATGTGTGCGAGATTCAACACTTTTATTATTAAAATATTTACAGTTCTTAGATTTTGATGTATTTTACCTATAAACTGTTATTTGATCTTGCTTTTATTCGTGTACAATATTTAACAGGCGAAGGCTTTTAAAATCATGGAAATAAAAAATAAAGGCATAAACATCTTTTGTACTTGTTGTGCATTAGCTCTGAGCATAGAATTAGCTCTGAAGTGTGTGTATTTATTTTTATTATAACTATTAAGATAAAGTTTTATGAAATATTGATCTTTCATTCGTTTTTTTTCTATGTATTCATTATGGCAGTATACTTTTTAATTGTTCTACATTTGTGCAATTTTTTATGGTAAGCAGTTTTAAATAAGCTAATTAACATTTTATAAAAGTTTCAGACTATTCGATAAATATTATATTACGCTATTCATGGAATGAAAACTTGAAACTCATTTTTCTACATGTTGAATTTTTGTGCATATACTGTTATTCAAAACCCTAAGGCTTTTTTTGATAATTGAAGTATGGGTTTGAAATTTTTTATACATGTTTTGAAATGTATGTTTTGTAAAACTGTGCATTGAATTAGCTCTAACATGTTTAGTACTTTTTCTAAAAAATTTCAAAATCAAAATTAATGTTTTTTGGGGAATTTTTGGAAATTTAACTATAAAAAAATTAATAAAAAATTAAATAGCAGTAGCAGAAAAAACCCATGCACAGTTTTATGTAGTATATTATAAGGTACTTAGAAAAAATTTTTAAAAGAAAAGAGACATATTTAAAAAAGCCTTAGGGATTTAAAAAATGCTTAAAAAAGCTAAAAAAATTTAAGTTTTACAAACATTTTGTAACAAATTAAAAATTGTTTGTATGGAATTATTATTAAATATTAACCTTTATGAAATACAATTAAAACCAAATATCAAATATTAAAAATAAAAAAAAATTTGAAGATAGTACCATATCGCCTTAAAAATATTCGATGAAGAACAGGGATGGGCAAAGCAATGTCTGATTTGTTGCTGAAGAAGATACGAAAATAGAAATATAATCCAAAAAAGCCAACGTTATATCTGCCCCCATTGCAATGCAAGCCTTAGTGTTACATCCTTTTCAACGTGTGTGTAAAATCCTCAACCGTTTGAAAAAAAGGTACGAACATGATTTTTTTAAATATCAGAGAACATCTTCTAAGATATATGAAACATGTTTCACAGGGTGCAGGATGTACTTATAAAAAGTAAACACTAAGAGTTTTTTGTGTTCTGCAATTATAAAATAAAAAATAGCGTAGAAACTTTAAAATTGAAAATTAAATTCCTCTATTTTTGCATTCTATTTAGTATTATGCTTAGTTATATGCAATGAAAAAAAATGTGCCTTTTTTTGGAACATTTTGGGTAAAAAATTGACTGCTTAAGGGGTTAAGCATTTTCTACAAACATCATTGAATGATAATATTACTCCCAATCCTATCTCGATTGATTTCCTTGAACCTCTCGACGTGATCTGAAGGGAATTCAAGTACTTCTCTTAGATTCGAATCCTTTGCTACTTAAGGTAAAATTGAACGCCTTTCTCAAATGTTACACTTTGCTAAATATCAGAATTCAAAAAATTGTAGATACAAATTGTGCCAACAAAATAAAATTAAAATGGATGTTACAGCTTAAAACCAGTGCTTCTCAAACTTTCAATATTTATTTTCGACCCAATTTTCAACAAGAATACTCATCGCATCCCTTCTCTATACAATAACTATGAAATAAATTCAGTAATAATGTACTTTGACGCGAAAGATACAATACGACTTTAATTATAAACCGTTCAAATTATTAAAATTTCATATGTAATTTTTTTAAAAATTAATATATATTTATGAAAGTTACCTTTAAATAATAGGATAAGTATTATGTCACTTTTCCATTCTAACGTTTAAATTGGAACATATTGCAGAATAATTTTTAATTAAATTAAGTATTTATTTCCTCAATCATACAACTCTATAACTATAAATGTCGATTGAAAATAGTCAAGAGTCTGTTTCTCTCTATCTTATGTCCATCACAGCTGCCATTCTCGCGGACTTCTGTACAATCGTCTGGGTAACCTACCGGACGTCTGGGCAACCATCTTTCTTTGAAAAAATTTGCTGTAGAGGACAAGCGCATTTGAGAGTCATTAGTAATTACTAAAATTGCTTTTAATTTAGTTTTGATAAATTAATTACCACATACTTTCTGAAGTACTGATACATTTATAAGTATATAAGTCGGGTAAACGTGTATTTTTTTATTACGTCAGAATTTTTTTGTTTCGCTTCTTTCAGTAAATTAATAATCTTTTTTTTTTAATCTTTTATTTTCGAATTTTCGATATGCTCGCACCGTCCACTTAGTGCTATTATGCCCCCCCCACCTAAAGGGGCGTGTCCCACAGTTTAAGAATGACTGGCTTGAATCGGAAGTATATCCTCTTAAGTGCACCATCCAGATAAAACATTTTCAGTTTTTACAGATATTAAAATAATATTTGCAAACAAGAAAATGCTTATTTCATAGATTAAAATCTTATTTTAAATTTAAAAAATTCGCTGCATTTTTAATATACAATACGGGATGGTGAAGAATAATATAACTTAGGCGAACTTCTAAGAAAAATATTTTTTTAAGCCCCATTCACATCGAAAGAATGAGAATGTCAACATTATTCTTTTTTCCATTGTGCGGTTGGTTAATGTTCTCTTCTAGAACTTAGTAGTTCGAAACCCTGAAACAGGTATTTTTCCTCGAAGTGAAATAGGATTATCTCAAGCATCAGTTCATCTTTCTCGCACTTGTCTAAAAGAAAGTTTTAAAAATAAAGATTTTTCCCCTAACGTTGACTATAAAGTAAATGTCATTTTCCATTAAATGTATCTATTTCTAGAAGACTGTTTACTTGAAGAGTTCTCTTTGCACAAAAGAAAATTCTATTCTCTGCTTCTTTGAAAGAGAATATCTTTTTACCTCTGTGATATCGTATAGCATCATTTGATATAAAATATTGTATCTGTTTCTTGTGCTATTACATTCTAAATGAAGATAACTTATTTTCTTTGAAGTCACTAAATGTGGATGGAAAATATAGTTATTTATCTCGGTTTTTCTTTCGTGGTTCTAAATTTATATTTTGCGTCTTATTTCTAGAAGCTTGTAACTATTTGTGACATTTGTGTTACAAAATATTTATCATTCAAAAAATAAGAAATACATGATTGTGTGGGATTAAAGAAACAAAGTTGTCTAGAAAAAGTTATATTTTCTAGCTTATTTTCCAAAATTATTAAGGGAAGAATTTTTGAGAACTTATACAGTTGTTTTTATATTAGTGAAGCACAGTAGTTGGAAAAAAACTCAGAACTCGTAGTATTTGAATAAACCTATGACTTCATCCCATAGAGTAACAGACAGGTTTACTATTTACAGAATCATGACATTTTAATCAAATCTAAGCTTAATCACTTCGTTTAAAGTATTTATAGACTGGTTTATTTCTCTAAATGTTTACTTCTGCTTTCATTTTCAGAAAAATACATTTGCAATGAGTGAGTTTTTTTTTCTCATTTGAAATAAATTTTTCATTTTTCATTTTTAGCACACTACCAGAAATTTTTTATCACAACGCCAACTAATAAATCCTGATCAATAACAATGCTAAATGTAGCTAAGTAAAAACAAATAATTGTTATGAATTGTATATACTCTCATTTCCTGGTATTAATTGTATCATACACATTTCAATAGTGCTGCCCTGATAACGTTATGTTTGAGTAATACTTTGATGACGAAGGCGCCTGTGTTTCAGTACCCACTTTTAATAGTCGACTCTGTGATTTAATCATTAAGATTAGTTGCATTATAAGCAATATTCGTTATTCTATTTTACAGTTTTGTGAACTCAACAAATGCCACCGAATAACAAAAATGCAAAACTAATGAACAGAACAACTTTTTCATCTGTTCTAGTTACTCACAAAAAATACATAACGAATATGCTACATTAGTGTGACCAACGAACATCAAATCACAGGATAAAGAAAAAAGCATTTCTGTCAGTTTTTTTAAATGAAAAATGTTTAAATTATAATTTAGCAATATGCAAAAATGCTAATTTGTTTTGTGGCATTGTTAAGCATCATTACATAATATATTTTGTTTCCTTTATACAGACTAAGTGCACTGAAGAGCCAAAACATTATGAACATATACTCAATAACACGTTGCATCAGTTTTTGCGAGGGAAACTTGTACAACTCGTATATGCACCACAAGTTCTTAATAGATTACTAGGGAGATAGGTTGTACCAATTGTCTAAGTAGTGATTCAAGTATATTACGACACGAAGGTGTTTGATTTCTGAGCTGTTCCTTTCTAAGAAAACCCAAATTAGCCTTATCAGATCCGCCTAATTAGGTGACCGCGTTACCTAGTGGTTAAAGTAACGAGCTCGTGTCCGGATGTTGAAGGTTCAAGTTTTGACGCCACTGAAGACCCGCCGTGAAGAGGAGGCCGATGCGCATTAAATGTGTCAAGGCTCAATGTCCTCTTGTTGGCATGGTGTGGCAGTTTGGAGAGGAAGGGTTCCAGCTCAAGTATCGTACTGGTCACTTGATCAAAGCTTACGAGGTCCGTCGCCAAAGTCCCTCCTGTTGCTTTATAATGCTGCTTCAATTTGTCACTCACTCATCTTGAAAGATATGTTTGGCAATGTACTGCTGGGGTGTTCGAAAATTCGCTATTAATAGTTCTTGGTAAGGAGCATATTATGCAAAGATAAATTCATATCATGATTCTCAAAAATGGTAATTGAATACGCTCATTCATTTATATGAGAGTAATACCTTTATCCACGGATTCCTGTTGCCTGTAATTTGATTAGTAAAATATCAAAAAATTAAGTATCAAGAACTCAGAAATTAGTTAATTCAACTACTTGCAGTATACCTTTTATTCTCACTAGAGAATATATATATTTCCTAGATTACAAAATCTCAAAAACAAGAGTAAGAGTTTACGACGCACTCTCTAAAGCAACGCAAGGGCTGCAGGAGGTGGACATCATTTTGAGCCTCGATTAAGAGACAAGGACGACAACAAAACTGGCACCCTCTCTCTCTTAACTACCGCACCACAATATCGGGAGGACATTAGACGTATCGATACCTTCTACACGGAGGTTATTCCGAGGCACCAGGAGTCGAACCCTCAACTCTCCAGTCACGAGGACTTGACCATAACCATTAGGCTACTTCGGCCACCAAAATCTCCCAAAAAACTGCATTCTATAGGGGGAAAGGGAAGAGTAAAGGGTTTTGACAGGATGTCAAGTGGTGTCCATTCAATAGAATTCGAAGTGAGACAATGGAATTTCAAAAAGAAAAAGAAATTAGCTTTTTTATTAAGTTTATGTATTGAAATTTGCGTTAAAACAACCTCCTCGCTTTTCAGCAAGAATGTAACAAAGACACATGTGCCTATCAACTCTGGAGATATCAGGCATCTACTAGCGTACAAAATATATGCTGTTGATCTCGGTATAAATCTAAGCATATCTTTTCAAGAGATTTCATACCCCGACATCACATATTCCACTAGAATTTTGAATTTATTTTTTGAGCGCAGGCGGTGGCGCAGGATGAGGAAATCGCTCATATTGACACCGAAAAAAAAAACGCTTTCATCGTTCACTGAATGCCCAATATAGAATTCTTGAAAAGAATACATTTTTTATGAAAAGATGCGTTTCATAAATATCGAAAATATCTACTGCGCTGATTTTGTGAAATTCTTTTCAATGCATATTTGGCTCGTAGAGTTCCTGCATTCAGTGGCAATAGAATATTTTCAATAAATTTATTTATTTTTTTCCCCCTTTCAGTTTCTGAAATCCCCAAACGGTTAATTTAAGCCCAATTTATACACCAAAAACAAAGGAATGAAATAATATGAGAATATATATATATATATAGAGAGAGAGAGAGAGAGATTTAGAAATCTTAATAGGTATCCATTTTAGTCCAAAGACACTTCTGGTATCTTCAATTTTAATAGCTCAACAACTCTGTTTCTTGTTTTGTCGGTTTTTATCCAATTTTGGCTCTCTGTTCTTTTTGCACCATTTATTATCTTGATATATTTCTTAAAATCCCATTTCTTTCTTTTTAAGCCTTGTAGGAAGTACAATTATGACTCTTATAATATTATCTTATTATTATATATATACTATATATATATATATATATAGTGTAATAAAATAAGTCAACCAGTCAACCTTCAACTGTAATTTGCCTATTCGCTGGGCCATTGGGAAAAGAAGTAACTTTATAGATATGTTATTATTATTATACATATTATACTAATATTAATTAATAATATATAACGATAAAATTTAATAGACTATCTACTAGAAAAGATTTATAAAGTCTTTGCATTAAAAACTAGCAGATGATAAAACTTACCTCGTGAACCACAACATTATGTCAATATTTCCCGGCAATACAAAGGCAGTATTAGCAGTACCGCATAAAAGTAAAATTAATAAATTAAGGTAAAATAAAATTAAGTCTATAAATATACATTTAGAAACTTTAAATATTGAAAAAAAATTTTTTGGAAATAAAAGGACCTACCAACATACACAGTCATACTAATTTTAAATGAAAATTTATTATTTTTATAAACATGTAGCGCCATGTATTGAGTAACTGTATAATTAATTTTTTAAAAAACCACTAAGTGCAAATTTTATTAAATTTTACCATTTTACAGAAAACCACTGGAAATATAATTGTAAAGAATATTGGTAGGATATCCATGTTCAATACAATGACTAATTAAGTTATTAAAATTTGAAAAGATATTAGCGTTATCACTTTTTTATTTTTATTACAATTAATGTAGTTAAAAGCAATATTACTTTATATAGAAATTTATATGTTTGAATTCCAATCAGGCACTTTACGAATGTTTTTATCAAAATAATCCTTTTTGTCATAAATATTACTATTTAATTTATAATCCTTAATGTATGTAATACATTTAATTAATTAGATTTAAATGGATTATTATTAATTTTAACTAAATTTAAGTAATCAGGATAAAGTTTTTTTGTCAAAACTAATTACATCCTCTTTTTTAGTCATCTTGTACGAGTAATTTTTAAAAATATATTTATATTCAACATAATGTAAATATAAATTAACCAAACTATTGCTAGCAGGCCTACCTTGTGACAAACCTTTAGTTTGTTTATACAATGAAAAATTAAAATTAATGTTTTTTTCTGTTAATACTAAGTCTATGAGAAATTTAAATTTGTGGAAATTATTATTAAGATTATATTTACTTTGATTTTCTAAAATTCCCTTATAATATCATTGATATCAATGGATGTGAATAAATCTTCAAAATTAAAACAATGCACTGTGAATAAATATTTTTACTTTTTAAAAAATCTATAGTACCTTTACTTTTTTTAATTGCAGCTTTATTAGTTTGCTTGTTGGTGAAGTTTTGTAGACAATTATGCAACATTTAACCTGCATAATGTTTAAAAACCATTTTAATGTTTTAAAACCATTTGTGTTACAGTGTGAAATTTAACAGGGTTTTTATGCAATTTAGGTGTTAAAAATATGTGTAAAAAATTTAATCATAGGAATGAAAATGCCCAATTTTTTATATATATATATCAAAATGCGATTAGTAATTTCTCAATGTGTCAAGTCCAATATTTTTAAAGATTCATTGTACAAAAAGTGTTCATTTAGCATATTATTATAAAATATTTACAAATTACAGCAAAATTACCAGGCACTTTGTCAATGTAAATATAAAAAAAATTCTTTTGTTAATCATAAATCAACTGCTTTACATCCTATAAGTATGTTGAGAGTTAGATTAATAATTACACTTCATCAAGTCTTTTAATATATTGTACTTAAATTCATCGAATGCCTCTATAGGCAATTCGTATTTAACTGTATATTATGTAACAAAGTTAATTACATCTTTATTAATTTGTTTTTAACAGTATTGTGTGTGTTGCTATTAGAAATAGTTAATCTAAAACTAGTACCTTTACAGATATTTTTTTTAAAATTTTGTCCTAGATTATATTTAAGTTACCAATAACTATAAGCTAATGCTAAGCATCAATAAAAAAATCACAATAGCCTTACATTTACAATCATCTATGGGAGGAGAATGTGAACTATTATTTTAATTAAAGATAAACCTATCCATATCGTTTTATTACATTTTAAATGCTTTTTCAGCAATTGCAGTCCTAACAAAAATATGGCCTAGGTAGACTAGAGGTCAGGATAACGGACTCGTGGCAGGCGTGTCATGAGTTTGAGCCTAGTACTAGCCTACATAAAGACCTGTCATGTAGGGGAGAGATGCTAGTTAAATCAGTGGAGAGCTTAAACTTTCTCCCTTTGGTGTGGTGTGGTATGTAGGAGAGGGAGGGCCAGCACAGGTGTCTTTATCGTCATATGACCATGGTTCAAAATTACGAGGTCTGTCGCCAAAAGCCCTCGAGTAACCCAACAGTGTGATGTAAATATTCACTCACTCACTCCAATCAGAAAAAAGTGACAGGAGTATATTAATGTCTCTATAAATGTTGCTCTCTGTCACTCTATATAACGTTAAAATTCTCTCCGATAGAGAGATGAATATTCAACTAAAGCAAAAATACCGAAGTTGTAAGATAAACCAGACATTAGATTTTAGAAAAAATACCTTAAAAATTATAAAAAAAATAATTTAATTTAAATATATATATATATATATATATATATATATATGGATGCTACAATAATGTAAACATTACTGACTCTCATACGATAGCTCTTATATATAAATTAATTTATATAAAAGTGGAGTCTCTCTCTCGCTCTATCTATCTATATATATACACTCATGTCCATAAATTAAGGATAATTCAGAATCACACAGAAATTGAACTCTAAAATAAAAATTTCACCAGTAGAATTATCACACACATCTTGAAGAAGTATATGCAAATTACAGGAAACCACCAGATGGCGCGGATAGTACGTCACAAAGACGAGAGTGTAAGAGAGGGGTATATAAGGAATGGTGGCAAAGAAGTAAAATTGTTCACAAGCGCTTTAAAAACCTTCCAGTGCAATAACCGCATAGTTATGGCACAAAGGAAGCATTTGGATGATTTTTTACGTGGTAGAATTATCGGACGACTGGAATGTGGACGTACCCAGCTCGAAGTATCCGAGGAACTTGGAATCGCCCAGAGTGTCATCTCCAGGCTTTGGAAACGATTCCAAGATGATGGTAATGTGAGTAGATGTTACAGCACAGGACGCCCCGAGATACAACGCCGAATGAGGACCGGTATTTGGCAGTTACTGCCAAAAGAAACAGACGGAGCACAGCATCAGACCTATCTCGTCAGCTCTCTTCAGCTACCGATACGACAGTTTCAAGGCAGACCGTGTACAGACGCTTAGGGCCCATTGGTCTATATGCTCGTAGGAATGTCAGATGAGTTCCCCTTACCGCAACTCACTGTCGCCTGCGATTAACCTGGAGTAGAGAGCATGCATTGTGGACACCGCAACAGTGGTCGTGTGTGATGTTTTCCAACGAGTCTAGGTTTAGTTTGCAATCTGATTCTCGTCGGACTTTCATATGGAGAGCGCCAGGTACCCGTTACCACCAAGAGAACACCATTAAACGACACCGTTACAGTGGTGCAGGATGGTGCGTTTCGGGAGGAATTATTCTTGGTTCCAGAACTGACTTGCATGTTCAGAGTGTAACGAGGACAGGCCACATCTATCGGGATGTCATTCTGGAACAACATGTACGTTTGTTTCGGGGCACCATGGGTGCTGAATTTCTGTTTATGGATGACAACGCCCGTCCTCACCGTGCAAACATTGTAGACGAATGCCTTCAATCGGAGGATATCACCCGTATGAATTGGCCAGCATACTGACCGGACTTGAATCCAATAGATCATGTGTTGGATATGATTGGCCGACGAATTGCAGCCCGTCAATCCCCTCCCATCTGTCTACCGGAACCTCGGAGGGCATTGCTTGATGAGTGGTGTAATATTCCCCAAGATCAGATTGATAATTTGATACTCAGCATGCGTAGGCGTTGTAATGCCTGTATTGCATCGTCCGGGAGACATACTCCGTATTAACCATCATACTAACCATGTTATACTGTTTTTTGGTAAATAGGTTCTTTTTTAAAATTTGCTCCAGGGAGTAAAAATAGCAATTTTTATTCATTATGTCAAACATATAGCATCTTTTTTTGCTCTTTACCTTTTGTTTAATAAATAGACTTTACAAATAAGTCAAATTTGTTTTGCTTCTGTCTTTTTCTTTGCCTGGACTTTATTAACCTTAATTTATGGACATGAGTGTATAACAGACACTTCAGATTACATTATATTTTGTAATAGTAGCACTTAAATATCAAACACTAATAATTTAATGGATACAGTTTGAATTTTTCTTATATAAACATAACTTTTTATTATATTATATATATTAGGGAATTTTATTCTGAGCAATATTTACATAAGCTATAAATTTTGATTTTTGAGAAATTAAATAGTTCTTTAATTGAATAGAATTTACAAAATTTTTTCTATACATCACATTATGCATGTTGCTATTTAAATGTAAAAGTATAATAATATTTAAGCAGTGTTTCTCTCTCTCTCTCTCTTAAACTGCGGAGTGCGCCCCCCACCCCTCCCCCAGGCAGGCGTGATAACCCTACAAGGAGGGCGCAAACGTATTAAAAAGTCCAACATAAACGGTTCTTTTAAAAAATTATTAATAAACTGAAATTATGCAAATAAAACACATTCTGATATAATAAAAAATAAAACACATTATACTGATATAATACACTTGTAAATATATCAGTACAGCGCAATGTGTTTTATAATTAATTGAACAATGCTAAGTTAAGGCCCAGTTTAATAATTACCAATGACCCCATATAGCCTTGTCATATATAAAATTAAAAACAAAAATTAACACTTATCTTGATAATTTACGTGCGGTTTATAATTAATTCCTTAAATTCTCTAAAATAAGTAAACCCTCTGAAATAAGTAAATCCTTCCAAACACTTTACAGGTCATTTTATTGCATTCCAAAACCTTCGGAATAATTTTATGGATAGCAGCGCACAGAAAAGATCGTACTTCGGAAAGATGTATATATACGTCCGGGGCGATCAACACACTGGCTGAGCGAGACGTTTATATACACCAGCGGTACTTAAGAGGTTAAAGTCACTCTGTAGGTTTGGCTTCAGAATATAATATTGTTGAATTCAATACACATTGTTATTATATGGAGGGAGGCGCCATGAAAATTATGATTAAATATTGGGTTGCAAATACTTAAAGTTTGAGAAGTACTGTATTAAAGTTAAAATAGCGTCTCTTATCCTTAATATCGGTGTATAAGTGATATTTCAGATGTACTTTAATATCTGACAAATTTTTATACGGGATATTGTTTTATTTTATCGAATTTAGCAATTGAGTGCTTTTAAAAAAATTGCGTATCAACTTTATATAAAAAAAAACAAAGTAAAGACCTACCACGAGGTAGTAGTTATATAAGCTGTTCCTAGTGAAAAGGTTTGAAAGTAATGCAGAGTTAGACATTTATGAATACACTGGCTGGGGGCCGAAAAGTATAATATAGGAACTCCAGAGTTCTAGAAAGAATATGGCGAATGTTTAAAAGTAGGAGAAGATTATAAAGATATGTAAAGGAACCTTCTGGTATAAAATAAAATTATTGTTTCCAATAAGTACTGAATTTTTACTTTTGTAAAACTAACTATTTTCTCTGGATAACCCCCATAGATTATAACGCCACATTTGTAAGATTTGATTGAGAAGTTTCCTTTGTGCGTGCGTGCGGACGGCAAAATCTTTTGATTTTAGGGACAAGTTCATGTGTCAAAAAATTAGATGCTTCTTGCACTACAGTACTGTCTTTACCGTCAATAATAATTACATGGATAAGAATGAAGAACCCATAGAGCCATCTTTATTCAGAAGTATTAAATCAGTGCTTCTCAAGCTTTCAGTATTTGAGACTCAAATTTAAATCATATCTTTAATCGCCCCCTCTCTCCATCCAATAACTATGCGTTCAATGTAATAATAACGTACTTTGTCGCTAAAACTACAATACGACCTTAATTGTAAACCATACAAATTACCAGGATACGTATTAAGTTTTGTAATGTTCATTTTATAAGTATATATATATATATATATATATATATATATATATATATTAAGTTACTTTTAAGCAATATATATTTTAAGTAAGTTGCTTTTAGGTAATTTATATTTTATAAGTAATTTACTGTTAAGTAATATATATTTAAAGTAAGCTACTTTTAAGTAAGTTACTTTTAAGTAATATATATTTTATAAGTAAGTTACTGTTAAGTAACTTATATTTTAAGTAAGTTACTTTTAAGTAATATATATTTTAAGTAAGTTGCTTTTAGGTAATTTATATTTTATAAGTAATTTACTGTTAAGTAATATATATTTAAAGTAAGCTACTTTTAAGTAAGTTACTTTTAAGTAATATATATTTTATAAGTAAGTTACTGTTAAGTAATTTATATTTTAAGTAAGTTACTTTTAAGTAATATATATTTTATAAGTAAGTTACTGTTAAGTAATATATATTTTAAGTAAGTTACTTTTAAGTAATATATATTTTATAGGTAAGTTACTGTTAAGTAATTTATATTTTAAGTAAGTTATTTTTAAGTAATATATATTTTATAAGTAAGTTACTGTTAAGTAATATATATTTTAAGTAAGTTACTTTAATGTAATATATATTTTAATTAAGTTACTTTTAAGTAATAGAATAAGTATTATGTTACTTCTTCTTTCTAATTTTTAAACTGGAAACAATTGCGATTAACATGCAACATATATATATACTTTTTTTATTGGATCTGAATATATTTTTTAATTTGCTTCCTTCCAGTAAATTATTAATTTTTTAAAAACTTTTATTTTCAATTTTTCGATGTGCTCGCGCACTTCATGTAGGATTATTGCGCCTCCCTAGGGAATGCCTCCTGCCACCCAACATTTCGAGATTCTCCGTATTAAATAATTTTCTTTTGTCCAACATAAAATATAAAATATAGAAATTTTCTCAGATACACGTAACTTACTCTGTCATCTGTTACAATTCAACTGTCACGACGCTCGAAAAGTACTGATGAACGTTGACATGGCGAAAGATCAGGATAAAATTAACAATTTGTCTCTTGCAATTACTCTTCCTTCAACCAGATCCTTTTTTTAAAAAAAAAATGCTGTTCCCTCCCTTCAACTGAGGATTTCGCTCCCGTCCCGTACAGCAGAGTGGTAATTAGAAACAAATGGCTCGAAACTTGGTGAAGAAAGTGGGGTCGGGGAGGAAAAAAAAGGAATCCTTCAAGAGAAATAATCATCAGGGGAAGAGAATCGACAATAATCACGGGGAGAGCCAATGAAGTTCATGAGAAGTGCTTTAGAGTAAGAATTTAATAGCTTTAGGAGGATTGAAAAAACTTTTACCCTTTTCCACGAAATCTATCTAATCGGGAAATGAGATTGAATCGCCATTAAAAAGGGGGGGGGGTACTTTTCCACATCAGCAGAAATGAGATTTTGGAAGGAAATAATTTTCTCCCTCTTGTCCCATATTCCCAAGTTCTCTTTTTTTATTTCCTCGTTCCCGAATATCCCACTGAGAAGTTGTCGTCTCCTGTTGGTAAGAGGAGACACGATGTCGTCCCCTTTCACATTCTGAGGAGGAATAAACGGGTTGCGGAAAGCAGGTGTTAATCCTTTTTTAACGCACGAAGAATAAAAAAGTTTTCTTTCAATTTTAGCATTTTTACCTCTGACACCCATAGTTTCTCTTTATTTAAAGAAAAAAACTGACCTGATGTCCATTACAGCAACGATCAATTTATAAATAAAATAAATAGAAATGGATAAGATACATAGAAAAAGGAAATTATAGTCGTAATTCAGACATCGACAGAAGATTTTCCAATTAAAAAACTTATTAAGTTGTTAACTAAATTCCACTTTTTAAAATGTTTTAAAAGTTTGTCTTTTTAACAAAAAGTAATAAAAAAATTAATCAATATTATTTACTATACTTTCCCCCAACTTCCAACAAGAGTTCCAATACTTCGTTCGTAGAAACTTCCCCATTTTAAACTAGAAAATTCATCCAACCGAACTCTCAATTCTACATGAATATTGAAAAAGGTTCCAGTATATCATTTAAAAGAAATACAAAGAGGTGGAAGTGGTTTCAGTTATAACGGAGTTACATAGTTTCTCCTCTCCAACACAGCATACATATCGTGAGCAGCTTTGCGCCCTTACAACTTTCATTAAAAACCAAAACAAGGTGTCAAAAATACTCACTTTTTTAACTTGAGTTTCCATTTTAATAACCTGAAAGTTAACCTAATTGAACTCGGACAATATAACAAAGCATATAGATTCCGATCAAACAAAACATCGTCTTCAGAATGGTTTAAAATATTTTGCTTAAAATATAAAGGTTGCCCAAATGAAAGGTGGACACGAGTAATTATGTCAGCTATAGAAGCGGTACTGAACATGGATATAAGGGTAGGTAGGAGGTGTAAACCGCATGCGACATACAATGATGAAACCTGTAGACGAAATAAAACCCTTGGTAGAGGAAATAGATCACAATTAAAGTCATGTTATTCATGGATGCATCCATATCGGAGCAATGTGTGGTAGTATGGTTTCTGATTGCGAAAGGTGAGCTGAATGTGAGCAATTATCAGCTAATGGGGTCAGTCCATGGCGAGCACTGCTTAGTTCGAACAATTGGTGCAAAAGTTTTCATGAACGTAGGAAAATGATACTAAATCTCCATGGCAATTCTGTCCCAAACGTCTCCCGTAAATCCGAGACAACCTTGAAAAAATTCGTTGCAATGTGTTGGAACACTACCTTACAGTCTGGATTCGTCTCCCTGAAACCTTCCACGCTTTTTTCCACTAAAGAGAGTATTACGTTTCCAATGGGACGGTGAGGTGAAGGAAGCTATGCTGCACTTCCTCGAGAATCAGCCACAATCTTTCTACAGCGAAGACATAGACTTACTGTCAAAACAATAGGACCGAAGTTACAACGCCCGAGGTGATTTATTTAAAAATACTATAAAGTTATTCTTTTTATTAAACTTGTACATTTTCATTTGGGCAACCATTGTATTTAATGACATGCAAAATGTTAAAATTTAAGTAAACGACGGGAACTTATTTACCAACCTAATATGTTCTGTGTTAGAAAGATAGTTGTTAATGGAGCGTAGCTACTTTTTTTGTTTATATTCGCTTTCGTATTATCATTGCTCTAAAAGAAAATAGCCTATTATTAAATCATCCCTTTTGCTTAAAGAATGCTTAGCCCTTTCATGGGCCTTGGGAAGATTACTGCCTGTCTGCCTGATCTTATAAAATACACCTGAAACCTCATCAATAATAAAATTCGAGCAATTAAGAAAATGTCTGGGTAAGGTTTGATCAGCTTTGCTCCAATAATACTCTGAGAAGACTTTCTGGCCCTGTTGAAAAGTTAATGATTTGATGTGGCCACTGAAAAGCGTGACAGAGCCGTCTGCTGATTCCTAGGAATATTGAACAGGTGACATCAACAAGGTCATTTCCCTAAAACCAAGGATGAGCAGGAGGTATTATTGAAATCCTATTTTATTTTTGGATTTTTTGCGATTTTTGGTTTTATGTAGATGGGTAGTGTGTTCACATCATCTGGGATAAGAACAAAAACACAAAATACACCTTTGGGAAGCGAAAAACCTATTATAATATATTGGACTTCTATCATAACGATATGTGGGAAGTCTAATTCTCATACTAATCTTTTATTACTTGTTGACCTTCCATCATAAATTGTTTCATACTGTGACAAGTGAACAAAAGAAACAGAAGCTTACACCAGCTAACATTCCGTATAGCATTAGCTCTTCAGCTAATAGACTTGGTATTCCTCAAAAAAAAGGAAAAGACATCCTGCTAGCTTCCAAACAAAGAAAGTGCAAATGATGTGTGCTTAGCCGGTGTGGGAAATCATATGTCAAAGAGGATTTCCAACTGTAAAAGATGTAGGAAATGTAGCAGAATAAGGCAAGAAAAGAGGACCCGCTATATGTGGGCCGAATGTGATTTTCTGTCGTGCATTGCAACATGTTTCTCATTCATGGCAAATAACCACCATCAAATTTAATTGTCTTTATGATAGTGAATGATTTCTTGGGAATTATTCGCCCCCCCCCCGCCTAAAATTTAAATGTAAACAAAAAATCTGGCAAAATAAAAAATATGTTTTCTTAAATGCTATTATTTAATTGTTAAAAAAACAAAAACATTGCGAGAATTTCAAAAGAAAATAAATGGTACACGAAAGGTTTAAAATGGAAGAAATGGACCGTTTGTAGTCTGAACGCGTTGAAAGTTTTACTTTAAGTTATATTTAATTGGCAACGTTATTTTTCACAAGTATTCCCATGTATGCTTTCTAAAATTATCAATAGATATTTTTATAAAAATTAAGGTGATGGCATATTTTTATTTGTTCTTTTGAATTTTCTCTCAGTTTCACAATTTAATTTTTCTATATTCAAGCACACTTCTTGTCTATCTTCTTCATTAAATTTATAAATGTTTTTTTTTTCATTTAAAAATGAGTTGTTCTTATGTATTGAAGATACAAAGCAAACGAAAATATGACTGAATTCTGCCACAATCAGGCGTTAACAGTTGGGAGAATTTATTTTCTTTTATAGAAGCTAGTGCCTTTACAAACTATTTGCTTAGTAATTTCTAACATTAAGTGACAAATATTCATCTGTAGTTCTTCGTTGAGAAATCCATTCAGGGACATTGTTTGATATCCTTTTACAAGTTGTTTATTAAGGAAACGCAATTTTGTTTTAACGTGTAATTCATATTATGGACACATAAGAAGACAAAACGCTACCAGAAAACCTCTTTTTGCTGTTTGTATGCGGAATACTCCACCGGACATCTGTCGTGTCACGAACACCTGCAAACTTCCCTTAAGCCCCGCTTACAAAGCAGAAAATTTTGGCGGAACATGCAAGCCGATGTTTTTCGCAATATCAGTAATATGAGTATCGGGAAGGGGACGCGTGCTTTTTTTTCTTTACTTCCATTCTGTCATTTCGGACAAAGATGATATTCTCTTCCGCCAGTCCATCGTATCCGGGGTGAGATATGGAAGGGGTCTGGACATGACCACTATCGACCGGACCCGAACTGCCTCACTAATGCGATTGGAATGATGCAATCTTTTCCCGATTATGCTCCCTCCCCACCTCGACATCCCTGTCAATCTCTCGTGCCTCGGCGTGACGGATGACATCCCCCCCCCATCGTCCATCTCTATCACCTCCAAGAGAGAGAATTTTTGCACAACACTTCGCTTCATTTCTTTTTTCCTGTATTTTTATAACAGTTCCTCATCCACTCCTTTTATCAAGGGCTTAAATAAAAGAGGTGCAAAAAAAAAAATGATTTTGTCAGGGATGAAAAATCATTTTATAATTTTGGAAACTTTGCGTATAAACTCATTTGCAAGCCAAAAGAAATTTTTATCAAACGTAATTTGAGTAAGCTTCTGTTTAAAGTTTTAAATCCGATAAATTTTGTTATGTATATTTAACTTTATGTATAATCCTCCTTAATATATATACATATTAGCAGTTACCCTTACACTCATATGGGTATTTCATGATGTTACATGAATAAATACGTTGTTTTGAAGTTGTTGATATATAAGTCTTACCATTAAGTTTATAGACAATGCCTTTCAATTAAAAATTTTCTTGAATTTCTAAAACTAGTCTATTTATTTTTTTACGAAGCATTAACCTCCCTTGGAGTAAATATCTGTAAAGCCTATTCTTAATAGATCCGTACACAACAAAAAAGGAATGCTTACAAAACTTCAATATTTTAGATTTAATAGTTCAAGAATAGTTCTTTTTTTATCTATACGAGAATCAATTTATTTTTTTTAAATTTTTATCTAATCATGGGAATTGAGTTCTGTAAAATCCGTTTTAGCAGATCTCTGCTCAAAAAAAGAAACATGCTTACCGAATTTCAAGTCTGTAGGCCTAATATTCCCATAATATGTATTTTTTAAGCTTCATCCTCAAAGTATGATGACTGTCTTAATCTTAACTTGAATCTTAAACCTCAATGTTGACTTCCCCATGGAAGTCAATTTCCACAAAACTGGTTATTAGTAAATCTCTACTTAAAAGACAAATATTTTAGCCAAATTTCAACTGTGTAGGTCTAATAGTTTGTAAGATCTCGTAATGAGTGAAAGAGTAAATGAGTTGCTTTTCTGCTTTACGTATATTTATGTGTATTTGTGTGTCATTTTCAAAATTCTTTTGTATAGTATCTAATGAAAAATTTCTGAGATTCGCAAAGAAATTAACAAATCTTTGATTTGTAGGTATTAATATAACAATATATAAAAATGAGGACCACAGTCGATAGGACAAAATTTAGAGCATGACATTATTTTTTTATCCAAGCTGTTTTTAAAGTATGTGGTAGACCATCCCCGGGCTGGGCAAGGTTGACTCAGCCTTTCATCCCATCAGTGGGTCGATAAAATGAGAACCAAGCTTACTTGGGGTCCAAACACTGGGGGTTTCGCTTCAGGCTGACCACCTGATCGGAACATCTGCTCATGCACCCCAGCGCCCAATGGTCACGTATACTGAGATGGGCACAGTAGGGCCTTGGCCCTCATGGGCTGTTGCGCCACTGAGTTTGAGTTGGTAGACCAAATTTATCTTACAAGAAATCGAACGACAGAGCTTTTCATTTTAAAGCATTTGTGATGGATCTGTACGCGGTTCTACTAATCACTTCATGACACTTTTAGAAAAATATTTATTTCAACCAACTTTTACCGAATAAGACAGCGCGATTATGCAAATGAAATATATTATATAAATTCTGTTTTCGCGAGTTTGGGGAGTTAGCAAAGAGTTGACAGTGATTGAACCCAGATAAATATTTCCTGCAAGATTCAAGTGTAGGATCTGGTTCATAAAAGTACAAGTATCGTGAGCCTTGTTTAATTAGAAGTTAGCTTATTAGTGTGCGACGTAGTTTATATTGAGCGTGCTTAAGCTATCGTAGATTCAGTTGATTGTCCGTAGTATTATACTTGTGTTATTGAATCTCACCCTGCGCTCTACTATCTGATCCGTTATCTTAATTAGATCGTTATTGTGTCTGATTGATCTTTTTGTGTCAATAAATTAATTAGATTGAAACATGCCTAGTGATTATTCAGTTTCTCCCACTCACCTAGCCGGGTTTGTGTGTAGACAAGGGGTTACAGATGGGATCAGGAACCGCTCGGCATTACACATTGACTTTCCCCCCGAACCATACATTAACTATATAAATATAGATATACAGTAAACTACGTTTAACGCGAAAACGCTTAAGACGAAATGTCCATTAACATGAAATAATACAAAGTTCCCACAAACTACTTTGTATCTTCATGCATTTTTCTCTTAACACAAAACGAAAATCGCTTAACACGAAAATATATTTTTTTTCTGGAGAAGGAGGATATTGAAACTGAGCCAACATTTAATGAAATCTTTGAGAAAGTTTCTGAATTTTTTGGACTGCCCTATCGTATTATTAGAAGAATTCGGTGCAGTAGATAGTAATGTGCGTACAGCCCCAATTATGGCCCAAAAGATATTTTGGAGTTTGTTCAAAACTTAAAAAATCTCATTGATGCAGGTATCAACGACGAAAATGAAACGAATAATGCCGCACCTGTTCCCATCTCATGAGAAATGGGGAACATCATGAAAAGTATGCGCAGTTATTTAGACACACATTCTCTCCAATGGTGAGATGAATAACAAAATGGCTGACATAGAACAATTTGACGTTATAAAAGACAATGCAATGGAAAATACCAGATTATTTTCCAAAAACACAATTAATGTTTTGTTTTTAAAAAAAACTTGAAAATTTTGTATTAAATTTTATTTAGTTCTTGGGAATGTTTTGGTTTAATCGATTTTTATCAAATACATTCATATAAAATTTATTCTAACAAACTTCATTTCGTTTAATATATACTTTTTTTGCAATATCTTTTAACGCAAAACAATATTTCAGTCCCCTCAATTTCGTGTTAAGCAATTTTCATTGTTTGTTTCGTAGTACCATCATTTCATTAGTAGCATAGCACAGGAGACGAAATAACTAAACTGCACATTCTCAATACTTGCTGAAAAAATGATTAATTGATTCATAATTTATTAACTTCACACTTTGAAGTTGCCTGATGGCTGTTGGATCTCGTCATTTTGACCCTTGGTCAACTGAGTTAAATGAAACCTGAGCTGTCACCTCATTCTCAAAATATTTAAACCAACATATTTAAAAAGGATTTTTAGCTCCAACATATTTAAAGTATATTAGCTCTTCTATAGGTGGCTCTTTAATTGTATGATAACTCTAATCCATGAATGGAGCGAAACAATGACAGCTACGAGTTCGGGATCATGACCACTCAGTTACCACAGCAACCTTTTTTGAGTGAAAATAAAAGGATTATGTAGCACCTCTGATAAAGTAAAGTTGCTCCAACGTATAGTACACAGTGTGCCACACGTATTACTACAAAAATTAACTTATTATAATATTAGTATTCCTATTCATAAACTGCAGTTTATTATTTCTTCATGGGAAAATTTCCGAAGAAATGGTAGGGATGCGTATTTGTCATTTTTGACGCATATTTGCCGCATTAAGACGTCTACCACGTACTCTAGTCATGTATGTGTGCCTGTTACAATACCACATATCTTAACAAGTACATATTATTATGAAACCGGGAAACGTAAATAATAAAAGATAATTCGAATTTATGACTGGCATCACAAACATTTCTTTTATTTTTCTGTAAATATAAATATGAATAGTTTATGAATTCAGTTCTTCAAATTTATTCCAGGGTGAAAGCATTTTCTTTCATCTTATAGCAAGATAGAAGAACAATTTTACAAAGAAAAGTTTATTAAGGTATCTGAATACATTTGGATTACTTTTTTAAATAATAGCGCCCTAAAACATTATAAATGTTTATTTACGAATCGATATCAATAAATAGTAATATTTAACAACATTATTCTTTTAAAAAATTATCTAAATTCTACAAAAATTGTAATTATAAGTGAAATTTTAGCAACATTTTTGGAAAAAATTCAAATTAATTACAGAAAAAAAGTAATACACTTATAATAAAAGTATTACTAAACAAAATTAGATGCATTTATCTAGAGAATGTACTAAAAGTTTAATATTTTATTAAAATTTAAAAATTTTATAGCTAATCGAGTAAATATATTATACGCAATGCGACATTCTTTATGAAACTATTATTTAAGTAACAGGCAATAACTCAAAAGATATCCATACAATAAGAAATATTTTAATACATTCGTTAGAAAATAATATAAATAATAGGTTCAAAGAGTTTCATAGTAAGACATTTGTAACATTTTGAGTTAACAGACTCGCTATGATAGATTTAGAACAATTTAAGTGCCCATTTCTGGTAGATTAAAGACTCCTTGAAGTTTTTCTAATTTTATAAAATTTATTGTAACTTGTGACCAGTAGGAAGCGTAGAAACAAAAGAAAGTATTTTTTTAAAGCCAAAAGATATCTCTATTCAATAAAATGAAATTAAAAAAAATGTGTGTTTTGACTGAATTTGGTTATTCAACGTGTTCTAATATCTTAAAACGTTTTTTTAAAGTAATTCTAACAACAGGATATTAAAATGGAAAGGTTTGTTACTATAAGAACTTTGTTATTAAGATATAAATAAATATATATATATATATATATATATATAAAGGGAAATTTAAAAAAATGTTGGCATTCCTTATCTATCACATTAAAATTTTATAAAATATATTATATGCTGTTCATTCCAAGGTGGTATAAATAGAGAACCATTTTTTCCACACGCTCAGAACTCTTTCTGGCGCATTAGTTTTTCTTCTCACTTCTTTCTCCAAAGGAAAAGATTTCTTTCGGCAGAAACGTTTGTTTTACGAAAGATAAGGAAAAAGAAGCCCAATGCATTGGTCGAACAAAAAAAAAAAAAAAAAACTGAAGGGAACACAGGTGTAAGATCTCGAAAGCGTATTTGGAAACGTAAACTTTTAAAACGGATAGAAAAGCAAGAAAAAGAAACTTAGTATTGTCGACATAAATCACATTACGTACAAAAAAATCCTAAAATGTGGTCAGATTCGGTTTATTGAACAGCTACTCAACTAAGAAATTAGTTTTGATTTTTTTAAATACAACTTGTGGCGGAGAGTCATAAATATTTTAATCTTCAAATACTGCGATATTTTAGTGCAAACTTCTATTGTTTTTAATGTACTGGCATTCCAGTTGATTATTTTCATAAGTAAATACCAGTCCCATATTTTCAGAGTTTTCATTGCCTAAAATGTTTTTAAGAAACTCAAATTTCGAAGGATTATAGATTCAGACTTATAAGTATAAGAAAGATATTTAATAAAAATACTTAGATGAACTATAAAAGAGGCATTATTTCTTAAAGTATGAACTTTCGTTCTTTTTGTTTTCGCATTAGTCGAGTAATTTCGATTACAAGTTTCGTTGATAGCGATATATAAGTTTCCAAGTCCTTCACTAAGATGCTGCAATATGGGTTAGAGAGAGCTTCTGCAATAAATAAAAAGCTCCACAGTCTTCACATGGAATGGTGTGAAAGTAAGAAGAATGAAAAATCAACTAGGTTATCGACTTCAGAAAATCATTACTTCAAAAAGATGGGATCCCCCCGCCACTTAGAGCAACCATGATTTTCTAATATGATTTATACAGAGTGCCCCAGCATATAATTGCGGCAAACTTTAAGGGGATATCACCAGGATTCAGAGTTGTATAGCAATTCATAGTAGGGAACGTTTTCGCTCGGCGCTAGATGGCACTATTCACCTTTTAAGGATACATACCTGCATTACTGGAGTCATTTGAGCTGTCATCGACTGCAGAGGAGCATAGAACGTTTTACAAGCATCGAGCTGACAGATAAGCACCTGATTTACGGATTGAGAGAAGAAATTGCACGATCAGCAGAAAGATTTTTTTTACTGGGAACCTTTATAAACCCGCGTACCGCACAATGTATCACAAGGGGGCTAAATCACAAAGGAAAGAATTAAGGATTACGGCACAAACATCCATGCCTTCTCTGGAATTTGAACATAGTCCCTACGGCACATCAGTCAGCTTCACTAACCACTATACCGGATGGGCAGCGCAGCAGAAGGTTTGTATCGCGAAATGTACCCATAGAGCGATGGGTACATCCAGTTGTTTGCTAATTTCCATCACAATTTGTGCGAATATGGATTATTACGAGGCAAAAGGCACAATGAAGGCGAGCCACATGGGACTCGAACTCCCAGCATGATACTTGGATTCCTTCGAGCGATATTCAAAACATTTTGTTCCATGCATGGAGCAAAATGTGTTGAATATAATAGCCCGTTGAAATGCACGCCCTATTACTTTGCAATGATTCCTATTCCCAGAAATTGTGGGCAAATTAGCGAACATCCGATGCATTTGTCTGTGGATTCGATACAATCTTTCTGCTACTCGGGCATTTTCTTCTGAAAATACGTAAATCAGATGCATATCTGCCAGTTCGGCGTTTTTAAAAGTTTCCATACTCCTCTGTGAGCAATGACAGCTCAAATGATCGTGGTAATGCCTGTAGCCTTAAATGCATTTGTGAATAACGCCCCCTAGCGCCACACAAAGACGTTTCCGACCATGGGTTGTTATGCAAATCTGAATCCTGGTGATGCCCCCTACCTCCCTTAAAGTTTGTTCAATTGATCCTGAGACAACCTATATATACAGTCAGACCTCTTTTTAATGAAGTCTCTAAATCTCGAAAAAAAGTTTATTACATGGAGAATTCGTTAGAGATTCCTCTTCTAATATACTTTAAGAACCACATAAATGAAATTATATTTAATTTAAAAATAGTAAATATTCACATTTTGAAAATTAATATCTATTTATTTCATATGTCTTACACATCAAAAAGAAGTCCACAAGGAAAACAAGAAAAAAAGATGTTGTCCAGGAATGCACTGCATTTTGAACTTTAAAAAATAATTTCATAATAAAACTTCCTTGTAAAATAATTTTTTTAACCAAAAACATTTCTAATTTTAAAAATACGAGTACTTTTAAACGTACATTGTTTTATAACCAGTAATTTTAAGCGTGCGTCCACATGCGTCCTTAAATTTAATTTTCTGATAAAATTTGTTAGTTTTAGTTCAGTTTTTTGTTTGAAAAACTAGGTAAATTAGACACTTGAAATTTGAAAATGTCCTGTAATATTTGCAAAATAGGGAGAAAAAATTCGAATTGCAGGAGAAAAAGTTCATTAAACAAAAAATTCATTTCGCAATTTGGAGATCATTTTACGAAGTAAATAGTAAAATGTTCTTGGTTCCAGGAAAATGTTCTCAAAATAGAGAAATTCGTAAACTAGAGGTTCGTTATATGAAGGTTCCACTGTATTATAATAATGTGATTTCACAAGTGATTGATATAAATTTATAGATAGTTCAAAACTTCAGGATAATGTAAATGGAAATCATGAGGCCAGCTTACTGAATTAGGTAAATGATCCGGCCGTATAGTCATTATCGTGAACTCATGAGTGATGTTGTCGAGTCATGATACACTTAGTCCAATATGATACACGTTAAGTCGGCTGAGGTTGAAGGTCCTCTCGTTGATGTGGAGTGGAAGTATAGAAAGGAATGGGTTGCCAGCTCAAGTGTCAGCCTCGTCACTCTATCGTTGTTCGAAATTGCGAGATTGCCACCAGCATCCGTGGTACTTAATCATCCTACAACAGATTCAGTACAACGCAGCTTAAAATCAAATCAAATCAAAAGTAGATGATTCTAAATGCATAGTACTTATAACGAGATGAGTGCAAATTACTCACCGTGTCTTGCACAAAATAACTACGATATAAGACAGGAGTGGGCAGACTTTTCCAGGGTACGAGCTATTTCTAATTTTTTCAAGTTGTTGCGGTCCACCCAGTATCAGTGGCCCACACAAGGGGGGGGGGAAGGGTCCATAGTTCCGGACCCTCCTCCATAGCCCATGATTTTTTTTTCGATTGATTATAATCCCATGTAGATAGTACGCAAAATTTAATTAAGTATCTGTTATTAATAATTTTTTATTAAATAATGCTAATTATTTATTCAATAATTTATTTCGTATTGTTCTTTGTTCTCCACAAACTACAAAATGAAAAAGAAATGTTTGCCAGCGTATTGGGGTAGGAAATGGAGAATGGTAGACATTCGACCCTGGACCCCCGCGCCTCGCGACCCCTTTGAAAAGTTCATGAGTGCTCACACTGCCCAGGGTCGTAGGTGTGGTGAGATAAGGAAAAAGTCGACAATATGTTTTGTAACTTAGTAATAAATGCGGAATATGTACTTACCTACGTAAATAAAATGAAAAACTCACTTTTTTGAAACGGCGTTTAAAGAAAAATGCAAAATATAAACATAATAATAAAAGCCACAAATATAATAATATCTAATGCAGTATTTATTATCAAACCATCCAAAATACTTTAAAAAATAAAACATTTCATCTAAAGTTAGTTCTCGTAATTATAGCCTGTAGAAGACTTTGTCTGCGTACTGTGGGCGAATCTTGAATATTTCCGTATGCAATTACTAACGGCTTATCTTCAGGCGGTCACTCCAAATTGTCTTGGCGGTCCACTAGTCGATCGCGATCGACGCAATGCCCACCCCGGATATAAGATAAGGAACCGTCTGATTCTCTGCTGTAGTTACACTGCTCAGGCTGGAAAAAATATACCCGTTAGTGAGATTGCACATCTTCGTAGAGGAAGTAATGCATTGCGGCAGATAGAAGAATAGCCACCTCTAACTTTGGTAGTTCCAGTACACAAATAAAAATGGAGGGGGTATCAAAATCGGATCTAGAGGAACTGGTTGGTCATCCCATTGCACCAAAGCGTTTTTTTAAGCTATACACATCCTCTAGGCATTCGTTGACTGAGACGAAAATGGATGGAAAAAGGAAATGGGTCAAGTGAAGGAGATATTAGTTCACATTTTAAGCATCCCTTTCTACGTACACGTGTGTTTTTAGTAGTTCATTTTCACTGCCTTGCATTACTATAACATAGGATAGAGGTTTCAAGTAGTTTAGTATGTATCGGTTTAAATTTAATAACATATGAGAGAAATTTTGTTTTCTTATTAATCCATCAAAAAAGTGAATGGTGGCTCCTTTGTAGTGTTAGTATTTATTTTTAATCAAAACTAGAAAGTATTACGCTGTATTGATATCTTGAAAAATCTTTAAGAAAATCAACAGATTCGCGCGAGAGCGCGCATGCTTTTCGCTGGAAAAAAGTGGAAGTGCAACTTTCCTTAAGTGCAGAAACACAATGCCGATTAATAGTCTATCACCTTTCGGGTTCAAGTGTAGTATAGGGGGGGGGGACCATTTGGATTTGGTGATTTTTCTTTGGATTTGGCGATTTTTATATAAATTTCATGGTGAGATAACGAATTCATTCTGGGTTCTGAACGTGTATCGGTAAGTGAAGTAACTTGGCGATAGATTTTGGTCGCCAAAAGAAATTGAAATCTCCAAGCCCCCCCCCCTATACTACACTTTAACCCACCTTTCGTGTTCGTATATATTCATGTAATATGCAATATGCATGAATGTAAAAAAATAATCTTAATAAATTTATACGTTTATACATTAGTAAAGGCATCAAAGAGAGAGAGAGAGAGAGAGAGGAGAGAGTAGAGAGAAAAGAATTTCTGTGGAAAACCTATTGAACGAATGGTACTCATCCTCAATTTTTATCTCGAACTGTGTTTGAGATGATCAATCCAAACCGAGGCATATCTCCAAGAGAGACAGACATATGGATCAAAATGCCAAACTCGCAAACAAACGTTCCCTTCTCCGGTGATCAAACACACGCACGCAATCAGTGGGAAAGGAGATACAGCTTAATTGTGGTTCAAACTGCGCCATTACAGGAGGAGGGTCCATAAAAGCGTGAAATATTGCGTTATCAGCAAGCATTCATAAATAATGCGTCGGCACCTCATAAAGTGTCCATTTTTGCATCGAAGGGGCGGTAATATTAAACTGAAAATGATTAAGGAAAAACGATTACTGTTAATTGCGATGTTCCCTCTTTTTTTCCCGACGCCTTTATCTGAGGCGAGCGTATCTGATAATAGGAGGCCTTGTTTCTACGGCCCGGCCGCGCAGTAATTAATGCGCTTTTGTCATAACCATTAATAGCTGATAATTGAATGTCTTCGAATGCCTTGTTAATGAACGTAAAAAGAACCGCCTGGACAATTAATAGTTCGTGTCATTGGATCCGGTCTAAAAGAAAAGGAGACAATAAAAAAAGGCTATCCGGCCAAGAGTTATCCGGCCGATTTGCTTGCTTCGAAGGCGACAATGTAAGAAGGAGTTTTTGATTAATTGCCCTGCCAAAACCTAACGAGCGTTTTTGAACTTGAATAAAAATGTGAAAAGTTTTCACTCAATTTCTTCTTTTTTTCCCCCTTCCTCGATCGTGGTTCCCTAAAAATAAAGTACAAAAGAAAGCTAAAAAAATAACGAAAGAAAAATGATACGAGTTAGTAAGAAACAAGCAGGCGTATTCTAATTACCAGCAGAGTTATTACCGCTATTTTTTCTTTCTCCTTTTTTTTAAAAAAAAAAAGATTTTTAAATTGCGCTATTAATTTTTTTTTCGCGTTACTGTTAATGTTAAAACTATCAATAAACTCGGAACTTTTTCCCTAACTATACTTCATTTCTTTCCGTGATGCATTCCTTAAGGCTTTTAAATGACTCTAATTTTACGCAATTCCTTCTGCGGCTCCATAGGAAACTGTTTAAAGAGCTCCTTAGAAAATGAAAATTATTTATTAATCAATACCCCCAAAGTTTCAAGAGACCATTAAGATACTACACATAATGGAGTTTAAATGTTTTTAGTTGGAAAAGTAATTTTCGACCAGGAAATTGAATCAAAATATCGTTAGTAAGCATTTTGTGCCGAAAGAAAAATCGATTCAAAACTGTGCTTAAATAAAGTGTCTGGAAATTCACTCAAAATTCACCTTTTCAATGATTCATTCGCATTTTACAGCCGCTCTTATTTTGCTATGCTCACAAATTCTAGAATAATTTCATATGTCGAAACACACTCATCGAACCCATTAGAATACTCATTACAACAGTTCGTTTCGTATTGGATTTCCTATTTAAAATAATGTTGTACTTATTCTGAGAATAGCTCTTGATAAAATAACTGAACTACCTTTCAAAGTTTTAACTAATTTTCAACCCTCAAAGTGTTACTAGGATTAACTTTCTTTTCTTATTTTGATGAATTCACATTTTCTTCTAACATTGACTAAATCATTTTTAAGACTTTTCTCAATAAATAATTATTTATATTATATAATTTCATTTTTCAACATCAAAACTTTTTAATGGCAAACTGATACAGATATATTTAGAATAAGTTTAAAATAGATAGAACGATATTTAAATATTCTTATTTTAAATTAAAGTCACACTATTAGTTCCAGCGTAATTTTATTGGTAAAATCCATTACGATATGTATATATGCGAATTAATTAAACATTTTTTTTTGCAGTTATAATATGTTGAAAGTTACCCTTATAAACAGAATATTTTCAAACAGTCTGAAAAGTAAAGAAGCCTTTATTAATTAGGATCAATTTGCCTGTAAATAAGCTATACAGAAAGTAAAAGAAGTGCATTTCTTTTGCATAAATTAATAATGTAATTTTGAATAACAGATGTAAAGCGTATTTTTGGTGGAAAATCTTTTCCTGTTTATAATTTTCTTCCTGTAATTAAATTCAGCTCAAGATTTTAAAACCTTAGATGCTTCTTTTAAATTACAACAGAAAGAGGACAAAATATTTTTAAACATGCAAGATATGGAAACGCTTTTTTTATTCAGCATATTCCATTTTTTAAATTATTTAAACTCAGTCGCTTGATCATTTAAAAGACACACTTTTGACGAATATTTTCTAGTACACTCACGAGACAAAGTGCCTTACAGACATAAATCTCTTTTAAGATCTTTTTTGTCCTAAAAGCCTTTTTCCCTTTCTTTTTCCTCTCTAATAACTAATCATATATTACTAGTCTTAGCTACTAGATAATAGCATTCTACTTTTCTTTACTAATTTGTGTTACTCTTAATTTTTATATCTGCTTATTAGCTCATGTTATAAGTACTGAACTGAAATTAGTGGCGCAACAGCCCATGAGAGCCAAGGCCTATTGTTCCTATCTCAGTTTACGTGACCTTAAGCACTGGGAGTGTCATCTTATAAATAACAACTAAAACAATATAATATCTTATTAAAGGTGAAATAAAAAAGTTTTAAAATGAGACAGCCCTATATTCTTTTTATGTTATAGACCTTTATCTATGTTGTCTTTTTATAATGCAGTTTATATAACTTTTAAACATGATTTATATGCTCTCTTGGTGAAGCAAAATATTTCTTTTGGGTAACGTAAGAATAAAACTAATTGAATGTGGATTTAAAAGATTAATTTCCTGAGTTATGTATTAAATACTCATTTCGTGCGAAAGAGTAATTCAATTGCCAGCAACATATTATTCTATTCACTGTCTATTTTCAAATAATTGTAATATTTTTTTTTTGATTGAATTTATTCTCAACTGATAAAAATTTCTATAATGCACTTTTAGTATTTAATTACATTCCTACCACATAGACAGAGGTTAGATTATAATTTTTTCTAGAAATTTTTTATTTTTATTTTGTTACCTAGCAAGAACATGGGAGAAAAGAATTTATAAAAATATTTTTAATGAATCTGGTACACATCTAAGAAAAAGGGTAAATATTTTGTTCACACAAAATTTCTTTCATAAGTATTGTGAATAGAAGTATCTTATTTGTCGTAACAACTTTGACAAGCGGCTGAATATTGCCTTTCTTTATGATATTAATTCTCGAAGTATTTCAGATATATTTTGATTCTGAATGCTTAAAGGTTTCATGTGAAAAAAGAGTTGCTGATTGTTACATAATTCTCAGGTGTTATAAGATACAGAGGGTGGGAAAACGAAGATGTGTGCCTTGTAGATTAAACGGTATTGAGAAAGTATATTCTCTGTAATTGTTACTTAATTAGTCAGATTCTTTAAATATATATAAACTTGAAAACACACAATATGTCCAATATTTTATTATGTCAAATATATATCCTGAATGATTGTTATATAAATATATAAATTACCAGTAAACAAGAAGATGAAAAATATAAGCTGTGTAACACACCTGCTTTTTATTTCTATAGATTTTTTATGCTACTCTATTGCAAAAAATTACATACGTTGGAATACTTTAAATATGTTTTCTCTTTTACAGTGAAGCCTGTGTCACTGCGACTGCGTGGCCCCACGACACCGGTAGTAGCGGGGGAGATGGTTTCTCTCACGTGCACTGTTGAAGGGTCCAGGCCCGCAGCCTCTATCACGTGGTTCAATCGGTCCCGAGAGGTCGAGCCCCAACCTCCGGCCTCCAGGGATCTGATGAGTGACGCCACCTACAGGACATCTTCGACACTCGTATTCATCGCTTCAAGACATGATCACCAAGGAGACTTCTGCTGCCAAGGGCTCAACGAAGTGCAAAAGTTACAAATGCAGCCCCCTCTCCTGCAGGTGGTTAGACTGGATGTCTTATGTAAGTCCAATAACTCTGTTATATTCATTCTATGGGGAAACCCAATTGCTGCCAATCAGCTCATGGTAGAACTCGTGAAAGATAAAACAATTTTTTAGTTGAAACATAAAATGTTCATTGTGTCAAATGTATTGTTCAAATTCTACTGAATAATACATTTTAGAAAAGTTTATAGAATTAAGTAAGTATATAAACTTAATTTATTGAATAAAAGTTTATTTTAAAGAAGCGTAAATTCATGTTCAGTTTTTAATCCGTGAGAAAATTTTAAGAATTTGAGAAATGAAAGGTTATTTTGCAATATTTTTAAATAAGAATTAATTGCAAAGTTACTTTTACCCTTAAACTTTTATTCGAGAGATTTTATGATGTAATACATAGACGATTATTTTAACTGTTTATAGTTTTATTTCCTGTTAACCATTTCCAGGAGCATTTGGAAAGATTTATGCAATTCTATCCCCATGTCTTATTATACAAATACTTAAGCTTGAGACTAAAATAACATTCATCAACAGGATAATTTTTCCTTTATGTATAAAAAATACGATAAGAATCTGACAAGATAAGTGAGGTGCAATTTAAATAAATTTTGTTCCCAAGCTCATATGATTCCATTCAAATCATAGAGGCAGGGGAAATCCTAAGGGGAAAAAAGAAATATTTAGTTTTGGATTTCAATAAAAAGAGCTGCTAATTTGCATTGGAATGCATTATTCAGCCCATCAATCAAAACTTTTTCTCAACAATAATATGAAAAGTAAGAATTATCACCTTTTTATACTGATTTTCTTCTGAGACTTTGAAAATATTACTATAAAAACTGTGAATATAACTTTCAGATTGTTGTTTTAACAATTTCAGTATTCATCGTTTTCGTTCTGTTTTGCACTACTAGGATCTAAAACTCCAATACACTATACTCTGAAATAAAACAAAGGATATCAATTTATTCGTTCAAAATATATTTCAGCTTCATCAAAGCAGTTACTTCCAATTGCAATGCACTTCTAAAGTTTTTTTAAATACACAAAACATGCCTTTAAATCATTTTTCTGAGGCTTTCAAAGTCAAAAGAGAATTTCTTTTTATTATTATTTTTTATTCATTTGACTTTTTGACAAGTTTTCTTTTATAGAAATATGAATTCCATCTAGAATGACCACAATAAAACGAATTTGTTGATGGTTAATCAAAAAAATATTTTGATAGATATAAATCTTTGGTTCATTCCTCCAATCAGATTTTGGAGTTTATATTTCAGCAAAAATCTTTCTTTTTCTTTTTATGTTGAAGGGATTTGGATTACTTTAACTTAATTATAACACGTTGCTAATTATAGTGGACATCTCAAAACCGATGTGAATTATAATTGCAGTAAAATCCGGCGTAAACGCGCACCTGAACATTCAAACTGCATTTTTCAATTTTTAGGTAAATTCACTGTATAACGCGTAACCCTTTTTTTACTGAGAAACTTGAAATGTATGTGAAAAGTACTTTTATCTTTTGAAGTCATTTATTCGAGGTATTGTCCCACCGGTCTTGAAAAAAATATTATATTTATCTCTCAATATAAAATATTATATTTATATTCAAACAACTTTTTTTACGTTCATATAGTATGCCATATGTTTTCAAAAAACAATATTTTGAACTCTGTAGAAATCTTAATTTTTTTTCTATGTCACTTTTTCTTTTTCTTTAATGTTCTCGATTTTATACCCGGTGTATAACGCGTACCCGTAAATTTCGCTCTTTGTGTGTGTATGTGTTCAATGAGATCGTTATACGCTGGATTTTACGATATTCTTTATATTTGTGAACATTATTCTAATGAACCTTTCAATGAAATGCATGTTGTTTTTTAAACATCACTTAAAATCGCTAGAATCGAATGAATCTATAACTATTGGGAAAGGATCTTGTAATTTCTGATTTTTGATCTAGTGATAGAGATTACACCAGCGTTTTTCAAACTGTTGGGTGCGCCCCCCCCCCCCTACGGAGGCATGATAACCCTACGTGGGGGACGCAAGGATATCAAAAAGGCGAAAACAAAAGATTATTTTAAATTTTTTTTAATTTACTGAGAGTAATTAAAACAAAACACATTCTGGACTATGAAAAATGCAGAATACTTATATCATTACTTAAAAGCAACTTCAAATATTTATTAAATAAAATTATTATATACAAAATTAGATACTTATATTGATAATTTGTACGGTTTACAATTAATGTAGTATTGCAGCTTTAGCGTCAAAGTACTCTATTATTGCATTCACTGTTTTATCAATGTATGGGGGGAGTGGGGTGCAATGAAAGTTATGATTAAAAATTGGGTCCCCAATATTGAAAGTTTGAGAAGCACTGGATTACACATATGATGGTGTCTCACATGCCAGTATCGTAAGCTTAAACGTTCAAGTGAATTCGGTTCGTAGAAAGACCATTTACATTTTCATGAAACTTAATGTAAACTAGACTTAAACGCAAGATTTTACAAGTCCATAACCTCTGTAAGCCTCTTAATCTTAATCAGTAATTTGTCTGTAATAACGTACATTATTTATTTTATCAATATTTTTTATAAGCTCCAGAGACTAAAACTTTAATAAAGCCATCACAAAAACTAACCCCAAGAATATTGAATTAATCATTGATGAAAAAGAGTTGGGAGCTATGGGGAAAAAAATCTCATGCTAGCTTCATCAAATTAAATAGAAATGCTGATGCACGTGCATTCCATCATTTCGATTCTGTGATGATTGGGAAGAACACATTAATTACGAATTTTCATTTCTTTTTGGATGCCAATGAAATGCGACGAAAAAACATCCAGAGACAGAGAGAGGGGGAAAAAATTTAAAATAAGCAAATGAAATTGGATACACCTAATGGAATATTTCTTTTTCATGCTGCTTAATGCAGTTATAATATTCTTTGCTGTTGCGAAGGAAAACTTGGTCCTCGTTTTATTTCATTTCCGGCGTCAGAGACACCTGTCGCGTATCTTTAAATCAAAGAGATTCTTTTTAACTGAAGGAAAAATCCATTACGCATTCTCTAGTTTACATACTGCTCGCCTCTGTCGCTGCATTAGCCGGCTCCTCCTCCCGTAGAAAGGGAATAAAGAATAAATGAATACCGAACAGTCCAGGACAAGGACGAGAGCAGATCCTCTAGAAGGGAAGTAAAAAAAAAAATGCTCTTCTTTTCCATGCGCATTGAGATCTTTTCTTCTTGTGAAGTGTAGCTTTTAAGTTGTTTTCTTTAATGTTTTAAAAAAAGATATTTTTTTTCTTATGCTATATGCTGATTTAATCAATACGTATAATCCCAACATGTCAATCCATTTCAAATGCAGAAACTGCCCAAAACTTTTTTCAATGAACTGTTATTTGTATTCAGCAAAATCTATTACAACGAAATGGGTAATGACCCCACAGAGTTTAATACAAACTCAGAATGATTTTTAAATAACTTCTATTATACAATATATTCTTGCGCATAACACGCAACCCCAAATTTCACGCACCTATACTTTTAAACTGCATCTTTAAACTTTTAGGTCTATTCAGAGAGAATAGACCTAATAACCACTCTTCTTTAACTAATCAGCCTGAAGCTTGCGTGTGCAACGTTTTTATTTTTTTGAGTCATTTATTCGAGGTATTCTTTCAGGTTTTTGAAAAAATAGTATACTTCTAGAATTATACAAATCGTTAAGCTCGTAATTTATGACTTTTTTTAAAATAAGTAGTCATTATACATATGTAAAAAATTTAATTTTTCTACCCATTTTTTCTTTATTTTTAAAAATACCCATTTTTTACTGGCAAAAAACGCACATCCGTAAATTTCAATCTTATTGTTTTGTGTTAAAAGTGCGCGTTTTACACTGAATTATCTTTTTTTTACAGTGGTGGCCAAAATTGTGGATACTTTAAAAAAATTTTTATGTTTTTCAAGTTTGTATGCTTATAGAAAATGTTACTTTGCTTAAAATTCAAAGTCTTTTATATCAGTTTAAAGCAAATTCAATTTTAAATTCAATACAAAAAAACAAAATGTCAGTATTTGCAAAATAAAAAGTTATGCTGCAATACATTAGATACTGATAATGGCAGTGAGTTATCAGTGCTCAGTGGGGTAATCTTTATTTTTTATTACAGCTTCACATCGATGTTTCATTGAGCTGAAAATAATCTTAAGCTCTTTCTTTGTCATTGCATGATGCCAGGAAACAATTATATCATCCATTAGTTTGTTTTTATTTCATGGGTACTTCATTTGGGCAACAGTCTTCAAACGGTGCTTTAAGTTTTCGATAGCAATGAGATTAAGGCAGTTTCCTAGCCAGGACAAAGTAATATTTAATCAAGAAGCAATGACATCAAATAAAAGAGTTGACTGAACATCTAGAAAGAGGTTTTTTTTTCGAGAAAGTGGTATTTCCTATGTTAAAATTGGAAGTTAGGTGGGTGGTTCAGGGACTACATCTGGAAACTGAGAGTTTTGTTTAAGATGTCAGGAGACAAATTTAATAAAATATAAAGCAGGAAAAGTACGAAAAAGGTTCACCCCATCTGTTTATGACAGAAGAATAAAAATGCAATGTCTCCAATATATAAGAATGCCATCAACGGCCTCAGAACTGATTTGAATGATGCTGGTGTTTCTGTCAGTTCAAAAACTACTAGAAGAAGATTAGAAGATGTTCGACTAAGAGGTAGAATTCCACGAAAAAAGCCATATCTCATTTTTCAGCAGCGTTAAAACAGATTACAGAAGTCAAAGGAATACATTAATTGAAAAAATGATTAATATTTACTATAATTATACGGAGGGATGAAACTAAAATATCGTTATTCGCTAGTGATGGCCAAAAATATGTAAGGCGTAGAATAGGAGAAATGCTACATCCTGACTGTATCCAGGCAACTGTGAAGTACCCATATAGTTTTATAGTTTAGTTATGCATATCAGCAGATGTTATCGGTCGTCTTCATATCATCGATGGGACACTGTATGTCAGAAAATACATTGACACCATTGTAGAATCCAAACTTCTACTTTCGATCAGGGATCTATTTACTAACAATGCATCATTCATTCTTCAGTAAAATTCTGCTTCATGATCCACAGTAAAGTGATTGAAACACCGGTATCGTTCTAAGATCATTGAGTTGTTGTCCTGGCCAGGAAAACTGTCCCGACTTCAATCCTATCGAAATTTGTGGCACCTTTTGAAAACACTTGTTCGAAAGAAGAACCCATGAAATAAAAACCGACTAATTGAGGATATAATTGTTTTCTGGCATCATGTAATAACAAAGAAAGAGCTTAAGACTATTTTCAGGTCAATGAAACATCAATGTGAGGCTGTAATAAAAAATAAAGGCAACACAACTGAACACTGATAACTCACTACTATCATCGGTATATCTAATATATATCGATAGTTATTGCAGCATAACACTTTTTACATAGCAAATATTTACAATCTGTTTTTGTATTGAATTCAAAATTAAATTTTCTTTAAAATGATATAAAAGACTTTGCCTTTTATGCAACGTAACATTTTTTATAAGCATACAAACTTAAAAACGTAATAACTTTAAAAAATGTTCACAATTTTGGTCACTAAATGGATGTCGCTTCACTCCAACACCTTTCAACCTATCAATATGAAAATTGACATTTATATATATTTTTCGTGGAGGAGGGTTTTGTGCTATCCTCTTTGTTGCAGCTTCCCCCCAGGTAGCGCTACAGCAAAGCAACTTTGGCACCGTTCAATCAATCACCAAGTTGCAAACATGATCGTCAAAAATGATGCCAACTTGGCTCTATCCCCAACATTTCGCTACGTTTCCATTGAATCGCCATCATAATGTAAGGAATGGCGTTGCTTGCGAATATTATAACTTAAACATAAAATAAATACAACAGAAAGTAATATTAACATATTACACATCCAGAGATAAATTATTTACACTGTTTTAAGCGTTGATTACATAAAATTTGCAACAATGTGTGGTTGTTTTTTGTGTGAGCAGAGATTAGCTTAAGAAGGTGTTTACAAAAATCGACCCACAAGAGAGATACGGGGTATTATAAATATAAAAAAAAACCTTTGATTAGCTATTAGACATTAAAACTTAAAATTGAGTAAATATGTTTTTTTTTTTTGATCAATGAGATAGGCAAAGAGCTTCTTTTTTTTATAAATTTCTAATTCACGTAAAATTAACTCATTAAAAACTTATTTATTTTTCAATCTGTATTGTTTAATATTTCAATTCACCCGTGCGAAGAACGGGTGCGTACCTACTAATACAGTATATTTATCTTCTCACTGAAGGAAGAGAGGTGTCAATTGTCGTGATATTTCACAATTATAAGCCAAAGTAAACTAACTAAAATATAAAATCGGTCGACAAAATATTTTTTTCATTTTCGATAAAAAGCTACGCGAAGCTTTGGAACCTACAAAAACACTGCTAAGCATTTCTCTTAGGTGCTATTCTTATATAAACCTCATTTATGCTCAGCATTTGACAAAATTTTATATCATGATATGTCAACTACTGAAAGTAGCATGCATAAAGGTAAGTGAAGAAAACACATTAAAAATTTATTTTGTGACTGCGCTACAGAGAATTAAGCCTTGTTGTTAAAACTTTCTGTTTTGGTTTTAAATATGAATGCGATTTGAAAATTTCATGCATTGCAAAAATAAATTATTACAATGAGATGAAAGAATATGAATAAAAGGTAAATGTACTTTTTCTTTCTCTCTCTCTCTGTATATATACATACAAGTGGTGCTCTAATGAAAAGGTACGAAACATCGTAATAACGTAACCTTTAATATGTTTGCCTATGCCTCTAGAGGAAAATCTTTCGGCTTGCTAATCGATGGGACCGTTGAGCTCAGGCCTATCGTGTATACAATGAATAAAGTCTTCATTTAAATCCACAGTGTCATTTCGTATTTTTACTTTGAATACCCCTTGTATATCTCTATATAAATATATACATTAATATGTGTGTATGTACATATATATGAACATATATAATTTTCTGTCATAGTAATTGCCTTAAGTTGAAATATTTTAAGTTTTAGAATAAGCTTTAAAAGAGAACTACGTAATTAAAAAATACAAGTAACCTTAATTTTTTTTCTTTCATCGCTTAATTTTAAATATTAGATTCTTTCATATATAACTTCCTAAAATTCAGATTCTTCACACAATATAACTTCCTCTAAGACTATAAACATGTAATTTTAAGCCAAAATAATAATGTTATAATGAAATAAACATCATTTCTTGCTTTAAATATGTTACCATTATTTCCAAATGCTACTAAAACAAGAAAACTATTTTAAACACATGCATTTATTTAATATCAGTCTGCTGGATTGTTAAAGATATCGTAACGATAAAGCTTAAAGGGTCTGAATCGTCAAAAAGAAGTGCTTAAATAATTTCAAAGATAGACAAGTGTCAAATAGCAGTCGCAGTGGATCTCTTGTAATTAATACAATTTTAAAGCAGAAAACAGAGAAGCAAAATTTAAAGTAAGGTGTTTTAAAGTTGTTTATAATGCTATTGATTTGCTTGAGTTACAAATATAAGAAACGAAAAGGATAAAATGTGATAATATTTATTCTTTAAGAAATTAACATTTTACAATGTGTACGAAATATTCTATAAGTGATTAAGAATACAGTAGAACGTCGTTAATCCTAATCAACTTGGACCGGATTCTGTTCGGATACGCGATTATTCGGATATCCGAAAACCGAATACGATCCATGCAGTATATGAAACCGGACAATATACGAATATTGAAAATCATCACTTGCGGGAAACGTGCTTGAAGAAAAAGCAAAATAGGTGCAAAATGTTGCAATTTTACCAGTGACGTAACGGATAATAATTGCGCCCCCCCGCAAGGTCAGGTCTTGGGCCCCAAGCCAATATATTTTTATATAAACTTGCTAGAAAAAGTCTGCGCTCATCTACTACTGCATACATACACAACGAGAAAAAAAATTAAAAAACCAGAACTTGAAAAAAAATTTTAAAATTATATTTTATTTAGTTCATTCCAAGTATTGAGAATAACAAAAGTAAACTCGGTTTTTTTCCCGTAGATTTTAAAATAAAAACAGGTTTATAGCGATACCAACAACAATCAAGTAGAAAAAGTCTGCTTTCACTGTTTTAGTAGTAATTATAAAAACTATCTAAAAAGGATAATGAGCTATTTAATAGCTGCAGTGTCGTAACGGAAAATAATAAGGCCCACCCCTTCGCAAGGTCAGGTTTTGGGCCCCAAGTCAGATCTTACAAAAAGGATTACAAAATCAAACATAATGTCACGATACACATCACCTAAAAATCTTTAAACATTAAACTTATAACTGAGTACAAAATCAACCTGAGTCTGAATAAACGAAGTAAATAACCATTAACATTAGAGAATATTTATGGTATTTATTAAAATGGAAAATCTCTCTAACAAGTCGAAAGATAACCTGGTAACTTAAATAAAAAAAATGCATTAAGAAAAACACGAAAACTGTAAAATAACTTTCATTTTCAAATTCTTGCGAAAGAAAAAAGATATCGCTTACCTTATTCTTTACGACTCCTTTTTTCTTTAGATAGAATATCCTTATCAGCTGAATTGTCCGAAATTGTGCTTTTTCTAGTGAATTAATTTTCATTTCCATGATTTGTTAATCAGGTTCACGAGCATTACTATTAAAAATACTTCCACAAGATTATGCACTTGCAGATATTAAAAATTTATCCAATTTTGCACATTTACTTTTTATATTATACTCCTTTTTCCTTTGGAATTTTTCGTTTTTGAGAAACATTCAAAGTTTTTTTTTTTAACTCCATACATTATACAGCCACGTTTCTTCTTGTCCAATTGACAAAATACCATTTTTTGAATCAGATTATTAAATTCCGATAAAAAAAATACAGTTCTAATTATGAAAGCGAGAAATGAGATGGAAATGTTTTTATCGTTAAGGAACACACCCTAAATTTAAGTGCATTGAATATAAAAATAGAGATGCCTGTTCTATATGAAAGCAATTTTGTGAAACGTTTCTCACTATGCTTTATTTGAATGAATACTAATAAACCTGACCAAATTATTATTTAAATGCTCTCTATGGTTTTCCAAATATCGTAATACTATTTCAAGTGAAAAAAGCATTACAGATGTACGTTACTTACGACTTCGCTAAAATAAAATGAAATACATGAGGGGGAAGGGGAACTAAAGTTGCCAATAAGTTACTCTGCAACTTCGGTAGAAAGTAACTCATGTCTTTTTTTCTCTCTCTACTGCTAATGTAAAGTATACTATAATAATAGTGATGATTTCTTCCTAGCATTATATCCCCGATTCTCCCTCTGACTTTTATTTTATCTGTTAAAAATTTGGGTTTGAAAAAACACCACTAAAGAAAAGTATTTCTCGTCGCTGGGATTTCAGTACATCAAACAAAATGTTTTTTGATTTGGTTATTGGATCAAAGATGTCTAATGAGAGCATTAAAATTTTGATTTTGAATAACGTTAGATCGCCAATTGAAAAATCGCTTAAAAGTTAGATTTTAAAAAATCGAAAGCGAATTTTGAGAAAATCTACATGAGCGTCAGTCAGGCTTCGGCCCCCCTAGAAGCCTTGGGCCCCCCGCAGTGCGGGGGTTGAGGGGTGTACTTTACGCCACTGAATTTTACCTTTATTGTGGAAAATAATCACTTATTTTTCGCTGTACCATTGTGCATCTTCGTTTTTTCGCTGCAAGGTATCTGGTTCTCTTGAGCAGCAGTAGTTGAGTAGGACAGCACTCTGATTGTTGTTCGTAAAACTCCATACCTGTCTTTAACGCAGAAAAACGCCTCAGCATTTGATGGACACTTGCTACTTTCGCTGTTTTTGTCCTCGTCTTCATCCGTTTCATCGTCACCAGGGTCAGATTCTTCTTGCACGGAAGTCACAATCTCCTTCCTCATCATTTGGCATTTGAAATCCACAGTTCTTCTGCATCGCATGCCATCCAGGTTTCTACATATTTTTCATAACAGTTCACAACTCAACAAAGAGCACGTATACACCCCCTCACTTGGAAACAAACTGACCTAATATTCCGCGAAGATGTTTACCAAATCACACAACTGAAAGACCCCAAATATCCATCATCTTGGGTTTTCCCGCCACTTTTGGCCTCACACGAAACAACTGTTGATCATTGCACTGTTCGAAAACGTATCCGGACTTTGGTCCGGATATTTGACACTCCTGATAAAAAACGTGCGGATAAACGACGTTCTACTGTAATAGAATTATAGTTGGCTATATATTATACATTACCTTTAAAAATGTTCGCTATTTTTCTATAAATTTTATATCCTGCATTTGCTTTAAAAGCGCAATTATACTTAAAAGTTTACAAAAATACTTATAACTAAATAACTTATAAAATGGCAACGACAAACAAGTACCCATTTAAAAGAAATAAAATGATTTTTAATGAAATGTAGCATTAATTTCTTTTTTAATTGTTATATCAGAGAACTTGATGAGATACAATGTTTCCACATAACAATGCCAAAAAAAAATTTCTGATAGTGTAAAATAATAAATTAAAAGTCAAAACCAATAAAACAAACCCAATTACCAAATGTAAAGTTAATAAATAAAAGCCCAATCCTTTTATTGAAATGCAACAAAAGGAAGTGCCTTATTTAACCGATCGACGACCTTTGGAGTAGCCCTAATCTTATTTAAATGAAGCCGTCTGAAATGTTGCCAAGTATGAGGAGTTTTATCCAAACAGCATCTTCAGATCTCGATTAAGCTTGCTTAACCTTTCACTCGCGTCTCTCACAATTCAATTGTGAGGACTACATAACAATTAATCTCTAAAGCATTTTTCTGAGTGGCGCTCTCCTGATAAGTATTCTCATTGCCATTTCCCGTTTAGTAATTGTTCATTCGATTTGCATCCATCATCTCTCTTTCTCCGCTAGAGATACGAAACGAAATCTGGCAACGGTGGTTAAAGTTTGGGTCTTAATTGTCTTCGCATCGATCGCTGCAAAAATAAATTGAACCCGGGGAGTTTCGCTTTAAAACCTCGCAGTTTCTCGTCCCAATCGAAATGTATCGTAACTACGCGTTTTATTTTCAACGAGCTTTCTTTTGTATTGGGATGACGAATAGCGCAAAATTGTTTAGCAGTTGTTGAAATAGAATTTTCGAAAGACATATTTTAATTAAATTTCAAGTTGTTTCTCTTTAAGGTTCGAGGAGTGCTGAATGTTTTGCAAGAATCTAGAATTGTGGTAACGATGTTTTCCGTCAGATCATTGTCTATTTTAAAATTCGTACTTCTTTAAGAAATAAGAGTTAGAGCTTGAATCGAGTTTTCTCTTCGTTTGCAAAAGCTCTCTAGAAAACTTATTTACTTAAACTATTTATTACTCACTACCAGTTTATGATTAAAATTAAATAATGATTATAGAGATGAAAGAATAATAAAAATTTTACGGAAATGAGTAAAATAAAAGTTTTAGTCTGCTAATAATTATTATATCAATGAAATACCTTACAGCAAATAGCTTAAGATTTTGTTCCAGCTTAAAATGCACAAAATATCCGATATTTCAGAAGCAAATCTTATATCGTTCAATTAATCTTCGAATAAGTATTGTTAAATTATGGATCCTAATTATATTTTATTAGACTGAAATACCTGGTTTTTGATTAGATGATTGATAACAAGCATGCGGACAAAATTTGGCGACTCTTACAAGGGGTTCAATTCATGACGGTCACATAATAAAGAAAAACAAGTATTCTCCATAGAATTCGAAACAGACATCAAACTAATTGTAGTTGTTGTTCTATCCGTAAAACTTGGGTAAAATTCTGATTTTATAATTGGGTAAAATGTTCAAATGTTATAAAAAATAAATTTCTTCAAAATATTTTAAAATTAAAAAATAAATTTCTTTTAAAGATCAAAAATTGGCAACAATGAAGCGCATGAACCACTTAGCTAAAAATACATGATTTATTTTATAGTGTGGCTATGATGTCACATGAAACTTTGAACTGATTGGCTAAAAACACGTGGTTATCATTACCATGTGACTCTGACGTCACATAAATTGCTGGTGAATGATAATTATTACTTTTTTTTCGCATTCCCATTTTCCATTACAGAAATTAATTCTTATTGATCCCTATATCTAGGAGCTTGAACTGACCACGGTAACCGAGTGGTCAAGGCCAGGAACAAATGGATGCATTGTTTCGGTTGAGTCGTGGGTTCAAGTCCCGTTGCCACTAAAAAAACCACCGTGTGAAAAATAATACATATTAAGTGTGTCGAGACTCAAATTTAGAAGAGGCATAGAAATTTAGAGAGTGAAATGACAGAGGTCAGTTGTCGTCCTCATTCTTTGACAGTGGCTCAAAAATATAACAGCTTATGGTATATCTTACCAATCAACCAGCAGCATAAAAAACCCGAGAGATTAGTCCAATAGCTTGAAATCGTTATCAGGTCTTGATTAGAATAGTTAGTCACTGTATATTTCTAACAGTATTTTCCACTATAACATGGATAACTGGGACATATTACAGACTCTATTTTCTTTGGATTAATAATTGTTTCTAAAATAACATTTTTTCAAAAAAGGCCTGTTTCGTAAAAATAAATTTTAAAAAAACGTAAGAACGCGACTAAACAACGAACTGGAACATTTTGTTGTGATTTTTAAATAAATTATTGTAAATAATTCACAATTTTTTATCTTTAAAAATTCAGATTAAGGGGAGATAAATGATTTGAAAGAATATATTCTTAAAAAGGTTTGTGGTTGAGCAACCACATATAACAAATTTAGGGGATTCACAATTCCTTCTTTACTAAAACCAATGTCCATGCTGCTAAATTTCTGACGAAAGTTCAATATTCCCTCAATAAGAATAAAGTGTGAAACAGAATTTTTTCGCAATCGAATATAGGTTGCAGTTATGAGAATGTTTGAAGATAAATAATTCTGTTAATGGTTTCATTTAGATTATTTTATCATTCTTATTTACATAATACACTCATGTCCAAAATTAAGGTCACAAACATGTTTTTTGACATAATTCTAAATTGCCACCAGTGAAACAGACAGAATTGGTATTTTATATATTTTGATGAACGGGTAATACAATATCAACATTTGGTTTAAGAAAAGATGCTAAGCGTTAAATTTTGCAGAACTAACTTTTGAATTGCGACAGTTCAAGCAAATGAAAATTTTGCCGCCACTTTTGTGAATACTAAATTAAAGCAAATAAGTTAGCCTGTTTGCAGAGAGAATGACTTATCATTATCCTTTAGATGATTCTTTGAAATGAAGAATTGTTGGCCGGTTTGAAAGTGGTCTGTCTGAAGTGGAGTGAGCTCGATTGTTATAAGGTGCAACGAAAGTCGTCTCCCTTATACGGACTGAATTCAAAACAAGGGCTACTGTCACAAGGAAGGTCAGCCAAGGACACTACATAGCAAAAGCAACTTACTTGGCATTAAGTGAACTACGACATCGGTGGACAATGGCTCTCCAGCTTGCTCGTGTCCATGCTGCTACGTATGGAAGGAGAATTTCCAGACAAACAGTCCACATGTATCTTACAGTGATTATACTTTACACCCAGCATCTAGTCTCGTGTGTTTTCTTTTTGACCGCATATAACCGGAAGACTGGTTATTCTGGAGCCAAATAAATCAGCAAACCGAAACACCACAAGAATGTGGGCGAGTTTGTTTCAGTGATATCGAGATTCGCCAGCCAAAAAAATTAATTCTCTTCGAGTCTTCATCAAGATAGAAAATGGACTCGCTTTCATCCCTCCTTTGTAACAAAAATTGGCACATTTAGAGGCAAAGGAATTCTTGTGTGGAACGGCATAGGGATAAGGTCTTTGACTCACAATGCTGTAGGGATTAGATCCTTAAGGCCTATGTGAGGTTGTTCTGTGTGCTACGGGCCCAGGCTACATTTTTATGGACGATTATGCACGGCCTCGCAGAGCTAATATTGTTGACAAATTTCATGAAAAAGAGAATTTTTACCATATGCTTAAAGTATCCAAACATTATTGCTTATTATTACGGAACTACCCCCCCCCCAGAATGTAATAAACTGTTCGTCCGTGGATTGGAACCCCTCCGCAATTTTTTGAGTCTAGTCCGATCAGCCTCACGTATGCGCATTATTCGGCAATCGTAGACGATAAACATGTTACACTGAATTCATTAGTAAAGATGTGGGCGCCACATAAAAAGGTACAGTGTGTACTTTGGTTAACGGAATTTAAACCAGTCATGCGTGCACAGCAACATGTTCGAAAGGAATGGAATGTCATTACTGGCTTGCCTAACAGACTTATCAGCACTCCTACAAAATGAATCATGCACACGATCAACAGTGTCTTCTATCACAAAAACTTAAGGATACTTGCCAGTTTGAGATACCAAAGTTCTCGTCTTCTTTAAAGTTCTTTCCCATTGGTGGATAGATTTTAATGTCAGAGGATCGACATTCCATTCTGTTCGAACACGTCGCCGCACACGCGTGACTGATTTAAATTCCGTTAACCAAAGTACGCACTGCACATTTTGATGTGGTGTCCACATCTTCACTAACGAAGTAAGTGTAAAAAGTGTATCGTCTGCGATTGCCGAATAATGCCCATATGTGCGGCCGATCAAACTAGACTCGAAAATTCTCAGATGGGTTTCCCATCCCCGGATGAATAGTCTATTGCATTCCGGTGTGTATTTCCGTTATAATAAGCTATAACTTTTGGATACTTAGAGCCCGAACATTCCATATATTGGCCCTCGAAGTCTCCGGATGTCAATGCTATTGAACATGTTTGGGATGGTCTAGGGAGAGCCATTTTTCAGCGCAGCTGCCATCCCAGAACCCCCAGTAATTAAAAGTCGTGCTTTCAGAAGAATAAGCTTTGTTACCACAAACATTTCTTGACACCATCATAAGGTGTATGATACCTTGTTGTGAAACTGGAATACCATCTCACGGTGGTCACACATATTTGACAGACTTTTTCAGAGGTAAATGCTTAATCTTTGATTCATGATTTCACATTTTTTGATATGACCTTGTGTCTTAATTCATAATTAAAATATTATTTATATTTCTATATTGTTACATTCTTTCTCACAATGTAATGCGTCTCTGTGCCAAATTCCACGGCAACACAGCGAATACTTCATCAGTTTTCCCAAATTCTTAATGTTTGTGACCTTAATTTTGGACATGAGTGTAGTATATTTCTAATATCTTTATTAACTTTAGCAGAAGATGTATTTGTTTCTATCTCGATATTTTCTAGAAAGATGCTTTTTAAAAAGAAATGTCTAGTTTTGATAAGAAAATATTTTTGTTTCATATTTCTTTCAGTTACTGCATAATCAATTCTTTGTATTCAAATTTACATTTTGGTAATTCTTTCAAAACTCCTTTTTTTCATAAATATTTTCAAATTAAACAGTAGGATCCCTTCTCCCTTGCACCCTGCTCAATGTGAAATATGACACGAGGCTCGTTCTACATTCTCATATTCCTGCTAGGGGAGCCAACCTTTTAATCAAAGCACTTCATTCATTTCAAATTTTCTCATTTACCGCTCAACCCTTTTTATCCTCCCCCCATTCGTCATTCCCTAACGACTTGACCCTCCCTCTGCCTTGTTTGGGGCGCATTAATTAAAGTTCATATTCGCAGTGAAGAGGAGGGAACATTTCATTCACGACTCTTCTCGTGGAAAACCGCCCCGGTATAAAACCCTTCAACACCCCGATGCCATTGTTCTCCGAGGGCACCCCGTTTGTTCAGCGCACAGCAGCAGCACTCTGCGATGAAGATTGAAACGCGGCGTCCTCAATTACGTTTTTTTTTAATGTTGAATGTTTGTTTTCAGTCTTATGTAACGTAAAATGTGAGCTCATCTCGAGGTTGTTTTTGGTGAATGAGGCCTCAGGTTTGCATAAAATTTAGATACGTAATGACTTCTTTTCAAATGAGTATTTATGAAAAATTAACTAATGCTGCATGTTTTTTTGTGTGTACGTTTCTTCAAGTTGTTGTTTTTTTCTCTGTTTTTTTCCATTCTTAACCACCGCATTTTTTAATGCATTGTTATAAGCAATTGAAGATATTTTTAATATTTATGCTAAGGAAATTTCTACGATTAAGGAACTCTGTAATGATAAATCACGGAACTTATTATCTCAATATGTTGCATTGAATATTGAAGAATAGGATTGCTTCTAAAAGGAGCTTCAGATTAGCAGGTCCATGCATAACGAAAAAGCGAAATTTCAAATGTGTTATACCCTTACGTTAATTTACAAAAGCATCTCTAAAATACAATATTTGTCGTAAGATGTAAGCTTTCATTAAACAAACACTGGGCTCAAAATCCTCAATATAGACTGACAGAATTTCATTTCTTAACTTAAAGATTACGAATCGGTTGCTTTCGTCAACGTTTTTTTAAAAACGAAGCTTATCCACGGAAGTAGTCTGCACAGACAATCTTGTAAAATTATGGTTATAAATTTTACAATAGAAAATATTCATCATGTAATATAAATTTTATGATATATATAACATGGTTAAATATGCGTAACTCCTTCACGAGAGACTAAAAATAAAATTTCCTCTTTGATTCCAGTTACGTTCGAGACAGATTGTACAAAGGAAAGTAATGAATTACATTACAAACTGTTTTTCAAAAATTACCAACTTTCCCAATTTTGTAACATATTTCATTTAACAAAATAAACGCATAGCGGAAAGCAATTTACTTACATTTATTTACGTAAAATTATATTATATTACTTAATTTTTTTATGGTATATACTGACAAAGATTGACCAAGAAATATATAAAAATGTAAGGAAGATATTTGGAGTAACAGACAAAATTATAATATATATATATATATATATATATAGTTTCATTATAATAACATCTTGATAGATAGGCATTTTGCAGGCATGTATTCTACAATTTTTGGCCACCGTAGTTCATGAAGTTCAGTATTGAATTTATTGACAGTATGTTCTTTTATATATTGCGCCATAGCGGTTTCCTTGCAAAACCTTTATTTATCTGTCAGTCTTAACTGACTTCGATAAACATTCGAACCCAGTTAATTGAACATTGCCTTCGAATTCTCCAATGTGTTGATTTCTGCTACAAGAAGATACTACGTAAAATCGATCTCTATTGAACACTAATAAATATTCATGAAATATAAAACAGCCCTCATAAAGTGTTGCGTACGAAAGGGCCAAAAATCAAACTAAACTCCCGAAATGTTCTCGATTAAATTTATCCGTTGTAAGAGTTCGGGGACAGTTAATTCTTGGTAAATGAACGAGTCCTCCCCCTCAAGGGGTTGGATTTTTATCTGACACTTCAAAGTGTCGTTTGGAGAAGTGGTTGGAAATAAAACAGTTCGATCGTTTCGAGATAAAATTTCAAACCCTCGGGTCTCTTAAAAGCATAATGCATTCCGCAAAAGTTAAAAGATCTCTTCCTCCCCCTGCTAGGAGTGTGACACTCGAGATCGATGGAGACTTTCATGTGTGGGTGTTGCTTCAAACCCTTATCCTATTGGAATCTATTGGGTTTCGAACAATTCACTCCCACTTGAAGAATTTTCTTTGGTTTTACGGACAGTTGGGACTTCAATTAAGCAACATTAGCATATTAATCGATACATCGAATTACAGTTCATTGATATGTGCCTATGTTGCTGTGCATTAAAAGATAAATACTACCATTGATATATAACCTCTGAATTCTTCAATCCATTTTGAGCCAGGAGTCAGCATATGGAAATATTTTAGCAATACAAAAAGATAATAATTACTGATAGTTATGCCAATTTAAAATCTCACAAAAGATTATTTTAATTTTACATTTAAATATTTTAAGATTATCCCAATTATCATTTTAAGATTTATCCCAACATCAAAGCAGTTGAAGTATCTCGTAGGATTTTTAACGGAGAAATTTTAATTTAATGAAAGGAGACATCACGGTAAACCACGAAATAATTAATTTTCAAAGAAAATGAATAATTTTTAAATTGCAAAAACGAAGCAAAGATTAAACATGTCGTTGGTTGGTTAGAAAGTGACAGCATTTTTTTCCCCTCAACTTGTGATAGAATTATTAATTTCCTTCTTTTTCTTTACCCTAGATCAGAATTTATTTTAAAATATTAGGAAGTGGCTTTTTCCTAAGGTTAAAAAATGTTTTAGATTCACCCTTCTAAAAAAATAGTTGATGCATTTCTTTTTTAGAATTTGTGTAGTTGACGAAGACTTTGATATTCTTAATTAATATTAAAACTAATTATATATAATATAGAATTTTTTTATTTATTACTTTGAACTTATTTTTAATGTGTCATGTGAATTAAATTTTAATTCACTTTTAAGCTATAGTTGCATTTTTTTTAAATATAATAATCTTTTTTATATATATAAAATAAAAAGTGCTAAGAAAAAACAAAAAATATTTTTGTAAAACATGGCTTAACGTATTTGTTGTGCCTTCAATGTTCAGTGACACGGACAACGAGACGTTTGTTGGCAGATCGGAAAAGAGTTATAAAACAGCGAGAGAGAGAGTGAGTGAAATCTTTGCGCTCGCTTGCAGCTCCTGTCAGATATTTCACTAACTGTCTTGACAGCTCTAATAAAGAATGTCAGCTCTCTGAATGGTAGACAAGATGTATTATGCAAAAAATGTCAAGCTAAGAAAAGACGAAGAGTAAAAATAAGTTTTTCCTAGGTAACTTTCTTTGTATAAAGAAATAACAGATTAAGGGTATAATTCACAAATCTCTTTCCGTTTCATCATCGTAATATTTTGAAAGATTTATTTTATGTGTCAGCCGTGAATTGGTGTTAGCAGAAGACATGCTCTTTTACGGTAGATAGAATTGTGGGAAGATGACACACATCTTAATCTTACTTTATAACAAGTAATATAAAAATACAATTTTTTTAAAGTCAATTTTTTTTCCTACTTAGGTCAACAAAGAAAAATTTCATTTTAGATACTTTTTATTCAACAATTACAATTCATATAAATATGTATATACACATGACAGAATCACAGCATTAAGTGGCGAAACACCTGTTAGACTAACATTCAAAACTTTTAAACACATTAAATTTGTAATTACATTTTTTAATAAAAATTGAATGCAAATAGGTAAGAATTTATCTTAAAACCAGGTGTAAAAAGAATACCGACGTCTAACTAGCGTATGATTATTCACAGGCTAAGTTAAATCTTCATCACAAATTTAACAAAAGCTGTTTTATCCAATAATGCAGCCATCTAGAGAAATAATATCGCGACTGAAATATATTTCTTAAACTATAATTAATTAATTAACATTTGAAAAAACTATATTAACATCAAGTGCCATCCACTACAAGTTTAAAAAATATATTTGAACTTAAGTGGAAGAATAACAAGTATTTTATTAACGATTGAAAATTTGAACAAGATATATAAATAAATATGTGTAGGGAGAGTGTGAACTACATTAGTAGGGATTGGAAAAAATAATGCTCTGTAAGCAAAAATTTACGATAAAACTTTTTCCGGATTGTAATGTGTTACCCACATTGAAAAATAAGTTTTCTTTCTCCGTATGGATTAGTTTATTTTTTAAAATTAATAGTGGATAATATATATATTTATACCAAATAATGGTTTTAAATTGTTCCTTTCTGTTTGCCGCCATAATTCTTTTCTGGACAAGCCCTCCTTTTGGGTAAATAGTACTTACAAAATGAATGAACAGTTTTTTTTTTCATTATTCTTTCTGTTAATAATGTCATGAAAATATTATTTTGTTGAATGATATTTGTTGAATTTTCTTTTCGTAAATGTTTCTAAAATTAATTTCGATTATTTATCTTGCTTGTTTCGACTTTCTGTTCCACAAAAATCAGTATTGTAATTAACAAGTCTACCACTAAACATATAATTTATGTATGAATTAATACCATATTTTAAGCAATGGTAGTTTTAACAACACAAAGTTAACGTCTTAGAACAATTTAAATTCATACGCGCGCGGTTAGTGTTATTTAAAGTTTAATTACTGATTCTAAATTTCAAAATTATTGAGCTTAAGTATTTCAATGTATAAAGTAATTGAAATAATGTAAGAATTATTTTAAACACTACATCCAGTGGTAAACATTTACAATCAACACGTTCAGAGTCTTTGTGATACGCTTGATTAGAATTTGTGCTGTGTGTAAGTTGGGAGAATCAAGTGCTAGCTCAAATGTCATCCCCGTCAAAAGATCAAGGCTCAAAATGACGAGGTTCATAGCCAACTACTTTCTTATAGCATAAAAATGCGAAGTTAACAAACATTCAATCAACCGTTTTATAACGTACGAATTTACCTAAAGCTTAGAAGACTTCTATTATTTATATTGTTGTCCACTGTATATACTTCCATTATATAAAATTCATGCACATAAAATAATACTTTTTTATAGAATACATGTTGAATATGCGAAAAAATTATTCAAATACTCGTGTATTAGATTTTCAGACACAATTTTAAATATAATTTTAATTAATTTATTTTCTGAATTCTATGTTATGCTTTTTCATATCTCTTTCTTTTTTCATATCCAACTAAAGTCAAGACAGTTTAATCTCCTTCTAAAATTATGAACTGTTTATATAAACGCTATTCTTTCTAATGTTGCTATTGCGTAACTTTAAGACATTATGATAAATGATTGGAGAGTTAAGAATTCAAATTTTGTTACAGTAAAATTCGTTAAATTTATTTAATGTACGCTCAAAGGGATTACACAACATATAGGACAACACAGAAATCAAAGCGACAGCTCTCTTACACTATTTAACCTCCAAATCTCATTCGAAATCTATTTTAGTTTCAATATGAATTGAGATCCCTTTTTAAGACGCTATAATTTGATAAAATCCTCAAGTGTAAAGGGTACATAAACTGATGCAAAAATAACCTGCATTTCACCCCTCTCCCTTTTTACGCCACACCATTTTAAGAATACTACACAATTTTAGTAATAATGAAACATTTCACAATTTCCTGTACGACCAAATCAGGATTCAAACCACCACTTAATCTGAGTTGTTCTACCAATGATAAAAAGGGAAAGCATTATGTGTTGTTGTTTCTGCTGCTAATGCCACCTGTCTGACGTAGTCAGATCTAGCCGCATGAAATTCATCATGGCATCGGGCTATATTGTACGCCTGTCGTTAGCCGTAGCTTTGAGCATCATGTAGGTGACAGTATGATTTGGCTCGGTTCCACACCAATTTTGAGGGAGAACACCCTGGGAGGGGACAGGGGCTTCCCACCTCTCTTCCCCTTCCACCAACCTCACGAGAGGGCTTGCGGCTCGACGGCTATTTAGAGTACCCCCATGCCGTGAAGGCACTGTACATTTACAAACATCCATGCCTTTTCCGGGATTCGAACCCAGGCCCTACGGTACAGCAGCCAGCGTTGCTAACCACTAAACCGGTTTGGCGACTATTATGTGGTGTCTTTAGCACAAAAACAATATATAGCTGGAACAGGAAATTACTTCATGATCCAACCTATTCTACACAGTTTACTTGCATGCTGAGTAAGACATTCGTAATTGCTAGCGATTTACAAATGATAACTTAAAGCTTACAGACAATTGCAATCTAGAATCAGTTATTTCTTTACTCTTTTTTTTCTCCCGATCTTATGCTCGTACTTGAGTGCAAAAGCGAGCGTGTATACTGATGCTTTAACTGTTGAATTCGACATAAAAGGAAATCCTCTGTGTGTTTTAGCTAAATAGTTAAAGGAAAGTGTAAAAGCTCGGAGTCGTTGTAAGAGAATTATCTTTATTTAACCCTTTCAGGACCGGCGAAAGGACAAAGAAGCTTTTCCCCAGGCTCGCACGCTCCGAGAGTATGCACATGCGTGGGAACGGGTAAATTTCCCTTCTAAACCTAATTTAATTTAAAAATTATTACAAAATATTTAATGCAATCACACACACACACAAACACGCTAAAATTTATACAATAATTTACTATCATTCATAATATCTAAATATACTGTTCAAAAAATTTTGCTTTATTTAAAAAAAACTATTGCGAATTTTAAAGAAAATGTTTTCATTTTAGAAAAAAAAAGTACTCTTTTGACTCTTTTCGTCATGATGATTAAAATAAAATAGAACGCAAAGCTTACAAAATTCTTTCTGGCAAATCCCAAACGATAAATTTTCTCTGTCATAAACTAGTTATGACTTAAACTTATACACAAATATTTTAAATAACAGCTAATATCGTTTTTAAAATTTAATTAATCGTTATATTGCTCATAGTTTTCTTAGTATCACATTAGTAGTATTATGCTTTCTGTGTTCTTTTATGGCTATGTAAACTCTGGTTGCGATAGCAATGAAAAATAATAGTTTGTTCCTACTGAATTAAAAATGAGTCAGTAAGCACAAGAAATTATTTTTTGTTAAAAATGAATCATCGCATTTGTTCTGTGAAGATCTGCTTTTTAAATGTCTTTGAGTATTAAAATTACTTATGTAAATACGAACCACAAGTCAAATAAATACTGAAACTTGTTATGAATGTCTGATGCCCAATAAACACACACACAAACAAGCTTTCAATATTTTTACACACACACACACACAACTTAGTCAAAATATAAATAGAAATCCTTAGAACAATAAATCATGAACATTTAAATGTCCGATGCTCTCAAAAAGTTTAAACATGTGCAACTGATTACATTCATAAATATCCCGGATCTAATTTAAAGAAAACCTCGAAGCCGAATACACATATTGAAGTCCAAAGTTTTGTGAAACATAATTTTAAAAAAATTATTTGAACCCACATTTAGTGCCTTGTAAAAATAAAATTGATATAAAAACGTCCCGAACTCAGATCACACAAGGGTGATCATGGGCCTGGAGTGAGTGAATATTAACGTCCCACTGTTCAGCTACACGAAGGCTTTTGGGGACGGTCCGCGTAATTTTGAACCATGGTCAAGTGACGCGGACGACACCTGATCTGGCATCCCCCCTCTCTTAACTGTCCCACCACACCAACGGGAGGACGTTTGACCTCTCGACAGATTTTACGTGCATCGTCCCTACACGGCGGGTCTTCAGTGGTACTAAAATCGAACTCATGACATGCTAGCCACGATCCGATGCCTAGACCACTTGGCTACCGCGGCCACTCTCATGGACCTCAGAGGAGGGGAAAATCAATCACATACATGTTCAAGTAAGTCTGTTCGGGATTTAAATGAACGTATACAATTTCTAACAAAATTTATTTAGAAATTTTTCAGCTGATCAATATCTCCGTTTTCTTCAATAATTCTCAGTTATTATTCCTAAATAATGTTATTTTTGGATAATTTTATCAAAAAAATATTTTGTTAAAAACCAAATTGCTGTATAAAATCTACCCTATTCATTGGATCGTTCATTTCGATGGAGAACATCGTGCCCCCTATGAATGACCAGAAGTCGTCTTTCGTCCGAAATGAATGGAAGGTCAGCCCCGCTAACAAGCCACGGCGCAACATTTGCTCCGGGAGCAATGAAAGAAAACACAATAAAGCGGATCCACAACATCCAATTCCATTGTTTCCCTTGTTGAGAAACTTGCTCCCCCTCCCTCCCACCCACAGGTCTTGGCCGAACGAAAACTCAATAGAGCAATGATCTATAAGGGATAAAGAAAAGAGGAGGAGGGGGAGGACGTATAAATAAATGAAAAGACGTATGCGGAGATTGCTGTGGCCAGATATCTCATTCACTGAGAAAAGAGGGACCATGCAGAAAGAGACAGAAGAGACCTTCCTTCAATATTGGATTCTCTATGACTTCATTTCAATTCAGATGCTCCAGAACTTGGATATACGATTTCATGAATAATAGCTTTTAAAATCTTGGCTACTCAGTGATCAGCAATCGCTAGTGTGAGTGCGAGATGCATTTTACATTATTAAAAAATTATAGGCCACGGGTGAGATTTTCTTAAATATTAAACTTTTCAATTAGCTTAAATGTAGTTTTAAAATATGTAAAAATCCTTTGCACAGTACTGAAAAAATATATCCATAATATGTCTATTTAATGAATTAAAAAATGTTTTTAAACCTTAAATTTTATAATACTCGACTGATTACGGTTGACTGCATTGCATAAAATGCGTATAAATTCGGATCATTATAGTCTTTAATCTATGTATATTTCTTTCAGAGGGTGAAGAAGTGCTAAATATGCGCCTTTTTTTCATTTACGAGAAAAGTGGGCATCCATAAATTGTTTTAAAATGTAAAGAAATGTTTAATCTCCCAATCGTCCCAAAATGATACCAGACAAAATAAGAAATTAAAGGACTTGTTTGTTATTTGAGGAAATTAATTCATACAGCAATTATTACTGAAAAATATAAAACATCCAGCAGATCCTTTATTAGTTAAAACAAGGAATAAAATATACATGAAATGCACAAAAGTTTCAAAATATTTTCTCAGCTATAAAAAAATAATACCGATTGAATTTATTTAATTTAAAGCAATTTTGAATAAAGAAAATAAAAGGGATAAAAAAAAGAACATTAGTAAAACAGATGCTATGACGCTTCAGTTGAGCTTACAAAAATAAGTAAAATCAAGGATATTGCACTCCTAAATGAGATTTTTAAAAATAGAAAAGGCATAATCGTTCAGTGGCGTAGCTAGAAATCCAAAACCCTTGCAAAAAAACAAGGGCTTTATCATGGTTGGGTTTTATCAAGTAAAAAATATATTAGTATTTTAAATATGTCATCAGAGCATCAGCCCTTTAGCGTGCTCTGCAGAACATAGGAAAGCAAAGTTACTTACTACTTACATGTACGTGTATAGGTTTTCTTCTATGAACTTAAGTGATTACCAAGATTCCATTTGACACTTGATAGACTGGAAATGATACAAATGACATGCATGAACAAAAAAATATAATACAATATTTTATTTTAATTTTTTTTTTTAAAAAACACCTCTGCGAGAGAGAGAGAACAAAGAAAGAGGGACAATGTTACATTAGTCGATTGCAGATACCAAACAGCGAAATACGGAAACAGGAAAATAGCTTATTATGAATCATATTGTCATTAAAAATAAAATGACCAAGCACAAATAGCTTTCCGTGTACGTTTTTACTTATGTATGTTAAGATTTTTCATGGAACTTGAAGTTTATTTTCAAGTAACAGTTAGAAAAATGAAAAAAAATTGAAAAAGAATATAAGCTTTTCAATAAGTAAAGTTTACAACACTATACAAAGAAAGGAAACAATTTAGGGGAATTCCATACAAGTTCGAGACTATTTTTAACTAAGTGGCCCTGATTATAGTTATGTGGCCGCGGTAGCCAAGTCGTCTAGGCATCGGATCATGGCTAACGTGTCATGAGTTCGATCCCAGTACCACTAAAGACCTGCCGTGTAGGGGAGCGATGCACATTAAATCTGTCGAGAGCTCAAACGTCCTCCCGTTGGTGTGGTGTGGTAGTTAGGAGAGAGGGGTGCCAGCTCAGATGTCGTCCGCGTCACTTGACCATGGTTCTAAATTACGCGGACCGTCGCCAAAAGCCTTCGTGTAGTAAAACAGTGCGACGTTAATATTCAGTTACTCACTCACTGTTTATAGTTATGTTGCAATATTTTATATTTATGTCTTAAATATGGGTGGAACTATCGCGTTCGGCTTGCTTGGTGGTCAGGATTTGAAGGCGTCATTGAGTTTGAGGGGCCCCTGTGCACGGCACCACCTAGCTCATTGGTAGCTGCGGCACTGCTACGTTTCAAAAATATGCATCGCGTATTAAAAATATGCAAGAGCTATTGGTGACATATTTCGTACGATACGTAAACCTCTATCTCGAGAAAAATATGACACTTGCGCTATCTACACTTCCGTATCACATCTGAATGATTTGTCACGATTTAACACAGAAAGGGATCTTTACTTACATCAGAATTTAACACCCCGTCCACGTACTCTCGACCATGGTCCACTCATTTATCGGGAATATACAAAAATATTCCATTAATTAATTCGATCATCATTTTACTGGCATGACACCTAATAACGCTCATCCCTGAGTCATCGATAGTTAACCTAGCAAAATTCAGTCTACTACTGCATCGGTTTCCCTTTTAGGATTGCATGAATTTCTTAATTTTTGTAATATTTAATTATTTGATCACTTGAATCTGAGTAAATTTATTTGATACTGAATTGGGTCCTACTGAACCCCCATTCAATAAATTAGGACGCGACTCCAAAACTGATTAAAATTTATTCTTCAAGCTTCTGCGCCCTTTGAAGATTTTGAGTGAGACTTCGAGGGCTGTCTAGAAAATCCCATATTTAAAATGCTTCATTTTCTAACTCGCAATTCAAACAAATCACTTGCCATTGTTCGCTTTGAAAAGATAAATACTCATCAATCTTTGAAAATTTCGAAAAGTTGTATGCAAACACAAACCTATTAAATCCTTTTTCAAAAATTTTCTTCGTTTACAGATTGAAAATTAAATTTTTGATCGCTCACAAATCAGTGAAGCATTATAGTTTATAATATATATATTTCCACCTTACTTTTGAAAGGACAACGACATGCTAATAATGAAGTAGCGAAATTATTCCTGATGACTGGGACTCATAATTAACTTCTGAATCAGTTATTGAACTCAAATGAATTTTGAGAGTTAATTGTAAAGTATGAAAAATTAAAATAATGGAGAAATGATTCATAGGAATATTAATTTATTTCAATGAATTGAGAAGGTAATGTATGGACAGTGGTTAATATACTAACATAATTATATGTGTGTTACTTTTTTATTATTCAAAATTATATTTAGCTTTTATTGGTATTTTATTCAAAATTATTCAGAAGTTGTGGCAGTGGTCACCAAATCGTTTTTGGGGTTGTCGAGTCGCTGGTTCGAATCCTGATTCCACTGAAGACTCGCCTTGTAAAGGGACTGATGCACATTAAATATTTTATGGCTCAAAAGCCACCCATTGGCATGGTGTGGAAGGCTGGAGTGAGTAGTTCCATCTCATGCGTCGTTCTCGTCACTTGAACGAGGCTCGAAATTACGATACCCGTCACCAATAGCGTTTTTGTTGCTTCAGCATGCGACGTAAGTGAAATAGAAAGTATTCGACAGATATTCACATTTATTTTAAACCATTTTCTTTTAACGAAGCTCATTCTCCTTTCTGTATTTGCAATTATTTCCTCCCTTTGGACGATATTTGTTGCTGCTCTAAAGATATTCGATACTTTGGTTACAAGAGTTTGCAAATCTTAAGCCTCTAAAGACCCCGGAGAACGCCATGTTTATGTTACTAAACTAAAGGAACGATAATCATCCTTTTAAACAAGAAAAGATTTTTTAAATCCCAGATAAATCGATGTTTTTTATAGGATTAATTTTTTTCCAGCTCAAAACAGACTCAACAATCTGAAAACGAGCTCTCCTTACGAGAGGAATTTGAATACTTTTATGTGCAGACGTTTCTGAACTATATCTAAAATATAAAAATAAAGACAATGGCACACACACAAAAAAAAATGCGGTTCTTTGCATCTATAACTTTCAAAAAACAAATCCAGTTACAATGTATCTTTTGTGTTTTCTGTTTATATATATAGATGCTTATATTTTTAAAATAAAATTTACATATCTTTTGAGAAAAATACAAGCTAGCGTTTTGCATCCAACGCATTTAATGTCGTTTATCTTTTCAATGCGCTATTTTCAACATTCTACTCTCTAATAATTTATGAAATTAAAAATTTTCAACTTGCTTTGCATTAAAAATATGGTTTTCGGAAAATTTGGAAATTTATAATGTTTCTACTAATCAATAGATTTTAATTTTACTTTGTGAACGTATTTTTTACTTCATATTATTTTTGGCAAAATTTCTGCATATTGTTCTTGTTCTCAATCCAATTAATAAGAAGTTAAAATAGTTAAGATAATTTTAATTTATAGGACAAAACTGTTTTGTACACTTTAATACAGCGTTTCTCACACTGTGGTACGCCTCCTCCCTAGAGGGGCGTGATAACTCTACGAGGGGGACCCGAGCATATTGCAAAAACAAAAACAAAAGATTATTTAAAAAACTAATTAACTTACTGAAAGTAATCAAACAAAATACATTTTTAAATAATAAAAGATAAAATTCACATTTGCACTAATATAATACACGTATGTATGTATCAGTACTTGCACAAGGTATTTTATAATTAACTTAACAATAATAAGTTAAGAAGGAGTTTAATAATGGCCAGTGTGCGCATGGTCTTGTCATACATAAAATTATACGCAAAAATTAACACTAGATAATTTGTATGTTTTATAATCAATCCCTAAGAGCTGCCGATTAAAGGTTACGCAATTCGCTGCTCAATCCCAACTTTTTCTATGTAGGAGCCAACGTTTCTGCGTTTTCTACGTATGTGATGTATGGGGGGGGGAGAGAAAATTAATAAATAAGCAGATCCTTTTCACAAACACTGTGTCAAAGTCCTTTTGTTGCATTCCAAAGCCTTCGGAATAATTTTATGGATACAAGTGCTCAGAGAAAATCATACTCTTTGGACAGACGTATATATACGTCTGGGGCAATTAATGCTTGGGCTTAGCGAGATGTTTATATACGCCGGTGGGACTTAAGAGGTTAAAGTCGTATTGTAGCCATAGCGTCAAAGTATAGTACTGTAAAATTCAATAGACAGGGATGAAAATTATGATTGAGTATTGGGTCGCACGTATTGAAAGTTTGAGAAGCACTGCTTTAATAGTAGATATATAGTGAGCTACCATTCTAATGACTCTCTCTTATACATCGAATTTAAGATGTTAACATTAGAGCCCCGTCTGAGAGCACGCAACTATGTATGTCACGGAAATCGAGCAATGACGAGTATACTCTTCAATCACAGAGTAAAGGTGTTGTTAAAATATTGGATCAAAAAGATGGATTTATTTTATAAAATTGCCACTGATTAGTCTATTTTCTTTGTTGTTTAGCTCGGTCGCGGGTACATGAGATCGACAGTCATTCCGGTGGTACGTTTTTATAGATATCTATGGAATTTAGTGACCGTCAAAATCCCCGGACTGAGAGATTACTTCCCTTTGAACTAACAAAATATTTTCTGCCTGTCTTGACACTATGGAAGTTTCGGAGTAGGTGCTGTAGGTTTGATCCCAATGCTCTTACCAGAAAGCATTCTTGCCTTTTCCACACAAATAAAACGACTATTCATAAAGCAGCACTGCATTCGGCCATTACTCTAATGTCAGCACAGGGTTCTAACATCAAACAATTGGCATTTACATCACTCGATAGCTAGGTAACTTCGGACCAGCATCTATCAATGGGCTCAGCAGGTGGTTGGCGTCACACATTTGTCCCAACTTTCTGACTTTTGCCCCGTTTAGGCTAACATCTAAAAAAACATAATCATCGTACACAAATAAATTCGTTACACAACCTTTCAGCCGGTGCATATGTGGATGCATGAGTTCATCTTAAAATTTTCATATAGTTCATTTATTTGTTTGACCTCGACATATTTTAAACGTATTGAAGTTTGAGAATATATGTTTTGTTTTTCTCAAAAATTGCAATTTAAATATCCAATGCTCGCTACTTTTTACGCATGAGGAGTATACTTGTCATGACCCAAAATTCTGCAATTTCTCCATGACGAAGATTCTCTCCAATCACAGTTAACTGGTTTATTTTAGAAGTTTAATCATGTTGGGGTGAGAGATCGCCAGGCTTTCTTTTCATACTTTGAATAATAAGTAAAATTTTTCTCCTTTTTTATGAACTTATCTTGAACTTTAAAAACTACTTTACAAAACTACTATCTCTCTCTCTCTCTCTCTCTCCCTCTCTCTCTCTATCTATCTATATATATATATATGATAATGCAATTAGCATTATGTGTGTGTTTGAAGTAAGAAAACTAGAATCAGCATATTTTTTTAATTTCATGTTAAAGAGTTTATTAACAGAATATTTCTATTTTTTAAGAAAGTAGGTAAAGTAGAATAAGTAATAAAGAAATAATAAATAAAGATAACTTTTTTTTTGTGCAAATGTATAGAGCACGGGATTCATAAATGTTTAAATGAATTAATAACTTGCTACTACGAAAAAATATTAAATAATTTAGAAGTTATTCATTTCTCCGAATTTACGAGTATTTTTTTTTTAAAATCACTTTCATGTTTTTTTTTCGTACGTTTTTTTTTTTTTTATTTATGTTTACAGCCGAAGTACTTTCTAATTTATTTATATTAATAGATTCAGCTAATTTTTAAAGTAGTTATTTCTTGAATCTTAATATCTTCCTTCCTTCCTTAAATCTTCGAGGAAAAATTAATTTTTAAAAACTTGTTCTTGCGTATATGAAATGAAAAAGAATATTAAAAAATGGGAGTTTTATAAAAGATTGAGAAACATGCGATCAAAACTATATTCATAAATTTGGTCTTCGATTGCTAAGAAGCTGCGAATACTATTTTTTAAAAAAAACTTTTACTTATACTTGAAAACTTTAAATATTCCCCTTCAGGACAAATTAATTTAATTGCATTTATACACACGCAATAGAGTTATATTTTCTATACTTATTTTATTTTTCATTCTTATTTGTTTTAACTGTGATTCAGAAAAAAAAGGAACAGCTATTAACTATTGGAGTACCATAAAGAAAAATTGAGTTTTATTTTAATTCAGCATTAAATTTAATTTCATTGCTTCTAAATATTTTATGCTGCTGTTCAAATAATTAATTTGCTTCATATTATTCAAACGATAAGGTGAAGAATAAGCAAAAAAGGTTTCTACTCTAAGAATTAAAAAAACTATTTTTATTGTTTTGATTATTAGTAATCTAAAAAATTTTTCGGTTTTGTTTTTGTACGGAAGTCAAATATATATATATATATATATATATATATATATATTTGTTAAAGAAAAAGGGAGTTATACATCTGAAGTATATACATAAAAGTTATGTAGAGTGCAGTATTATTTTAATAATGTATTAAATATATATATATATATAAACAAGTAATATAAAAAAAATTTACATTCAATTCCTACTTAGCTCAACAAAGAAAAACTTTATTTTAGTTACTTTTTATTAAATAACTACAATTAATATAGATATGTACATACATATGACAGAATTACAATATTAAAGGGCAAAATAAAAAGTGATTTTCCTTGCATTTTTCCATTTTTCTTTCTATTATTTTGTTTGTTACAATTTATTCATTAATTAAGTTTAATTATTTCAATAAAATGGTATAGTAAAAAGAAATCACATTCTCAGAAATAAGGCCATCTCAGGTGGGATTCCAACCTACGACCTTTGGATCAAAAGGCCAACGTGCGATCCATTGTGTTTTCCTTTTTATATATTGTGTCGGACTATACTTTTGTTTGTTACTATTAATTTCCTTAAATAATTTAATTAATGAATTAATATTTGAATACTCTATACTGTATTAACATCAAATGTCATCCACTAAAAGTTTTAAAAAATGTATTTGAAATTGTATGAATGAATAGAAAGTATTTTATTAACGAATGAAAACTTGAACGAGATATATAAATAAATAAATATAGAGAGAATTTAAACTAATAGAAATTGAAAAAAAAGTATTAAATACGTTATATTATATAACGCATTTAATATAACGCATAAGAAACATTTATTTAATGGTGTACAATATACCTACTGTAATTAAATCTATAATTTCTTTTTGAGCAAATGGAGCTTTCAAATATAAATTTTTGATAAAACTTTCACCTTCACCTTAGTAAAAATTCTCATTAGTATAATTTTGTACACTAATTAAACAAGATTCTTACATTAGATTCTTACTTAATAGCCTTACATTAAAACCGAAATTATATATATATATATATATATAAATTTTTCTATTTCTTCTGTGTGTGTAAAAAAAACTGAGCTCACACACATTCATACATTCTATAAACTTTAGGTGTTTAAAAAAATTTTTTTAAAAAAACTTTTTTCGCGGATTTTTAGCGAATCTATAGTATTATCAACTAACAAATGCAAATATACAATCACAGGCGTCTTACGAACGTATCAATGGCAAGAGTGTTTTCTCAATGTGTCTCCGATCCCTCGGGACCATCTTTCCTGTTGGAAGGAAAGGATCTTCGACAGAGTTGACTAAAGATGGAAGTATGAATCAAATCCTGCTCTTGTAACAATGAAGTCCATTTCTGGCACGAGCTCTCTTTTCGCTGAGCAGATTTCGGGAATTGTCTGTTCCCATAATTTCTTTTCTACTCTGCGTCATTTACCTTGCGAGTCCGTGGCCATAAGGGCGAAGAAAAAAAGAAACGCCAATAAGACATGGGAATATCGAATCTCTTATAGCACTTTTCACACACTAATACAATATATAGCTCTCCTTAAGGAAGATAACATGGTGCATCACGCTTAGGGATTTTATTTATGTGATTACGACTCGTTTGGACTCAATTGCGTTACATATGAAAAATGACTGTTTCATTGCTTTGTTTTATCTTTTTTTTTTACGGTATACCTTTCCTTCCTCTTCTACACTTCAGTTTGATGCTCCTTTATTTTACCATTTAATTTCCCTTATATTTTAAATACTAAACATGCATCCTGAACAGAAAAAAAACATTATTTTATATACTTATCGTGAAAATCACCAATGTATTTGCTGTAAGTACTATAAATGCCTCCCGTAATCTTCAAATATATTTTACAGTATATTAAAGAAATTGCTTAAAATCTTTTTTATGTAATGATCAAATTTAACGTACCTGAGTAACGTACACGAGGGGCTGGTGTCAGTTTCCGGTCCTTCCTCCAATCACCTTTGATTTTTTTTTTTGATTGATTATAATCCTATGTATGCAGTGCATAAAATTTAATAACATGTTTGTCATTAATAATTTATTTTGTTAATTAATACTAATTATTTACCCTTTAATTTAATTTTTATTGTTTTTGTTTCCAACAATCGACAAAATCACAAGAATATGTTTGGCGACGTATTGGAATATGAAACGAGAATGGTAGGCTTTCAACCTTCGATCCCCCCCCTCCGTTGAAAAACTCCTGTGTGTGCTGACATCGTTTTATGGTGGTTTTTCTCAGTACGAGGTTTGAAAACTTTAGAATTTTAACAGGAAATTAAATGAAGTTTTTGTTCCAAGTTACGATAGAGTCTCAGATGAAGCTCTTTGCTGCTGCTACTATTATTATTCTATTAACTACACTATAATTGATTATGAGCCTTTTTAAGAACCAGCACATAATAATATGCCAGACTATGATTATCTGTTAACGAAGAATTCAGTAGGTATAGGAAGGTTTTGATTTTCTAGAACTGTATAAATATATAATTGCGTAGAAGGAATGTCAGTTGCTAGATGTGAAATGTCAGTGGAATGTCAGTTGCTAGATGGTACACTAATTCTTACGAAAATTATTTAAGAAACAAAACGGTTTATATGTATGCGTCAGGTAATTTATCATTATAGCGACATTGATGTTTCCAACCATATCCTTCAATTGTTTCTGCCATAAGCTGTAGATGGAATGGAATGTATTATACGGTTCACAAAAGATTATTAGAGCTATGATAGTCACTATTTTTAAAAGAATAGTATTTTGTGACTTATCACTGACTTTCCCAAAGATATCACATGATATATAAACTTCAAATTTACCTAGCAACTCTCCAACTCTTATGTTACTATTAATATTATTAATAATCAGGAAAAATTCTCCCATTCATCATTAAAATCTTGATATTCCTAAAGCCCCTAAATTAAATTTTAATTTGAAATTGATTTAAATAGGATAAAAGGATGGTTCATGAATTGCTTAACAAATATTCTGGGCATTGTGAATTAGATGTTCGCTGCAGTTATGAACCCTTTACCATAATTCCCAGAATTATGTTTATCCACTCATTGATGTATGACCATGATTTCTCTAGTATTGTGATTATTACTTTAGTCAAAAAAATTGTCTTTTAAGAATTATTTAAGAATACATTATGTGTGAGATCTTCCAATTCCTTTCACAAACATTTGTAAATAAAAATTTTCTGTGAAACAGAGGAGGGAGAACTTTTCATAAAATTATAAAGGAAAGGAGAAACTCTAAAATAACTAAAGTATTTTTATATGGTTATGTAAAAGAGAGCAGTGGAGTAACGTACACCCCCGCAACCCCCTCAAAGGGGCAAATCCTGAATTTCGCCAAGCCCTTTGTAAAATCCAGCTTGGGGGTCCAAAACCTGACTTTGCAAGGGGCTCAAATGTACCCCGTTAGCCCAATCAATGTCTTAGCTTATCAGCTTCTCCAACAGTTCTGAGGGAGTTCAAAACAGTATCTTCCTCTTAATAAAGGTTGAGAGAGGCGGGGGATATAATGTTAGAAATATTTTTCTACAGATAATTATCATCAACTGAAACAAAATAATTACGAAAAGCAACATTGGGCAACATGTAACAGAGACGAAACCAACATGTTATAGTAAAAATTAATGTTCTTACTGAATCCTCAGTATTTAAAAGATTTGATTTTATATGTCGATTCCCTGCAATTGAAAAAAAATATATATCTATGTAATTAATAATGAAATCGACACCTATGATATGCCATTAACAACACTTTTAAAATAAAATCACGTTTGTGAATGAATAAATTAAGAGCCATAATATTAACTAAATTTAAGTGATAATATAGGATTTGAAATATTTACCCGTGCCATAACAAATCACGTGAGGCATGGCTAAGTTGAGGGTTGATTAAAAAATCAGCTTTCGCAATGCGGTTTTACGTGCGGCTATAAAATAGATCTCGGTAGAGAATGGACGGGGCAGGAAGCGACGTTTTATATGCATTCCATAAGCCCCACGATATTTATAAAACTGTCGCGAGTGGGACGCGGGGTGCTTCTCTGATGAGTCACCGGGGCTTAGAATTCTGCGAGTCGTGTCACCTCAAGCGACACCCTTTTATAGATCTATTCTGTTCGCGAGTTGTTGCTTTGGACCTTCTTCTTTCTTTCTTCCTAGCGGACCCTGGGGAAAAACCAATAGCGTAGTATTTTACTTTTTTATTTCTTTTCTTTGAGTTCCAAACCTTTCTTAAGCTCTTCAAAACTCGGAGACATCGACGGAAATTTTTACTCGAAAATGTGGAATAAAAAAAGAAATTTTTTCTTCATTCTGAGAAATCTCTCTTTTTATTTTCTCTTGCCTTTATTTTGAAAAACAATATTTATCCCTTTGTAACTTTTTGTTTTTGTTACCTGTAGTGAATATTGTCGTGGAAATAATTTCTAAGCAATAGATGATGTGAATACCATTTTCCCAAGTCAAAATTTTTCTCTAAGCATCGTTTCGAATGAATGTTTTTGGAGAGAGATTATGTTTTTGCAGAAAGAAATATGTACAAAACGAATATATATTTTTAAAAAACCGGGATACTCTTAACTGTATTTTTGGTTGTATTTCTATTTTGATATAAGCTCGTTCACTTATTAAATCGGGCCGTGGGTAGCCTAGTGGTTAGAGCATCGATCTCCAGATCGGAAGACTTGGGTTCGATGCCCGTTGCCACCAAATATCCACCGAGTGCACACGGAGAACGTGCTCGTTAAATCAGTGGGTCCAAATGGTGTTGCCGTCTTTCGTGTTGTACCGAGCAAAATCGTGGCTCAAAGCGAAGGCTAACGACAGGCGTAAAATTCTAGCACTTAGCCGCGATGAATTTCGTGGACCTTGATCTGATGTTACTGTCGATCAGGTGGCATAAGCAACAACTTATTAAATCGATATTAAACTTTCAAAATTATCTTTCTTGAAAAACCGAAGCAAAAAATCCAAAAAACATCCTAAAGTGTTTTTAGCAATAAAATTTTGTAACTATATTACATGGAGGTATAGAAATTAAATTTTGGGTTTAGCGGTAGTTGCTCATCAATGTTTTTCTTATCTTGAAAGTTTGATGCAATTTTTCATTATAGATGTATTACTAGTGTACAGAGTAAGGCAATTGAAGACAAAAGGTCCATTAATTAACTGTAAACATTTTTTTTATGAACGATGCATTGCAAAATTATTCATGTAAACATTTGATGTACGAAACCAGCAGGTAATCCAAGACACAACGAATGGTAGTAGCAGGGGAAAGCTTAATCTGATGCTTAGGTAAAATGACGCAACACAAATGATGGTCCCAAATGAATATTACATCAACGTTTTCAATTTAATTTATGCCACCGCACTACCAAACCCAATTTTGTCCATTGAGATCAAATTTTGAACTCTGATCCTGACTCCATATGCCCTATGTCACAGAGCGCCCATTCAACTTTCCAGAAGTATATTTAATTTCAGTTATAAATAGCTTATAGAGTTATACCTCTCTCAATTATTCCATTTAAGCCTTTGGAATCATATTTGGTTACGAAGATTGCAAATTATTCAAAATGCATTACTATAGACCTTACCAAAACTATCCTGTCCTTAGTTTCTTAATAAGAGTGAAGTGTATTCTCTATGAACATACTCAATACAAATATTCTTACTATGTATTACGCATTAAAGACGGAAACTATTTTTCTAATATTTCGTTATAATATGCAAGTATGTGTTATTTTGTACCACTTCTGGTTTGAATATTTAATCTATATATTGATAATGCTTTCAGATATATTTTTGGCGGGAGAAATTGCAAATCCATTCGGCATTGTAATTCATTTTACCAAATGAAAAAATATTTATCCTGCCACCTGCGTATATATACGTCTTGTCCAACTGGTGCGTTACATGCACCGAACGTATATATACGTCTATCCAAAATACGATCCTTTTTTGCGCTGCTATCAGTACCATTCCGTAGATTTTTGAATACAATAAAATGATTTTGACAATGTTTCAGGAAAATTTACTGATTTTAGAGAAAAATTTGCTTTTATTTGTTTTTTCTTTTCCCTCGAATATACCGCATACGCGCCGCGGGCATATGTGAAAAACGGTGGCAATAGAGAGCGCATGACGTTACTTTTGATCGGCAATTAAAGGATTAAAGTCTCGCAATCAAAACCATAAGATTTCAGGTATTATTTTGAATTTCTCAATTTAGTATCACAGAACTAAGAATATTGTTTCGCAGCTATAAACGGCAAGAGAGATTCTAGGAAAAGTAAAAACTTAGTTTATTTTTTATTCTGAGATAAATGTGACATTTTTGAAGGAAAATGATCAATTTCTATTAACTACTGGAAAAGTATAACAGGACATTAGTCATTAGTTAACTTTCCACTTTTTGGATCCCAGCCTCCATCCAAGCATGGAAGGCCGAGGAATCATAAGGCAGTAAAGTTCATTATCTAAATTCTCGATCCATCAGGGCTCTGTACATTAGTTACAGCTGTAACGACTATACTATTGCACGTAATCGCCGTCCCGATACCAAATAGCTATCCATTACAGCCGATCTTAATCTGCCCAATCTTAGGCCGCTGCCTAATAGCTACTGAGCCTTTAATGGCATGTTGCTATTTCTAATTAGACTAACGTTATTGATATCTTCCGAGAGAGACGCGCAAACCCCTTTGACGCCCCAAATCTACTTCAGCACACACACACACACAGGGACAACTGAATTGAACTAATTTAAATGTGTGCGAGTGTTTCGTCCACTCGATATTGTTCCGGTTATAAGTATGTAATAATTCTTACTCAATGATTATGAATGAGGGATTAGATGGTTCGAGAGTCAGCTAGATTGTGTAAATGAAAGTGCCGCCGATTCCAACTCGAAAAGCGTCATTAAAATGAGAGGAAATCTGGTTATGAGATCTCTTTATTGCCGTCTCAATGAAGCGCTGAAGCGATTTCGTGCAGTTTGCTGCTCGAATGGTCCGTCGAAATGCATTGGAAAATGGCGCCGTTTCGGCGAATTGTGCTTCAGTACGATCTAACATTTGAAACTATTGTTTTTCTTTCTTTTTTCAAAAGGATTGCAGTGTTGAAATAAATCAAAGTTATTTCGTAAAATAAGTTATTTTCACCACCAAAGGACTTTAGCTACCAACGATCTAAACCTGACCACTTTTCAAATGCCTGCTTTTACAAATGTACTTAATTTCATAATTATGAAATAGTAATTATGCATTTCTGTTATAATTCGTTTTAAAGTAAAACACACACAAAAATTAAGCAGTCTTTCATCAGTCCATTCACGTATTATAGTAATTTATACGAATCAAATATGAATTCAAATGTAATCAAATTATTGAGAACTTACTACAGTTTGAAGTCTAGCATGTTTATCTCAAAAACTGTTTTTCGTCATTTGGCTTTCTAGTTGGCGCATTTTTGGGATGACAAACTTAAAATTTAAAATGCTTTGCATAAGACATCGGTTTTAGTAAAAATTATTTGCTGAGGTTGCCGTATAATGGAAAAACAATCTTAAAGGTTGTCATTTGTAATATCCATAAAAAAATTTTAAGAAAACATTTTAAAATATGTATTTGTTTCCCCTTTAAGTATCGCTCACATACAATGCTTCTAAAAATAATAACAAAATTAAGTTTAGTAACATTTCTTGAACGAAATTTGGTTTTTTATTATATGAAATTTTTTCAGGCTATATTTGATTAGTTTTTTGATAATTACTATAATCTTTTAATAAAATATATATATATTGTTAAAATTTCATTTGGCTTAATTTTTGAGGGTTCTTTTTATTAATATTCAAATTATTAATGAAAACAATCAGTTTTGATCCTTTTAACACAAGCACTGATTAATTTGCATTCGAATTCGATTATATCAATCGGCAACAAATTATAGGTACATTTTCTAAATTCGTAGAATGTGTCTGTAAAGATTCCCGATTAAAGAAAACCAAAAAACATGGCATGAATACATCAAAAGATATCCGTGTAAATAATTTATCATACACGTGAAATTAGATTTTTTTTTTATTTTACAATGCACAGTTACAGAATTTAAAGAAATTGAGAGTATTAACATTTATGACAAATATTATTTTGATATTCTTTCTTAAATGCTTAAATAACATGACTCTGAATCCGGAATATGTGTCCAACTTATTCATAATCATGAAGCATTCAGATGAATCCTGATTTCGACTTTTTTCCGTTATCATCTACCTCAGACCAACTCTCTTTATCGACTGCACTACTACTAGAATTCCATCCCATATTGGTAAATGTCAGTGAAAAAAATATATCTGATTCACTCTGCAGAAATAAATGCTGTCTAGCATTAGGATATATTGATTGTGTTTTCTCTTTATATACCATAGAGAGAGTTTTATGTAAGGAAATAGACCACAACTTTGCATTCATATCAGAATTTCTTAACCTCACTGTTTGAGTATGAAAATACAAAAGTGTTTACCTCATAAATATATTTTCCATCTCCAAAGTAACACTTAATGTAAAATTGCGTCCCATAACTCTAGATAAATTACAATGGTTTTGCAAAACGTAAGATAGTAAACTTTCAAGGCATGTCAGAAAGCAGTAATTTTTTACAAATTAATTTCAGTTATTAAGAATGTTAAATAAACATACAAAATTGATTTTAAACTTAAAAAGGGAATAAAAATACTCTATGATTTTAATACATTTAAAAAAAACTCATTTTGTTTGAAGTATCAGATGTTAGATTTTTTTGTTAGAATCCAGTAATTAACTCTTATACATACCTGTAAGATTTTGACTCACAGCTTTAAAACATTATAAAATAAAAACATTATATACTACTTATTTTTATGCTTAGACGTCTTAGTGTTAATTTTTTAACACATTTGCAAAATATGCTTTATTTGAGACATCGAATTAAAGCTAATTAGAAAACAAAAATTCGAAGCCATTCGCTGTTACGCGATTTTCTGTTTATGTGCATAAGATTAAATAGTAAGGTTGAGTGTAAATTTTTAACATTAAGTATTAAAATAATCTAAAATGCACATAAAACTGTGATTGTTAAATCTTAAACTAACTTTTAGTTAATTTCCATTGATAAATAAAGAAACTTGAGGGAAATGTTCTTCTTTCACAGAAATCTGATATATACTGTACAAAAGAAAGACTCTAATTTCTTAAAAATACTTAATTATTAACAATAAAAATATTGAAAAAATAATTCAGTAGAAATAAAGCATTATTACATATATCAACATAGTTCCTATACATAGAAAGAATAGTTTTCTCTTGTTTTTAATACTTTCTTTCGAGCGCTCTGATTTTGATCTTCTCAGTCCGTTCGATACAGAATGAGTCGAACAATGCTTAAAAAATAACATATTTTTCTTTCTACGGAACAAGAAAAAAGTCGATAAAAATGTTCCGTATATATTTCCTTTTTCTCCCAAACAAAACTTTAGCTTTCAGGTGATAAAAATAAATGAAAAATGGACAGATTTTATGACAAGAAAGATAGTAAAACTTATTGAACTAGAAAAATACTTCACCTCCAACTTTGGTAAACCTTCTTTTTTTCATTACTTTGTCTCTCAAAAACTGAACAATGGAAAAAATTCCTTTAGAAAAATGCTGGAAGCGAAATATTTACAGAGGATGTTATTTATGTAACGTAGTGGAACATTTTGGGATTTGTACTACATTTTACTGATACCAGAAGCCATTTGAAACTAACTTACTGCATATTGAAACAGTATTTTTTTCTATTTTAAGTATTACTTTCACATATTTGTACGAACATTTTCCTTTTGATTCAGGTTATAACTATAATGCTCTCTTACTAAGTAAATCACGAGCGTGCATATTAAAATATAATATGGTACAGTAGAAGCCGGTCTGAGAATGCTGGGGTAATTGGCAAGGTGCGCGTTGCATTTTAATCTACAATGCACGTATTTGGACTCCTGGTTGTTAAATGTGTTTCAAGGAGAACATTGTTGCAAAAGCCTCAGACATTTTATTACACTTGTGTCCATAAATTAAGAATAATTCCATCTCCGGCAACTAAAGATTCGGAGAAATCAAACAAGCGTGTCTTATTCATAAAGCACATTTATTAAACGAAAAATGAAGAACAAAAAAGATGCTTCGTATGTATGATACCATTCATATAAACTACGATGTTTGCTCCTTTGAGCAGTTACTCAAAATACCCTCTTACAAAAGCTTAATATTATATAGTTGTAATAATTGGTAATACATTGTATGTCTCCCATACGATGAAATACAATACGTTCAATGCCTAGACATGCTGAGTATCAAACTATAGAGCTAATCTTGGAGATTAGGTCACTCACTGAAATCAATGCTTTCCGAAGTTCCAATACACGTGCAGAGTTGATTTACAAGCTGCAGCTCGTCAACCAAACATGCCCCACTCATGCTCTAAATCAGGTGAGCATGGTGCCATTTCATACAGGTGATATCCTCAGATTGATATCTCTCTCATTTGTTTGCTCAGTGAGGATGGGCATTGTCATCCATTAATACAAAATCTGCTCTCATGGCAGCCGTAAGCAAGCGTACATATTATTTCAGAATGACGTCACTATAAATTGAGCCAGTCATGGTTCCAATTTGAACATGCAGATATGTTCTGGAGCCCATTACGATTCCCTTCCCCAAACGAGCAATCATGCACCATTATAAAGGTGCCGTTCAATGATGTTATCTTGGTGATACTGTTACTTGGCGTTCTCCATAGTAAATTCCGACGTGAATCAAACTTCAAACTAAACCTGCACTCATGAGGAAACTTCACAAAAAGCCACCGAGATGATGTCCACATTGCATGTTCTCTATTCTTGGCTAACCGCTGGCGACAGTGAGTTGTTTTGAGAGGAACACATCTGACAGGCCTGCGAGCATATAGATCAATATGTCCCAAACGTCTGTACATGGTTTGCCTTGAAAATGTCGTACCCGGGGCAGCAGATAGCTAATGAGACAGACTGGATGTTTTTCTCCATCTGCTTCTTTTGATAGTTTCCGCCAAATATCTGTCTTCATTCGGCGTTGTAACTCGGAAGTGACCTGTACTGTAACGTCTACTGGCGTTTCCGTCATCTTGGAATCGTTGTCAAAGCCTAGAGATGACCCTTTGGGCTATTCCTAGTTCCACGGATACTTCCATCTGAGTACACCCGCATTTCAGGTGACTGATAATTCTGTCATATAAGCAGGTTCCCCACATGCGTTCCCTGTGCCATAGCTATTCGGCTATGTCTCTGAGCAGCTAACACCATTATTTATATACGCCTCTCTTACATTATCGTCATTGTGACATACTATCAGCGCCATCTGGTGGCTTCATATAACTAGCATATTATTCTTGAAGATGTTTGTGGTAACTCTATTGGTAAAACGTGCTGTAGAGTTCGATTTCCGTGTGATTTTGAATTATCCTTAATGAATGGATATGAGTGTATTATGATATAATGGGATGGAGATTGTTAAGTTTAATCTTGATTAATATTACAGTTATCAGTAGTAGTGCCCATGGAATATGAACTAATTTGACTTTAAAACGTCCTTTTGCGAACTAAATGGACTAAAGCTTCAAAATCGTTCCTTGATTGTGGTGCCGAAAGCTACCAGCGCACATGTATCCTTTGTTATTTGGTTATGGTTTCAAACTTCATGATTTAATGGAAGAGACCTACAGTTAGCTAGCACTTTTACTGCGAAATTAATTTAACCTTAAATAAACAAATAAAAAAAAGCACAGGGAATTAATCTAGTGTAGAATTAAAATAAATAAATAATATAAAGTAATGTAATATATTAGTTTGAGTTATTTAATAATAGAAAATACTTTAATCTGAATTCTACCTACTATTCGGGGGAAGTCATTTAGTTATCTTTCACTTGTAAAAGTGATAAACGTAAACCATTTTTTTGAAAAAATTTGAGTAATATTTTGATAACATTAAAATAAAGTTATAAAGTGTACATTGTAGGAATGTTAAAAAGAACTGCATCTCAAAAGAGAAAGTTAAAGTATTATCCCAAGCCTTTTCAATGGGAACAATTTGTCTGCAATGTATTTCAATTCTACATTTTGCATGTAAGTAGCCATTTCATATTCATTTCAGTGCATTCTTTTCTTATGGCTTGTATCTTTTCTGCACATATTCTACATTTTCATCAATTTCTCATGCATTTTATTAGTTGAAGATTTTTACGTATTGTTTAAAACATCTAGTAAAATAACATTTTGTATCCAATTTATACAAAATATTATTTTATTTGGTTATAAAACCAATACTTTACGTAAATATAAAATGAAGCTTAGAATAGTAAGCATCTTTTTTTTTCCGGAAATCTTCAGTAAATTATTAAACCTACATTTGAAAATATGGAAAAGTTTGCATCAATAAATATATAATTAAAGTAGAAATTAATTATGTGCTCTTCTAAACACTTCTATAATCATAATTGTAATTTGGGGTAGTTAACATCAAAAGAAATAGTAGTTGTTAAATAGTTAAATAACAGCATTTTACTGAATTTAAAAAGATTTTATTTTAATGAATGTAGGCATTTTTTCTTAGGGTTTTCAATCGGAAAACCATTAAACAGTGAATAATATTTCCTACAGAAATATTCAAGAGGGAAAAAAAACGACTCAATTTTCTAACATTATAAATAATAAAATTGCATGAAATACTTAATAAGAACCTCATTGATCATGCTATCGAATCAACGATTATTCTGGTGATTAACCTAGTTTTCTGTAAGTCTTTCATGCTTCCCTCATTTTTTCTGTGAAATATAAATGTTTACATGTAAAAAAAGATACAAAAATAAGTTTGGGAATAATAAATGTTTCTTGTGTTGAATTGAATAGATTAGAAATCTCAAAGTTTTCACGAACTAAATTTTCTAAATGGAATACATCCATTGTGCCATTTTCTAAATCAAAAAGGAAAGTTCGAACGTGTGGCAATTATAAAAATTGTCTTTTTCGAGGTGTTTCATAAAAAAAACGAGACTGGTCCAATAAATCATTGTACGTGTATTTACATAGCTCTCCTTTTAAGAGATTGTTACTTTCGGTTAGATTATAGACCACCCTTTCTCTAGAGGTTAACTTCCTAGTGAGAGGTCCAAACAATCTTATATTGTAGGAAAAACGATAAAATTTTATAACCTCACTGGCGGTCACTATAATCATGACGAATTGAAAATAATATCTCGCGGATCAATGTAGTTTCAAGCGTCTTCGGTAATTGATGGTGAGGGCGGTAGCCGAAAGGTCATAATCACGAACTCCTGACCTGTGTTTCTACCCAGTTTTGGATTATAGCTCCGCCTCCTACAAGCTTCTGGTTTATGTGACATCATCATCACTTGAAAGTGGTTCTGGGCATGAAGTGCAATGCCAACTGCTGCTGTTATTTATCTAGATTATAGAACATAATCAGCAACTTATGGCACGCGTGCCACATATGGCACGTGGCATAATCCTCAGTGGCACTCTGCACAACTCTTCAAATTTATCGATTTTTGAGAGAATGGAAGTTGATAAATTTGTACTCTCTCTCTCTCTGAACCTTATTTGACAAACATATCTTCAGAATTACAGACATTTACAGGATTACGAAAAAAATCTGAAAGATAACTCTAAGAATAAACTTGTATCTATTTTGTAAATGTCTGAATGTCCTTGTTGAAGATATTTATTTGTTTGAAGAGAGAACCTTGCATGTACTCTGCTTTCCGCTTTTGGTTCTACACATCTAAGTTAAAAATCTTTCCTCATGTGAAAAAAATTTCGAGAACGTAATGAAATTGTTTAACAACTGAATGTTCAAAATCGTGTCAAATTAAGAGTCACACATTACACCCCTGATTTTGCGATATGAAAGCAGAGAGGTGCAAGCACAGACTAGCATTAAAAATTTTATTTATCTTTTTATTTCACTGTAATAAAGAGAAATGCTTATATTTTACGTTGTTTATTTCTTATTTTAATAAATGTACTTAAGAATACATAATATATGTTCAATTTTAATTTTTTTAAATTTTTTGAAGAAATTATATTTAACGCTGTTTATTTTTATGTTAAGAAATATCTTTAAAAGAGATGCAAAATGAATACATAATAAAAACTGCAAGTCTATATTACTGATCTCTATTTTGTAACTCTGCTTGCATTATCCCGGGGATCGAATTGTTTCAAAAATATCCTACTGTGTGGCACGCTGAAACATATTGGTAGAATTGTTTGGTACGCCACAGCTGAAAGGTTGCCGAACCCTGTTCTGGAACCACCGTCTATAAACCAATCAATTAATCAGTTGTTTTCTGTATGGAAATCATCGCGTACTTATTATGTGTCTTAGGAGAAAATAGTAATCTATAGGAACATTCAAACAAAACGAAAAAAACAGAGGTTGAAATAATTATTGTACGTGATATCGGACATGCTGCACTGAATAAATTCCTAACAGGGTTGGTTGTGACATTTTCTAATGGAGAAGAGGGTATATTTAAATATGTGTGTAGTAGCCATTGACAATTTACTATCCGATATTTATGAATGGCGTGGATTATTTCATTTATGTTAGTCTAAGTCCCGGGTGGGGGGATGTCTCTATAATTGGCCAGCATTGCTAAATTTAGTGTTCTAAGTTACAGTTATCAATCTGGCTGATTGATGACGCTACTATTTCGAAACAAATTTGAATTACGTCCCTAAGTATGTGTAGGAAGGAAATTGATGTGCAGCTACGAAAATTTTCCTCCTAGGTTGTACAGCCAAATTTATCCTAAAATGACTCGCAAAACTCTTATTTAACTTGGCAGCTGGGGGGGGGGGGGGTGTATCACATGAGATACATCAGGAACAAGACAATAGAATCAGATTTTTTTTTATGTATTAAGCCAGATTGAAGTAACTGATTTAACCTTAGTTTTTAACCACACAATACATACAATTCATAAATTCAACAGGAAAATTAAGTTTTATTCTGTGGCGTTTTAGATAAATATTGGTAGTATTATTACAATAACATTTTTTATTTCGTGAAATGCCTTGAAACCATTTCTAGTAGTTGTAAAGCATATAAATACCTTGCAGTTAATACATTGTACAGTTGTTAAGGCCCAGCATTTCTCATTCCTGCACCTGATGAGTCATATCCCCAACCGTTTCAGGCATGTGCCTAGCTTCTTTGTTACGAGCTGCTTGATGTAGAATGCAAATTGTAAATCTGTGTTAAATAGGTAAAAATGGAAAGCAAACATCTCAACTAAAAATTTAACTCAAGAAATACTTCTATCAACTTCAATCCCTCCAAAATGTAACTAAAAATTAAAACAAAATTGACTTAAAATGTATGTTTATGAGTGATTGGGTCCCATTGTATCCCAAGTAATACAAGCAAATTTCACAAATCATTCTGCTTTAATTATTTCACTAAAAATTTCTTTTTTTTTACTGTTAACTATTAAGAATTACATATACCAAGAAAAAGGATATTTTAATAAGAGTTTAATATTTTTATGTAAATAAGACAAAAATACTACGTGCACACATCTTGTTTTGATTCATAGACACTAGTAGAAATCGGTATCATGCACAGGTTCTGCCATGTAATGGTTAAAGCAGGAAAATATATGAGGTATTTCACTTTGTATCTTAAATGGTACAACCGTTCCCAAATTTGTTTCTGCGGTTCAGCCTTCACAAAAAAGTAGGAAACCTTTGTATCACATGTGATACAAAGAAATCAAGGAGATTATAATGAGCAGTTTTCAAAAAACTTAAAGCCTCCAAACCAATACAACTTTTAAATTCCTCTTTTAAATGTCCACCAATCTTAAATTTAATTTCTCATGTTATGCTCTCCTCTTTGCAGATCCACCTTCAGTGTCGGTGTTGCCAGCGGAGGGACTAATCGTGAACGAGACGGGGGAGGCTGTGCTCACGTGCAGTTTCAGTGCCAACCCTCCCAATGTGACGGAGGTAGTTTGGTACAAGGACGGTAAACCTGCCAAGCAATTCCCCTTGCAACCTGTGTCCAACAGCTTGCCGAAGAATTTGAAGGGTGGACCCCCTTCGGCTGGGCCAACCTTCGTGCCAAGCAACAAATTAGTTCTAGACGGCATCGTGCGATCAGAGGCAGGATCATATAGCTGCCACGTGAGGAACGCCTTCGGAAGAGGCAATTCAACCAATAACGTCACAGTAGATGTACTCTGTAAGTAAACTTCTTTTTGATTGACACTTGCATATTTCAGCTTATTGTGTCAGGAAAATGTGTCAAATCTTGTAACGCTTTTAATAAACAAAGATCATAAAATTCATTATCAAAAAGTTCAAGAACATTTTTAATGAATTTAGTGGAATGCATTGATTTTTATAACAACATTAATTATCTAACGTAGGACTTCTGTACACTATTTCTTAACTTAATAATTATTTGTAAAACGATTGGGCAAGATTTCCAATTCTGTTATGGCGCTGAATTTTAAACTTCATTATGAAAATAGATTATTATTATTAGTGAAATTATATTTAAGATTATGTTATCGGTTATAGAGTAGAATATTAATATACAATTTCTATTGGAAGATCTTATCAATATGTTATAAATTGAACGCAGTCTCTCCCCAACATGATCTGTGCAGTTCGTGTAAATCTGAGTTAATGGACCTATTTGCCAGAGGTCATCGTTGTCTGGAATGTGTTGTGATGCATCAGAGTAAAGTTTGTTCGGGTCACACCGCTAAGGAAACAAGCTTTCAGATATTTCCGATTACAGAATCAGATTCCCGCTCCATTTAACGACAATTGTCCTCAGGATACCGATTTCGTCACACAGATAAATACAAAGTTCTGCTCTTACACGCACTTTACTGCAGTTGAAATTTAGACTCGAGTCAGTACTGAATGAGGCGTGTCTATATGTCCTCCACATGGTAATTTTAAGATTATACTTGCGCATTGATTCACGATTTTAGAATGAAAATTTATAAATTTTCATTCTATAAATCCTTTTAAAACATTTTTTGGAGTGAAATACAATCTGCAGCAACAACAACAGTTAACAGTTACAAAGGGAACATTTTGTTTTGCTTTAAACATCGATGAAAAATGGAGAACATACATTAATACATATTAAAATAAAATTCCGTTCCATTTAGCCACGATTGAAGCAAAAATAAATCACGTGTAGTTTCTTCTGTAATCAGACAAAGAACTTCTCGATGGAAAAAAAAAGAATCAATAAAGAGTTATTAGAGTGGTTAGAGGAAATAAATCCTAGAATTCTACAAAAGTTTATTTTGTAAGTTGTAGAATTTATTATCTCCCTTAAATCACCAAGATACTGAAACATAAATTATTTAGCTTTCTTACAATTCTTATATATATCATACGCTTACAATCGCAGAAACTCATCTAAAAGAATTGAATTCTAGAGTTTTATGTCTTATGAGCATCACTGAAAATGAACACAGCAAAAAATTGAAGTACTTAACTACTGAAGTCTTTTCGAAATGCAAGCAAAATGTAGCACTTATACGCAAAATTTATTAGTTTTTCTTGACACGTGGATCTATAACCATTTAATTAGATACAAAAAATAATTCACATTCTATTGAAATTGATGAACAGATATGCGCATGTATTCAGAGTCAGTCGTCTAAAACAGTGACATTCACTCCTGGTAGCTAAACGTTGACAGCCCCTGTGAAATTAAGAAAGAGGACATATTACATTATGAAGAAAATATTTATTAAATGCTTCTTTCATTTTTTTTATGAAGTTAATTTTTATGGTAGTACAAACACAACGCAAATATGCAAAATAAGGCACTAATAATGTTATTAACAATATCGTGTGGTATTGGCCTTTCTTTTACACTCTTTTTTTTCTAAATGAAAGTCTAATGACGTTTTGCGATGTCTGGAGGGCTAGACTTAATACTGTAATGCATTTTTCTGAAACTGGAAAAGAACTATTGGTTATTGGAATAAGACATGCAATTGTATTTCCCAATGAATCATCTTTGTGAAAACTCTTTTCTCTTTTAGACGTCTACAACATAAATGAATTTTATATTTGTTTTATTCTGTCAAACGGTTGGGCCTTGAGTATATAGTAATTATCCAATATAGTATATAGTAATATCCAATATCCAATATATATAGTAATTATCCAATTCTCTTAAGTTCTGGTATAATTACATGTTTATATGTGCCATACTTTTATGAGGTATAAGAAAGTAGTTTCTTTTTGAGTAAAATGAATGCATGAGAAAAAATTGATCCAACAAATATTCATATTTCAGTCCTATGTTTAAAGATCTTATGTTTTGCTGTACTTACTTGACAGTTAGATATTACTAATTCAAAGAACAAGGCCACTTTTCAGTCATAATTTTCATCGCGCATCCCTCATACAATAACTATGTATTGAATGCAATAATTATGTACATCAACGTTAAAGCTACAATGCGACTAAAATTATAAACTCTGCACAAATTATCAAGATGAGTATTATATTTTGTACGTAATTTTTATATGAAAAGCCCATGAAAGTCACTTGAATCTACTAAACTTGTTCTTTATTTAGTATTGATAAATTAATCATCAAATACTTTTTGCCGTACTGATACATTTATAAGTATATTATATTATTGTAAATGTGTATTTTATTTTTTATTATATCGGAATGTGTATTTTGTTCTGCTTTTCCACATGGACTTGATCATTAATCAAATTTTTTCCACTCCTAAGTATTGGAAATCGGAATTTACAGCAGTTTTTCACATATAAAAACATTTTTAATGAAATGTAAATCCTCCTTAAAACATGGTAATATATTTATTTAGCTATTTTTTCCCGAATAAAATTCGCAGAAATCGCAAAAATTAGTAGTACTAATGGACTGGTCATTCACAAATCTAGCTACATATTTGAAATGTGCAAGATTGGGGAAATGGTAATTAAAAATTTTATATAAAAATATATCTCATTTCCCGTATATGCCTACCGAATTTTACTCTGTAATATTTCTTAACTATAATTCAATTTCAAATTATCTTCCATACTATTTTCATAAATATTGGTGAGTTAAAACTAGGTAATATAATAATAAAAACAGTTTTTCTGTCTTCATACATGCCAGTTTTAAAAAAAGATTTGCTTATTGAAATACTTCGCTATTTTCATTTTAAAAATCAATTTATACGAGGATTGGGGCAAAAGTCATGGGAGCTTTTTTTTGAAGATACCAGTCCGGTTGAAAAATATGACATATACAGACGAAAAGACAAGGTTTTAACTACATTTGTGTGAAATGAATAGCACTGAAATATCGTAACACAGTAATTTATTATGGTACTATACAGGGCAATATGGCCTTCACGGTGCAAAGAATGACAACACAGTACACATAAAGTTGACATGACTAACCTGTGCCTAAAGACCCTCAATATAGTCCCCTCATACTGTCACCACACGCTACCAACGATGTGCGAGGCGCTGAATACCATCAGTCTCAGATTTTCCACACCATGTGTGAATTGGGTCACCTGTTGGCGCACTGGTTGACACACGTCCTTGCTGAAACGTTCCTACACACCGTGCTAATATACGGTATGGTACGGCATTATTCTCAAGGGCCCCCACTAATTCACTGTGACATTCCATCGCATTTCTCCCTTGGAAACGGCTATTTTGATGTAAGCGCTGTTCAAAACGGGTTACTTCATCTCACACGACATTCACCAACTGACTGATTTCACAGCCCTCGTTGCGCTACTACCAGCTATCACAGAGGCATCTGTTGTTCTGCATACACACTATGCCGGCAGAACTTCCACACTACTCATATACGTTTGTGATCCGTTCACATATCTACAACAAAAATAGTTACCCCAAACCTTGTATTTATTACTCTAGATCAGCAATACTCAACCTGCGGCCCGCGGGCCGCATGTGACCCACCGGGCTTTTCTGAGTGGCCCACTCGTAGCCCATTGCACTAAAAATTCACTTATTTAAGAACAATTTATTCAAATTGTAGCGGAAAATTCCATCAGTCAAGCAATCAGATCCACCAATTTTGTTGTCTATTTTGTACGGGTACGAATTGCAATATGTTCCCCCTATTTGTAACTGTAACGGTTAGTAATAACAAATAACAGTAAAGTAGCGAGCTCATATGGTGTAGTGACTATTTTATAGGTAAAAAACCGGGTTTTAATTATAAACAAATAATACTGATTTAAATCTGGAATTCAATCAAAACTTCTCTTTGCTGCCAATTATAAATTAATATTTGAAAAAAAAATAAATAAAAATAAGAGAGATTTTGTCAATAGAAAACAAAACAAATTATCAAACGGCATGACAGCTTTGATTGTATGACAGTAGAATGTAAGCTAAGAAGCTTGATCATGAAAGAAAGGGAACCGAAACTACCCCAGCACTCGGTAAAAAACACATAAAACCAAAATTTGTTTTATATGTGTTTGATAGAAATTAATATAGTATGAAAAGCCAAAAATAAGTTTAAATATTTTGATCAATTTTCTACATTTTAAGTGTCCAATATTGTCTTGCTTTTATAATGTTTTCCCCCTTAATACTTATATTGTGGACCGCGTGAAATATCTGCCATATGTATGGGCCCAGCGAGATAAAAGGTTGAGTTCCCCTGCTCTAGATGCTGTTTTTGTTATTTGACATCATAAATCAGTGAAAAAGGACCACTTCACATACTCTTTTAATAAGGATTATTCATCCTACTACTGAAATCAGAAAAGTCAATGTTAGTCAGAAATTCGACGTATTTGAGACGTTACACAGCTTAAAGAACGTGCATGTAACAAGTTTTAGGCGTACGTTTCATGTTTCATATTTACAGACTACAGTTAAATGGAGCATGCATTACATCTCCTATTACCAACATCTTCCTGAGAATGGGATTGAACAAAGATATTCCAACACAAATCGGGTCCATTCATCGCGCGCGTTCCTTTATCCGCTTCGAGTTCAATGTAGGCATTCTGATTTCTCCAAACACACAAAGCACTGTTTGAACGCGGAGACCTCCCTTCAGCGAGTGAATGCACTGTTCGTGTGTCCAAACAACATTTATGGAGTCATTATTTCTGCGCACCTCCGGAGGGCACAAAGCCATTTGTCACACTTTCGTCCTGGAAGTGGATTTTAAAGTTGCAGCCGCCCCTTTCTTGATCTCCACCCCCGCGACGGTAATTGATTATCGGAAGAAGACATGAGACTTGGATGCCTTTTCCCATTAAACACCTCGTTGGAAATGTTTAACGGATTTGAAAGTCAAGGCGAATAATCTACATGAGCTCTTCGCTTGGGGAAAGAGAAGCGAAGTATAAGTCAGTCGGATTGTTCAATGCCGCTTTTCAAAGTATAATGGGCTGTTTAGATTGGATTGCATTGTTGAGAAAGCATTGTTACTGGGGAAAGACAATGGTGATGTATAAAGATTGCTTAGAGAACTGATCTGTGTTTGTTAATTTAATACAATTAGAAAATTACGCGAGTGACAAACAACAGAATTTTATTAATGAATAAAATAATGTTTAAATAGTATAATGAACTAATAATAATAAGGAATAATACTACATAATAATTCAATTTTGCCACTCATGTTTGGAAAAAAAACTATGTCATATGATTTTAAATACTTTTTAATCCTACGCCCGTCTTCGGCATCTCTGCCATTAGTCGACGAGCAGCCCAATAAAATGATGACGAAGCATAAAAAGAATTAAAATTTGTCTCCGTATAGTTATCTTCAAAAAACTTTAAAACAATAGGGCAGTGACTGAGGTGGTCACCATCCATTTCACCCTGGTTGCACAGAGGGCACCAAGCAGAATCCTTTAGTCCAATGCGATGTAAATGTTGATGATGGTGGTTTCAGTCACCTTCACGTGGTGCCTCCTGTTTAAAACTGAACGACTGATAATTTATCGCCTTATAGTAGCCCTTTCTGATTTTAAATAATAAAATGCATTGGAAAACTAAATTAACACAAGAAAATAAATTATTTTATTTGCTTAAGTAATCTACTTCGTAAAGATAATCAACCTTCCTTCGTTCTTACGTATTATTTCCATGTCAGTTATTTGTTGAAAATTGTTAACTGCATGCCAGAGATGTATCGTCTAAGATCTTGTGAATTGTTTTGAAACCTATTTCATTTTAAACCCTATATAATCAGTTTTTTGTCCTTACAATTTTCAACTGGTAATTCACTGATGGTCGGTTGAATTTCGCCAGTGGTATGAGGTTAATAGGTGAGAACTTATTTCTCACCATCTGATTTCCCCAAAACCTTACAGTTAAAATTTTATATTTACACTTGGCATTTTTAGTCAAAAGTTTTATATATTTTAATAAGGATGTTGATGAGTCATTCTTTTTTTTAAAATGTAAGCGTCTATGCTTAATAAAAGAATATTTTACTTGTGATATTGCTCTTGGATTTACAATAAGAAAAGTGTATTTTATTTCACCATTATCCCGGGATCAGGCGCGCAGTGTTCTGTACACCCCAGAAATAAGAAAAGCCTCCCAGGATTTCAAAAAGAATACGCAGAACCGTGATTTTTTCTGTAGATGCACATTTTAGGTCATTGAACCTTCAAGTTTGACGCAATCCCTCTGTGTCACTTGGAACGTTATAACCTTCAAAAGTTCATCTGGGGGTGCTCAAAGAACCCCTCAACTGGTTACGTTGCATTTTTGTATTACGTTTATGTCATCCATTATATGGTTTTGGACGTAACATTGGTATACTCCCAGTGGTATACTAGTATGCCACTGGGAGAAAAATTGTTAAATCAGAAATTAGCAACAGTTGGCACACTCGGAAAAAGTAAAACGGATGTACCATTATCCTTCTTTAGTAAACAAAAGCCTGGCATGTCCCCTTTTGGCTTTTATCACAAAATCCCGATGACATAAGTTTTTTATTGAAGAAAAAAAAGAAGAGAGCGTTTTATACTCATCTCTACTATGCATGAAAAGGAAGACACTTTAAAAGATACCAAACCTGGAGTAACGAAACAGGAAATTATGAATTTTTATAATATAACCAAAAGTAGTGTTGATATTCCTGATGAAATGTGTAGTATATATATGATGTATCACGGATATGTAACCATTGGCCACTGCAAATTATATTAAAGTACGCTTAACACTGTTGGAAATTTTGCTTCAATTGTCTATCATTCTGTTTTTCCTGATTCAAAACTGACACATTCAAGATTATTAGAGAAGATTGGAATGCATCTTTTTGCAGCCACAGTTATGATATGAGATCAGAACTCCCGAATTTTGACAAAAAACTAAAAAGAAGTTTTACAGACTTAAGGTATCCGACTGGGTGCGACAACTTTTTTTTTTTTTTTTTAAAAGGAGATATGGGGATTTTTTTGTAATTTTTAGATTTGTTTAGTGCATTTTAAGAAAAATGTGCTAAAATTAAGAAGAGAAAAAGAAACTATTATTACTAAAATGGGAAAAAATAAGTAAAAATCGACAAAAAATAGCATAAACGCGGCCCATTCTGCACCAAAGGTTTGTGAACAAATTTTCAATTTTTTCAATCTAATGTCTTGCTATATTATTCAGTTTTGAAATGACCTTCAGGATAAAGAGATATTTTCTTTTTTACAAAAACTAGAGCACCTTATCTCGGTTACTATAGGAAAATGTGATTACAGTGACAGTGATTATATTCACATAAGGGACTGAAATGTTGTGAAACAGTGATTGATAAATCTGAAAATTAAAAAAAAAATTCTACTATTATACAGAGCTTACAGAAAAAATTTCAGTTAATTATGTTCAAAACTTTTTGAGCAGTCGCTGACCCCGTTTGATTATTTTCAAAAAATCACATTTCGAGTAAAACGTGTTTTAAAGTATGACATCTTGCTTAAAGTAATGGCATTGGCTTTTACTAAAACACTTGTAGCTTTTGTTCTATTAAACGGAAAATAATAAACTTGATATTTTTATAAAGCTAATAAGATAACCTTTAAAATAAAATCATAAAAAATTGCCAATTTTTGGCAAAATTCACAGTTTTAGGGTAGTCGGATACCTTAACTAACTAAAAAGAGCACTAATCCGCCAAAAAAAAAAGAGTGCTGCACTGTTTGCCTACCGGTAAAATATGTAAAAACTAACTGTTTTTGTTTTCAATGTAAGAAAAATATATGCTTAAAGCATATGAATACAGTCTGCTCTGAATGTTTGGGAAATAATTAAAACATTTTTGTTTTTTTACTTTCTAATTTTTTTTAACATTTTTTACAAAATAAGTTCATCACTGTATATGCGTTCTGCCGTATTTTATGAAAAATATATAAAGTTATGTATTTTAAAAAGAAAATGTTGTAGGTTTAGTTTATATCAATATTAGTATCATTAGAATGCAATAAATTTAATAATTGTATTTGTATAATTAAAAACAACATCTTGTACTCTTTAAATATGCATCATTGTTGGTTTAATTTTTTTTTTCATTATTAAATAAACGCGTTAAGAGTTAAGAGTGTTCTCAACACCTCGTGATCAACGACGGGGCAAGAAGAGGCGCGAGACATCCCGAGTTATCCATGAATAAATTCGCATTAATATATAAGAAAATTTATACTCTTCTTATTCATTTACTTTATTTTTTGTATAATTTTCGAGAAAGCTATCATCAACTATTTTTCACATGGTGATAACTCAGTGGCCATACCCCCCCCCCTCCTCAAGCCGTATACAATTCGAACAATATTTACAAACCTAATTGCCCTTATAATTCTTACCATCGTGCAAAATAATGGGCACGAGGCACGCTAAATGTAAATAGTTTTCAAAACTCTTTTGAGCACTGACAAGAAAATTAGGACAAACAGAGATATTAGCTTGGAATGCAATCATTATTCACAGTATCATGTAAAAAAAGAATTCAAAATTTTAAAGAAATGTTTATTTTTATATTAATTTTTAACATTTTTTGAAAAAATTATACAGATAAGAAACTTTTTTCATAGAATTAACGGTTCGAACTGTGTTACTATTCCGTACATTTAATTTTAAATAAAAAATACGCAACATTTTAAAATTAAATAATTCAATGCAAATAATGTAATATTACTATAAACTGGGATTGGATTTGAAGTTACAATTTAACTAACGACAACCGCGATTACTAATTAAAGTTAACGTGTATTATGTGATGCGCAACTGTGTTTAAATGCCTCCAAACTTATATATAATGCATACAAAGATTCCATCATAAAAGTATTTCCTAATGCAAATTCTTAATACGATTATAATTTTATGACTGAGTCAATAAAAGAAGATGTCGCAGTATTTCACGGAATTTAGCTCTTTTCAAATGCCTAAGGGCGATTTTATAAATTAAGCTCCATCGTAAATTATGTAAAATGTATCATTCTTTTATACAAAGTAGCGTTGTTTCGTGGTTAAATTTTTCTCGATACATATCATCAGACGAATGGTGTGAAACATCACCCAGAGGAATTAAATTAGTACTCGTTTTAGATATATGAGATTATTATTTTAATCTTTGAGAGTACATGACTAACCACTAGCAAAACAAGTAAACTCTTCAGACACTTCCGCTTTCATAATTAGCTATTTAGTCGTGCATTCAGGCAAAATTTGGCAAAAAGATCCATTTCAATTTAGCGTAGGAATAAATTTGAGTTTGTGCACACAAGCCCTTTTTATTCGTGAATAAACATTTAGTGCTTCTTATGTGTAGCTACTCCATAGACGAATAAAAAGTATTCGAAATTAATTTTGCTATTTTCCACACTTATTAAGTATAATACATACATAGATCATAACATTCTAACTTCACTTTTGGTGTAAATAATTTTTCATTTAAGGCGATATGGTACCCTAAAAACATTAAACTGTCGAAAAAATTTTTATTGACTTATTTGATACCTCGAATCTTTACAAATATGCCTGCAAAATTTCAAAGCTTTACCTGTATTTTCCATTAAGTAATGGAGCAATGTTTGACGCTAAACAGCAACTACCACGCCTACATTTCAGATTATCTGCTAGAAAAGAGCCTGATAAAAATGAATTAATTATTTTTCTAATGCGTATCAATGAGATTGACATTATACGTGCAGTAATAAATTATTTTAAGAAAGAATTGTGCAATTCATGCAAAAATTCTAGTTTGCAAATTACTTACTGGGAAGATCAAATGGATTTGGTCAATATTTAAAAGTTGTGTGTGATTTTTATGATATTATTATGAATGAAATTAAAACTTCAAAACGGATTCTCCCAAAGCACAAATACTAAATCTCATTTTGATAACTCAGACAATTAAAAATCTAATTCGCAAGAATAGAAAAACTCTCCCAATTTTATGTATTTGTTTTTGGTGAAATATATATATCCCATACGCGCGAGATTCAACACTTTTATTATTAAAATATTTTAAGATATTTATTTAAACAAATGCACATACACAGATCTTAGATTTTGATGTATTTTACCCATAAATTGTTATTTGATTTTGCTTTTATTCGTGTACAATATTTAACATGCGAAGGCTTTTAAAATCATGGAAATAAAAAATAAAGGCTTAAACACCTTTTGTACATGATGTGCATTAGCTCTGAGCATGGAATTATCTCTGAAGTATGTGTGTATTTATTTATTTTTATAAATATTAAGATAAAGTTTTATGAAATATTGATCTTTCATTCTTTTTTTTCTACATATTCATTATAGCAGTATATTGTTTAATTGTTCTACATTTGTGCAATTTTTTATGGTAAGTAGTTTTAAATAACTAATTAATATTTCATAAAAGTTTCAGACTATTCGATAAACATTATATCACGCTATTCATGGAATGAAAACTTCAAACTCATATTTCTCCATGTTGAATTTTTGTGCATATGCTGTTATTCAAAACCCTAAGGCTTTTTTGATAATTGAAGTATGGGTTTGAAATTTTTTATACGTATTCTGAAATGTATGTTTTATAAAAATGTGCATGGAATTAGCTCTAACATATTTAGTACTTTTTCTAAAAAATTTCAAAATCAAAACTAATGAATTTTTACTAATTTTTGGAAGTTTAACAACAAAAAAAATAATAAAAAACTAAAGAGCAGCAGCAGAAAAAAACCCATGCACTGTTTGATGTATAGTATATTATAAGGTACTTGGAAAAAAGTTTTGAAAGAAAAGAGACATATTTAAAAAAGCCTTAGGGATTTAAAAAAATGCTTAAAAAAGCTAAACAAAATTTGAATTTTACAAACATTTTGTAACAAATTAAAGCATTTTTGTATGGAATTATTATTAAATATTAACCTTTATGAAATACAATTAAAATCAAACATCAAACATTAGAAATAAAAAAAGTTATGAAGATGGTACCATATCGCCTTAAATATGTTTACTTGTTTTGCTTAAAACCATCATATATTAAAGAGTTTAATATATGATCATTTGTATGAGTGTTTTATTTCCGTAAGAAAATAATTATAAGGCATGCCCTAAAAACTAAGTATGGTTTGGGAAAAAAATCACGCAAAAATGTTTTTTCAGAACAAAATTTATTTTTACATGAAAGAGCATGTCGAAAACTATTTTTCTACATAGTTACCATCATTGTTCAAATATTTGTCACACAGGAAGACCAAATTTTCTATACGCTCTTCAAAAACAGATGCCACCCCACAGGGAAAAAAGCCATTGCAGAAGTGTTATTTTGTGGGAATTCTTTACAGAGCAATCTTATTATGAACTGTCCACTTTCACGAATTTTCTCATTTACCTTTTCAACCAAACCATTATTGATATCAGAAGGCTGCCCCTGCTGTGCATCGTCATGAACATTGGTGCACCCATCATTGAAATGCCATACCAACTTTCTCATCATTTCATCACTCATTATATTATTGCCATAAATCTCTGCAAGTTGACGATGAACTCCAACTTATTTAATATTTCTTGCGTTTAAAAAACGGATTACAGAATGTACTTCACTGTCGCTGAGATTAGCAATCGTCTTAAACATTTTGTGAACGCTAACACTCGACAAAACAATTCAATTCGGCTATAATGGGGTCACTGGACTGAGAATCAACCAAACACACGCATACAAAAGGGTTGAACTCCGATACTACCGCTGTGGTTGTGGTAGAAGGAAACGATACTTAGCCTCGGACTTAGACGGACTTGCCTCGTACATTTAACATTATGATGATAATTTGAGGAATACACGAAATTTTTGTTTCTTCTAATATATATCCTCTCTACAATATTTTTTAATAACTGCAAAAAAAAAATTTTAAATTCCAGTAACTTCCGGTCTGTGTTTCCTATAAAAACCAAGATTCTGGAAAATTCACCCGCTTCTTGTCCTCGTCATTTAAAACTCGCGCGTGCGTATAATTGGCTTTCATTTATTTGTTGTGAGGTCATATAAGTGCAATTATAAATGGGTTATTCTGTTATAATATCATTCCTCATCAATTCAACATCCTCTACATACGCTTCCATTATGGATCATTCTCGAGAATGATAAAATGGCCGCCGTAGCCAAGTGGTCTAGGCATCGGATCATGGCTAGCATGTCATGAGTTCGATCCCAGTACCACTGAAGACCCGCCGTGTAGGGGAGCGATGCACATTAAATCCGTCGAGAGTTCAAACGTCCTCTCGTTGGTGTGGTGTGATACTTAGGAGAGGGGGGTGCCATCTCAGGTGTCATCCGCGTTACTTGACCATGGTTCAAAATTACGCGGACATTCGCCAAAAGCCTTCGTGTAGCTGAACAGTGCGACGTTAATATTCACTCACTCACTCACTCGAGAAAGATCAATAATTAATACAAGAAACCATACCACTCTCGCCATGCTCCATATATATACTACGTGACATTAAAAATGTAACAACACCAGAAATGTTCAGGATGTGAAGAAACTCGGTAAACAAGGAGAGACAGCAACGAGCAATTAGAAATGTTTCATTTGAAATGACATTTGTAACACGCGGAGAGATAATAAAGCCAGCTCAGCAGGTTATAAGATCGCCGCAGATAGTGTTACATGAAATAACACGTCTAGATACAGGGTCAATGAAAATACAGAAGGCGTCTCGAAGGATGACTCTCAAGTCCACATCAACCCTTTGTTACAGTTCGTGATCTGAAGGTGGTTATTGTAAGGCATACAAGTGACGTTCAATTACATCTCAAACATGTTTTATTTATGAGTGATCAGAAGAGAATGGTGGTTAAGGATGCATCTTTACATTGTTCAAATTGGTCATTATCTTGCTAGTAAAAATATATTTGGCACCCTCGTAGAAAGGGAATGTCACCAGACGTATCACGTATCTTTGGGTCATCATAATACCGTGATTACGAACCAGAGGTGATCTAATATCAAATGTTACGGACTGTGATGCTGCATTGTCCTACAAGAGGTGGGGACATTCCATAGATGTGACCCGATTGAACTTTTTACTACAACGGTATCATAATTGCACTTGTATTATTGGATAAGTATGTTAAGTATGACTACTTTGCGAATACGATCTTGTACCATTCCATCACTGTGTGGCGTTGCTTTACCACAGCAGTTATTTGCAAAAGGAACTGTGTGTGCTGTGAAGTGAATCTTTTAGTATGCTTAAAGGATGATAGGAGTTCTGCCACTAGCATTTAATCCTCTGGTAATGCTTCTGATCAATATGGTAAAATTAAGGATGTTCTGCTCATGCTGCAAAATTGTAATAGAAGTGGCTGATGGAACTGCAGATGCTTTTTGGGGGATTTGTCAATCTATGCATGATGACGGTTATACTGGCATACCTAACAGAATTGCCTTGTTTTAACTATCTTTATCACAGCTGATACACCGTGAACATATTTAGATACGTATTAACTGAGGTTTGACTATGATTTCAATTATACAATGTAACCACAATTGGTTGAATGTGATGATAATAAACAATAAATAAACAAATTGTTTTTCAAGTACACATTTCATCTAATTACATTCAAAATTACCTTGAACCTTTTCCTTCTTTGCCCTAAGAGAATAAATATTTCACATATTTTCACTAGGAAGCGTGGTCTTAACAAAAAATTAAAGCTTGTTTAAAATATTTAATCGAAGGTCGTAATTTTAAGGTGAAGCAGAAGGAAATTATTTGGATATTAAAAAATAATACTTGATACTTGATACTTCATGCATATTCAATCATCAAACATTTGATGAAAAATACTTTCACTTTTACTTCTTTGTTTTACTGTTATAATTTTATACAAATGATTCCTTGCACATTTAAAACGCATTTTTTTTCACTGTTTAAACAAATCTAAAAAGATCTTAGACTCATTGACGTGACGTTTTAAAAAAAAAGAACCGCCAATGCTAGACAGTTCTGATAGTCTTTAAAATATAACTCCTATCTCTGTGTAATTTAAAAGCTCAAATATAAAAATTCAGCGAATTTAAATCTTAATTAAATTTCTCCTTAATGCCTTTTCATTTTGTTATTCATTCAATCTCTACTCTCGTAATATAGGCTCGCACATTAAAAATTCATAGATTTTGACTGGAAAAAATTATTCTTCAAATAATGTATTCAAAAATTACAATATTCAGCAAAAGAAGTTTGGCATAAAATTAAATTAATCATAAAAGTGAATTTTGCATATTTAAATTGGAAATTGAAGAGACGCGTCCAGTGTTCCCCAAACTATTAATTTTATGTTAATAAAAGTTTTTGATGAAAAGAGAGTTTTATGTAGCGTAAATTGATATACTCTGTTGATTCAACAAAGAAGATAAATAAAGCAAAAAAAAAAAAAAAAATACTGTAAGATATTTTAACTAGTTGATTCTGTGAACGAATCAGCGAGCAGATCAAGATAATGGAATAGTAATGATCGATCGTTAGCGTAATGAGTTTTCACCAGATGCTTTTATGCATGACTTCTTCATAACGAGTTTCGTATTTCTTATTTATTCTGATGACACTCATTTGTGTTCTTATTAGAAAGATTTTTTCTTTGTCAGGCTCATAGAAACAAATATTTGCGAACGGAATCAACACAGAACATTTGATTTCCAAATGTTTTATCACGCTCTTTGGGTTTAATGGGATAACTATAAATTAAAATGCACACTGACACAAACTCTTTGTAGCCAAAAGGTTTTTTTTATTTGAAAGTGCTTAAAAATAGATTTGAAAGGCTTACTTTTTGTTTCTTCATATATAATTATTTTGCTTGGTATCATTATAAATATAATGTTGTTTTAAGATTTTATTTGCATATTGTTCCTTTAAACTGTAAACAGTAATTTATAGGATATTTTTTAGAATTTTCTTAATTATTTTTCATTGTTATGAATCAAATAATAGCAATTATGCATTTTGTTTCGTATCGCTGTCATATGTCATGCAAAATGGAGTTGATATTATTATTATATTCCTTTTATTCATCCTAATTTTGTTCCGTACACCTTAAGACTTGGTTATTTATTTTACATGAGAATGAAGAACCCTGAAAAAGAAAGGAAAACATTTCAGTATTTTTCTTAATCCAGCAAATACATTCAAAAGCAAATTTTACTCCAAAAAATTTTATATCATTTCTGATTTTAAAAATTACGTAGCTCAGAAATTTATGTTATTCAAAACAAAGGATTCCAGTGAATGAAGCAAATAAACTATTGTAGTTACGAGAATATGTAAGAGTTTTGCTGTTAATTCTTACAAGGCTCGCATATTTGATTTTATATTAACCTAATCTATCTGAATTTGAAGATATTGATATTTGAAATTAATTTGGTCATTTTGATCAATTGTACATTACAGAAGGCGGTGCTACAATCGGATTTGTTTGCCAGATATTCCTCATTGTTTCTGACAGTAATTTTTTGAAGAAACTTGATTCAATTAGCTGTTATTTGAAGATTTGTTAAAATAGTACTTCGTTTAAGCTTATGGATTTGTATTGTTACAGTTTCATTACACATAAATTATTTTGAATCGCAATAATGTTTTCATCTTTTTCACAGATCCTCCGACGGTTCGCGTGGGCGTGACCCCTTCAGTGGCCGCCGAGTCGTCCGATGCTGTGCTCACTTGTGACCCTGTAGATGGCAATCCCGCGTTGCTGATGGCCGTCCGCTGGCACCACGATGGCGAGCCTGTGCCCGGCGGAGGGGAAAAGACTCGTCTGACCCTGCGCAACCTGACCCGGGACCAAAGCGGAAACTACACTTGCAGAGGACTCAACACGGCAGGGTGGAGTGAAAACTCGGAACCGCAGTTTCTAGACATACACTGTAAGTCAGTGCTTCTCAAACTTTCAGCATTTGCGACCCAATATTCAATAACTTCTTCTCCGTACAATAACAATGTATCGAATTCAATAATACTTTTACTCTAAGGCTACAATACTACTTTAACCTCTTATGTACCATTGGCGTATATAAAAGTCTCGCTGAATTAAAGCATTAATTGGCCCGGACGTATATATACGTCTGTCTGAAGTACGATCTTTTATGTGCACTTCTAGCCATAAAATCATTCCCAAAGCTTTGAAACGCAATTAAAAGACATTGGCACAGTTTTTGAGAAGGATCTGCTTATTTCAGAAGGTTTGCTTATTTATTTCGTTTCTTCCTCTCCCCTCCAAGAAATCACATACGCACGCCTACGTGGAAAATGGTGGCATTGGGCAGTGAATCACTTAACTTTCAAAATCGAAAGTTAAGGAATTAATTATAAACCATACAAATTATCAAATGTTAATTTTTGTATATCATTATATATATGACAGGACCATGGTGACACTGGTAATTATTTTATATTTGTCCTTAACTTAGGACTGTTAAATTAATTATAAAATACATTGCACAGTACTGATGCATTTATTATTGTATTATATCAGTGTAAATGTGTTTTTTTTATTTTTTATTATGTCAGAATATATTTTGTTTGTTTACTTTTAGTAATTTTTTTAAATAACCTTTTGTTTTCGACTTTTCAATATTCTCGCCCCTTTCGTAGGGGGCATGCCCCACAGTTTGAAAAAAGCTGCTGTATGTCACCATTCTACCACACTATTCTTATTTCTTACTCTAAGTTTATTCTAAGTAAATTTTCAATAAAATGTCAATACATTACGATAGGAACCTCCATTAACAGGTAGGTTTTTCTGTTATTTGTTCATCCAACATATTATAGAGCTTTATATTTCAATCTGATGTTGTGGCCCCAGTAACTGCATGATCACGAACGTGAGCTCAACGCTGTGTCTCCCCTCCCCTCAGATGTGTGTTTAAGTCCTGTGCCACTTCAGACTCGCCATATAGAGAAATTGATTCTTGTTAAATATGTCGATTCTCAAAGTTTTAACATTTGTGTGAAGTAGAAGTTTGGAGAGTAGGAGCCAGTTCAAATATTATCCTCATTATTTGAATGAGTTTCAGAATAACAAGGCTCATTCTTCAACAGCCCTCGTACGTCTGAAAGTACAAACTTAGTTTGAAAGAAATCAATCAGATCTTATGTATAGAATAATTTAAGATCAATATTTATTTTTAATTGCAAAGGTCATCCAAAAAGTAAATGCCCCACTTTGCCGAAAGATGCAGCTGTTAAAAGAACGAGACGTAAATGCTCAAAACGCATATACGTGGATGTGTCTATCGTATACAGTATTTTTAACTTCCGGTTGCTTTCATTTACGTTGTTAAAATGCTTGAAATGTTGGTTTTTGTTTCTTCTCCCACCGACTGCAATGTGAGGCTCGAGAGATAATTTTTTAAAAGAACAAAAGAACAACGAGCCATTCAGAACAAGAAGTTTACGATTCTCATCGTTGTTCTTGTCGATCTACGGCAGTTCTCGTCAGCATACAGTAAATTCTGCAAAATATCTGCAGCAGATTTTTTAATTGACTAGCCATTTTATGATTCCAATTTTGCTCCCTTTCTCTACTACCTGTTTCTGCACCTGAACAAGTTCATGATCGGTCATCAATTTTCCACAGACGAAAACCTGCAAACAACGAGCTAGCTCCAGTTCCAGGCAAAAAAAAACTTCTATAACAGAGGACTACAAAAACTTATTCCATGGTGTGACAAAAGTTAGAACTCTCGTGGTTATTATATTCAGAATAAACTGAAATAATGTGCTGTATCTTTTGCAATGTAAATCTCTTTTCATGTAATTAATTTTTTACGGGCCGTTGGAGATTTACTTTTTGTATCCTACTCTTATTTGATTTTTAAAAGCCTCCTTCATTACAAGTTACTGAATTATAATCAAAATATCATCAGAACTTAGGTCCCTTTTACATACGTCTGCATAATTTTTTTAATTCATATTTCAAAAAATATTTTTTTCTTATTTTTTAGTAACTATAACTTTCAAACAAATTGTGAAAGTAAATCTTTAAAATATAAATTTCTTACCTGCCTTCTTCCAAATGGGACGGGCAGTGAGTTAATGTGCTGTTCTTAAAAGAAATCACTTGATTGAAAATTAAGAAAGAGGCCTTTTGAATTTCAAGTAAAATATATTTAAGCAAATTTACAGATTTTGAAAAATAGTATGCATAAGTAGGATTACATATAAGAATTCAGAGAACCCTAACAAAATGAAAACTGCGTCTGCTTTTTACCAGTTCTTAAAAAATGATGCCAGTTTTCCAGATGGCGCTGGTAGTTGTGGTTCCAGTAGATCTCAAGTTTTCAACAGTAACTTTTCATTTCTCTCTCTCTCTTAAAAGTAGAAAAATATTAATTTTTTTGTAATAGTGTGTTGATGTACCAATTTATTGTCTTCTAGTATGAGATCTTGCTCACATACGTCAGTAGGAAATCCAATATTTGAAAGCTGCCCCAAAGAACTGCTATACCTATGGAGGATTTAGTCAAACATTTCCATATACTAAACAAGGTGGCAGAGATAACAATTCTTATTATAAAAAAATGTATATTCGTCGAAAGAAGATATATTAAATTTGTCAAACGAAAATTCAATTTGTATATCGTATGCTGTCAAAGCCAAAATATTTAAGCATTCAATTATAATGACAGAGTTAACGTAATAACAATAGCAAGGATTTGTGTTGTGTCATAAGCTCATTTCATCTCTCTTAGTTAATATATTTCATAATAACATGCAAGGTATGAAGACCTTGTTAACACTCATAGATGACGATTCCTCAGAAATCCGTCGTGACAGATAAGATAAAAAAAATATTTTTCTATCATTTAATTAAGAACTTAAGAGTATTCGTTTATTATAATATAAAACACAATCATAAATTGTCAGCATTCATTAAGCAATTTCGTCTGGACAGAAAAGCTCTTGTTTTCGAATGTGAAAAAAATAATAAAATAGATTCGTCTCTTTTTTTTGTGCTGCGCTTACTGAAAATGTCTCTCTGAATTTGCCGTTTTATTTAATATCTAAAATGACAAATATCTTTCATTTGCATTTTAATTGTCTGTGTGTGTGTGATTGTTCTTACACAATCTGCAGTCATTATTTAAACAGCTTTTTAAGTCATTATAAACATCATTCAGAGTTAACATAGAATTAAATCATGTATATATTCAATAGAAATATTTTATTTACCTTTTTTTATTTGATTGTCTAACAATGTTTGACTCGCAAATTTAACTTAGAAATTACTTTAAATTAATGACTCTGTTTGGTTTGTTTATTTTTAATATAGTTGCTTCAATACTAGATTAATTTTTTTTTCATTCTTTGAAACCTTTACACCATGCCAATTAACTGATAAAACAGGAAGTAACCTGTTTATCGAATTCGAAGCTGAAAAATAATTTTACGTACTTTAAATTTACACTAAAAATAAATATTGCATGGTAATAAGAATATTAGTTTTCTGTATGCTATCTCAAATGTAAAACAGCACGTGTTAGTGTAGTTGACCAAAATGTGCGACGCCTTTATTCATTTTGGCTGTTTTACGCATATTTAAAAAAAAACAGCATCAACATTATTTGCTCAGTCACAAAATTATTGAGTTACTGAATTAATTATATAATATTCTTGAATATAATTAATTTCCAGTACACTATTTTCCTGTGCGTTATGGAATTTCATATTTATATTTAGCAGAATTTATACCCTAAAATTAGGTTGGATTTTGAATTTCCGAATTTTCTGCTCTTATATTTCTAAATTAAAGCATTTATAAAAGTATCCCTAGTCGAAAAACGAGGGTCTTAACCTTTAAAAAAATCATTTAAAAACCTTTTATATCAAACGATCTTTTTTTTCCTTCCAGTTAAAAAACTATAGGATTGAATAAATAAAAATTATTATAAGCATTTAGATAATTAAAATAATTTTGGTGAAAAGCAAATCGCAATGACAAAACTTATATATATATATATAGAAGTTTCTCATGTGGTGTGAAGCTAAGAAATCTGAAGTTTCATGCGAATTTCTTTAATTCAGGAAATAATCAAAGTCTATTGCTTAGAATAAAAAAAGTCTAGGTGATTTAAGGACATATATTCATAAATCGTAATTTTTTGCGTAGTTAGCGTACAGTGTTAAAAAATTGTCTAGAAAAGGAACTGTAGTACCCTATTCCTTATCACATAGATTTTTCCGAATATCTCTGGAAATAATCATTAGATTAGAATAATCATTGACTATATAACTTATTGCAATCCGATATCAACCTAATTTTAGAAATATTAAATTTCATAATGCAGAAATTCTGCTTTGGTAGCTAATTATTTGTATTAAATATTACAGCAACATCGAATGATTCAGATATTCGCAAGCCGTTAGTATTGAAATCAATTTTGTCCAGTTAGGTGAGAATTTAGATTTGTTATTCAAAGTGATCCATTTCCTTCTTTTGACAATACAATATACACTACTTGAAGATGTTTTTTTCCTTTATTCTTCCCATAAAATATGCACGGAAAATTTACATCAACAATATTTTCAATAGCGGGATATTATTTGTAATGTTTAAAAAAGTTTTTCTTATATCATACCCTTGTGATGACCTATAGTTACCCCTTATATTCGAACCCTCCTGTCTATCTGAAAACCCGGCTAAATGTGTAGGAGGAACTAATTGATCTACAGACATTATGTCAATCCAATTTGATTTATTAATTCTTATTTGGATTATGAACAAACACAACACAATTCTAATTAAGGTATATAACAATGGTAGAGTGCAGAGGTGAGATATACAAATGCGGGAATAATATTACAGAACTTCAACTGAATCTAAGATAGCTTAAATACGCTCATTTACAACTAATCCGCACACTAATAATCAGCTTTTACTTAATCAATTTTATGATACCTTTTTCCTTAATGCTTCAGTTCCTTCACGGAGAACTTCAGGCAATATCTTTAGCTGAATTAAATGACGATGGCTCCATGCTCCGTAATATTTAATTTCACTGCTTTTCCATCTTCACTAACCACTTCTCCTTGCACACATCAAACGTATCAACCTCGCTTAATTTGTCAACAACTACGTGTCGACATCTCCCTTTCTTCACTTTACTTCACTTAACTTGACCTCTTACTTCACTCAACTTAACTTGACCTCTTACTTCACTCAACTTCAACTCACGAAAACCGAATTTATGTAATTTTCCTCATTTACATAAATTACGTTTTTATTTCTCGATGAAGGTTGGTTGAAATAAATATTTTGATTGAAGATAAAAGAAGTAATTAGTAGAAACGCGTATAGATCCGTCACACCCTAACTTTAAATTCTTCCAGGGTTGAAATCTTTGATTGCGTAACTCTTCTCATGACTTTTCTTTCACCTTGAACAGATCCTCCTGGTTCGGCGAGCATTTCCCAGTTGGAGCCCATTGCCATCAAGGGCCAGACAGTGACGCTGTCCTGCCAGCTAGGTGACCTGGGTCACCCTCCAGCGTCACGCTACCTGTGGGAGAGTCCCACCCGAACCATCAGTAATAACGGATCATCCAATCAAGTGCTGAGCATGGGCCGAGTGAATGCATCGGCGGAAGGGGTCTACTTCTGCGCTGGAAGAAACGACGTGGGCACGGGGCCCCTAGGACACTTCACGCTCAAGCTCAGCGGTAGGTAGCGCTTTTCTCAATTCATTTCACGTGAAGTTGAATAGATGAGAATGTAATAATTGCTCAAGACATACTATTATTGATAATAAGAACAAAATAATTATAAAGAAAGATAAATGTTAAAACTTACTTTATTGCGACATTTTTTTTGCCGCAATTGTCATTGCTTCTAGATGTTTCCGGTGTGCAGAAATGCATAATTGTTTTAGTTAAGTGTAAAAAAATAAATTATATAAGTTAAAGAGTGTGAGAATTATTTTTAGTCTTATGAACAATAAAATTAAAATTTCTGCTGATTGCCTAATAGGATAAAATGAGCTAAAAATTAAAAACTGGTTAATTTTTATAAAGTTAAATGCTTTGTTGTTTTTTCTCCACTATTTCTTAATTCACTGCTACCACAAATAGAAAAATGCAGTGGATTTCATTGATTGTTACTTTTAAATGGTGCTTCATCTGTACATTGTATAAGATGGAATAAAAATATTAGTTTCTTTTATTTAATTTCCATTAGTTCTTCCAATACAGCCAACTTATATTTTAAAGGAAAGAAAAACAGTTTTTAACGATGACACAGTGTACTGAAATTTTGTTTGGTTTAAGTTACGAGGGGGGGGGAAATGAAGTTACATTTGCATTATCCTTAAGATATATTTTTAAATATTTTCGTAGGGATATAATTAAATTATATGTAACTCCACTCTAAGTAGAATGACAACTGGCAGCGTAATAAATTGTAATATAAAACCCGGGACAATTGATTTTATTTTTGTAAAAATCATCGTGTAGCGGCACTGATGTAATTTAAATCTTTTGGAGTTCAAAGTCCCTTGGCATGGTTTGGAAGTTCAGAAAGTAGACCGTTTCTCATAACTTCACCATTTATCAATAGCTCTTGAGCTGCTTTTATGCGCTATTTTATTTCACACTAAACCAAAACTGTAACGATGAAATTGGAAAGGGGAAATGAAGCAAAGAGCAAGATAGATAATTTTATAAAATTATCTATCAGATAATCATTTGCAATAAGACATAAGAAACTTGTATTTGCAAGTATAGTAGTACCTCGACTTAGCTGCCCCGACTTATGAAAACTCGGAGTTACGCAATTTGCAAATCTCGTCGATAGTGAGGACGTACAAGAATTGCAGGATTTCCACAATCAGGAGCTGACAATGGATGAGCTCATAGAAATGCATGAGCAAGAGCAAGACAGACTGAGTTCAATCAGAAGATTGAATAATGGTTAGAAATTTGACAAAAAAACTCAGTTTAGTTGGAAAAAAATTACAAATTTTAGAAAATATAGACTCTAATGATGAGCGTATTTTTTCGACAAAACAAGGATTAAAAAGTTATTAGCATGCTACGAGGAAATTTTGAGGGAGGTAAAAAAGTTTTGAGCTGGCAGACTACTTTGTTAGACTTTATGAAACGTTTTACATCAAAATAATTTCGGTTTACGATTTTGTACTTGTATTATCTAAGAATCTATAAAACTTTTTTTTTCTAAATTATTATTTTATTTCGCCTTCGGCCACCAATAAAAATAATTCACATGTGTAATACCTGTCGGTTCCTGCTTGACTCTGAACCCCCTTGTCTACCTGTAAACCCGGCTAGGTGTGTGGAAGAAACTGAATGATCATCAGACATGATTTCAATCTAATTAATTTATTGTTACCAAAATATCAATCAGACACAATAACAATCTAAGTAAGGTAGGCGATTAAATAGTAGAGCGGGGGGGGGGGTGAGATTCTATAACACGGGACTACTCCTATAAAATTCTATACTACTAAGGACCCTCAACTGAATCTAAGATAGCTTAAATGCGCTCAAATGTAACTACGTCGCACACTAATAAGCTAACTTCTAATTAATCAAGCTCACGATACATGTACTCTTTATGCATCGGATCCTACGCTGGAATCTTGTAGGTGATCTTTATCGGGATTGATCAATGTCGTTGGAATTACTGGTGTAATCCGTTTTCCTGGACAACTCCACGACCTCTTAATCTCCAACTAACAAACTAACTCGCAGACTCTATGCTAACTCCTACTTGCCAACTCCAACGTGCCAACCCAAAAACTCGCGAAAACAGAATTTACATAATATACTGCATTTACATAATCACGCTTTCTTGGTCGGCGAAAGTAGGTTGAATTAATTATTTTTCCCCAGAAGTCCCCAAGGGGTGTTAATATAGTCGCGGATAGAACCGTCACCCATGTATTTATATTCGAAATCATATCCCGACTTACGCGAATTCGACTTACACAGTTATCACTGGGTCCCACCTCTCACGTAAATTCGCTGTATTACTTTATAAAGATAAGCGAAATAATAATACCATATGTATAAGTAGATATATATTGCTTATCGCGCAAATGTTAATCATATCTATTCCTATAAGAAGCTTTAAAAACGATTACTTTTAACAAAATCTTTTTGATGTGTAACATCTTTACTCTCGGTTGCTGGATAATTGTTGGAGAGGGATTTCGTGAAAAGGGACGGAAATCCGTAACAGGAAGTCGGGGGAAGCGCGCGCTGTTTAATTTGACCAATTCAGCGCCTTGGGGGTGTCTCTTCGCTAGCCTCGTCTCGGTGTACAACTCTAGTAGCAATTAGGGTCCCGTAGGCAGAAATCCCAACTCTAAAATGCCCATTCCCCCTCCCCTCTTTTGGGAGGGGGAATGGGCGTTTCTAAAGGAAAGGGCAAGTACTCATGTAGTACTGGTCTTAAAGATCGAATGTAAATAGTTCCTTCATAAAAGATAAATTATATGCCTTTTTTTCTTAATTTTCTATATTTTCTCGACTTTGAAATAAATATTTTTTTCCCATGCTATTATTTTTCCAAATTTCCTTTATTCCATTTTCTGATGATTATGTTGTCATGATGAAAGAAAATGGCATCACAGAATCATACAAGCCTCTTCTACAACAGTTGAGAGAGATATTATGTTTGTCTCCAAGGGCAATCCGAGCTCGAGACAGGAAATCCCCCTCTTTCCCATTCTATTTTTGTTCTCGGCGGGTCCAGTTTAGAACCAATGACAACTGACCCCTCTTTTACTACACAACCCATGGTTCACATACATAAAAACTGGCGGATATCCTAGTTATACTAAGAAACTGCTTTTTTTACGCTGTTTCGTTTCTGTCTGAGGAACATCAGTTTTTCATTTGTTAGATCTGCAATGATAATTAAATATCTTCAATGAGTACGAAATAAGAAATATTCCGAATTTTGTACAGTAATTAATTTTATAAAAATATCAGTTTTAGTTAAGACATAAACCTTTATATATATATATAAATTTCTATTCATTCAAAACAGTTTTCTGTGATATTTCTCAATATTAAATTGCATCAAAATCCTTTTTTTAAACAGTTTAATGACAAGATAAACTTATAAGAATAATGGAATGAATAGTGTAATGTGATTTAAATTATTTTCTTTCCTGAAATATTTCAGAACAGTTCTTTATTTCTGATTCAGTTCAATAGTTTTATTTAAAAACGTTTTAAGACATGTAACAAAAAAAATTTTATATAAATTTAATAAAGTACAGTGGCGTAACTACCAATGGGCTAGGTGGTGCCGCGCACCGGGGCCATCGCGCCTTGACCACCAAGCAAGTCGAACTTGCGATAATTTCTCCCATAATTGAGATATAAATATAAACGATTGTTACATAGCTCTGGGTATTGTTAGTCAATATATTGGGGACATATGTGCGGCAGAATGCTTATTTAAAAATGGACAAACAGTCATTTTGGTGGTCGCATACATTTTTCCGAATCAAACAGTTAAAAAATTAAAGATTTCATGCATTTTGCACTTTTACCGTATACCGAAGGTGGTTCTGCTATTTTTTTTTAAAAAAAACTATCTCTCGCTTCCCATGATTTTGAGTGGTGATTTTAACGTTAACTTCAGTTTGCCAGAAGCTGAGCCTCTCATAGCTTTTCTGAAAGATGAACTCAAGCTCGAAATGAACACAAATCGAAATGTTTCAACAACTAACAGTGGTACTGTTATCGACGCCGTTTTTCAACGATTTTTAAATACTTTGAAATCACAAGTATATGTGTCACACTTTAGTTTTCATAAATCTATTGTCTCCGCTCTTCCCCAAATTGAACAAGAATAAATATTTTTGTTAAAAAACTGCATTACTCCTTGTGTTAATTAAATAAAATTTTCATTAAAGATATAATTATTCGATAGAAAATTATTTCCGGTTATACCCGATTCTTTTTTTTCCAGAATTTAAATTACTATTGCATATTTACCCTGATAACATGTCAGATGCTACACAACATATGCGACTACTGTAAGACTCGTTTGATTTTATTTTTATTATTATTTTTCTTGAAATTCCGTATTTATAGATTTATTGTCTCCTGAAATCATCTTCCTGTCTAACTAATAACTGAGTTACATTTACTTTATAACGAAATGTCGCTATTTAAGGCACGAAATATATCATCAAATTCTGGAAGCGCTAAGAAGAGATGACTTTTGAAAATTTCAAAGAATTCATGAAATGATCTCATTATATATATATATATATATTTGAATATATATTAAATAAATACAATTTATTCTGGGGTCGATAGGATCTATCTTGTTTATATTTTTCTTTCACTGCCTGCCCAACATATTCCTTCACTAGAAACGTATCTTTAAGTAATTTTAAATAATACAGTGACAGGTGAATTTTTTTAGGCAGCTTCAAACAAGTGCACATTTTGTCTGCAACTGCCACAAACTGTCTGCGCCCCGTTATCCCAACGTCAACGAAACCGGAAGTCCGAAAGCTCGGAGTTGACACGGGGTCAGTGAGGAATGCGTGGCACAGCAGAGGACAATTGGAATTCCCGCTGACGCATTCAAATTTCTGCGTCGGCAGTAAACAGCTGCCAACGGGAGGAACTACAAACTTCTCTGTTTTCACTACTTTCCACTTCACACATTTTCCATATAAGCGCTTTTATCCTAACTACGTCGGAAACCTGAATATTCTGAAATTCCATTCTAACGTTTTGTTTATAGAATATATTTTCATTCAAACATTATATTGGAATTAATTTTAATTAATTATTCGTGCTTATGTAACTACACTCGTGTCCATAAATTAAGCATAATGAAGTTCAGGCAAAGAAAGAGACAGAAGAAAAACAAATGACTTATTTGTAAAGTCTATTTATTAAACAAAAGGTAAAGAGCAAAAAAGATGCTATATGTTTGACATAATTAATAAAAATTGCGATTTTTACTCCCTGGAGCAAATTTCAAAAAAGAACCTTTTTACAAAAAACAGTATAACATGGTTAGTATGATGGTTAATACGGAGTACGTCTCCCAGACGATGCAATACAGGCCTTACAACGCCTACGCATGCTGAGTATCAAATTATCAATCTGCTCTTGGGGAAAATTACACCACTCATCAAGCAATGCCCTCCGAAGTTTCGGTAGACAGGTGGGAGGGGGTTGACGGGCTGCAATTCGTCGGTCAAGCATATCCCACACATGCTCTATTGGATTCAAGTCCAGTGAGTAGGCTGGCCAATCCATACGGATGATATCCTCCGATTGAAGACATTCGTCTACAATGTTTGCATGGTGAGGACGGGCGTTGTCATCCAGAAACAGAAATTCAGCACCCATGCCACCCCGAAATAAACGTACATGTTATTCCAGAATGACATCCCGATAGATGTGGCCTGTCATCGTTACACTCTGAACATGCAGGTCAGTTCTGTAACCAAGAATAATTCCTCCCTAAACGAGCCATCCTGCACCACCTTAACGGCAAGGTTCAATGGTGTTCCCTTGGTGGTAACGGGTACCTGGCGCTCTCCATATGAAAGTCCGGCGAGAATCAGACTGCAAATTAAACCTGGACTCTTCGGAAAACATCACACAAGACCACTGTGGTGGTGTCCACAATGCATGCTCTCTACTCCAGGTTAATCGCAGGCGAAAGTGAGTTGCGGTAAGGGGAACACATCTGACAAGCCTACGAGCATATAGACCAATGTGCCCTAAGCGACTGTACACGGTCTGCCTTGAAACTGTCGTACCGGTAGTTGAAGAGAGTTGACGAGATAGGTCTGATGCTGTGCTCCGTCTGTTTCTTTTGGCAGTAACTGCCAAATACCGGTCCTCATTTGGCGTTGTAATTCGGGGTGACCTGTGCTGTAACACCTACTCACATTACCATCATCTTGGGATCGTTGCCAAAGCCTGGAGATCACACTCTGGGCGATTCCAAGTTCCTCGGATACTTCGAGCTGGGTACGTCCTTATTCCAGTCGTCCGATAATTCTACCACGTAAAAAATCATCCAAATGCTTCCTTTGTGCCATAACAATGCGGTTACTGCACTGAAAGGCTTTTAAAGCGCTTGTGAACAATTTTACTTCTTTGCCACTATTCCTTATATACCCCTCTCTTACACTCTCGTCATTGTGACGTACTATCCGCGCCATCTGGTGGTTTCCTGTAATTTGCATATTTTTCTTCAAGATGTGTGTGATAATTCTACAGGTGAAATTTTTATTTTAGAGTTCAATTTCTGTGTGATTCTGAATTATCCTTAATTTATGGACATGAGTGTATTTACATTAATAGTATGATGCTTTTGAAACGGAATGAAATTTGATTTAATTTTAGGTAAGCAATCGACTGAAATAAACACCTTTTTCGGTTAAGATGATCTAAATATATTGGATTTTCAACGGATATGTGGAATGAATATCCTTTTCTTACCCATGGATTGAACTAGTGGGCACACAATTGAACTAATTTTTAAGTCAGCGTTAAATTTCCTAGTTGATTATTAATATTCAATTGTTTGAAGAAATCATTTGATTTTTTTTTTTTTTTTTTGTAATTGAATTTGTTTGTCCTTATTTGTAGGAAATTTTAAGTACTTCACCTTCATTAAATTTTTTCATTAGAAGAAACTTTCTTACTTGTAAATAAATTGAATTACACAATTTTACAGACTTTAGAAAGATGGTTTTAGTTTCTTTTATTCGGTAATACTATGACATATCTATTTATTAAAGTTAACTGAAGACTCTCTCAGTGGTATTTGATACACTTAAATTCAAAAAATTCTGTACATCATTCGCTGAAAATACACTCAAATCTTTTTATTAGTTAATTAAGCTACCTACAGCTGTTGTGAACAATCGTATCAAACGTCTTGTAATGCATAAGTTCAAGCTAATTTAAATTCACTTCATAGCAAACGTTTTTATTACAACTTTAGTAGCTGTCAAATGTATTTTTTTTTTTTTTTTTTTTTTTTTTTTTGTAATTTTGAGAAAAAAGCAATATGCCGTTATAAGCACCTTTCGGGAAGGAGTCTTAAAGTTTATTTTCTGCCACGAATAATTTTTTTTTTTTTTATGAATGAAAGCTTTAGACTTCTTTTAAAAGGAATTTTCACCTTGCGCATATTCTTTCCTCATAGATTCACTTGTACACACATACATATATTTATCCAAAAATAATCAAAACAAAAGAAACTTTTAACCAAAGTAATTTAGACAGCAAAAGAGCCATTTGAGGGAGAGAAAACATTCTGAATACCTTTTCTTCCATCGTCTTGTATAATTCTGCATAATGCGTACATATATATTGAAACACGAAAGATATGTTGTTTTCTGTGAAGTGATACACTGCATGTGGGAAAGTTGAGTAGAGTTGAGTTGAAGTGGAAAGTTCGTTTCCCAACATGAACTTAATTTAGATTCCTGCAAACCTAGAAGATGTAACCAGGATTACAAGATTAACAACTTTATCACAGACGGAAACAAATTTGGAGAAAAAGGTACCTACAAAGACCACTCGAGAAGTCTCTGGAATAGACCTTTATGGAAATTTCCATGAGGCTATGTAATGGAAGCGTGAGACAAAGGTCGAGTCAGTTGTGATATATATCTGTTTGTGCGTAGACAAAGAAATTTTATTAGTCTTTGTTCCTGCTAGTGGAACTTTTGTGGAGTGCCACGTCTAGAGCGCTGTAAAGCTTGTTTTTACGAGTGCTGTAAATAATCTGTTAAAAATATTTCTTTTTGTCTATACGTCGATTTGTCTTCGTGCAGCCAACTGTTTGTCCTTCTACATTAATAGCCATTAATACCATTCAAAGAACAGATTTCTTCGGTTGCCTCTCTCCCTCGCAGATTTGCAGCAATATATATAAGCTTTTTTACGATTACATACAGTGGCGTAACGAACACCCCTGCAACCCCCGCATTGCAGGGGGCAGGGTTCTAGGGGGCCCAAAGCCTAATTGCCACTAAATACCTTCCATTTGTAAAAACCATATTGGGGGCACAAAACCTGACTGTAAAGGGGAATAGCAAATGTTCTAAGTTACGTCATGATTACACACACAAACACACACACACACGCACACACACATATATATATATGTATATATGGATACACATAATCATGCAGGAAGCACTTTAATTACATTGAAAAACAACTTGATATAACACATTAAATTAATGCGTGTTCTTTTAATTGTTACATTAAAAACTTTCAAATAATTAATGCACTAAATAATACTGATGCATTAAATATTCTTAATGTTTAATACAATTAATGTTTAACATAATGTTAACTATAATAAATGTTTAAAAAAATTGAACGAAATTTTAGGGAAATAAATATATCGAGTGGATGCTGTAATTATTTTATCTTGAAAAAGATTTAGTATATATCTACTTCTTGTGGTCGGATATAACAAGTACAATAAGATTTAATCAGTATTTTATATACTTTATTATGATTTCCCTGGATGGATAAATATAATGATTAGACACTGATGCAATCAACAATCACGGACCAGTATTTAAGAACCCTTGACCTCTTTTCATATTATTCTATTCCAGCAAGTTTACACCACTTTGGCTATTGGCCACGGTGGACTCACCCCAATGAGCAAGAACTCACGTAGATAAGGCGACAGCAGCCCTTATTTACTGCCCCGCGTTCTTCCGATTTGTAGTGAGAGGCGATTTCAGTGGCAGTATTTATGCACGCCCATCCAATGATTAAGACTTCGCATCGCAGTCCGAGTAAGACGTGTGGAATCCCTCGGGGGAGCTCCGTGGCGCATTCATTCGGGGAGATTATTTCATAAATGGACTCCTTAACAGAGGCAGGCACCTTTCCGGATTAGGACTCCGGACATACGCCGTGACCTGGGGCTAACGAACGGCGTCCTTATCGGCCGGGTCCAGATGCCAGCCCTGTTGAATTGGCCTGGATTATGCCTGAATAAAAGAATCAGGTGCAGCGGAGACTGGCTCTTTGCCAACTGGATCTTTATGTTCGTTTGTTTTAAGCAGTGTCCCTGCTGGGATCGCGTTTAACGGAGCGGAGCGGAAAATCGAGACGATGCTGGTAGGATTTCCCGCGGAGATTTTTCTTCCATTTCTTTTCCTTTTAGGTTGTTTCTTTTCGCTCCAGACAGGGTGTTTGTAGGGGTAGACTTGTGTAAGTGTCGATCGAATTTAGGGTGACAAGCACCCGAAGGTGGTTCCCTTGTTCTTTTGTTTTGTAGAATATAACGCTCCAAGGAAATGAGATGGGCGACATTTTACTAGTTAAATAAATAAAAACCATTAGTATATAACTATCAGATCTCTCTACAAAAATGATACGCAATAAATTAAGTAAAAATATTATTTTTATTTATTTGCTTTGAAATCATTAATTCTTTTTTAGTATAAATGCCTAATTTGTTTCTAGATTCTCTAAATATATTATTCAGTTTTACAGGCAACTGCAATTTTTAACAGTGTCTGAAATTTATTATAATGATTTCAATATAATAATGATGATGAAGGGTTCTTGACTTTTATCTTACGTGTACAAAAAAAAACGAATTAAAATTTGGTGTTGTAGATACTAGTTATGTACCAAAAGAATACACATAACATTACTTCGGATTGGCTATGATTCTAAATTGCAAGCACAGTTTGCAATCAAATATTTGTACTACTGGGGTTTTGTTACTCTGCTCTGACTAGCTATATTTAAGTTTATAACAATCTGTATACATTATTTTGGATTATATATATATATATGTATATATATATATAATCTCACATATTCTTACTAAATATAAACACATATTTTTGGAACTCTGCTCTGCATTTTACTTACTTAGGTAAATTTGCAACAAATGTAATGACTCTTCGTTCATGAAAGTTGGAAAATGTTTACATTTCCTATACAATTAACTTATCTTGTTAAATAATAATAATAGTACACAATTGTATTATCAAATGAGTATTTTTAGAAATTTTTCATTCTTATTTTGTGTTTAAGTAGGATGAAATCCAATTTGTATTTTTAATACTTTTGATATAATATGACACAACGTTGCACTAAAAATATTTTTATTTCGTACAATTACAACAATGAAAACCTTTTAAAAAAGATGAATCGATATGCTTAAAAGTATAAGACATTTTTAAAACATCAGGAAAAAGATTTATTTTTAACGCTTTGAAAAGTAACAGATACTTTATTCTATGAACAAGTATACGAAATAATCCTTCAATATCAAAATTTTATTTTTAATGCTTGAATTATTCCGCTATTTGCATAGGAATATCTGTGATACATAAGAAAATAGCCGCATCCACACATTTTCATCTCCTTTTGTCCAGAATGTTTGTATATAATGCTATATGATAATGGATACGCATTGGATTTTCCATTTGAATTTCCTTCATCCCATTCATAATAATCAAGATGCATATTTATTGTTGGGATATAAAGTAATGGGAAGAGACATGGCAACAACAGATCTAAAATGATAACGTCAAGACTTTAGAACAAAATTCTATGGACATATCATGAATGAAAAAGAACTATAATAAATAAATTCGGTAATATCACAAAAGATATGATTCATTACTGTAACTGAAATTGCATTAAATCAACCACCATTGCTCCGCGGCTTTTGAAGGGAATAAATTGTTTTCGATTCTTGTATGAGATAAAAAAATATTTACGTATGAAATATTCTTCTAATAAGTTTTACTTTTTACTCATTTTTAAATGTTTAAGAAGTTTCAGAATGAAACATCATATCCCCCCTAAGATACGTTTTACCCTTTCAGATTATCATAAATAACTAACACAACAATTGTAATCAATCATTCTAACTAAATAAATGTAAAATCAAATTTATTAATGGAAAGCCTACTGAAATATAAATCCACAACATTTAAAATTATAATGGCTTCAGTTATTGCCATTGATGAGTTGTATAGAAATTGTAATTGGCAGAGACACCCTTGATATTGTTAACTATTATCCAGTAGCGAGATAACGATAGTCAACTTTTCTAATCACCCTACACTTCTATATCACGAGATTTATTTCACACACATATTTTATAACTCAGTATTTCTCAAACTGTGGGGCGCGCCCCTCTAGGGGCGTGATAACTCTAAGAGAGAGGCGATCATATTGAAAAGTCGAAAATAACTGTTTATTTAAAAAAATTATTTAATTTACTGAAAGTAAGCAAACAAAATACATTCTGACGTAATAAAACATAAAATACACATTTGCACTGATATAATACACTTATAAATGCATCAGTACTGCACCAATGTATTTTATAATTAATTTAACAATACTAAGTTGAGAACAAGTTTAAAAATTACTATTAACCACATGGGCTGTTCATATATAACATTTTTACAAAAAGTAATACTTATCTTGATAATTTGTACGGCTTATAATTAATCCCTAAACTGCCGATTAAAACTTATGTGATTCGCTCCTTAATGCCACCGTTTTCCACGTAGGGGCGTGTAAGTGGTGCATTGGGGGAGATGAAAAGGAATAAATAAGTTAAAAACTTCTCTGAAATAAGTAAATTCTTCGCAAACACTCTGTCAAGATCCATTTATTGCATTCCAAAACTTTCAGAATAATTTTATGGATAGCTGGGCACATAGAAGATAGTACTTTGGAAAAACGTATATATACGACCGAGGCAATTAACGCTTTGGCTACGTGAGATGTTATATACGTCGGTGGCACGTAAGAGGTTAAAATCGTATTGTAGATTTAGTGTCAAGTATAGCATTATTGAATTTAATGTATTAGTATTGTATGGAGGGGGGCGCGATGAAAATTATGATTGAATGTTGAGTCGCAAATATTGAAAGTTTGAGAAGCACTGTTATAACTCCATACAGCATGTAACCGAATAGAAAAAAAACTGGAATTTGTCAAGGCCCTTCTATATGAGTTAACTAGTGCCGCACCTAACAAAAGGAGCAGACTGAATAGAAAGAACAGCTATATTTAAATAGGATGCTACGTTCTTCACACGCACACTACTTGTGTTTTGAAAATGTGGAGGGAACTCTTTTTATAGCTTCTCCGAACTCAATCACTGTATCAAGAATTACGGTATTCCCTTTTTTGGTTAATTATGTGTCCTCCCTTGAAAGAAATTCTCTCTTTTTTCCATACCAGTGGTTTGGTGAGAGGAAAAGAGTTAATTGGCATACTATTACCCGAGTGAAACGGCCTAACTCTCACAACTTCAACACAACCCATCACAAAATCATAACCATCGAGTTACTGTGACTTGGAGATAGTTGTGGAACAAAAGAAAATAGAAATACGAATACTGTGCAACTGTGCAGAATTGAACTAAACATTTTGCAAAATATGACTTGCATAAAAGTTTGTTAGAATGACACGGCAGTTAACTTCAAACGAGAACTTCATTATCTCCAAGCAAATCAATGTCGATAGCTTTGAAGAGATTGTTGCGAGCTCAAGGCTTTCTTCAAATGTTAATGTGTTCAGATTGACTAATCTGACTAAATTTCCAGTTACCAGTCATATCAATAATCTCAACACTATTGCTAATCTGCTGTTTCCGATATCAAAGAAAATCTCCGATGCACAGGCTTCAAAGCATACAACGTACGGGTCATCATGCAAATAGACCACTGTTATGTTGCTTCTATTTATGGAAAAAATGCGATATCCAGTAACCATCCTGTTCCTGTTGTATCTCACCTACCGACCGTCTCTCTCTCTTCTCACCAGTAGCTGAATATACTGGCCATCCTCGTTTTATTTGCTCATAGATGATCTCTAATGAAGCCTCGAAAAGCAGTTCTTATTGCTCGAAATATTCTCCGAATTGGTAAAAAGATGCTTCAACTTTTCCCAAATTCTGCAACTAGAGACATTTTGACATTCTTCTACCTTCCCATTGATTTTTTCTTAGATAAAATCATGCTTACATTATTTACAAGATTCATATCCATATCAGACTAACGAAGCAATTCACCCCCGTTTAAAATAATGTACACCGTGCATTAGTTTTCATAGAAATGTGTATACTATCAACGGGCTTTTATATCTTTCAAATATTCGCTCTGTCCGACATGTTGTTTATCTATGCAGGATATATGATTCATTCCTGAATAAAATAGGAGTCTTGATTGCTTTTTTTTTTCTTTTCGTTTTCTTGTTTATTCATTTGATATGATAATTTCTCTGTCTAGCTTAAAAATTTTGTATGCCAGTGTAATAAGAAATTTTTATTTATTATTATAATAGTTTAATAAAGCTTAGAAAATCTCAAATTTTCATATTTTTGCAGCTTTTTCTTTTAAGAGAGTCAATTAGTTGTCGTCTAATATAATATTGTGTCAAGTATTTAAGTAGATTGCACTTCGGCTTAATACCTCTAATAGAAAAAAAATTTCTTCTCTACCTAATTTAATTTTCTTAATGAGTATTGCTTATGAATTTTTCAAACAGTTCTGTGTTTTGATCATTATAAGGACATTTCCATCAGTCGAACATTTGATATGTAATCAATTTCAAATGATTGCAATTTAGTTCTTCTTGAGAATTAAGGTTTAATATGTTTGAAATAGTTTTTAATAAATTCAGAAAACCTGATGCATTAAAAAGAACTAGATTTAGGTAGAAAATTTTGAAGCCCTTAATATAGCTACATTTGTTTTCTAACAGGAACAATCTAGAAATGAATAGTTTACTTTTAAGAATTGCGCATCGGAGACCAGATTCCCTCAAATCCTTGCAATGGAATTCCATCATTTTTTTTTTATTTAGCTGATAGCTGATCTCTGTATCGTTGCATGGCATATATTGTATAAATTGCATGTCGTAGGATTATCTTGATGTATTTATTGCCCCTTGGCTGTGGTTTAAAAAAGATGGAGATCAGTATCGTATAAAAATTTGTGTTTGTGTTCAAGTGGGTTCAATGGAACAAGTAATGTGTGTGTATATTTCCTTCCTCTTCACAAAAATATTTTTTTCTGCTGTTTACTGTTTTTTTTTTGTGAATTAATTAAAACTTCTCCTTAAAATTATAATTACGTGCTACTGAATCCTGCATTGTTCCCATTTCCAGAATACTAGATTCTAAAGTCGAAATAAATTGTTCAACTTTCCAATAACCTAACAGTCAAATATAGCATTTACCAAAATTCTAATTTAAAAGTAACTGTTCATATGTTGTTCGATAAGAACAGAGCTGAAACCTCAATTTGAACACACTCTAGATGGCCTTCGGCAACTTGAAAGACACAAGAGGACAAATGTCATGCCTCTTCGATGTACATGTAAATGCTTGTTAGGGAACCCGGATCCTTCCAATTTCTAGGAAGGATTCAAATCAACTTCGTATATTAAAATTCCTGTTTTCGTTTTAAAGTAGTTAAGTATATCTACTAGAAATTGATATTGATATTCGTGAACTATAGAAATATAGAAAATGTTACTTTAGAATAAATCAATATATTCCATTTTTATACCTTTTAACCATTTAACTTAAGCATTTTATTATTTTCCTTATAAAAATTGTGTTAAAGAATATCGGTCATCTTAAAATTAAGTCACGTTTAGAGTTTGAATTGTATTTTTGAATTCTTTTAAAAATATTCCTTTAAAACATTCCAAAAGCATACGCATTGTGGCTGATTTTATCATTAAATGATAATAATGATAATAAAAAACTGTTTTAAATATCATTTAAGCGAAATCAGTTTCCAATTCAATTTAAAAATGTGTGTAAACTTTTAGAAGGAAATATAATTTTGGAAGAAAAACATCATGATATATGTATTAATGAATCACATTTTAATATATATTTTTCAAGAACAGTCAGAGTAACAATTTTATTTGATAGATTTTAACTCTGTAGACAGTTTAGAATTATATGAGATAAATAAATACTGTGAAGTTGGCAATGTATTGAATTGTTTCAGTGAATTTCCGTCAATCATAACCGGAATTTTGTTCAATATTTACAATATCGAAATTTTTTAATAAAAATATTTTTAAATAATCATTTTTCATTAAATCATTATGTTTACCGTTGGAAATTTAATTATTTTTATTTTATGAACTTAAATAAGAACAATTAAAAGTAAGAAGCATTATAGAAAAAATGATAAATTAATTTTTAGCCAAAATGTGTTTCTATTTAGAGTTGAATGATATTTTGCAACCATCGGTTCTTATGAAGATGAAAAACCATTCAGATTGTTTTCCGTTGTAACATGATTTTCAGTTAATTTTGCATGTTAGAATCATTTGGAGAAAACCCTTAAATGTATAGACTATTTACAAAGAAAATTATCTGATACGCTTTTTATCTAGTGCTAATTGAAGACAAATTAATTTGTCATTTTATTATAAATATGTGCACTTGCAATATGTCTTTTATATTCTAGTAGAATTGTTTCGGCTTTTAAGAAAAGTTCATTTTATTTCAAGGTTCATTTTTAAAAATTTTATCATCAAATTTAATTATTTGTATTTCAGCAATTTTATAACGCAAATGTGTCATAAATTGTAAAATATATTTGTATTATAAACTAATGAGAAAAACTTCATTTAGTATTAAAACAAAGATGAACATTGTTATCAAACATGTGTATGAAAAAAGAGATAAAATTATTCAAAAACAGTATTTAAACACTACAAGTCACGTAAAAGTACTATTAAAGAATTGTAGTTTTAAGTTCGCTATTCAAAAATTGATAAAAAATAAAGAAATCGATGTTCATGTTATTTTTTCTATGTATCATTCATCTAATGAATTTTTGCTTTAAGTTTAAAAGTACTATGAATGAAATTTTTGTATGTTTTGAATACGGAGCAAAATAAACACGATGTCAGAATACTAAAAGAGTGAGCCTAATCTTTATACGAAATTTTACGAAATAAATCTTTAATCAAAAGTTATTTTTCAAATTTAGTTAGAATATTTTATAAGAATGATTAATTGTACTGCTTTGGCTTCTTTTTATAATTAAAAATGATACAATAAAAGATAATGGAAAAATAAAGTGTCTGGAGAAAAAGATATCAATTCAGATACATTTCTTTGTGCAAACATGATGCTTCACTGTTTAATTAGAATTAAATGAAATTTCTATATATTTAATTCTCTTTATAAAATGTTCACTATGTATGAAAAGTTAAGAATTCCTCGTTACTTTTTTTTTGAATTCCATATTTTAATTCAACTTATACCTAATGGAGCTTTATTTAAATCCCATTTCTTTTTTATATCAGAGAAAAACTCATGATATCAAATTTGAACTAGGACGAATATATTGGCGGCGAATTCAAGATATTATATATAACTAGTAATATACAAATTCTTCAACGTTAGTGTGCTGGTATAGATTTGAATACATTTGCATTTTTTCAAAACATTTTCAAGAAAAATGAGCTTATTGCGCACTCGAAAGAGATTTCTTTAATATTATTCCTTTGCACCAATACCTTATTTTAAAGGAATGGTTCGCTTCTTTTTTTTTCTTCTGAAAATTCCAATTCGTTGTCGAATTAAGCTGGAACCTCCATTCACTAACCCTAAAAATTCATCGTCGAAAAGCAGGAAAATCTGATGGAGACCTCACTTCCCAGTCTCTTTTCTGGGAAAATAAATAATTCGCGACGCGTGTCTAGAAACCTAAATCCTCTTAGTGTGTTACAAGCATCCGTCTACCGGAGTCGAAGTAAGCCACCCCGGCTTAATTCTCGCCACTGCCGCCGCCCCTTGTTTTTGCTGTTCCGGATTTGCATGCGAATTTTGAACCCCATTGCAAATATCCGCATCGGGTATAGTTCCTCTCTTTTGAGTCATCGATGGACAAGAGATTTAAATGAGGGAAAAGACCTAAAGTTTACATCATTCCCTTCCGTTCTTACAGTGGGTTATTTGCATCGGAAAAGGACTTCTCTAATAAAATATACCTTCACAAAAAGAAGAGCGAAAGAAAAGTGTGTGTTGTCGTCCCCTTCCCCATTATATTCTTTTTCGAAGGTAGGGAGGAGAGGGGGAACTAAAGAAACAGATCTCCAAAGTTTATGTTTCATTCTTTGCACTTTTTTTCCTTTCTCAGAAGGAGTAAAGTTAAACGCCCTTTTTTTTTTCTTTCTCAGAGTTTTCGAGGGACGGAAAATTTATTCGGAGAATTGCAGAATGTTTAAAGAAACGCGATATTCCGGTTTCGGATAAGGCTTCCGGAAAAATCCCGAGGCGTATATCATTTAAATTTCTTTTTGCATACACGTCGAAGAATTCTCCATGCACCTCTTCTTCCCGACCAAGGAAGTGCATAGCGGGAATCATCCTTGCTCTTTCAACTAAGTAAATAGAACTTATTTTCAGGCCAGTTAGTAGAGGATCCCTTCAAAAAATATTGTCTGACCTGTTCAGAAATAAATTTTAAAAAAACATAAAGTGATTATTTTAAGAAAATATAGGAATATGAGGTAATGGAAGTTAAGTAAAATAGGAAACGATGTTAGACAGAGCGACGCACTTGAACACTTACATAGCATTGGAGAAGGTCATTCGTGGCTCAAAGATCAATTCCAAGGGAAACATATTTTATATATTTCAAAGATATATATCTTATTGCAATAACACCCTCTGATCTGAAACGTGCATTCCTAGCCATGGAAAAAAAGCAGGTAAAATGCATCTTACTGCTAACCAGGAAAAATTAAATAAATAGGGCAGCGGTTCTTAAACCTTTGATCACCGTGGCCCCACTCTATGTATCAGTGTGAAATCATGTACCTCCAAGATTTGAAAAACATCTTTCTCGGACTTAATATTCTTGAGCAAAATACAAGTTCTGGTTGAATGTTTTCGTCGGGAGCGATTTAGTGATCTTGAAGAGGCGCGCTTATCCGCTGGGATAGAACTCGGGACCTTTGGGTCCGAAGCCGAGTAACTTAACCACTACACCAAAATGATCACCATGGTGCAGAGGTTGTTACTGACTTATGTAGATGATACCGCTACATACTCCCCCACCAGTGAATCGGTGGATAGGCGAACGAACGATGCATTTGTTAAATCAAGCGTGTTTGCTGCTGCGTCACTAGTTGTGACGGCTTTGCAGGTTGCGTCATTCGTGCGTGACGGATTGAGGGTTGCGTCACTATGCGATGGCTTTTTTGGTTGCATTTGCGGTGGTTAGATGGCGCTATGACAGTTCAGAAGGTTACGTTTTTCTGAGTTCAGCCAGGGTCACCAATGAAGTGGCGCATTTATCCGCTGGGATAGAACCAGGTACCTTTGGATCCAAAACCGAGTAACTTACCCACTACACCAAAATGATCACCATGCTGCGGAGGTTGTTACTGACTTATGTAGATGATACCGCTACAATCTAATCTAGTATGACGCATCTTTCAATTTTTCCGTGAGGGCCTTCAGTCAGTAAAAGAGGGAAATCGCAACGTTATATGAGAGACTCCGTGCACCCCCAGGGTCCAGGGTCTACAGTTTAAGAACCACTTAACTAGGGTAACAAACTCTGCTACTCACATGTAAATCAGAAAATCTTTCTGACCAAGCTCAATAAAACAAGAACTAGGGGTTTTCTCAACCTCAGTGGAAACCTAGAAAGGGTTTTCGCTATAACCTAAGAGAAACTAACTGGAAGAACAGTGGCGTAACGTACACCCACGCAATCCCCGCATTGCGGAGGGGGCCCAGGGATTTAGGGACCCAAAGCGTGACTGCCGCGAAGTACCTACCCTTTGCAAAATACAACTTAAAGGCCCAAAACCTGAATTTGCCGGGGAAGGGGGGGGGCAAAATGTTCTCCGTTACGCCACTGGGGAAGACCATATTAAAAAAAAAGGCCACGAGGAAATTGTTGCGGATACCAAGGCCCAGCGGGGCTGTCACATCATTGAGGGATTTATGTAAGGAATTATGGGGAAGTTGAGAGCGATTATAGGTAAGGAGAACCCAAAGAAATTTTACAACGATAGGAAAATAAAATATTTTAAAGGAAATTTCTATGCGAGAAAAAATCTTAGATAACTGGTGATTCATAGCAGTCGACGAAATGCATTTCTGTTCTTAAATGAGAACGTTCCCCGCTGATTAATAAGAGAGATGAACGTGGTAAAAATTCCTTCTAAATATGAATGGGATTTTCCACTCAAAAAGATCCATTCATCTCGTCTTCAAGCACACAGCATCGGCGAAGCTCACTTACGAAAGCCAGAAATAAGTAAAAACAATTTACCCTCACTCGAGCAAACTCCGGAGGATGGACTTATTTGCCAGAGATTAATCAAAGACTAGGTCATTGACAGCGGGGAAAACACACAAAGAGCTATTACTAAAGAGAATAAAAGTCTTTTGAAGATTCATAGCAGGGAAAACCTGAACTTTCGATCACGATAATTTGTAATATGACATCTAAATTATTATCAGTTAGAAGTTAAGCTCGTAGGATAGTTAAATAATTTGATTTGTCTGTGTAATTAAGAAATGAGTTTAACCATCAAATCTTATTTTCAAATTCTTTAGTTTTAAAATAATATTAACATTGGTAATTCAATATTTTCATTTAATGATGAAGTACGTCAAAATTAAATTTTTTTTCAGATTACTTTTTTATTCAAAGGAACGTTTTATAGTTTGAGTACTTACGATTTTTAGAGGATTAATGTGTTGAAATAAACCACTTTGGAACAAAAATGTCGTCCGACCTCTTTTTATTACAATTATATCATCTCCCTCCTCATTTTTATTTTACTAAGGACTTTAATTTATTATTGAGCTTCAAGTTTTACAAACAGTTCAAATGCTCAAAAGTTTCATTTTTATCCCCTTTAAAAGTTTTGTTAACACTTAATATATGAACAAATAATATAAAAAAAAATTTTAAGTCAACTCCTACTCTGAATGGATGAATAGAAGGTATTTTATTAACGACTGAAAATTTGAACAAGATGAATATATATATATATATATATATATATATATATATATACAGAGAGAGAGAGAGAACTAATAGTAGATGAATTGAAAAGTAACGTTTCGTTTCACAACCAATTTTTCTAATCTGTTTAATACTTATTATAACAATAATTATGAAAAAGCATTTTTTAAATTTCTTTTTTACTTCAAACAGTATTAAATTTATTGAAATTCAATTTGACGATATTGACTTAGAGTCAACTTGATTAAAATTATGACTCAAATTCATCTAGTTTTAAATGAGTTACGCGTTCCATACATCAGGAGTGGACAGACTTTACTAGGGTGCGGGCTACTTTTAATTTTTTCAAGGAGTTGCGGTCCACCCAGTGTCAGTGGCGCACACAAGGGCGAGGGAAGGGTCCACGGATCCGGACTCTCCCTCATAACCCTTCATATTTTTTTCAATTCATTATAGTCCCATGTATTTAAAATGCAATTAAATATTTGATATTAGTAATTTTTTTATTTATTAATGTTAATTATTTATTCAGAAATTTATTTTTTGCTGTTTTTTTTGTTCCCGACAATCGACAATTTTTTTTTTAAAAAAACATGTTTAACTGCGTATTGGGGTATGATACGAAAATGGTAGACCTTCAACCCTCGACCCCTTTCCCTTTAAAAATTCTTGTGTACGCTACTGCCCAATGTCGTAGGTGAGGTGAAGTAAGGAAAAGGTTATTATAACTCAATAATAAGTACGGAATAGTACTTACAGAATTATAATTTAAAAAAACAACACGTTTAAACCCGCGCTTAAAGCAAAACGCACAAGCTACAAACTTAATAATAATAGCCTCAAATATAATTATATCAAATGACACATTTATTATAAAACAATTCAAAATGCATTAAAAACATAAAAGATTTTTATCTAAATTTAGTTTTCATTGTTATAGTCAGTAGAAGGCTTAGTCAGCGTACTGCCAGCCTGTCTTGAATTTTCCGTATATAATTACTAATTGGTAAATTTTTTAGGCAATCACCTCGAAATGTCTTGGTGGTCTACCGGTAGATCGCGATTGACGTAATGCCCACCCTAACCATACATCAAAGCGACAGTCCAATTCCTGCAACGCTCTACTCAAAATGGTACTATCAACATTATTGACGTGTTATCTTTTCATGCAGATCTGCTACATCACGCATCAAAGAAGGAAGGAAACGTCCTTTTGTAAAAGACTAAGTTTTCTGATAACAAGGAAAGATAACACATAACGTTGTAGTACCATGATGAGTAGAGTGCTAGAGAGGAGCCTAGCAAGTTAAAATACAACTTCGAGCTAGGACCAAATATGCGTGATTTAGCTGCTGCTTTCACTCTTTGTGCCACGGTAGACGAATGAAGAAATATTCGAAAAAAAGTGAAATTATATAAGTTGTAAAACGGATGAAATTCAAATTTTCAAATGCTGGTTCCATTTATCACTTTTTAGATATTTTTTTCTTCTAATCCATCCTTAATTATTTAACTTTTATACAAATATTAGCAAGTTAACTATTAATTGGAATGTCGTGTTAATTAGTTTCGATTAGATGCAAAAGGTGCTTTACTTCTTTTGTCAATGAATAATTCTTTCCTTCCGGTCAGAAACTAATTATCATTATTTCACTTCAATTCCGATCGGAGTAAATTTTAGAGATTTGTGTTTTATTCAATACAAATTAAGCTGCGGTGTAATTCAAAATTTACAGTGATCTGCCTCATTCGTGGGATATTTAATTAAAATGAGATTAAAGGCAGTGTTCTAGTGGAAGTTTAATTAAGTTCCGCTTTGTGGCAGATGACATCATGAATATCAAATGATTCGAAAGTGCTCTGACAGAGAATTACCTTTTGATTTAGGGGACAGAAGCAGGGATTTTTCTGCGCGTTTCTTTCGTTCATTCGCGTGTTTAATTAAAATTCAAAGTTTTGAGAACTTATTGCAGAGTAAAAATTATATGAGAATTAATTAAAACTTTCATTTGTCTCCTGGAATCTGGATCTTCTAGGGGGACACTCACTAGGATTAACTCCTGCATTTTTATGAATGGTTTTTTTCGTTATTACGTAGTGAAATCCACAAATATTCTCTGTCCGTATGTTTTTTTTTTTTTAAAAATGACGTCTGATATTCCCAGTTCTTGTTTGTGACTGTGTAAAATAGATAAAATCAATGATCTCACTACTAAGTATATATTTGGTGTATCAAAATTCTGTATTCCAAAACTTTTTGATCTGTAAATAAATTTCATCACTGTTTTTTCAGAACTTTTTTAAAAATTAAATATACAAAAGAAACAAGAAAACATTTTAAAATGGTTTAACAGTTAATAGAAAATATGGAGACTCTTTGAAGATTGAAAAGTTTTAAGCAAAAAATTTGTATACAATAAAGTGATATACTACATAAAAAAAGTTGCTTTTTGTTAGAATGTTGATTCGTACCGATTTTTTGATTGTATTTTAATATCACCTTTTGAATTTCACGGCAACTGTTGGCAACGGGTCTATTTGGTAAATTTTGAGCCTCGGTCAAGTGACGAGGATGATACCTGAACTTTAAATTTACTCTTCACAAATCAAGCCAACGTGATGACTTTGAAACCAGGTAGATGTAGTTTGTATCAAACCATCTATATGAAAGATTTTCACAAGGACACTAGGACTCGAAAGCACAATTCGATATAGCATGTGTTTCTGACTTTTGTGCAGTTATTTCATAAACCTCTGTTTTTTTTTTTGATTTTCTTCATTGCTTCCATACAGTTGTAAACGAGTTTCCTAATTATAAAATATGGACCAGTTCCGAAGATAACGTCTAAACTAGTACTTCAATTTTTTTAGTAACTCATCTGTGGCTGCGGTAAGACCGCGACAGCGTAGTGATCAAGGTAACGGACTCGAGGCTGGGGTGTAAAGAATTTGAGCCCAGTACCACTGAAGACCCGCCGTTCAGAGAGTTTAAAATTATTTTATATAATTAATATGAAATAATATATAAAATATTTAAAAGATGTTAATTTGTTAATGTTGTTGAATTACGGGTTTGAGTCCTGGTTTTACTAAAGACCCGTAATATAGAGAAGCTGATGCCCATTTAATTTATCAAAAATTAAAGCCCTCAAGTGAAGCTGACGTAGGTGTCACCCTCGTCTCTTGATCCTGATTGAAAATGACGAGGTCCTTGGACACAAATTCACGTGTAGATTCAGAGTGTGACTTTAATAGCAAATCAATTACTCACCAAAAGGTTTTAAACTCCGTTATTTTTTTTTTAATGAATACCATTTCTCACAGTGAGAAAAAACGTTACAAAACAAAATTCCTGTTGTGTTTATTTAAAAATATGTCATAATGAAATATGAAGTTTAATTTTTTTTAACATGTTCTTTGGCAATTTCAACTCTCGAAATCCTTCTTATTGAGTCTTTTAGCAATTAATTTGTTATCAGTGTTTTCAAAACAAATAAACCTTTTTTTTTCTGTTTGTTTCTAATAATTTCTTTCAAAATACAATAATCCATGGGACACCTGTACCAATGTCCTTTCTTAAGTGAAACAATTGTTGCTAAAACCAAAAGAATTACGATGAAATGAAGGCGAGATAATACCCACATGAATTTTGATTTAATGCTGGTCAAAATGAATCGCATTCCATTTGAAACATTGTTCGATTCGGTCGAGACATGTCTTGACGTCATCACCATCCACGCGAAAGGGAAAAAAAAGAGCTGCATAATTGATCCATGACGGGGAGGATACTTAAATGGGGGAAAATATTGAAAGAACAAGAAAAAGTAAGGAATGCATGGTATCTTCTTTTTTTTTGTTTCGCGCCCCTTTTTCCTCTTCTTTTTTATTCTTCTCCCTAAAGCATTTTCTTTCCCTTTTTTTCTGTCATGGATCAATTGTAGTTTTTATTCCTCTCTATTGCTCTCTAACTTAAAGGCAAGAAGTTTAAAAATATGTGTCCACTTTCTTATCACTGTAAAATTATATAATTAGTTTTCTTATTAGTTAAAAACATTTTTATTGTAGATCTGAATAATTAAAAAAATATATAGGCGCTTATTATTTGCTTTCGTAGCTTTAAGTTATTTACCGTTTTTTATTGTATTTGAAGGAAATGAATTTCCAAAATGAAAATTATGAATTGAACTTTAGGGATGATCCTATGAGATATACATCGTTTCGCGTGAAATGTTTTAAAGTTACGCTTCTTCCCACGTAAGAAATCTTTTGAAAGAATAATTCAAAATCTGAAGAATTGCTATTTTCAGTAAATATTCACTTTGTGGTTGAAACCATAAACTCTTGAACCGTTTACAATTCTTTAAATGTCATTTTCAGATACTCGAGCAAAATTTCCATTGATTTATGTTGCCGCAAGGGATTATGGTTACGAACACGTGACTACAGCCGAGACGTTTGTTTGAGTCCTCTTACCACTAAAGCATTATTCTGTAGAGAGGTTGATGCATGTTAAATATATCAAAATCCTCGAAAAAAGGAAGTGGTGTCTTCATCACTTGAGCGTGGCTCAAAATTTCAAGTTTCGCCTCCAACAGACCCCGCATTAATTTATGTGAAGTTAAGAAGCAATCAATACATTCATAGGTTGATTGATTGCTTATTGATGTCCCATTTTGAAGCTATACTACAGCTTTTGATTACAGATTTCGACCACTGTCAAGTGAGAAAAACAATATCTGAGTTGACACTCCACTTTTCTAATGGTGAGGACAAATGCACAATATTCGCTTCACGCCAACTTGAGGCCATTTAGCCTCGACCTATGTAACATGCTTCTTTGTAACATGCATGTCTGCGCCTTTACACGGAAGAAATACAATGTATTAATTTTTATCCATGTGGTAGTTGTAACGCGTGATGGTTTCTTCTCTTAATTTTTAAACACAATTCCTTACTTGTAATTTTAAATGATTAAAGCTTTTTTTGCAGCTCCTCCGTCTTTTGTACGTGCCCTACCACCGGAGTCCGGAGCAGCGAGGAACGCCTCTTCAGTTCGCCTCATGTGCCACGTGGAATGCGACCCTCTCTGCAACGTGACGTGGTTCCGAGGTGGGGATTCCCTGCACGAGTCCAAGTTCTTCGTCACCGAGACCCTGATCCTGGATCCGGATCCCAAGAGAAATGTGCTTCGATCGGTGGTGAGCAGCCTTTCGTGGAGCCTGAGTCACCTGCCGGCCACATCTTTCGATTTCAGTACATTCACGTGCCTCTCCTCCGCCAACGCACTCGGACCTCCCGTCAACAGCTCCACCCTCTTCCGAATTGAATGTGAGCATTTAATTTGTATTATCAAATATATTGTCATTCAAATTAGGAAAAAGGCTTTGAAGAAAAAGAAAGAAAAAGCTTTGATAACCTAGCAATTTGATATGTATATTTAGGCTTATGATTGACAAAGTAGATTGAATTAGCTTTGAGATATAACAATCTTCCTCTTTTGTAATTTAATATATAATTGGAAATCCTCATAAAAGAAAAAAAAGAATTTAAATTGTACTAATAGAAAAGTGATAAATAACCACATACACATTCGAAGTTGTAGAAATTGGCCCATAATATATACAAAATATCAATATCAATTACTTATAATTATTTTTAATGCATAAATTCAGAATTTTAATGTACTCTGACAACTTTAATACTATAAGAAATGCTCAATTAAAAAGTGGACAAGTTCAATAAAAATGATCATTTAATTGGAAATTATAAGAAATCCCACTGGCGATTTGTAATACAGGTCCCATTGTTTCGGGCAGCAGGTCTTTGTCTTCACTCTAGAAAGAATGTTGTTGGTTCTTTAGAAAGTCTTGCCCAGCTCCTTCACTTCATTGTCCAAATCGAAATGAATTACTGTCTTAAGGGACCTAAAGGCCGTGAAGTCAGTGGATGACAAACTAGGATTCCACGGCGGTTGTTCTAACATTTCCCAACGGATTTTTCTAAAGTTGCCTTGGTTTCACAGGATACGTGTGGATGGACATTTTCATGAAAATTTGATATCGTTTGTTGCCTTTCTCAAAAACTTTTACACCAACTGTTCCAAGATGTTCGACCAAAACAGTACTCGCCAAAAACTTAACTATTCGTCAATAGATATCCACATTAAAAACTCACCTCCTGCAATCATAAGCGGTAATACCGCCCATTGTTCCAATCTGAACGCATCCTTATATGACACGACTTTACTTTTGATTAATTTCCTTTACCCATAAGTGATTGAGTGAATATTAACGTTGCACTGTTCAGCTACTCGAGAACTTTTGGCAACGGACCTCAGAATTTTGAATCATGGCCAAGTGACAAGGATGACACCTGAGCTGGCACCCCCTCACCCCTCACCTAACTAACATCCTATACCACTAACAGGTTTCACGGCTAAACATCATTTGCGGTGTACACTTCCTACAGTCTTTCGTGTCTCTGTTTGGTGGCTTTTCGATAGCTACACTCATTCTGACGCAATCGCAAATGTCCAGTTTTCATTTGGGCAACCCTTATAAAACCGACAATATTAAAATAGAACACTATATACTCATGAAACATGTCATGTAAGCAACTAATATGACATGCTTTTCTTTCATGCCATGTAAGCAACTTATATGACATGTTATGCTTACATGACATTAAGTATAACAACACACATTAAGTGTGCCCCCAAATTATATATTTCTGTATCATTTCTCAACCTTATCATAAAGTTTTAAATCCACTTCGTAACAATTCTGAGTTTTGGGACTAAAACAGGCTGTTCCAATATATGCATGACCTTTAGTAGTAATCCGTGAAAGAGTTGTACCCTTCTGAATAATTCATTCATAAGTTAGGCAAGAAAATATGAAAAAGTTGTTTGAGGGAGTGTTTCCCGTCCTAGTTTTTCGGTTACCGCATCATTATGTTAGTTGATTGATGAATTGTTTATTGCCATTGCACTTATAACCTACACCTATTGGCATTGGATGTATTATATGTTTTGATTCTGGAAGATAATCTTCTTCCTGTTGTTCTGAACGGAATATTTATGTGTAATGAGGGTTGCCAACAATCGATCAGACGCTTCTCAATATACTGCAGAAACAGGTTTCAATCGATGGATAATGCAAAGTAAAATAGCCCATGAATGTTCCTCTAAACTCAAAAATAACTTTGATATACAAGGACATTTTGACTTCAAATTTTTCTTTACTTTTCTTAACCTGAAGGCTATCGGCTTTTAATTATAAAATTATAACAGACAGTCAAACTCTGATCTTTAATTCATAAGAACTTTAAGGTTTCAGATTTATTGCGATCAACGAGTAAATACCATGTATGGCATAAGAACAGTACGTAAGGAAAGGCTTTCCCAATTTGTTTGTATATATGTGTGTATTATATTCAACTGGAAACTGAATAATAAGCTACATATATATCAGAAAGTGGAAACTTTATGAATCGATTCCATAATTTACACTTTGTTTGAGAAACATTTTCTCCAACAGTCCGTAAAGTGTCTTCGTCCATCTCTGAGCTTAGCTATTGCTCCTTAGCTCAAAATATTTTCTACCGAATTAGTTCAATTTTCTGCACTTGCGAATATGTATAAATCAATTTTACATTCTCGGCCGCAACCACACTTGCGTAATAAGGCCAATCTGAACTCATAGCCTTACGCAATGCTTAATATGATTTTCCCCACGGATTTACACTATTCACTTTACAAAGATCAATGAACAACTAAAAATTGCAAGCTGTAAAATGATCTGTGTATATGTCCTAGTTATTGAAATAAAAGTGAGATCAAGTACTGTACGTTTCTCGCCAGAACCCATCGTAAAAGTCAACATTTCTATTAAGTATCCCTCTAGTACAAATTAAGGAGCTTCGCATTTTTACTGAAATCGTTGCCTATTTGCCATTGTCTCGAACACGTGACCAGCGTTGTCGAGTTCCGGGTTCCAGTCCTGATGTCACTTAAGATCCGCCGTGTAGAAAACTAATGCTCATTAAATCTGTCGTTGTTCAAGTGAGTGAGTAAGAGCTATAATTATGCCACACTAAAAAGTAGCAAGAGAGATTTTGGCAACAGGACCTCGTAATTTTGAATCTTGATCAAGTGACGAGAGCAACATTTTAGCTGGCATCTCCTTCTAACTACCACAACAAAGGAAGGACATTTGAGCCTCGACAGAGTTAGCGTGAATCCACCTCCTCTACACGGCGGGTCTTCAATGGCACTAGGACTCGAACCCATCACACTCCAACAATAAATACGTGGCTATAACCACTACTGGATTTGTTAAAAGTCCTCACGTTTGAAGGGTGTGGAATATAGGTAAGTGTGGTTCCATCTCAGGTGTCTTTCTCGTCGTTTGACCGAGGTTCAAAATTATTAGTTTCGTGTCGTCCCCCCAAGTTGCTGTTAGTGCAAAGTTAATAAATACTCACACCTCCGTTTATATAATTCAAATCTTGAGTTGTTTAAAGACTAAATATATCTTCCCTTTTAACCGAATGCAGTAAATTCAGCAAACAAAGACAAAATAATGGGTACTCTAATGCAAAATGTGTCTGAAAAGAGCCTATCGATTCGACGATAACACTCGAGTAACAAAAATCAGATTATTTGAGTACCGAAAAACAAGAGAATCCTTTCTTCCTTTTGGAAAATAAAATCTGGTAGAGTTGGTAAAGGGACAAAAATCTTCTTAGGGGATGATCTTTTAAAAGGTGACCTGCGAAGATCGATTTATTTACATAGCAGCGATCAGGTGTTGTTCATAACCTCCTAATCCTGTGCCCCAGAAAAAGGCATAAGCCGCTTTTGCAGGAGATTTATCCTTTCTTCCAACGCACGAAAAATGGCAACGATCATTTATAGTGCTCCTTTTTTTTGCCCCTTTTTTTTGTTGCCGCTCGTAATTTGATGCGATAATACCTTTCGATCTCACGCTCCCATTTGACAGATTTTACATTTGTTCTCAAACCCCTTTTGCGTGACTGGGAGATTTAGGGAATAAATTTCGGGAAAATAAAGTTTTCTCAGAAGTAAAAAAGAAATATGAATAAAGAAAGAAACTACACTCACCGATCAAAGTCGTGATAAATAATGGGGAGTTTACATTAATAACTTACGAAATGTTCCGAGTCGAGGGGAAAAAAACAAGTTTTTTTTCAAAGCAATGTCTGGGATTTTCAAACTTGCATCGTATACGAAAAAAGAAACAACTTTTTTTTCCTTTTATTATTCTAGAGCATGTATTCGTGATTAATTTGTCTAGGATTTAAGTTATTTTTTAAAACTAAAATATTTCTTTCTCTGCCTTATTCTACACGTATCGCTTTTATTAATAAATTACCTAATACAGATTTCGAGCTGGAGGGTTTCTGATATTTTTCCATGCGGTTACAAGAAAAAAGGTGAAAGAATTTTCCATTCTTATTTGTTATATAAGCCAATGTTATAAATTTATTTCATTAAGATTGTAAGGGGGCTAAATATTTGGCTTATAGTTGAGGATTTCAGAGCTTGGAGCCGCAACTTTATAGTAAAATGCCCCCACCCCCTTCCTTTGTCTACAAACTTCTACACCTAAATATTTTTTATTATGTTGAAGAATAGGCCCTATAGGGTACTTCCCGGCGAGCAGCCCAATATAAACCAGCCTTTGCAGTAAAGTTGTCCGAAGAAAAATTAAAACCTATGTTGGAGGGGGGGGGGCAGAGAAGCGCAAACTGTCAGGGGAACAAAATTCATAGCCTCTTCACTGAAACACAGAGGGCAAACTGGGGTGCTTTTACACAAATTCGATGTAGGTATTGCTGAAGAAAGTCATGACCGGTCAACGTTCTAAAAACAGCAGAGAAACCCTGTCTAAGAACACCCATTGAGACTGGTGAGTGAGTGAATATTAACGTCGCACTGTTTTAGCTACACCAGAGCTTTTAGCGACGGACCTCGTAATTTTGAAATACGGTCAAGTAATTTTGAACATGGTCATGGTGCAGAGTCTCCCAGATCTTTCATCTAGCATCATCCTCTTGCATTCAACGAAAGTATTTTCCCACGGATCTATGGATGTTTGAGACGGAAAGTCTATACAACAAACCACCAGTAGACTGGGATGACTGCAGCCCATGCTTTGCCAGAGACTCCGTCTGTTCGTTGCCTGGGATGCCGCAATGGCTAGGGATCCACTGGATGACACTAGACCAATCCGCGCCGTTGAGTTTATGTTGTTTTTTTTCTCACTTCTATTGAGTTAGGATCAGAGAGTGAGGATTGCAGACTGAGAATCCACAAGGAAAACAGCTCGTCTATAGGAAGTATATAAATTAGTCCGATGGCATATTGCTTGTGTCTCATAGCCTCTATCTCTGCATCAAAGTTTGTACCGCCCAAACCTGCTTCTAAAGAACCTTTTAAAAGTTTTTCACAATAGATCAGCCCAGTTGAACTGGGCAGAACCATTAGTATAAACGGGGGACCACATATTCTTTTGGTATAAAATCATAATGGCTTCAAGAGCTTAGGCACAAAGGGTCCTACGGTGCAACCTTTGCGGCAAACCTTTTTCTTTTTCAAATAAAAGAGGACCTCTTCGGAGCTTTTCAGGACCAGAACGCGACTGTCATTACACATATTTACACCCAAATTAAAGAGAGTTTATCGTACTTTTGTCGGATTAAGAGGACATGGCTCCTCTCCCTTCTCTATATATAACTTTTTTAAAATATATATTTATATGAAAATGTTATATATATACTAGCTGACCCAAACTGGCGTTGCACGGGCTTTTACTGAGGGTATAACTTAATCCCCATGTTAATTTACTCCTTTCTTTCTGACACCAGCATTTTTGTGTGGGTGTGACGCCTACGATGTGAGTGCATGGCCCGTGAGTGCGTGTCATGGCTTTCTCGTTTAACATTTTCCCTTCTCTTCACAAAATCAGCACATCCAATAATATTTTTCGAAATTACTTTGACTTCTTTGTTTCTTTCCTCTCCGCTTAGCCCGGCGTTGCACGGGATTTTACCAGTGAATAACTTAATCCCCATGGGAATTTCCTGTTTCCCTCAGAGCGATAGCACTTATGTGTGTGTATGCTCGATGTGAGTGATTTCTTTAACTATGACATTAAAACTCCCTTTTTCGAAATTTGTTCTTGTGTTGGTGTGGTGTGGTACTTAGGAGAGCTGGGTAAAAGCTTATATGTCGTCCTCTTCACTTGACCATGGTTGAAAATTTCGAGGTCCGTCGCCTAAAACCCTCGAATAGGCGAACAGTGCGAATTTATAAATCACTCACTCACTTTTCAATTCTTTCGTTGCAATTTTTTAGTCTCCGGAAACGAAAATGTAGCCTTTTTAAAAATAGATGTATGTTGAAAAAAGACAGAAAGTAGAAATTTTTCCAATTACAAAACTTTACTACTATTTTAAATCTTGAAGTAAAATTGTGAGGATACTTTGAAATGTTCGTCACACGGGAAAAAAGTTTCATGCAATTATCTTTATAAAAGAAGAAATTATTAAATTATTGTTTTAAGTATTTTGAGTGTTTTGTTAAATTTTGTTCAAAAACGTTTTTGGCTTTTTATTTTTTAAATCACTTATTCTAAAAGTTTTAAAAATCATTTTTATTTAAACGCAACGATTTTGATTCATTTTAGAAAAAAATCATAAAATATGCAAAATATCATTGTTTTGTAAAAAAAAAAAAAAAAAATTTTTTTTTTTAATTCTTTATAAAAAAAAAGATAGTTTTCGGCATTTTATTTTTTTAATCACTGATTCTAAATGATCAATGAACTTTTTAAAAATCATTTTCATTTAAATTCATCTGTATTTATTCGTTTTAGAAGAAATCATAAAATACAAAACAAAATTAATTAATTATTTTATACTAATATTGATTAAAAATATTCATTTAGCAATTAATTGTGACATGCCAATTTAGTGATTTTTCATATATTAATAACACGCAATTAATAATGAAGAATTTTTTATTTGAACATAGCTTTTATTTTTTTCTAAGGAAGTTATGCTTATTTAACTAAATAATTCAAAAAATAATTTCGAAATGGGCAAATTTTGCGTTTTTATTATGAAATTATATGTCAAAAAAAAGATTTATACATTAGGCATTATTTTAAAGTAGACTATAAGTTTTATGAAAGAGAACAAAAATTTTGATACTGATAAATATTTTAAATGAGTCTCAGAAATGTATTGAATGCGTTTTGTCATCTTAATCTAACATCTATAATGATTTAATTTTGAAAATTATCTAAAGAAAAAATGACGAAAATTGAAGCAAAAATAATTTTTTCACTCGCATTTTTTTTCCTCGCCAAATTTACTGATTTCCCCCTGTTTAAGGCAGAACTTTTTAGAATAACCCTTGAGTTAGTTGCGGTCGACGGTGAAACAGTTCAAAGGTCTTTGGCGCAAAACTATTTTTCGACGCCAAGGTTTGGCTAAATGTAAAATTGCGTATTTTTTATTATTTTTTTTATTTTCAGGGCATAATTTTTAAGTTAATGCTTTCAGACTTCACAAATTCATTGCAAAAATAAAGTACTTTGAAATAAAAAATGTACAAAAAATACTGTTTAAATTATTTTTCCCAAAAACGTTTTTTTACGAAAATCACAAACAAATTTTAAAATCCGTAATTTGTAAGCAATTTTTTTCAAACTTCGTACAGATGACGGATAATATTCATTTACACACGGAAAAAAAGTTTCGTGCGAATACCTTCACAAATGATGAAGTTATTTAATGTTTAGTAAAAATTTGGACTGATTTTTAAAAATTCTTTAAAAAAAAAGTTTTTGGAATTTTATTTTTTAAAAGACTGGATTTAAAGGAGAAAGGCTTGAAGATATTTAGTGTAAAATATCGTTTTAATAACACAAAAACAAATTCATACGCAAGAATTTAGAAATAATTTGCATAAAAACGCATCAGTTTTAACCCTTTTTTAAAAAATTCTTAAAAAATAGAACATATCATTATTTTGCAAAAACAATTATATCGTATTGTGGCGAAATAAATGATCTTTCCTATTATGTAATTGTTTTTTGTCTAACTGTAACAGTAAAAATTGGATGGCAGTTTTAAAATGGTGGAAACGTCGGAGAACCGCTAGGCCGAAACGGGATGGAAGATCTGCCAAGTAAACAACCGGCAGGAGTAAAACAATTAGGCGTTTTAAGGTTTTTAATTAATATCTTTTTAACTAATTGCAATATCGGAATGAAAAATAGTTTACGTCCTATTCTCAGACCTACTGAATATACACACAAAATTTCATAAGAATCGGCCCAGCCGTTTCGGAGGAATTTGGTTACAAACATTGTGACACGAGAATTTTTATATATATATATATATATATATATATATATATATATATATATATATATATATATATATATATATATATATATATATATATATAATGTACCCTATTTGTGTGAGAGCATATGGAAAATAGATCTCAGAAGAAAAAAACATCATTTTTAAACAAAAAAATATTTTAAACTTTCAATTTTTTATAAATATTTCAGTATTTTAAAATTTCGAAAACTCTAGAAATTTTAATATTTTTCAATACTTTTCCTTAATATTCTAGAAAGCGCTTTTCATAATTATGTGCATGGAATTGGAATAATGAGTAATATTTTATTACAATTTTAAAAAATAGAATAAAAATCTATATCTAACACTATGATGTATTTTTAAAAAATAGCAATTCGCCTATATCCTTATTCCGTGAACAAAATCATCAAACATATTGTACAAAGCAACAAGAGAGAGTTCCGACACTTTATATTGGATATAAGAAACCCTTAGTCTTCTGACTACTCTATAATTGTGGAAAATAAAACCTGAGAAAAAGCCAAAGTCTTAAAGGTCAGTACAGAAGATGAAACAGCTATAAAATGCAGACTTTATGTGTTCAAAATGTTTTGTTTTTCTTTTCAACATACTGTTAAACAAGTAAATTTAAAAAAAAAATATTTTAATCAATTCTTTGCCACCCATTGGGTATATTGGTTAGTGACGCTGACTGCGGCGCCATAGGGCCTGGGGTTTGAATCCCGGAGAAGGCATAGATGTTTGTGTTGTAATCCTTCCTTCTTTCCTTTGTGTTGTAAGCCCACGTGTGATATATTGTGAAGTGCGCTGGGTTTATAAATGTTCTCAGTGAAAAAAAGTCAATTCTTAGTGAGGTCAAGAAAGAAAAAAATTATTTTAGGTACTTTTTATTAAATAGTTAAAATTGATATAAATATGTATATACATATGACGGAATAACAATATTAAGTGGCAAAATAGAAAACGATTTTCCTTGAAATTTTTAGTTTCTACATATGGTGTTGTACTATTATTTTTGTCTGTTACAATTAAAATTCATTAATTGTTGAATTATAACAATAAAATAACATCGTAAAAAAACCACATTCTCAGAAATTAGGCCATCGCAGGTGTGCATCAAACCCTCAACCATTGGATTAGAATTTAAACACGCTGCCCATTGCTCTACAGGGACACAAGCGCGATTTTCCTTTTTATATATGGAGTTGGACTATAATTTTTGTTCGTTACTATTCATTCCTTAGATAAATTAATTAATGAATTCATATTTGAAAGAACTATTAGGCGTATAACTTTGCTTCCGCCGTTTTTTTCCGAAATTCGAGGCCTTATTGTAAAAAACTGGTTATACATTTATGATTCAAAGTATTGTCCATCGCTGGCCACTACGTTCTCCCATCTTTCGGGCAGCGTACTAATCCGCATTGAAAAAACTGGTGATCTTTTGAAGCGATCCATTTTTTTTACTTCTTCATAAGATCGGAAGTGCTGGTCAGCAAGGCCGTGTGCCATTGATCGAAACAAGTGTTAGTCCGAGGGAGCAACGTCTGGAGAAATACGACGGTTGGGGTAAGACTTCCCATTTCAACGTTTCCAAGTATACCTTGACCACTTTCGCAACATGGGGTCGAGCATAGTCATGCTGTAAAATCACTTTATCATGTTTCTCGTTGTATTGCGGCCGTTTGTCTTTCAATGCTCGGCTCAAACGCATTAATTGCGTTCGATAACGATCGCCTGTGATTATTTCAGTCGGTTTTAACAAATCATAATACACTACGCCGAGCTGGTCCCACCAAATACTGAGCATGACCTTGGAACCGTGAATATTCAGTTTGGCCGTCGAAGTGGAAGCATGGCCGGGATATCACCATGATTTTCTGCGCTTAGGATTATCGTAATGAACCCATTTTTCGTCCCTAGTCACAATGCGATGCAGAAATCCCTTCCGTCTTTGCCTTGCAAACAGCTGTTCACAAGCAAACAAACGCCATTCAACATCTCTCGGCTTCAACTCGTACGGCACCCAATTTCCTTGTTTCTGAATCATTCCCATGACTTTCAGGCGTTTTGAAATGTCTTTTTGCGTCACTCCCAATGATCCTGCCAATTTTTGTTGCGTTTGACATGAGTCTTGATCAAGTAATGCCTCCAATTCTGCATCTTCGAAACCTTCTCTCTTCTGCCGCCATGCTGGTCTTCGACGTCAAAATCACCGTTCTTGAATCGTTGAAACCACTCTCGGCACGTTCTTTCACTAATAGCGGCCTCACCATAGGTATTTGAGAGCATTCGATGAGCCTCAGCCGCAGATTTCTTCATATTAAAGCAGAAAATTAAAACCTCCCGCAAATGACGAGAATTTGGCTCGTAAGCTGACATGTTGAATCGAGAATAACTTTATGATGCAGACACAAATCGACTAATATTTCGATGGCGTTATGTTTACAAATACCTAACCTTATTGCATGACATCTACGATCTATTTATTTCGACTACCACTTACCGCTACAGCCATCTGTTGCAAAACGGCGGAAGCAAAGTTGTGCACCTAATATATTAACATCAAGTGCCATCCTCTACAAGTTTAAAAAAATGTTTTGGAATGTGTGGATGAATAAAAAGTATTTTACTAACGATTGGAAATTTAACAAGGTGTATATATACAAGGGGTGATCAAATGAAAAGGTACGAAACGACATAAAAATGAAACAGTTAAATATTTGCATATTCCGCCAAGGGAGAATGTAGCGAGACATCTCGGGATGCCATTGGAGACTCTGACTGGGATCGGATCATGCGAGGGTGCCCGCATGCGCAGGAGAGAGCAAAGGCTCTTATAAAAAGCGGCGTCCAAATGATGCAAGCACAGAATTACTCGAGCACAGAAAACGCATTAACTCCGATGTGTACTGTGAGACACTCCGACGCCTACGCAGGTCCATCAAGAACAAAAGACCGGGGCTGCTCACGGAGGGTGTGTTTCTGCTCCATGATAACGCGCGTCCACACGTCTCCAGATTCACACAAATGGAACTGGACAAGTTCCAATGGGAGACGTTGGACCATCCGTCCTACAGTCCGGACATGTCACCCTGCGATTTCCATGTGTTTGGTCCACTGAAGAAACACCTGAAAGGAAAGCGCTTCAACTCGGACGACGTACTCAAGGACACTGTGAAGGACTGGGTCTCGTCACAGCCACAGGAATTCTGGGAACAAGGAATCCTGTGGCTTGTTCATCAGTGGGATCGTTGTGCTCAGGCCTATGGTGTATATTTTGAATAAAGTCTATATTTGTACCCACCGTGTCGTTTCGTACCTTTTCATTTGATCACCCCTTGTATATATATATAAAATATATATATGTCGTGTTTCCTATTAACATCAAGGCATTTGGAATTAACAATTTTTATTGAATGAAGATATTTTGAGATCTGCTCGATAAAGGAGAAACAAACACGCATTAAAAATAAGTGGATTTCCACTTAGGCAGATGTTTCTCAAGTGCACTTCTTATTGAAGAGGTATATTTGAAAGCTAAGCATGACATACGAGGTAATAAAAATTAATGGTAGCAGATAAAAGTTCTGCTTAGGGCCATGTGTTCTTCATTCCCGAACTGGATAATAAATTTACTACTTGAAGATGTAACGAGGAAAAAATTAAAAATGGTCTAGGGATTTAATTTTAGATCTAATTTAATTATCCTTACATATATATATATATATATATATATAATATATATATATATATATATATATACATACGTAGAATGTGGGATCTAGTACTAGGAATTGAATAAAAAGGTAGGCAACTGGCTAAATAATGTAGCTAGATGTACGAAACTTTTTACTCATACTTAGAAAAGTCGCACAATTAAAATGAGGTAATAAGAAAATTTGATTTTCTGGTCATTTTTTTAGGGCAAGATGTCAGGTTAAAATTTTGTGGCCACGGTAACCTAGTGATCAAGGTCACGAGCTAATCGCTGGCGCATCATGAGTTCGAGCCTAGTGCCGCTGAAGATTTGTCACATGTAGAGGCGGCTGCTCGAAGTTCAATCTGTCGAGGCTCAAACATCTTTCCGTTGCTGTAGTGGGGAAGTTAGAAGATTAGATCATAGCTCAGGTGCATTCTTGAACATGTTTGAAGACATGAAGCACTTGAACATGGTTCAAAATAACGAAGTTCGTCGAGAATAACCCTCGTGCAGGTTTATAGTGAGACGTTAATATTGCTTTCTTAAAATTTTAGGGAAAGTTTCACTTCTCGTAATGATCTTTAGCAGAAGCCATTTTTTGGTCGATATGGAAACTCTCCACAATAGGTTATAAAATTTCCAACTTTTTAAATCGATGAATGTGGAATTTAGCGGCACTTTAGTTTTATTTCAATGGTTATAAAATTTTCCTTGAGAAATTGTGCATACGTTTTTATCTATGGCTTATTTAATATCAGAAAGAAATTTTCATTTTATTGCAAAGAAGAATTTAATTACTGCTACAGTTCAAATACTAATCAACGTTATAAGAAATAGTTGCAAAAGAATAATCTATTTTATCGCGTAAGAGTCATAAAAATATCTTTAATAGTTAATCTTTTGAGGAAAAGTATTATTACATGGACGTGTTCCGAACTCTTTTAGCCATGCCAGTATAAAATCAAAACTTAAAATACTTCTCAAACGTAATATTTTTTTCACTTTTTTTTAATAAGACACATAAAATCTAGAAAATTAGTTTTTACATCTCGTGACTTAACACGGAATACTTTCTAGCAATCCATAAGTTTGTCGACGTTTCTCAATTTCGCATATAATAATGGTAACAAATCCAATTTAATAATAAATGTGAAACTCATTCATATGGAAATAAAAGGTTTCCAAATTTTTGTTCTTTATCCAATTTAAGAAATTCTGTTTCCTTTCCAACATTCTTTATGCTTGAAACTTGATTTGTAAAAAGGAACTAATACAGTTACTTTACTCGTCTTCTTTTTAATCAGCGTAATTCAGGGGGAAAACTTTTTTTACAAGCCGGAGTAACTTTGTATTGTCTTAAAAAGTGTTTTCAAATAATTTTCGAATATTTTGAAAGAAGTTGAAAAAAGACAAAAAATTTCTTAGGGTGAATAAAATTCTTTGTAAAATTTTTCGTTATTCAAAGAGAAATAAATCAAATTAGCAAATAAAATAATGTTTACACTATCTGTGGATAATAATTCTTAAAACAATAATAAAAAAATAATCTAAGAAATGAAGTGCTCACTAGTGAAATGAATAATGCTATCAAATTAATGAACCTCGTTTAGCAAAAAAAAAAGTCTTTGAATGAAAAAAATCTATGATGGAGCATTGTAAAATAATAATGTTTGGTTGATAAAGAGAGAGAGAAGAGAGATTTAATTTGTCTTAGTAAAAATCATATTAAAAATCTAATAACCAAAAGGTCAATTTTGTCTCGTTTTATGACGAATCGGAATTTATGCTAATGTTTTGGGAATGAATGATCTCGATATGCATTTTAAAAAACGACCATTGTATTTAATTCACTCTCAAAGACAATGAAAAAAGCTCGATATAAGCTAGATGTGATCAATCGAACCCTATCGACATATTTAAAACAAACTTCACTTCTAAAGACAACTTTGAGGCACGTCTACACAGGGCTTGGCAATCATCTGGATGAATCCAACCGTTTACTTTTCAATTTCGTCAAGCACCTGAGCTCTGACGATGCGAAATTGTACTTAGGAATTTAATTTTGCCGAGAGCATCCTAGCCAAACATACTCAAAGGATTTTTTAATGCTGCATAATCATACGACATAGACGCTGTCGATTTCCTGCATCATGAAAATCCACTCACTTATGCCGGGTTCGAACCCACAACCTAGGGTGCAGAATGCCAGCGACAAGCCAACTAGCCACCCAGCTGGCACAGTTTACTTCTCAAAGACTTCCCTTATAGCGAAAATCACTGTATTCTATCTACCTCACATGGAATGACAACTCTTCACATAATATTTCGATACACATTTGTGAACCGGTGTTTTAGGTTAATTTTGCGCTTCCATTTCTTATTTCAGATCTCTTTAGTGACCATGGTATCCCCGGGGTCAAGATCACGAACTTGTGTCCGGCGTGATATGAATTCGTGCACTGGTACCGCTGAAAATCCGCCATGTAGAGGATTTGATAAACCTTAAATCTGTCGAGGTTCAAAGTCCTAACCATTGACGTAATGTGGTAGTTTGGACAAAATGATACCATCTCTGATATTCTCGTCAGCCATATTTCAAAAATAAGAATTTTATTACGATTAGTCCTCGTGTTGCTTTACAGTGCAATATTTATAGCCACTCACAGACTAACCCCAAAGGTTAATTGAAGGGCAAAGAACTTGTGAAAACTCGATATAGTTCACTCGTCCACATGGGGTATCATAGACGCTTAAGAAATTCTGTAACATGTTACCCTATGTGTGAAATGCCATATCTCTAACTATAAGAAAGATACAAGAAAACTGAGGTATCTTTCTAATTAAATTTTTTCAGATATTTGCAAATAGAGTTCTTATTGTGCAATAAAAATCGTAAAATGATGCTGGGTGGCGGGTGGTTGGCGTAGTTGGTTTAGCGCTGACTTTCTATGCCGGAAGTTGCGAGTTCGACCTCGTACCAGGTCTGTGGATTTTCATGAGGCAGAAAATCGACTGTATCCATGTCGTATGATTATGCGGGATGCAAAAAATCCCTTGAGTGCCTGTTTGGCTTGGGTGCTCTCAGAGCAAAATTAAATTCCTGGAATAAGTTCGCATCTTTAGAGCTCAGGTGCCTTCCTCTCGGGAGGAAACTGAGCGTCAATATTATTTACGGTTATTGGTAACTCCTATATGGTGCCGCACTAAAAAGTGATATAAGCTCCGGAGAATGTACTTGGTCTGCAATGGTAAAAATACCAATCCGCAGCCCCATTAGAAAAAAAAACCCGTTAAACGATGCTTAAAAATAATGTTACTTTAGTAAACTTTGATATTTTAAAAGCGATTTAAAAATATTACTATACATTTTCGTAAATTATACATTGAAACAATTATATATGCTTTGTCTGTTGAAGAGGAAATTATAAGAAAATATTTGAATAATGTATTAAACTTTAGAAATTCTAAAATCACTCATCTGTCATAACAGTCATTTAAAAGATAAAAAAAATTATGAAATCGAATGGAAAATGCCAAAATTCATAATGAAAAATACTCTCTCCAGATTTTTGCTTCCTTTTAAACTCAATCTCGTTGAACGTATTATTATTGTGGACAAATGATTAGATTTTTCAGCTTGTGTGAATCGATTTTGCTTTCTCATCATGCTCAGATAAGTTGAAAATCTTAATTAGCCCTCATCTACTCTTCCAAAGGGTCCTGCGTAAGTGGCCATGATTTCGAGTTCATGGCCAGCAATGATCCAATCTTTCTCCATGTTGGAGTCTTAATTTCACTAAAAGGTCATCATGTAGAAGGGAAAATGCGCGTAAAATCTTTCGGGGATCAAAATCCAAATTTATGAGCCACCTACATCGCATGAACGTGGATCAAAATTACGAGCCTGCCACATTAGTGGATTTTTTTTTCTTTTCTTTGTTGTCACGAGTATTATTCCAGTGATCCAGGAGAAGTAGAGCAACACTTAAACAGTAATTCCAATCTCCGGACTTCTTATTCTATTTAATGAATACTTTGTGTGTGTGTATGAAACCAACTATATTTTATTCTTATCACCCCTCATTTATTATTCAATAAAATTATTGGTAGAAACCAGAAAAGAATGCGTGACCTATTGGATACCTTGATGGCAATAGCCTAAGACCAATACTGTTTTCATTGTAATGTATTTTGCCTGTCGATGAATATGTAATGTGGTTGGAAGCAATGTATATATAGGTTGATTTATTTCATACATTTTTACTTCCCACTAAAATGGATCGAACGCACTCGAACTTGTCACAGTCCAAATGTATGATACAGTCAATATGCATTCTCTGATACTTTCTGGAGCAGAAATAAGAGTTTCAAACAAACAGTTAATCAAAACAAGTTTCATTTTTTTTCAAGTTTGAATATAAACGGAAAACATTATTAAATTAAAATAACTAATAGTGATGTAGAGGGGATAATGTATGTCAGTGCTTCTCAAACTTTAAATGTTTGCCACCCAATATTCAATCAGAGTTTTCATCGTGCACCCTTTTCATACAACAATAATGTATTGAATTCAATGATACTATACGCGTTGAATCAAAAGCTACAATACGACTTTAATTTCTTAAGTGTCACTCGCTCATTCAAAGCCTTAATTGCCCCGGATGTATATATACGTCTTTCCAAAGTGCGATCTTTTCTCAATGCTATTGTGTCAACAGGGAAAACGGTGGCTTTGGGAAGCGAATCGTGTATCTTTAAATCGGTAGTAAAGTAGTTAATTTTAAACCATACAAATTATCAAGATAAGTGTTAATTTCGCAAGCCCAGGGGTCAATAATCATTATAAAACTTGTGTTCTTAACTTAGTATTCTTACATAAATTAAAAAATACGTTGTGTAGTACGGATACATTTATAAATGTATTATATCTGTGTAAATGTGTATTTTGTTTATTTTCAGTAAATAAATAATTTGTTTAAATATTTTGTTTTCAACTTATCAATATGCTCGAGCTCCTTAGTTAAATTATCCCGCCCTACAGTTTGAGAAACCCTGATGTACGTCAAATGCGTTGAAGCTCGAAATCCTCGCATTGAAATGGTGTACTAGTTTGAAGAATGGAGTGCGAGCTCAGCTGTCTTCTTCGTTATGGGAATGTATATCAAGTGTACAAGGTCCATCGTCAATAGCCCTCATGTTGCTTCGCAGAATGTTTTTAATACACAATCAACCTAATCTGAATGAGATTTCTTCCCCGTTGGAGTGGTATTTAGGAGAGGGGGGCCAGCTCAGGTGTCGTTCACGTCACTTGACCATGGCACAAAATTATGCGGTCCGTCGCCAAAAGTCCTCGTGTAGCTGAACAGGGCGACGTTAATATTCCCTCACTCACTCACTGAGATTTCTTCATAAGTTAAATTTTTCAAAAACACGATGGAGTCGATATAACCAAGTGGTCAAGGTAATATACTCGTGCCTGGCGTATCCTGAGTTCGAACCTGTACCGCTGAATATCCGCCTTGCAGAGTAAATCTGTCGAGACTCAAATGTCCTCCAGTCGATGTGATGTAGAAGTTATGAGAAAGGATGCGACACAAATCAGCTGTTGTTTCGTCACTTGACCATGTTTCAAAATGACGAGGTCCGTCTCCAATAGCCCATCTGTAGCTTTATAGTACGACGTTAATACAACTCTCTCCTCTCAAGAATAGGATCAAATGTTACTTCGAAATGAATTTTATTTTGAGTCGAACTGTATATCAAGCTTTTTCATTACTCAATCTAGGAGTAAGTGCGTGAGAGCTATATTAAAGTTTTACTATAAAGCTGCATGAGAGAAAATATTGGCGACGGACCTCGTCATTTCGAACCCTGGTCAAGTGATGGGGTGACAACTGATCTGACACCCTCTCTCCTAACTTCTATTCTCCACTAATGAGATGACGTTTGAGGCTCGAAAGATTTAAAGTGTAAAGTTCCCCTTTTGCATGGAGAGTCTTCAGCGGCACTAGGCCTGAACACATGACGCTCCAACCACGAGTTCACAATAGGATCATTGCAAGTAATTTGATGTTTTAACGTAGCATTTGAAGCAATATATTAACTATTGCCAATGGATCTCGTAATTTTGATTCATAGTATGATTGAGCTGCCATTCCCATCCCCAAGCCACCCATTCGGTATAGTAGTCAGTGAAGCTGACTGCCGTGCCGGAGGGCCTGGGTCCGAATCCAAAAGAAGGCATGGACGTTTGTATTGAAAGCCTTCATGACTTTAAATTCCTTCTTCCCTTGTGGTGTGTGTTTCATGCTTACTTCTTTAAGCCCTCTTGTGATACTTTGTGGTTCACGGGGATTTATAAATGTTCTCAATGAAAAAAGAAATTATCATCCCCAAATTTCTACATCACGCCAACGTAAGGACTTCGATTCTCTTGCCAGATTTAACATGCATTAATTTTAATGACATCGTTAGTGGAACCAGGAATCGAGTGAAACAAAACCCTCAAACGGATTCCCGGACATGACCGCTCGGGTGCCGATAATCCAATTCATTGTTTTAGAATTATGCTGTTGCGACCGAATCCACAGCCACGGAACAAATTAAAGTTTTCTTTATCAGAGATTCATACATGTTACCTCGTAACTATTCGCGAGAAGAATGAATTAAATTGGAGGTGGGAGGGGGGTAAGCGAACGTTTAAAAGGAATTATATGTGGCGACACATTAAGAAACGCATTACTTTCCGATTCCTCCAGTAATTAGTGAAGGAAAGATTCATCATTGCGAAACATTCTTGTAGTCATTAACCGCCCCTGCTTTCTAATTACATTTGTTGCGCCCCGTGGACAGCAACGGGCCCAGGAATGCGGCTTAATGGGAAAAAATAATTATCATATCCCGGATAAAAAGAAAGCTCTATCGAAAGAATTCCCCCGCCGAGAATTTCTGATTTGGGACAAACTTAAAAAATGACGCCATACTTTCTAAAGAATTTAGAATTAAGTGATGGTTGAGGGAGGGGGGGGGCTTGTTTTCGTTTCATTTTTATTTTTGCTGTCGTTGGCTATGAATGGATTTCTCTGAGAAATAAGATCCAATGCATCACGGGGAGATTTATTTTGGGTCGGAATTTCAGAATCGGAAAGTTTTCCTTTTTACTTCTTATGCTTTGTTACTTCTTTGAATTACTGCCGGCTTTATTCAGCTGCAAGACCGAGGAAAGGCAATTGTCTTTTTGTTTTACTACCATTGATACAAACTCGGGAAGACATATACGGAACTTTTTTTTTCAATCTAAAAATGGAGCCGGCTGTGTGCAGACGAATAAAAAGATTTCAAATCGCTTTTAAAAAGATTCGTTATAAAAGAATACGAGAGAGGGGCAGTTTTTTTTTCCTCAAAGAAAAACATCTAAGATATTTATTTGTTTACTTATTTATTGTTTATTATCATTCTTTGGTGAGATGCACAATTAATTTTCTGTGAAATTCTACTTATAATAATGCCTCTCGAGCTAAAAACAGAAAAATAATGAATGAAACATATATACATATATATTTGAATATTAGATGCTAAAACAAAACTGGAAAAGATAAAATTTTGAGCAAGGAGAAAAATCATTGTTTTTAAAAAAAAAGTTCCAAAAAAAGAAAATGTTTTTGTTCGATATGTGATGTTTAAGAAAGTATCAATCTAATTGTTCTAAATAGTACATTCATTTCCATTCACAAGACATAAATGAAAGGATAGATTGAAAGAGTTTTAAATACCATAAAAACGATCTTTGGTAATAACTTCCTTGCATGACAGTAAGTGAAACTAGAAAGATCACGAGTTGAAATGCTTAGAACTAATAGTAGCAATTAGTTATATAACTATACATTCTTTCAATATCTATATTTGTTTCCCTTATCATAAAGATTTATTCTGGCCTTAATCATGATTGTTTACTGAAATATTTCATTTACAAAATAGTATCATACACATAAAAAAAAGTACTTTGAATTTTCGTTCAGGTTGTTAAAATATAAATAGTCCCATAAAATAAATATATTCTCAATATATATTATATTTATGTAGACATTAACTTCTTTACATCAAATAAATTGTCCACATCAACCTTTTTTAACACCTCAATTAATATACAAACGCTCTGTGATAAGCAGTCGTATATTACAAACACCTGGCACAAAACTCAGACCTGTTATTTTTTTAATTACGTAATTAGTAGTTTTTTTTTCAAGACATAATTTTAACTATATTTTCCCGTATACACTTCTTATGCATTCTTCATGATATTTTTATTAATTTTTTGTAAGTTAAAAATGGGTTTCAAATCAGTTTTATTAATAAATATACAAGAACGTACAACAACTGAAAAAGAGAAGAAAGCATTGTAAAAACGTATCTCAAAATTTTGTTTGATCATTTGGAAATGTCATGCATTTGCAGCGCTTGTAATTAAAAAGCTTTGTAATGAAAATGGATAGGAAACTTTAATGTAATTTTAAAGCAGCTACAGTTATAAAAACAAAGATCAACTGTTTTTAGAACTGATACTTCATTTCGTTTCCAAACTTAGAATAGCAACGAATTGAAAGTATTGTCAATACATTTCTTTAATCAGCCTATACAATTCCCATCTTATAACTGATATTTATTTATTCTTATCTTTTCTTCCATCCTCAGATCCCCCCGAGAATATTCGAGTGTCTTTGAGTTCATTGGACGTGATGGAAGGTGACACCCCTGAGGATGTGGTGTGCTCGGCCTCTGCCTTTCCCCCGGGACACTACTTGTGGACAATGGGCGAAACGGTTTTGTCCCGGACCCGTGTGCTTTCTTTCAACACCTCTGTAACCCGAGAAATGGCGGGGAACTATTCCTGCATCGTGCACAACGCCCATGGACATGCCAGGGCGGACCTTCTGCTCAGAGTCAGCCGTAAGTTATCCTCGTTTTCCCCTTCTTTCTCAAATATAAATGTTTAGTTGTAGAACTTTAGGAATACATATTACACAAGTCATTCATTGAGGGTAACTGCTGAATTAGTTTTTAAGATAACAATAATTAATTAATGTGTTCTAGTTAGCTTTGTTTTATCTGATAACATAAATTAGGTAGTAATTTAGAAAAGAAAATTATACTTTCAATACATTTACAAGGCATCCATTGGAGAAAATAAAATAATCGTATTTGAATTTTGAATTGGTGGAAATATTTGATTTCATTTGTTCTCCATGAAAAGCTATGTATTGCGTTTTTTTTCAATCTGTCAGACAGTTTTAAATCCACATAGTTAAAAAAATCTGCTTATTTTTGCAGTTTCTTTCCTATGATATTGTTACTGTTAAAATTATTAATGCAAATAATCGAATAATATATAAACATTCAGAGAGCTTTGGTCTTAAGATATCTCGTAAAGTATGATACTTAAAAATATGAGTAAGTGAAAAGTAAACAAGCTAAAATAAAATGAATTTCAACGTCAATAACCTATTTGCAGTTTTAGCACAAAGTTATTTCAACAATTTTTATTTTTTCCCATTGCTAAATTGAAAGATAATATCCCTTTGCGATGTTTTAATCTTGTTCTGAAATCTGTGCGGATAAAATTTCTTAATCCTTTCAATAATAAGACTCTTTAATCTGAACGATTTTTCAATCCTGTTTGCTTACTTATCTTTCGAACCCAGTGCAAATATTATGTAACATGTTTAGGAAATTGGCGATAATGGAATTAACATAAGGAGCTCTTATTTTAAAAGAGCTATAACATATTGTTATCTCTCTCTCGGTCACTACAAAACCTTTCTCTTTTTGCATTCTGAAGTGGTAGAAAAGAATTCGTAACTAACACGCCAATCCAGACATTCATCTGAATTATCTGATGAATAAGCCACCTTTGTGAAGGAATCTGGCCAAAGTAATTCGCAACACTTGTCGCCCTGTTGCTGTACATAGTTGCTGAGCAATGAATGACTCTTGCCGAATGGTATTGGGTTATTTTCACCTGCAGGACGATATATCGTTCATCCACTACAGCTGCTTTCCCATAGGGACCACCACCAATCTCTTCCTAACCACTGTATCTATGTGTTCGGGAAGAATTTCCACGCTTGCAAAACGACACTTTTATTGATCCCTAGCTCTTCAACTACACTGGTCAAACTACGCCCCACCATAAAACTTTCCGATCATTCTTCCACATGCGAAGTCATCCAGGGGATTTCCTTAGCCATAATTCGAATATCTTTAATTATACAACCGCGTTCTTCCTTTTACTGTAGTCTTGATCACACGCCGATCTCACTCATTTTGCATTCACTCACGTTGCCTATGACGCATTGTTCCTGACATTTGTATCAGCATCATTTTCTACTGAATTGCGTGTTCATTGTAATGATTGCAAAGAACTTTTTTTTTTTTTTGCAATTTTACGTCTTTCTGATTTAAATTTGCATTTCTGCTTAAGTTTTGCACACCCGTCTATTTTTAAATAAAGTCAACGGATTGTTTAGGTGTATTAAAAATTACAAAAGCTTTGATAAATATAAACATAAAATTTTTTTGCACTATCTTATGTCAGAATTAATTTTTACTCAAATATATTACTTCTTTGGGGATAAGTAAAATTTTATTATCAGTATTTTTGTTATTATCAGTCTAGCTAAATGTATGCTGACATTTATTTGCTTGTCGTTTACATTTAAAGAATTAAACTAAATGCATATATTTATGCTTGACTATTCTAGAGAACTAAAGTATGAGATGCAAACCAACTGTGGATAAAAGTTGTTTCAGTTTCCCGTTTGAATTATTTTTAAATGGAGAGAAATGGGGGAAGAATTTTTAACTCAGAGTAACGCTTATTTTCAATTTTATTCGACTAAATAAAGAAAATATTGGATTAACCTTTTGACATATGACATTTGAGAGATGCCATTCATTTTATTGCGCCATAGCACATTTTAACGTCTTTAAGACATCAATAACAGCGGGATTTTTTCTACTTAGTTGTTTGGGATATGTGCAAAATTACCTTCTCAATGTTTCTGGATATCCGTACTTTGAGGGAAAGGGAAAAATTCATCAAATTCCTTTTTATTTGTAAGTCATGGGGTTAATTTAGAAGCTGAGGGCTCTCGGTCGTGAAACTGTGAACATTGCTCTTTCTGTCGAATCATGGGTTCCAATCTTCGTATCATTGAAAATCTTCCGCTTCGGGGCTTACAGCCCTTACATTCACGGGATGTGTAAGTTTCGAAAAGAAGGGGCTAAACTGAAGTGTCGTTCACTTCCCTCGATTATGAATGAAAAATAGGAGGTTCGTTACCTGTTACCCTCGTTTAATTGCGTAAAGCAATGTTAATAAACACTCAATCAATGTATCTTTTCTTATGACTTTCAAAGTTAGAAGCAAGACATAAATAAAAATGAGTCTGGATGAATTAAACTTTTTTGACATTTTCAACTTTTTCAAACGATTACAAAGCGTAGTCACTTACCTGAATTGTTATTAAACACTAAAAGTAGCTCATATCACGTGTATATTCGCCTTCCATATTAATTAAGTAATTATAATATATCATTTATTATGTACACACAATACTAGCTTTATTAAAGAGCCTCGAGTGTAATAATTAATTTCTATGTGTCTAATACTTCTACCTATAGAAGAGACGAATGATGAATGAATCACAATAATGTTAGCGATCTCAGTAACATATAATTAGTCGTAATTGATGATAGAACAGAAAATAGCCCAAATCGTAAAATACTTTAATATTTATGGAGCGCTATATTGATATCAATCCTTAAAGAAAATCACTATAAATATATTCTTCTTTTTACATTAATATATTAATTTATTATTTAGATATATATTTACTAAGATAACAGAACTTAACGGTAATGTGAATCTGGTGTTTCAGGAGTTTCATCATTTTATAAGTTGGAAGAAATATGAACTACTGAACCAAGTCAAAAGTTGTTCCGATGTTTCACTAAAAGTGATATTAGTCCATTATAGCTTTGTCCGATGCGATAATCGTAAACATTTTTCTAAAGATCTGTATATTCTAACTAAATTTCAAAATGTCCGGTTAATTTTAAAATCATAAATTAAAGTCATTAACTATTAATTACTTTCTTGAAGAATTAATGGTTTAATTTTCCATACTTCTAAGTAATACAAGGAATTTGAACGACGAAATTTGTTATTTAAGTGCAACTTTCAGTTCAAGGAACGGGTGGCAGTCTGAAGGGAAAATAGTGATTTTATTCGTGGATATTCGAGGAGGCCAACTTCGACCTTCACGGTTTGCTTTCACTCTCTAAATATGCTGCAAAGGAGATCCACCTTTTGACGAGGCATGATCTGGTTTGTAGACCACCCAGGCACCATAGACACCATACCAGGTCTGTAGACGTTCATGGATGACTAACGCACTTGTCCTACGTGCCCATTCATACCGGTTATTCATACGTACCACCATGATTTGTTTTCGAAATAACTTGGGCACGACGGTCTGCTGCAGCGCTCTCTTCTTCAACGTTCTGAGCACGCGTCACTCCTTCCGTCGTTGAAACATCAACATTATGGTTTTTTATGTTGATTGTTTTTTTTTCAAATGGTCTGTCATCTTTTCTTTAAAAAATGATGAAACTTGCTTTCGGAATGTTCTTTGTATATGTAAATTTCAAATTTTATTTTAAACCGATGTTGTATAAAGTTTAAAATAAATCACCGGAGTTTAATTTTATCTCTATACTAAATCTTAATCTTATTAATCTATTAGATTATCTCAACTTCAATATTTATGTCAATGGTAATGTTTGTGTTCGCAAAATTCTTTTTTCTTTTTTACTTGGGAAAAAGAACATCTGGGTATTTAGGTTGTCTTATTTCTTCATTAATTCTTGCCATCGTTTTTATTAGCTTTAATTTTAGCAGAAACTTCTTAATTTTTAAATGATAGACCTGTTCTGTTATCCATCTTTTAGTGCATTATATATATATAAATAATTTGTTTCTATTTTTAAAAATGATCAAAGCATGCTTCCTAGATCAATGATGTTGTATTTCATTTGTCAATAAGTAAAATAATACGGGTTCGAGTGAAACTGTTAAATGCGATTTTTATTGAAAGTAATTTCATTTCCTCCTACGTGTGCAAAGCAAACGACGTTATAAAAGAATTTAGAATTCCACTTTCAGGTCTGATTTTCTGTTTCTACCTTTCCGTCTCGGCCCGTTTTTTTTTTTTTATCCGTAGCAAATCAAATTTCGAATGCACTCCGATTCCATTCATAAAGTCGCTTTTGTATTCTCGTATGAACTCCATCACCCTAATTCCATTTCGATTTGCAATTTTTCATTTCGAATTCTCGTCTTCCAAATTTCATTTGAAGAGTTCGCGAGAATTAAATGTTGCTCTTTACGGCCTCTCCATTACGCTTTTGAATGTCCTCTCCTTATTTATTCAGAGTTATTCTCTCCTCTATCTTCGTCCTTCCCTCTATTTCTTGAAAGGAGTCCGACTTTCAAATGGACCAAGATCAAAGATATCCTGAATAAGGCGATTCTATATTTCTAAACTATTAAATGGACTAAATGAAATTTCCATATTATGACGTTTTGTAGACAGACCAGTGTCAGATATGTATGAAAAGAACAAGAAGAATCTGTAAACAATGTTATTATTTTCAAATGCTTAGAATTTACTAGACAATATACACTACATAAAGTAATGAACAGAGTAAGAAATTTATTTTTCATCTCTTTAGAATTTAATCCCATTTTGTGCAGATTGAAAAATTTATATGTTTATGCAAATAAGTACTGTTTTTATGAACAAAATTATTTGATAGCATTGTATGTTGGACAAATTTTATTGATAATTTCTTTCTGATTTCTTAGAATTTTTCAAATTATTTTTTCATCTCTGGTGCTTTTAGCAAAATTAAATCACGGCAATGTTGAGCATTCAACGAGAGGTGGAGTTAAATAAATTCAAGCGATCAAAATTTGGTAGTGAGAGCGGTCACTAGATGGTGCTACCAATGAAATGGCTTCCACACTTGAGGACTTGTCGTGTCTGGAAAAGCTTGACTGCCAAAATGCTTCCCATTAAAAAATATTTTTATTAGAACTGAGCAATATTGAGCACTCATCGGCTTGGTTTCAAAATGTGATTAACAGTGTTACTCTTCAAGGGAATAAGATTTTTACTATCATCCAAAGTCAAGTTTTTATCATTTTTTATTCACTCACTTACTTATCGCATAATCATATGAACTATTAGGCCTACAAACTTGAAATTTGGTAGGCATATTGAGTATAAATTTGAAATAAACGGGCTTTGCGGAAATCGAGTCCAAAAGTGAGGAGTTAGGAGGACTTAAGCGATATATGAGGAGCTGAGAGCCAGAGTGGACCAACCCACAAAAAAATGGCAAAACGATTTTATTTCCCCAGTAGAACGTGAAGACATCAATTGGCCTAAGATAGAAAGCAATGCATTTTTTTAGTACCCACAAGATGGCTTTGGTGGTTTTTACAAAATAATTTTGTAAAGCGTTTTTCTCAATTTAACAGCCGGTGAGGCTGGTCCACTCTGGCTCTCAGCTCCGCATATATACTTCCGTTTTAGAAAATCAAGACCTGTCCTTTTCAAATCAAGTTACGAGGTCTATAAGTATGTTTTTGATTACAATCAAAAGTCTGATGCTAGGAATTAGACATCAATAGTTTAAAATTAGTATATAGACATATAGCATCAGGAAATACCCAATGAAGTGGACTGGAAATAGAAAGCTTTAATGTATATTTCTTCCACAGAAACTTCGAAATTCCTCATTTAAACTATAATGTATTCCTCCTTTATTCTCTAATGTTCTTCTCTATTCTGCTCGGACGTGTTCCGTCTAGAATATTTTTTGCATGTACACATAATTAGCATAAACTTTGAGAAGAAAGCGTGTAAAAAGAATGTTTACTTGAAAAATGTTTTAAACACACCTAAACTATTATAACAGAATTTAAAACATGTTTTTAGGTACATCTACTTATACGTACCCATTTATATAGAATACATTCAAAGTTAGCTGTGTTTTCTGAAACAATTTATATCAAGAGCCTTTTTTTTTTGGCATTAAAATTCTCTCTTTCGTAAGTTTGTGCCATCCTATTTTCCAAAGTTTAATTCTGTTAAAGGGTATACAAGTGGTTTTAGTTAAGTATGACAAACACGCATATTTTGTAACTAACCAAGTAACATTTTATTTTTTTCATGATGATACATAATATATATTTTTAAAAATACACAGCATTATGGTAAAAAGTACTTAATGTTTTAAAAATTTAATGTAAACTTTAAAAACGACTTTTAAATTACTGCATTTAAAAGTTACAAACCTGGAGTTAATGTCTGTGTAAATTTCATAATAAGAGAGTAATAATATTTTGAAAGTTGTAAGTGTAATTTTTCACGTTACTTACACTAGAATATTAAAATAATAAGTATTATTCTCACATAATTCTGTAACAGTTTCTTAAACATAAAACAAGTACCCATTTTCCATTTGAGTAGTACTCGTCTTTATGTATTCAGAATAAATGGCGTATTCTTTCATCGAAGATTAAAAAATATGTTACAAGCAATCGGACGAAGATTTAACGAGTTCATCAGGACCGAACAGTTTGTTCGTTAATTCGGGATTATTTGTTATATCAGAGTCTAAACAAATTAAAAACTTCTTTAACAAGCAACTGCACAAAAAATATACTTAGTAAGAATTCACACACTTTTTATTCAATAGCTAAAATACTATTAGTGAACTATTACGCACCAGTTGACTGGAAATTTCAAAATACTGAACTAATAAATGTTTGACAATCTTTTTCTTTTTGATTACTGACTCGAAAGCGTTGTTGTTCGACTTTATGCTGAGAAGAAAATAATGCGTCATTTATATCCTGCTGTATATGGTAGAATTTTACTGTTTCCTACAATGAAAAGAATTAGAAAATGTAAAAGTTTTGATAGGAGTTTCATTATCAATTTTACCTCAGAATCGCTCTTCATAGGCTCCAACAAATCTACCATTTACTTCACTTCAGTTGCACAACTAGGCAGTCCGTCATCAAAAGGAACATTTTCCGTAAAATCTTAAAATTTTCCCTGCGTAGTGGAATGGGATGAGGTAAGAAAAAAATTTCTGTCCTATTCAAAAAACTCACATGATATCTTACACGCATCTCATTTGCCCTCATAAAGTCTAATAATGGTCTGCGCCCTTTTCCGTCGTACATACAAGAAAAGTCTTCTGTTCCGGACAAAAAGAATGTTATTTTGAAAAAAAGTTCTAATACAAACAGAAAACGCCTTTTTTCTTCTTATGTTGACATAAATCGTTAATTTGGGGTTTATAACTCGTTGAATACGAGTTTTAACCTTCCTTTTATTAAAGAAAAGAGAAAGTTTGTAAAATTCATTAAATAAAGTTTGGGTAAATTTGACTTCAAATGTATGTATATATATATGTACTGCTCAAACAATTAGGGGAGTGCAGGGATTTGACGAAATTACTTACATATTTCTCTGATAAATAACGTAAAATAAAGCATCCTTAGTCTAATCTTAAGTGCAGCTGTAAAAAAGAAGAAAACTCCGTATGCAAATCAACGTTCATGACATCAAAAACCAGTAAAAGGATGTAAATGCAGAAATCGTGATTTCGTAGAAACTGTGATTTTTCGTTGTCTCAGTGGTGAAATTCAAACTTTTGAGTGTTTTATCGAGAAAAGGGACTTGTAAAATGTAATGACAACATTATCTACTGGAATCCATTTGCTTGGTGTATTATCAGGAGACTGGAATCGGGGAAAACACAAAGAACTGTAATGGACGCTATTGAAGTGGCAAGAAATTTTATTTCAATACTGTGGAATTCGTTCCAAGGAACAGGGCATGTTCGACATTGGCCACGAAACAAACACCAAAAAATGTCCAATATATCTTACTAGCTGTTACCCGCCCGCTTCGCTGGGTATTTCATAAGGTTTTATAAATTTTTGCTGGTTATATATATGAATAAATTATTGATATTTAAGTCCTGGCATTAAGAATTCGATTGTATTGAAAAATATACGCCCCTTACGCCTCAACGCCACTTGGGGGTCGATTTTCACGAAACGCATTTTGTGGCGTATCTCTATTCTATGAGAGGAAGCTGCTTACCAAATTTCAAGACTGTGTATCTAATAGTTTAAAAATCGGAATAATCCTTAAACCCCCCCCGCAACACCCCTTGGGGGTCATTTTTCCCAAAACCCATTTTGTAGTGAATATATACACCATGAAAGAAACATGTCTACCAGTTTTCAAGCAGGTTGGTCAAGTAGTTTAAAAACGAAAGTATTTATCTATTACGCCCCTTAACCCCCCCCCCTCGCAACGTCACTTGGGGGTTGTTTTCCGAAAAACCATCTTGTATCTGATCTCTACTCTATGAAAGGAATCTATTTATCAAATTTAAAGACTGTGCGTCTAATAGTTTAAAAATGGAAATAATTATCTATAACGCCCCCTAAGCCCCCGCAATATCACTTGGGGTTGATTTTCACCAAACTCATTTTGCAGCGAATCTCTACTCTATGAAAGGAATCTGCTTACCCAATTTCAAGATTGTACGTTGAGTAGTTTAAAAATGGAAACAATGACTTATAACGAACCTCAACCCCCCTCAACGCCCCTTACGGTTGGAATTTCGCAAAAAAATCCGTTCTTAACGGATCTCTACTCCATTAAAGGAACATGTCTACCAAATTTCAAGCCTGTAAGTTGAATAGTTCCGGAGATATCGTGATTAGTCAGTCAGTCACTGAGTTGTTTTTCTTTATATATATAGACTAGCTGTCACCCGCCCGCTTCGCTGGGTATTTCATGATGTTTTATAAATTTTTACTGCTTATATATATGTATAAATTATTGATATCTAAGTCCTAGCATTAAGAATTCGATTGTATTGAAAAACATACTTATACCTTTAACTGTCGCAAAAAAAAAGGGCAGAACTCATCTAATTTGTATTTTCTAAAAATCTCTAAAATTGAAGTATAGAATGATGTTTGCTCTTTCGTAACCCATAAACCAAGTGGATTCCCGCAAAACCAAATTTCGGTGGATCTCTTCTCCGTAAATTGAACATGCAAGCCAAATTTCAAGTCTAAATCTAACAGAAGAAAACAAAAGTTTTACTATCAATATCCCCGTAATCCCGTTGAGAGCCGTTTTCCAAAATAACCGCTCTTAGCGGATTTCAATTCAACAAGAAAAATGCTAACCAAATTTCATTATTATAGTCCTTGTAGCTCGAAAAAAGGATTTTTTTTTGTCAATACGTCCCAGTAACCCCCTGCACGCCCCCCAGAACATGATTTGCTTAAAATACATTCTTAGTGGATCCCAATTCAACAAAAGAAACATGCTTAACAAATTTCAAGTACTTGGGTCTAACAATTAAAAACAGGAATTTATTTCTGTAACTCCTCTTGACCCTCGCGACCATCCTTGGGGGTCAATTTTCGTTTTACTCTTTGTTAGAGAAACTCTATTCCATGAAAGGAACATGCATACCAATTTTCAAGCAGGATGATTAAAGAGTTTAAAAATGGAAATATTTATCGATTACGCCTCTTAATCTCCCGAAATTAAACTTGGTAGTTGATATTCGCAAAACCCATTTTGTAGCGGTTCTCTACTTTACGAAAGGAATCTGCTTATCAAATTTCAAGACTGTACGTCTAATAGTTTAAAAATGGGGATAATTATCTATAACGCCACTTGAGCCCCCGCAACGCTACTTCTGGGTCTGTTTTCACAAAACCCATTTTTTAGCGGATATTTACTCCATGAAAGAAACTTACCTACCAATTTTCAAGCAGGTAGGTGAAGTAGTTTAAAAACGGATATATTTATCTATAACGCCCCTTAATCCCCCACAACGCCACTTAGAAGTCTGTTTTCACAAAACCGGTTTTGTAACTGATCATTATTCTACGAAAGGAATCTATTTATATATCAAATTTAAATACAGTGCGTCAAATAGTTTAAAAATGGAAATAATTATCTATAACGCCCCCTAAGCCCATGCAACGCCACTTGGGGGTCGATTTTCACCAAAATTATTTTTTAGTGGATCTCTACTGTATGAAAGGAATCTGCTTACCCAATTTCAAAATTGTACATTGAGTAGTTTAAACATGGAAACAATTATTTATAACGCCCCTTAACCCCCGTTACGCCCCTTGCGTTTCGAATTTCGGAAAATCCGTTCTTAGCTGATGTCTACTCTATGAAAGGAACATGTCTACTAAATTTCAAGTCTGTAGGCTGAATAGTTCCCGAGATATCGTGATTAGTCAGTCAGTCAGTGAGTCGCTTTTCTCCTTTATATATATATAGATATAAATTGTTGATATCTAAGTCGTGCATTAAAAATTCGATTATATTAAAAATATACTTGTCGTCCCTTGATAAAAAAAGAAAGGGCAGAACACTTATGTAATTTGTATTTTCTAAAATTGAAGTATAGAATGATGTTTGCGCTTTCGTAACCCTATAACCAAGTGGATTCCCGCAAAACTACTTTTCGGTGGATCTCTACTCTGGAAAATGAACATACAAGCCAAATCTCAAGTCTAAATCTAACAGGGGGGGGGAGCGAAATTTTTACTAACCCTCCCGTAAGTACGTTGAGAGTCGTTTTCCAAAATAACCATTCTTAACGGATTTCAATTCAACAACAAAAAAAAACAAAAAAAAATGCAAACCAAATTCCATTATTGTAGTCCTTGTAGTTCGCAAAAAGGATTTTTTTTTGTCAATACGCCCCAGTAACCACTTGCTCCCCCAAGAGTTGATTTCCTTCAAATTCCTACTCTACGAAAGGAATCTGCTTACCAAATTTCAAGACTATACGTTTAATAGTTTAAAAATGAAGATAATTATCTTTAACGCCTCTTGAGGCCCCACAACGCCACTTCGGGATCGGTTTTCACAAAACCCATTTTGTAGGGGAACTGTATTCTATGAAAGGAATCTGCTTACCAAATTTGAAGACTTTGCGTCTAATAAATTAAAAATGGTAAAAAATTACCTATAACGCTCCTTGAGTCCCCGCAACGCCATCTAGGGGTCGATTTTCACAAAACATGGATTTTTAATCCATGAAAGGCATCTGATTATCATATTTCAAGATTATATGACCAGTTGTTTAAAAATGAAAATAATTATCTTTAACGCCCCTCAAGCCCCGCAACGCCACTTGGGTTTCGATTTTCACGAAACCCATTTTGTAGCTTATATCTATCTACCTTATAAGAGGAATCCGCTTACCAAATTTCAAGACTGTACGTCTTATAGTTTAAAATTGGTACAATTATTTGTATCTCCCCTTAACCCCCCCCCCCGCAACACCCCTTGGGGTCAATTTTCCCAAAACCCATTTTGTAACGGATATTTACTCCATGAAAGAAACATGCCTACCAATTTTCAAGCTGGTAGGTCAAGTAGTTCAAAAACGAAAATATTTATCTATCACGCCCCTTAATCTCCCGCAACGCCACTTGGGGGTCTATTTTCCCAAAACCCATCTTGTAGCTGATATCTACTCTATGGAAGGAATGTATTTATCAAATATAAAGACTTTGCGTCTCATAGATTAAAAATGGAAATAATTATCTATAACGGCCCCTAAGCCCCCGCAATGCCACTTGGGGGTCAATTTTCACCGAACTCATTTTTTAGGGGATCTCTACTCTATGAAAGGAATCTGTTTACCTGATTTCAAGATTGTACGTCTAGTAGTTTAAAAATGGAAACAATTATTTATAACGCCCCTTGCATTTCGAATTTCGAAAATTCCGTTCTTAGCTGATCTCTACTCCATGAAGGGAACATGTCTACCAAATTTCAAATCTGTAGGTTGAATAGTGTGATTAGTCAGTCAGTCTGTGAGTGAGTCGCTTTTCTCCTTTATATATATAGATTAATAGCAAGACGAGACAAAACAGCCAATACGACGAAGATTCAAAGACACATTCTTTTGGCAACAATACACAGGCTCTCAAGCCAAATAATCCGACATAGGCTTTATGCTGGTGTTCTGATGACAGCTAGACACCGTGTGGTCTGTTGAACATCGAGATTAGGTTCAAATTGATTTGAGTCTAGCTCTATTTACGGGCGTGTCCCAATTCCGTTTAGAAGGCGACGTGAGGCGTATTTTGCAATGGTAAGAAAGGGCACTATATAGAAATAAACCTATAATCGTCCAGGAAAGATCCATTGCAGACTGGGTGGTTTAATGGTACGGACTGGAATCAGCATAGTGAAACGTACTGACCTGCATATCATTCGGAATGACATTTTGACAGTTCAAAGCTAAGTAGACGATATCCTGAGATCTCATGTCGTACCTTACGCTGCAGCCATTGTAATTCATTTCTTTTAGAGAAGGATAATATCAGACCTTAAAGAGCTTATCGTGTGCAGAACTTTCTTCAACCTTAAGCAATACAACGTATGGAGTGGCCAACATGCTCTCCTCGACTTAATCTGATCGAAAATCTTTGGGGCACACTCGGACGATGCGTTGCTGCAAGACAACATGACTAATGCCTCCTTTTACTCTACAAATCTTGGAGTTCCCATTTCGTCAAGAGCAGAATCCTTAGTCTCCTCGATAACCGCATCACATCAATGCTAAGCAAATGTTTGATAGCCTTAGCAGTTCGGGAGGACCACGTGCCATAATAAACATTCTGCATCATTTCCAAACGATCAGTTTTCTTTTTGTTATTTACATGTAACCAAATCGTTGCTTAGAAGCATCATTTCATGCTCTTTATACCATTTTAAAGAATTAAAGTTCCCATAGAATTGTTTTCGTCTGACTCATTGTCCTTCCGACATATTATTGCTATTTTCATCAACTAACCGTTGTTTGCGATTCTTTATTTTGCGTTGAGTGTTCGACCCCATCATACCTACTAAGACCCCACTAAAGTTGTCGATTGAGTTCGGCAACACCCTGTTTTTTCAGTGGGATGTATAACTTATGAACACCAGGTAGCCAAATCCATTCCCTGGAGAATTCACAATGTTAAATTGAACCAATTGTGAAAGAGCTTCTCTAGTTAAATGGGACATTCCCATTTTAGAAAATTTCACTGTTGGTTTGTGCATGAAAATTATTTATCCTTTTATTTCCCTATATTAAGAGACAAGAATTAAATTTAGAAGAGAAAATGCAGTTAAAACTAATTAATTTCTTAATGAATGTAAAGTTATTAAAATTAATATGTAGAAACATGTTATAAAATTATCAACATTACAAACTATTTAAACACATGAAAACAGATTCATAGTATGGCGTATGCTAAAATAAGTTATTATAAGTAAGTCTTTAAGGTATCTATATATATATAGCAACCTATTATACATAAATATAAAGGCGTAATCTAAAAAATAATTTCATAATAATTACAGAAGTTAAAAACTGATATTACTTTTTGCAAATGCTCCATTTAAGAGATTAAGAGGCTAATCATGTTCTACAGAATATATATACATACACACACATGAACTTCTATGTACAAAATACGTTTTCATTTGCCTTCACATTAAATAGCATGGACATATTGACAAAATGGAAAAAAATATTTTTAAAACATTCTGAAATAATATATCAAGATTGAAATATATGTATAGCAAGATCACAAAAGCAAACAGCATTTGAAAAATGCTATTTGAGTAAATTCGTAGGAATATTTAAAAATTTAAATAAATCACTCAAGATAATATGTTGATTTTTTTGAAAACATACTAATTTCTAACGTATCACGCAATTTAAGTAGATTAATTTTGCACTCCTTAAAATTTTTTGTAGTGGTTGAAAATAGGTCTTCGGTAATTGAGATATTCTATATATATATATTTAAAAATCTACAGCAAATATTTAAATTCCTCGATCAACAAAGTCTGATAAATATAACGAAATACAAGTATATATGTGTGTGTATATATATATATTCTGACGCGGAAATATATTATTAAAAATGAAAACTTATTTAGAAAACCCGAAATATTTCACATTTATTACTCTAATTTGTTTGCGATCTATTCAGATTCAGACAATTTGTTATTATGGTTTCAATTTGTATAAATGAAATCAACTATAATAAAAACGCTTTCACCTATGGAAACTGAATCACTATAAATATTTACATTTCAGCACTATACTATCCCGCTAGGCATTAAAATAAATCTTGATCTCAAGAAATATTTTTCACTGAATTAAATAATGCTATTAGTTTTCTTTTTCTAGAAAGAATAAATATTTGTATACAAATATTTTGATATACCATGAATAAATATATAACTGAATAAATAAATATATATATTTACACGTACATATGTGTGTGTGTGTGCGCGTGTGCACACAAAGGGAAAAAACATAAAGTAGAGCAGTTATAATAGCGGTATAACGATGTTGTCTCACCTTTTATCAGTTTGAGCAATAAATCTTAATGGATAGAATCTTGGTGAAGTGAATCTTGTTAGCTTCTTACAAAAGAATACATGAAATACAATACATTTAGGTATAGTAATGTCGAATTCAGAACCCACAAAAGTGTTGCAGACGATAAATTTCATGATTTGAGCTACATTCTAATGTTGAGAGTGATGCTTGAACTTAGCCCTAACTTCTTCTACGCACGAAGTGGCTGCGATTGTTGAGTGGTGATGGTTATAAAAAACTCGGGGATGGTGTGTCGTGAGTTCGAGTCCTAGTGCCAGTGATGATTAACCGTATAAAGAGATTGATGCACGTTAAATAAGGCGTGGCTCAAAGTAATCAGATTGGTGTGGTGTGGATATTCGGTGAGTGGTGTGCCACATCAGGTGTTGCTTTGATTACTTAATTTAAGTTCAAAATTATGAGATCCGTCATCAAAAGCTTTGTTGTCTCTTTAGAGTACAGCTTTAATACAAAAGCAAAAATCAAATCTAAGCCCCCACCACACTAACTCGAGAACTTAAACCGACTGATTTTAACATTCACATGTCACTTTAAAAAAAAAAAGAATCTTTAGTGACAACAGAACAAAATAATACCGCTTACTAACTTGCAACATTTATCACTAAAATTAGGAGCAATAAATAAAATAACCAATTAATCTATTGCAAGTTTTTAAGTAATTCACTACAGGTAGCTTACAATCGAAAAAATTCACCCGGTTTTAAAATTGTCTTAGCTTTTTATAGTTTTATACTCAGAATTTTATTCGAAATAATTCTTAATATAAGAATAAAATGATTAAAACGAGAAAATTAATCTCATTGTAGTAAAAGTGCGGGGTGCTGTGTACAACATTTTTACACTAACTGTGCATTTCGCGAATAGAGCCAGTAAGAAATTATGACAATTGATATCGATCACCCACGCTTTCACCACATGACATTAATTTTCTAGTTTGTCATTTTATTCTTATATTAAGAGTTATTTTTTACTTTTTAGTTCAATTAACTATAAAAACGTGTTTTCTAGTTTTTATTTTTAAACTGTAATTTATTTTTAATATTTTAGTTCGATCTGCAATAAAAGAGTGTTTTTCTGGTTTTTTAAACTATCTTTAATTTATTGATTAACTAATCTCTTTTGTTTGTTTTATTTGTATGAACCATGAGCGTTTTCTATTTAGGGCTATAAATTAATCTTTTAGTCACCAAATCTGGAAATTGGAAAGCGTTAATCTTGATGATCCTTATCAGGACAATGGAACAAAATTATTAAATTATTTTATTGTCATCGGTTCTTGATAATAATAGCGTGTTAAAAACAAGAACACAGGATTCTTGAAAAATAATGTGTCCAAGGTCCCAATTTTTCCATTTTTTTTCTTGACATCAAAAATCTCAAGTTTATTGCTTATTTGCTATTAATTTGTGTTTCAGGCGGGCATATGGAAAAATAACACCTCAACAAATAACCAACTGTAGCATTTATAGAAATACCTCAACATGTTTTAAAATTACAGAATCTGTTATACAATTTTAACACTCAGAAAAAAAAAATTTTTAAAGTTGTTGCAGTAAACGTATCAGTAAGAACACCAAGGCAAGTATTCATGAAGTAAGATAAGAAAGGTATGCAAACACTAGCGTCTACCCATAGAGTAGTATAACTGAAATAAAGTATTCTGTGAAATAAATGGTTTGACTTTGAATTCAGTTTTCAACGTTTTATTGGAATTGCAAGCTGCGGTATGTAATGGTCGAAATAGAAATTAGTAAGAACTTTTCTTATTTAGTCGACTATGTTCAAAACATAATATGGTATAAAAACTATCTTATTTGGTTTTGATACTGTCTGCGAGTGAATGTACAACTGAAATGAAAGTAAAACACTTTGTATTTTTTTATATATCTTTTACTGTATAAAAAAACCGCAACAAATATTTATCTGAGGGTTAGTGAGTGATAGACTAAAAATTCGATTCGACCGAAATCCTCTAGTGTCCGAAGTGTCACGGGTTAAGTGCAGATGCCACTGAAGATCCGTTACATAAACAAGCTGATACTCATTATATCTATCGAGGTTTAATGTCTTCTCATTGGGGAGGTGTGGAAGTGGGGAGAAGGTTGTGCCAACTCAAGTATCGTCTCGTCACTTGACCGGGGTTCAAAATTAAGTAGTCCATCTCCAGTAGTTCTCATGTTGCTTTATAGTGCGACGTTGAAAAAATTATCGCTCTCCCTTCACCAAAATCTTTGATGCCAAGTAATGGTTGTAAGATATTAAGAGAAACATCAAGTATACAGTCCTCAAATAAATGTCTTTGGAAAATAAAAAGTAAGTCATTAAACTAAGGTCTCATCATTTAATCGAAATTAGTTCCAGACAATTGACTGTAGAATCTTGAAATAAATATTATTTAAAAATAATTCTAAAAGAATAAGTTTGTGTTTAAGTACCTCTGATCTAAAAAGAAAACTTTGAAGAGCCTGTATTCGTTTATTGATGTGAGTGTTGATTGCTTTTTCTTCTGTTAGAAATTAAATTGTAAGCAAGCAAAAGATTACGCGCGTCGTGTACAAGTTTAGATGAAAATTACAACACCATTATTGTTTAACGGAAAAGAAGAAAAAAACTAGGGAATTAGGAGACGATCTAACGTAACCTTTTCAGGTAATCTAAATAGGCTCTACTATGTCGTTGACGCATTTTTGCATTTATTTCTTGGAGAGTTCCGCTGACCGACTCGAGATCGAGCCAAGCCATTCGCTGCTTTTAATTCGAATGTTTGTAACTTCTTCCGAAAACAATCTTTCTTCCTCCCCTCTTTCCTTCCAATGCCGTTAAATTCTTTCCGCTGTGTCAGGAGCAGCAGTAAATTTTAAACTTTTCTCATTTGAGTGGGAACCATTTTTAGAACGGATCGCATCGCGAATTGTGGTGTAATTAAAGTTTTACGCCCATTGTGGGGCGACGTCATTTGCGGGAAATGCCCAAAACTGTTCTTTCTTTCTCTTTTTTTTCTTTTTCTTTTTGTTCTTTCTCTTTTCCTTCTTCGGAATAATAATTACTGACGCTTTTCAAAACCCGCCGAGGTATTGATCACCGAGGACACAGACAGAGAGAGAAACACAGTTTCGGAAAGAATAATTAAAGTTCCGACCAAATTTAAGATTCCTCTCTGCCGAGGCCGCGGGCTTATTTTGCAAACTCGTTAAAAACAATAACTATTTCCGAAGTGAAATTAGGGAAAAAAATTAAAGAACGAGCTACTCTCTCGTTATGTTCTACTCGTTGAATTCCCGTCGCCAGCTTTAAATTATTCTTGGCCCAAATTTCTGTTTCTTCTAAGTGAAACTGAAAAGTAATGAAAAAAGTTACGTTTAATAAATGTGAAAAATCATTTCGAGCGGTGCTGCATTCAATAAAATAATGCAATTTGTTGAGTTTTCTTCTTTTAATTAATGTAGAAAATATTGTGTTGAAAATATCGTATATAAATAAGAATCTTGTATTTGAAACTAAAATTAGTCCGTAATTTGAAGTTATTTTTAACTGTGGCAGCATTTAAAAGTTTCAACTTTTGATGAGATATTTTATATTACCTAACAAGAAAAATGCAACACCCCGCGAGAGTAATAAACGATGAAAATCAGCAAATAGAGAGGAACAGCACCTCGCAATAAGTAACTTTTGTTTCAACACGATACAATACAGTAAGAATCACCTCCCTCCAGATCATAAACGGTATACTGCTATTCCCAGGACTATCTCTATCGTGCAGTGGCCCCAAGGCTGTCCAATCGGTTTGGGCGATGTTTAAAAGTGGGCATTTTAGATCTATGAAGTTCCAGAATGTTCCCCCGTGTCTCTGTTCCTCCACTTCTCATCATCTCGTTTGCCTGGATGTCTTCTAAGAGCATCTGAGTGGCTGAGAAGGAGAGGATATTCGAACAACTTGTGCGACGAGATCTTTTGGACCTGGTGTAGGCCATCCTACACCAGAGGATAAGCAACAACAACACAGTGAGCACAACGGCTTCAAACACAAGACGGGTTTGAAGCCGCTGCTGAAAGCGATACAGTGCCAATGAGGATGCGAATTTTTGCCAAAGAGATGGACGACAATTCTCTTTCAATTATTTGTTAAAGTTCATCTTCCGGGCATGATAGTGGTAACGCATACAAATGATATCAATCCCATTGCAATAGGTGAAAGATTAGGGCACACCAGTAGACAAGTGAGCATCCGAATACATTTAGGGCGTGCAGTTTTTGAACGTTATCTTGCTGGTAAATAGCATTGGATACTGAGAGGGGTAGTGTGCTACCAGCAGCAACACTTCATTCACATTCATTGAGCCACCGTCTTAGGTTTGAACGATTACCCTAGGTGATCGTACCAGGAACCATATTGCTGTTTTGTCGTGTGGTGCGGCGTTCTACAGGTTTATGCGGCACATTATACCTGGCATGCTAGTTTCTGCTTTTCAGCGAGCATTTAAATATTACTTATATTTTAATGTAAATACTACTTATTTTACATTAAAATTCCATTGGTATTAATTAAATTTCTTCATAGTAATATAAATAAGCATTTCTTCTTTAAATTTCCAAGCAATTTAACTTCAGAAATTAAATATATGTAATAACATTGTAATGGCCTCGCCTGCGCGCCGTAAGAAGTGTGGGAGGATTGGGAAGAACACTAGCCATATTTCAACAAAACAATATAATTTATTCACAATATTAATCACAACTCAAATTCAATCGACCCAGTCTAATATATGCACCCAATTAATAACTATGCAAACAATTCACGAGGTATGCGAGATATAAGAAAACTTTAATACTAAACACACTTACTCAAGGCAACAGCTCTGACTTCTTAGCTATTTAATCTAGATCGAATCTCCAGTGACAATTCGTTACCTTAAGTAATTTAATTATCAAATATTAAGTATCCGTGTTTCACATTCAATTTGATTAATCTCTGATCTGCTAGTTGTCTATCTAATCTCTCTCTTTCTAACCTAAAAGTCTAGACTATATTTACATAATCATGTTTTCTTCTTCGAAGAGGAGTTTTATAATAAAATAATTTTTAAAGACCAGAAATTCCTCAAGAGGATTATTAGTATAAGGAGCACGGATAGAACAGTTATAACATAACAAATTAAAACACGATACCAATTCACATTTATATATCCGAGAAAATGTTACTGCTTGTAAAAGTAACAATATAAAAATCCAGAATACAGAACTTTTCAGGCAGCCCTTTCAACTTGTTTCCCTTCTTTCCAATACCTCTCTGTATCAAATAGGTCATCAAAATCAAAGACGATGCAAGAAACCTATATTTTGTTTGAAATATCGATTTTTCCATAAAGATTATTGTTAAAAAAATACAAACATAAAGCTCGTTCTTCCTCTTTTATTTATTTATTTTGTTTCCCTTTTTTTTAAAAAAAAAAAGAAAAGAAAAAGAGAATGGCGCGTGGCAACAGCAACGGAAATGTGGAAAGGGGGTCGGGGGAGAGGGTAGACTCAGCCGGAAAGTACTTCTCGATCAAAACAGGACTGCAAAGAAAGGAAAAAAAAAACTTCGTTCTCTCTCAAACAAACAAAAAATATCACCAAAGTTTCCGAAATGCTCTGAATATCAAAGAAAAGAGAGAAAAATGCTGCATTTATATCTGGGTCCGATATACATCAGCTGCGTAAGCTTGATGAAAGGTAAAGACACGTCATTTGAAGCTCCCTCATAAAAAAAGGGAACAGAAATATGGCTAGAGGATAAAATGCAATGCAGCATCGAGACCCAAGCGTCCGCGCCATCTGGCGATAACATCACTTACAAACGAACTTAGTTTGATAGGGTAATTGTAGTATTTCAGTTTTGCCTCTAGAGATTTCACGCAGATGATAGCAACGAATTGATTACGGCTATTTGTGATGATGATATTTATCTGATTTGTAAGAAAAGATCTAAGAAAAGAAGTGTTTAAGAAGATGGAAAAAGAATAAAAAAATTGTGATGTATTCTGGGGTGCAAGCGAGGAGGAAAATTGAAATTTATTTCTATACAAATATGAGATAGGTTTTATGGCTTGTTATAGACTATGTTTTGAGGATGAGCTCATTTCACTTCGAATGGTGGTAACGAAAAAATAAAGTGAGTTACGGCTATGGAGATCATTTAGGTATCGAGCTGGAATTTCCTGTTTCTTGAGAAAGGACTCATTTTTTTTGTACAATTATCAAATCCATTCCCACATATCTCCGAGATAATGTGAAAAATGAATTACATGCGAAAAGCTATGCGCCAATTTTTCAAAGAAATTTTCGGATAAATCTTTCAAAATTTGTTCCCGTTTATTGCCTCGTTAAAAGTATGTTTCCCATTTTATTGAAAGCGCAAGCAATTTCTAATAAAGAAAATAAATAAATTCGCTAGGAAAAAAAATAAAGGTTTTTCTAACTTTTCCCCTCTTACTTTTAAGAAAATGAAATATTATGCTTTAGTTTTCATAATTTTTTTGGATTAATGTTTGAGCTATTACGTAGATAATATCATTTTCATACGTTAAAAAAAAGTGCACGTATAAGAAATTGGTTAAGGTTGTGTTCTAAAATTAATGAAAGGAGTTTTGGATCGCCCTCTTCAAAACAATGTATCAATCCATATATGATGGCATTATTTTTTGGATATATTTATTTAAGTTATTGTTTCCCAATGAACACTGATATAAACAAATAGAAATTTAACAGGGATACTGAACAACAGATTATAATTCTGTAAAGTTGTAGATTTTTATAGTGTCAATAATTTTGTCTGTAGAACTTCAATGTTCTAAGTTACCCGATGACCTGCTTTTGATGATGTATAAGAAACCTGCTGTCAGAATTGAACACTTGTGTGAATTTGCATCCAGAAAAATCAGATTTGTATGTGTATATTTGAGAATGAAGAATGAAGAACGGTTCATATTAATAGTTTTTAATGAACATATTTTATTAAAATCAACAATTTTTATTTAACCTAATCTCAACCTACAAATTCAATAGGAAGAGTACATAAGAAGCGAAATCAACAATCGTACCCTAAATAAAATAAATGTTCACTTTACTTTGACAGACGGATTTGAGATTCAGACTCCTGAAGTAATGGGGGCATTAGTTTCATTTAGATTACTTAATACCAACATACAGAAGTCTTCTAACTCGCAATATCTGATAAAAAACGCATGCCCTAAAATCGTAATCTCGCCTTCTACTTTCTAACTTCGGATGTTTTCAAGTAGCAGTACTCATTGGCACATCACAGTTCTTTTACAAGGCGAAGTTCTAAAACCAATCAAACAGCAAACAGAGGATTGATCAAAAAACTATACACACTTTGATGAAGAAAAATGTATGTACACTGCTGGCCATCATAAATGCAACACCCTGAAGAAAGCACGCAAATAACATGAAATTTACAACATGCATTAGCGGAGGTGAGATATGCAAATAATAAGAATTTCAGTGCAGACACACATAACGTACGCCTGTGGCGCCACCTCAAAGCGCTATTTAAGGCTTGGAGATTTCGAAAATTTCAAGTTCGGTAATTGTGTTTTTCTTGTGGTTTTTTCAAAAAACGATCAGTTATGTCTCGCAGAAAACCGCGATCAGCTTTTGATCAAGTATCCGAGTTCGACAGAGGAAGGATAGCGGCCTACCGAGATTGTGGATCATCTTTCAGGGAAATCGATAGTCGTGTTGGACGAAACCAAACAACTGTATTGAGGATATGTGATCGTTGGATGCAGGAGGGTACGACGGACCGACGTGGTCGATCGCATCCACCTCAGTGCACCACTTCACGTGAAGAGAGGCAAATTGTACGCATGGCAGTGACGGATCGCTCAGTCACTTTTCACGAACCATAGCACAACACATTGAGTCTGTAACACATCATTCAGTGTCTGTGCGTACCATTCGACGCCGTTTACAGCAGAGTGGTCTGTCCGCAAGACGTCCATTGCTTGGTCTCCCTTGACGCAGAACCACAGGCGTCTCCGCCGCCAATGGTGCGATGAAAGAAGGATGTGGGCGGCAGAATGGAATGAAGTTGTTTTTACTGACGAGTCACGCATCTGTCTGCAACACCACGATGGTCGGTTTCGAGTCTGAAGACACCGTTGAGAGAGGTGCTGAGCAGCTGCGTTATGCACCGCGACACTGGTCCTGCACCGGCCTTACAGTATGGGGCGGTATTGGATATCACTCTCACACTCCTCTGGTACGCATTGCTGGTACTTTAAACAGCCAGCGCTACATCTCCGAGGTGTTAGAGCCAGTTGTCCTTCCTTGCCTTCAGGGTTTGGCCACAGCCGTATTTCAACAGGATAATGTGCGACATCACGTGGCACGCATTGTACGAAAGGTTCTTCGTCAATCACCAGATTGAATTGCTTCCCTGGCCGGCTCACTCCCCGGATCTTCCGCCGATAGAAAACATGTGGTCCATGGTTGCTCAACGATTGACCCAGATTACACCCCCAGCTGCCACACCAGATCAACTTTGGCAACGTGTGGAAGATGATTGGTCTGATGTATCCGAAGTACACATCCAAAGTCTCTTTGAATCAATGCCGAGGAGTGTGGCAGCGGTGATCTCCAACAATGGCGGCTACTCTGGCTACTGATTCTGGCAGGAACCACACTTCCCAGAAGTCTTTAAATTTAATCATTTGATACTTTATTAACATGTTATATAAAAATAAATTTTGTTGTGCTGTCTCTTGTCTTTCTTGGTATTGCATTTACGGTGGCCAATAGTGTATTATCGTAAATACTAGAGTGAATAAAAATTACAAAGTTACAATAAGTGTAATCCACCCAGCTTCCGAATATTTTTGAAAACGATGCTGTACATTGTTGGTAGCATCCTCACAGTAACATCTCTCAAGATTTGCGAGACAAGCCTTTTCAATTTCATAACGCAGTTTCTGTAACATGCACGGTCCCTTGCTGTATACTACTTTTTTGAAGTAACCCCGTTCTCTCTGGGTATTTCTCGTGTGTGTGTGTAACAATTGTGGTATATGAACTTTCCATTTTGATCTTTGCAAAATAGGACCTACGCTAGCCCTACTTAAGCCTGTTTTAAGTGCACACAGTGGTGTTTTTTTTTTTGTGTTGACCAACTGAAGACGCTTTTCTTGTTGCTTTAAGTGCCCGGTCTGATAGTCCCTAATGCATATATTTTATTGTTCCATCAGTTTCAAACTTATCGCGAAGGCGATAAATGCTTAAGCATGTTGGTGGTTTCATTCCATATCGTTGCACTTCACTGATACTTATGAACTTCCAATACCATTTCAAAATGTTATTTCTTTTCTCTAAAGTCTTACGTACTTACGCCATGGTCTCACTTTCCCTACAAAAACACTAGAGCCATCTGTCGCTGAACTATTCTTGAACACGATGAAACATTAATGCCAACTGTTAATTCTAATTCTTATAACTTATTACTATAGTTAAAGCGATCTCAAACTTTTGGCATTAACATATTACCCAGTCTTAACACTAGAACGTCCATAGGTGTCAATTTAACACCGAAGCCTGTTCAGTTTGTTCTCCTTTCCGCATTTTTGCAGGATTGAAATTTTTCGTGAATTTTAATTAATTTTCATGGTAATTACACAGTAAAAGTTTTGTGATTCTAGGTTAATTAGGAGAAATTTTACAACTAAATATATCTAGAACGTCCGTTGGTGTCATTTCGACATCAAGGCAATTTATCATCATAAATAGCTGCCGTTCATCATTACCATTAGTAAAACAAACTTTTCAAAGTACTATCGCATATTTTTTTTGACCTTGAATGCAGTGTTATTGGGATAACAGCGGAAACGAATCTATTTTTCTAAAATTGCTGTGTCTAAGTACTTCGTTACATAGCATTTGGTTATCTCCTCATAAAAAAATTCCTTCGATTTTTGAACCTTGTGCTGAACAGACACCCTGAAACGATAACTCGTAGAAAAGATCTAAGCCCTGATCAAAGTAGGACTACTGAACAGTAGCCCTGTGATTATTTAGTAAAAACAATTCTTTTATTTATGTTATATCGCGGTGTCGAAATGGTACCGTTGGACGTTTAAGGGTAATCGAAATCCCGGACGTTCTAGTGTTAAAGTGTGTATACATTTTTTATCCCCCCTGCGTGTGTAAGCGTTACTCTGTTAACCACGATCAAATCCTTTCCAATTTTAATAGCCTTAAGATTGTTTCTAATGACATAATTTAGAAAAATATATCTCAATAGGAATAGTGGCCACGGTATCCAAATGGTCAAGGTAACGGATTTGCAGTCGTTGTGTGTTCGAGCCAAATACTGTTGAAGACCCGCCGTGCAGAGGTCAAATCTATCGAGGCTAAAACGCCCTTCCTTTGGTGTGGTGTGCAAGTTAGGAAGGGATGCCAGCTAGGATGATGTCCTCGTCACTTGAACATGGTTCAAAATTACGAGGTCATTCACCAATAAACATCGAATATAGCTGAATAGTGTGACGTTAATATTCACTCTCTCAAAAGTTATAAATAACCTTAACCACAATATTGATTCGTATAAGTTTTTTTATAACCACATCTAGGAAATAATTATTAATGAAACTTAATAGCATATTTTGATATAATATCCAAAGAAATATTTCAGGAAACACAACGTAGAACAAGCATTGCGCACAATTTTAAAAATTCTTAGGAGTCTCAGAAACATTCTCTTGGTGTAATTTCGGTTTGTTCCTTGGTAACATCGTCAATCCCAGAGCCTACTTCCTCAGCATTTTTGACCAAGTATATTTTTTATGGTCATGATGAGCATTGCTATGTCCGGCAAAACAATGCACCCTGAAACGGTCCTGGAATAATCTCATAATGATTTAAGGAATAGAAATACGAGTGTCAATTGCTCCAGTGTATCATACAGTCTTTCAATCTCAACCCCACTGAGCAATTGTGGAGCTAATTTGAAAGGTCTGTTAAAAGCTTCTGAATATCGACTTTTAATATGAGGATAATTAGGAGAATCATTTCGTTTCAAGCACTGATATTATTTCTCTTCAGCAATTTCTAGAGTCTAACCATAAAAAAAAAATGTGGACTGCCATGAAAATCAAAATTAGTCCCATAAGATATTAGTGGCGAGTAGTAGGGAGTTTTTAACTGTTTGCGTGCTTAACAGAAATCTGAAACTCTCTTGTGTACTTCTTTTTTCCTAAATTTAAATAAAAACATTATACCTTTTCATAACATTGTTTTGTTCTTAGAAAGTGTGAATTTTTAACCATGATGGATACACACAGCGAAACTCATACCGAGTTAAATTCTGAGGAGATCTTGTTATTTGTTGAAAAATCAATTTTGTTTCGAATTTGTGTCTGTTAATCTTTTTGAACATTTCATTTTCATCATATGTAGTATAATTTGTTAGTTTCTTGTCTTTTCTAAAGTTTATAGGTAAAAGATTTTTAATAAGTTAATATCCTTATAAAAGACATAATTGTATACGAGAATAATCTCTCTTTAGTTAAATTTTTTTGAACGATTTGGGATCTCGCCCTGTTTTAGTTTCAAACTTTTGTTAAATTGCATTGTTTTAAAGAGGAAGAAAAAGGTTCTTTTTTTAAAAAAAGAATAATTTTTATGTATTTATTTAACCAACGCTCCGTTCTGAAACAAAATTAGCTATAAATTTCGCATAAAATAAATTGACATTTACTGTTGAAAAAGTCTTTTGTTACGGAACTAAAACATATGCTTCTCAACACACTCTACTTTCAACACTCACGATTTCTAGAGAACGTCACTAAAACCACCGGGATTGCATAATAGTGTTTGAAAGACAACGTATTGCCTTAGTCAGAAGCACACACAAAATTTTTTCAAAGGGGTGGGGCCATGGTTGAAAGTCTCCCTCTTCGTATCATACCTCAAGACAACACCAATTGATTTTTCTGATATTGTTTATTTTGTTAACAAAAATCAGTAAAAAATAAATTATTGAATTAATAATTAGCCTTAATTAATAAAATAAATTGTTAATTACAAGTAAATTTAATTTTAAGTTGTATACAGGATTACATCAATCGAAAAAACTCAAAGCTTTGGGGGGGAGGGGTCCGGACCCCTAGGACACCCTCCTTGTGTGCGACATTGGCCTTAGTAAAATGCAAATCGAAAAAAGATTTTCTTGTACCACTCGCCGACAAAAAGTCAGGAGTTCACAACATTTCCCTTTCTTTCTACATTTTAATAAAGATGAACTGATACTGAGAAATGTATTGCAAAAATTGAAATATTCTTTTAATAATTTCCAGAAGAACCCGGTTTAATTAATGCATCATTAAATCTAGATGTGATATTTACTTTTTATTATCTTTGCAAAAAGGGACAATTTTTTTTCCATTTGTATTTAAATAAAATATAGCTTTTGAACTATACCGAATTTTGATAAAAAGAAGCTTGCTATCTTTTTATTCCAGTTTTTGATACCCAAGCTCAAATTTAAAATGTTGCATTATATCAAATTGTATCTCGAAGTCTAAGTGCTTATTTCTGTAAGTAACATAAAGTAAGAAATTGGATTAGGTAAGGTAGAGAAAATTGAATTAGATTCATACTTTAAAAGTGAATGCAAGGTCGATTCTTTTCACGAGTAAAATCAGAAAGAAAGTTTGAGAGAAAGTATTATTTCGAAATACTATCGCGTCATACCACAGACACTCTATTTTCAAATTTTTCTAGTGTATACCGAAACACAATGGATTAAACAGGCTGGAGTACTGGAATTTCATTGCGTCTTTTATGTAACTGATTTCCCGTTATTCCGAACTGAGTAAATCCTATCTCAAAACAGGCTACCAGAGTGGTGGAAACGCAAACATTTTTCCAGATCCAGTCCAACTTTGCTTTGGACGCAACCGTCGCCAAGGCTTTGTTCAGCGCAACACAAACATCGCGAGAGAAAATGAGTGTTTACAAACAAAAAGTTAACAAATTAGCTCTCTGGCGACCCGGACATTCTCAATTTCACTTGATTACTGAATAAATAAAAATGGTTCTTTTTATCACTCGAGTTTTTGCATTTCTCGCAGCCATCCAGGAGAGAGAGGGGGGGGGGAGCCTGGAGCTAGACTGTCGAACACACACCACCTCCAGAAAGAATCTTTCAAAATTTAAACACGTCCCTTTTTACCTTCCCCTACGTAAACAGTGAGCGATGTTGACATTAAAAACGCTTTTGTCGAATTTTCTTTCCCCTCCTTCCACATTCTGTTGGTTTTAGTGCTCTTACATAATATTTTACTTTTAAAGCACTTCCAAGGAAAGAGGAGCCTTGATAAATATCGATTATTGACCCAAAAGGAGAAGCTTTTAAACTTTTTCTCTTCACTCCATTTTTATTTATTTAATTGATTTTTTTATATCCATTCTCATAGTTTAAAATTCCTGGCTTGGATTCGTGGGTGTTTTGCTTCGTGTGGTACATAATGGAAAAAGAGAAAAATCTACTCTTTTTTTATCCCCCGGATTGGTTCTAAGGGCTTAGATCCTTTCTTTCTGATATTTTCATTTTTAGGAAAGGAGGGGAATTCATCCTGCCTGTCTTGTATTCGGAATCCACTTCAAGATTTCGGAAAATTTCCACCATTTCTTTTTCTAACATTCATGAGTGTTAAAGACATTCGGGAATTCTCATTGGAGAATTTCTTTTTGCACACGTCTCGGTTATAACGGAAGCTAGTGAGGCGGGGATTTGTAAAACAAGCCATAATACACTTTGCCAATTCAATCCAGAGTGTCTAGACAGGCTAGTTGAGTTTCCTAGAAAAACAAAAATGGGTGATTACGTCAATTTTCTTACTCATTCTTGGGTCTTTCTTATAGGATTATATTGGCAGTAAAGATAATAATTAATTTTAAATATATATATATATATATAATATCTTCAACTTCCATGAGGTTAATTGAAAGTGATAATAACTATTTAACACCAAATCAAATTTATAATCTTACATATTATTCAGTTAAAAAATATATTCTTTTCCTTTTCATCGCCTCAGCATTTTATATAATCTCGTTTTCAGTGAGTTCTTTAAAAGATCACAGTTGAGATAAAGAAAATCGTATCATCACATATTTCTAAATATCTGTTATTTTTGGAAATGCAAAAACAAAGCGAATGCTTATTGTAAAAAAATTCCTTAAAACAACCCTATTTCAGTCGAAAGGTTTTTTATTTAATTTTAAAATCGAACTTTCGGTAGTGTTAGATTTACATAAGAAAATCCAGAATTTTTTTTGTAAAAAGGTTTAGCCAGCAAAAAGTCCAAGAAGGTAAACAAAAATGCAAATAATCATGTGAATGAATGAATTCACCATGAAATTGAGCTATCATGTGCCCTATCTGTCGAACGCTTAAAGTTGTCATCTACATAATTGCAGACAGGAACCATACAATGAATACATTCTTACATTTTATCATTTTTATGGTCTTCTACCTCAATTAGGGTTTACGGATCTCAGTGTTCGGGATTATTTTTTTTCTGTGGGTGTGTGAATTAAGTTTTAAATTTTTTTCTCTTAATTTTCTAAGAATTTAATTTTGAGAAAATTTATATACTTTTTTATAAAACAGTACTTATAATTCTAAGTGTTATTTTTTTTTCTTCTTATCCATAAATATAGTGAAAAAATAACCTAACGGAACAATTTTGAACTCTAAGTACTACACTAAAAGAAACATTTTATATAGTTTTAGCACTTAATATTCAGTTTAAATGGACTCAGTTCACAGGCAAGTGGTGCCAGATAGAAGTCAAGTGTTGCATTGGCAAATTTGATTTGACAATTAATACGTTACCAAGGAAAACTCTTATACTTGCGTCTTGATTAGAAATTACAATACCCGTATACCGGGATACCGAATACCGATATTTTGAACCATGTGTACCGTTTCGAAATACCGGTATTCACAAGTTTAAATACCGGTTTTTTGGTATCTAGAAATTTTAAATCGTTTCTTATATGTTCAGAGATCACCAACATAGCAAAATAGTATACGTATTTGTTTTTATGTTATAGTGCTAATTGTTGTGCCATGATTAAAATATATTATAAATGAAACAATTTTACGTCCATTTCAGAAGGTAAAGATATTAAGCGTCTTTATTCCTCTCATTCCGTTGTTCTTATCTTTATTTTTCCTAGCTGGCTCTGCAGTTCTAAGGCAACTCATTAAATTCCTCATCTGATTTTTTCATTGTTAGATACAACGGTATAAAAGACTATTAATCTGAACTTAAAAAATATAGACATATATAAATTATTTCTTTGACAAGAAGAACTAAATTCAGTAATTATAAATAAGTTCTCGTTGAAAGAGAAATAACACATCCATGCTTGTCTGCCTTCCTTTATCCATCAACACATGTTACTAAAATGGCTCCCTAACGGGCGAAATTAATTAGACTATGAATACAAAGTTGCGTCATACAATCAAAAGTAGTTATAAAATATCTGAATCATCCAAGCTCAAAACTGTCCTTATTACAGCTCAGAGCGCTTATTACAGCTCTGCACTTGCACAGGATTCGTAGTCTGATATTCGTATCTGAGAAACTAAGGTTGTACTTGTCAAGAAAATGCTTAGTATTTTGATATTTACTTTACGGGTGAGTTTGTTATTCACATTATATCATACTTTAGAGTTAAAAATGTTTTTCAGATTGATTATATATACATATATATATACTCATAAATAATAACCCATAATAATGAATAAGAATAACTTAAAATAACATAAAAAAATATGTTGGTAATACTTTGGTTTGGTTTCATTATTTATATGATGAAAAGGATATGATGGCACAATGTAAAAAATGTTCTAGAGTTAAGATTAAAAGAGACTAACCAAATCAAATTTGATCAAGTTTATAGTAAATTTTCTTAAAATTTTGTACCAACAAGCCAATCTACATTAAGAAGAATTCGGTATAGTTATCGAAGATGATGATGATACTAATGTCAATAGTGAAAATGAACTGTCTCTTGAACAAAAATTAGAATTAGCGATACCTAAAAATTTTTTAACAAACCAAAATTCAGTACAGAAATCAGCTATATCCAAAATCATCCAACGAGAAATCGATTTATTTGATGATGAGGGATTTAAATACTTAGAAAAAATATATCGCGCATTGTTAATAGTACCACCAACTAGCGGAGATGCCAAAATAGCGTTTCCGACAGCTGGTAACCCGCCGTGTAGGGGAGAGATGCACGTTAAATCTGTCGAGATCTCAAACGTCCTCCCGTTGGTGTGGTGTGGTAGTTAGGAGAGGGGGGTGCCAGCTCAGGTGTCGTCCGCGTCACTTGACCATGGTTCAAAATTACGTGGACCGTCCCCAAAAGCCCTCGTGTAGCTGAACAGTGGGACGTTAATATTCACTCACTTAATCACCGACAGCTGGTAATTTTTGCACAAAATTATGTTCCAGTCTTAATAACAGTACAATTGATGCATTATGTTTTTTAATATCACATTTCATACAAGTAACTTTTAAAACATTAAGAACATTGCCATAATTTGTGAGTTAATAAATGTGAGTTAAATAAATAAAAAAGATGTTCCTTTATTTATTATTATTATTTTTGTGATTTTTTAGATTCTATTATAAATTATAAGTTACAAATTATTTCTTGTGATATTTACCCTCTCTAATAAAACTAGCAAGTAAAACTAAAAAGAAACAGTTGTGTTTCTTTCTTTTTTTAAATTTCTAATACCGGTATTAAAACCTGTATCCCGGTATTAAGTTCTAAGAAATACCGAATACCGGTATTGAACTTTTGGTACGATATTACAATCCCTAGTCTTGATATCTTGAGTTTTAGATTATCACCATATATATGTATACTTCATTTGTACACATAATCTATTAATTGTAACAGAGTAACTATATAAATTATCAAAGAGTGATATGCTCCAATGCAGCCTATTAGATTTGAGACACTGTCATGAAAAATTCAAAAAGAAAAGTCTCTTTTTGAAAATAGAGGGAGACGGAGTGACTATCTGGAAAGAACGTACTCCTATTTAATGACGATAAAGACTGTCAGTGTAGAGTCTGAGCGAGCGTTAACTTATGCAGGACAATCTGTAACAAAAATAAGAAGCTGTTTGAATGATGAAACCCTGGACGAGTTGTGTGTTTTCTAAAAGCTTATTTACATAAACACAAGAAATGAAGAAATGAGGTTTTTTTTAATTTCATTATTTACTATTTTTATTTTTGTTTTATGATTAATTAAATTTGTTTTGATTTGTTTCAATAAAAAAATATTATTAAACCAATTTTTTATTATGTTTTCAATTTTGTTATATAGTTTCAACCATGCTAACGTGTAATTATATTTCATAAATAGTTCAATCCTAATACCGGAACCAATCCCGAGATTTAGATAGTGTAAACCCAAAATCCCGGGATTGAAAATATATAACACGGGATTGTAAACCCTAATCACAATCGAATGCACAGGTGGAATTAGGTTTTTCCTGCAGAATACATCTGATCATGGTATTGTATTTTTCAACTTCCTTAACCACCAACCTTAACAACCATTCACGTCATCGTAGTTCTCCATCTTGTAATTAGTTTAAGATCAGAAATAAGTAAAAATTATTGCAAAATTTGAAACTTTGGAATGTTGATCAAAATAAACAATGTTTTTCCCGCATTTGATGTCTCGGTTTGTGCGCTTGGGGGCATGTGACCAGACATTCCAAAATTAAAATATTTGTAATAGCCTGCTATCTCACTTTCATGTTTTTAGAGTATCCCGAACAACAAACTCAAAAGCTACAGAGTACAGCTTTAAAATGAAATATTTCATTTTAGAATGTGGTAAATACTAAAAAAGGTTATTGGTATTTGGAAATTACCAAGTTTAATTGATATCTTAGAATTAATGACTTTGTCAAAGGAACTATTTCTCTGATATATTATATAAGCGTTTTATAAAAATAGTACACTTTTTAACCATTAGTTATAATTATTAAACTTTAGGAACATAATTTAAACTTTCTGTGTAATAAGGACTCTAAAAGAAGTTAATATCTGTCTAGGAAATATTTTTTTTATAAAGCTACAATACTTTTTCCATGTCAAACTATAATTTATTAAAGAGTTATTAACCGAAAAAATACTTAGAATTCTTTTGATCTAGATTTTAAAATTTATTATCTGAAAATATTTCGGCGAAATTTTTATCATTTTGGAATGACATCCTTCTTTTAAAAATCTTTTAAAGAATTTCCCTAAAGACTACAGACAGACGACTCTCTTTATTTTTAGTAACCCAGATTACATTGAATTTGCAGATTTCTTTAAATGTTTTCTTTCTCTAAAATGAATAAATTAATTCTTGAGTTGAATGTCTAGAAATGGTATCAAAATCGTACAGACATAAGAGAAGGAGATTCGAATTGATTTAACTATGAAAAGAAGAAAAGTATACTGTGTTAGAACGGTTTAATATTTCAAGAAAAATGTGTTATCTCATTTATTGGGTGGATTCTAATTTCATAGATCAATTGTTTTTTCTATATATTTAACTACTTGTATACTTGATAGTTTCGTTTAATACATCATTCGTTTATGTAAAATATATTACTCCAACTTTATGAAGATTTACTTAATTTCAGTTTATAGCTTACACATTAATTTATGGTCTTCGAAAATAATTAAAATATTTTTACGTTGATCGGGGTTCGAGGATTTTATGCAAATCAGTCATAAAGAGAAAGACAGTTCTTCAGGAATGATGAGTACTTATTGTCAAAAAAAATCCCTGAAATACAGAATTCAGCTGCAAAATTCACTGAATAAATATCAGAAGGTTTCCACACCTTCAACAGCGCTCAAGCACAGCTATCAGTGTCTAAAATGCAAGTTTGCTAGAGATTATTCACAATAAATCGCACTCGTCCTACTCAATAGTCGAGCAAATCGCTAGTCGACTCTTCAACGGTCAAGGCAAGACTACTAATCGCTAGCCAAAGCAATACTTACTCCATTTCGGCGAGCATTTCCCTATTTATAGGCCTCGCGAATCCTTCGAGAAAGATCCATTTGCGTCATAGATCGTGAAATTTGTGGATTTCTCCACTAAATTCAAGAAGAATCTATGGTGTCCCGAACTCTCCAAAAATGGTCTACAACATGATCGCCAAGTCGCCAACTAGGTCGCCAAAATGATGGCAACTTGAGTCTATCACCAATATTTCGCCAAGTTCCCACTGAATCGCCGTTATAACGTCAGGTGTTTGTTCCGAATATTAGAATTTTAACATAAAATAAATATAGCATAGAGTAGTATAAATGCATTACACATCCAAATACATATTATTTATACTATTTTACATAAAATTCATAACATTATTTAAATTGTTAATGAAATAAAAAGGCATTATTTAATAACAATTGGAGCAATATTATCGGGAAGAAAAAGCTTATTTATGAAAGTCTGGAAGAATCTACATGGGGAACAGTATTATTAAATAACTTGTATTTGTGGGTACGAGAATAAATTTGATAATATGATATTAATCGCAAGTGCAATTAGAATATAAATAATGTATAATTAAAAAAAAAACGAAAGTGTTTACTCTATGCAAAAAGGAAAGTTTTCAATTGCTTCAAATAGAAAAAAAAAGCTAATCATAGATTAAAAACTACTAAACATACTTAGATTCGTGCATGGATGACTAAAATAATATAAAAAAAGCTTTTGAGAGCTTTTGTGACATTTTTCTTCTTTCTGTAGTTTAACTAATATCAGTTATCTTTCTTGATATATTAGAATATTTTGAAAAACAAAAGTAGCACAGGGGAAAAAAAGATGTTTGCTAAGTTGGGAGGTAACCTGTAATAGAGAAAATATATAAGAGATCAGTTTCTCGTTTTCATCATAATATCACAAGTTTGTGTCATTTCAAAATTGTTAATATGCAATACGTGTAAAGAAGTAGAAATTGATTTAAATCATTACTCCTTTTTTAAAAGGGAAAATATTTTGGTTGATTAATCTGTTGGTTTGAAAACTGTACTTTTATGGTGAGTGTGCAAGTGAATATGGAATTTAATGTCGAAGTACCGATTTCGGCTAAGATGCGCCAGTTGTTAAAATGCATTTCCATTGTAAAGAGATGATTGATTATGTGACTAATTTAATAGCCAATTCAAATAGAAAGAAAAATTAGCATGTATTCTAAATAGCCGTCGAGCCACGAGTCCTCTCGGGTGGTTGGTGTAAGGGGCAGAGAGGTGGGAGGTATCTGGTCACCTCCAGGTTTTTCTCCCTCTAAATTGACGAGGAACCAAACCAAATCGTGCTATCAACTGTATGGTGCTCAAAATTACTGCAGAAGACATGCGTACATCTAGTCCTTTGTCACGATGAATTTCGTGGGCCTCGATCTGACGCCGTCAGATAGATGGCATTAGCAACAACAACACGATTGCATTGGGTGAATTTATCTCAATCTATCCTTCAATGTTGCGGACGCTCTGTATACGTTCAACTAGAATTTGTACTGTTACAAGCGCGTGTATCGCATTTTAAAAGTAGTTGTTTCTTTTATTAATAGATGCCAGTGCTAAACTTAAAAATAGAGATTACAAATACAACATTTCATGAAAGTTAGTACTTCGTTTTAGTTGTGTGAAAAGGTGCCAGAGAGAGTTTCAGGCGGCTTTCGAATGCTAAAGGCGAGTGAGAGGCCTTTATATTATAACCTGTATATATTATGTAAATATATATAAAGGCATTCTTAACAAAAGTTTTATTTTTAGTACTAATTAATTTGATTAAGTAACCATTTATTATAAATTATTTATTTATGATTTATTAGTTTGATTTCTTATTAGGCTTAAATAATAACTAAACTAAACTCACTCGTGCCTTGGAGGAAGCGAAAAAAAACACGGTTGAATGATGATGTAAACGGTGAAATCTCAACGGCCGGCGTAAGGCAGTGATTTTCAAACTGTGAGGCACGCTCCCCCCCCCCCAGGGGCATGATAACTCTACATGGAGAGCGTGAGCATATCGAAAAGTCTAAAATAATAGATTATTAATTTACTGCAAATAAAAAAAATCAAAATATATATACATTCTGAATAGGGGTCGTGGGTAGCCTAGCATCGGTTAGAGCATCGGACTCCAGACCGGAGGGCCAGGGTTCGATGCCCAATGCCACTAAATACCACCGAGTATACACGGAGTACGCGCTCGTTAAATCAGTGGGTCCGAAAGTCTTGTGGGCGGTCGCAGCAGAAACCTTGAGTGGGGGCTGGAGAATATTTCCCTCCCCTTCAGTTCCATGCCAAAACTGTGGAGATGGAGATAGGTGGTGTCGCCATCTATCGTTAAGAAGTCCAACCTGTCTCACAGGTAATAGCAACTTTCATTCCTTCCCTTCGGGAAGGACACGACATCAACAACAACAACATACATTCTGACATAATAAAAAGTGAAATACGCACTTACATTAATATAATATACTTATAAATGTATCAGTACTACTAATGTATTTATTTATAATTAATTTATATATACTAAATTAAGGACAACTTTGTAATAACTAGTGACTCTACCATAGGCTCCCATGCGGAGGAAAGTTTTCCAAAGAAAGATTTAATGTTAAGTATTAAAATTATTAAGCTCGTTTTTTCTATATTTAGCTGAGAGCTATATTTTGTCTTCAAAGCAGCCACCGTCTGAAAATCCGGTTTCACCAACGTAGGATGTTGAAAATGAGAATGGTATACGAAATGTTTTTGTTTTCAGTGCAGAAAATTGATCATAAGTGTGATTTATTTTTCATTTGCCTTTGATATAAATATTTAATTGAATTAAAAAATATTCTGCAATCTGCACCAATTAAAAAATTAGGAAGGAAAAGTAGCATAATACTTACCCATTACTTAAAAATAACATATACAAAATATAATACTTATCCTGATATTTTTTTCATTTTATAATTAATGTTGAATTGTTGCTTTAATATCAAAGTACATTATTATTTCATTCAATATATTGTTATTTCATGGGGTGGGGTGATGAAAATTATGCCTGGAAATTGAATCGCAAATATTGAAAATTTAAAAACAACTGGCGTAAGGGTTAAAAATATTTCCTGTCAAAAATAAGAAAACATGAAATATTTGTATCTAACCAACATGTCAAGAAATTACTCTTTTCAATTTCCGACTGAATTAATGTTTATTTCCTAATTTTATTGATTTCCATCCCTTCTTTATGCAGACCGCCCCGAGTGCAGCATCCGCAAGGACTATGATGACCAGCGCAACGTGGTGCTTATCTGCCGCTCTGTGGCCCATCCACCCGTCACCAACTTCTCGTGGTTCAGGGACAACGCCTCCCTCAATGTTCTGCAGAGAAGTGGACGACACGAAAGCACCCTCGTTCTCAAGGGCGACGACAATCCGGCCAGGTATTCTTGTGTCAGCAGCAACTCCCTCGGACCCTCCGACCCCTGTAAACTACAACTGACCTCATTGCCAGGTAAGTTGCAGTTTTTGATAACTGCGTAATTTAATTGCAATTACTGCCATAAATGTCTTTATTTCTGAAATAACGCATCGCAATTCGAATAGACGTTACAAGCGCATCAATTTTTGTTACAGCTTGTTTTCTCTGTTCAAAGCCCAATCTTACACTATTAAAATTCGAAGGTAAACAAACGTATCTATCTATGTATGTATGTGCGTCTATCTTCTCACGAACCGTACGACGCAGAAAGTCGCGGTAGGTACCAAAAGATCGGGAATTTTCCGGGGAAGCCGTATTGCCCATTTATATTCCGATATTGTAATTAGTTAAAAAGATATTAATTAAAAACCTTAAAACGCCTAATTGTTTTACTCCTGCCGGTTGTTTACTTGGCGGAACTTCCCTTCCGTTTCGGCCGAGCGGTAATCTTACGTTTTCCACCATATTAAAATTGTCATCTAATTTTCTGTGTCAAAATTAGACAAAAAATAATTACAGAATCGGAAAGATCATTTATTTCGCCACTACACGGTATAATTTTTTTTGTAAAATAACAATATTTTCTATTTTTTTCGAATTTTTTAAAATAGTGTTAAAACTGGTGCGTTTTTATGAAAATTATTTCTAAATCGTTGGGTATGATTTACTTTTCGTGTTATTAAATCGATATTCTACACTAATTAACTTCAAGCCTTTCTCTTTTAGATCCATTCATTTAAAAAATAAAATTAACAAAACTTTTTTTTTAAAGAATTTTTAAAAAGTAGTCCCAATTTTTACTTTACATTGAATAACTTCGTCATTTATGAAGTTAATCTCACAAAACCTTTTTTCCTTGTGTACAGTAATATTATCCGTAACATATACGAAGATTGAAAAAATTGCTTCAAAATTACGGATTTTAAAAAAACATTTTGTGATTTTCGTAAACTTATGTTTTTCTGAGAAATAAATTAAAAAGTAGTAATTTGTACATTTTTTATTTCAAAGTACGTTATTTTTGCAAATAGTTGGTGATGTTTGAGAGCATTAACGTAAAAATTATGCCCTTAAAATGAAGGTAATGATTTTTAAAATAATTTAAAATACGCGATTTTACATTTAGCCAAACATTGGCGTCGAAAATTAGCTTTGCGCCAATGACTTTTGACCTGTTTCGCCTTCGACCACATCTAACTCAAGGGTTACACTAAAAAAATTCTGCCTTAAACAGGGGGAAATCAGTAACTTTGGCGAGTGAAAAAATTACTTTTTCGTCCTCCCATTCATTATTGTTGCCTATTTTCATTTTTTCGCTACGGGTCCCTGTAGCACATTCGGATAGCGCTTGGCTTCATTTACACCATAAAGCAGATCGTGTCTCTGCGAGTTCGAATGGGGGGATCTCTTTTTTTTTCATTTTTGCTAATTTTTCCCACGTAAAATTATTTTACTGATAAATACTTATTTTAACATGATCTTCTGTTATTTTAATGTACTTTTTTTACCTTCTAAAAGGTTTTTTTCTGATTTTTAATCATTCAAAGTAATTTCTATCTTTTTCAACAATTCGATTTTGTCCATTTCTGCTTATTTTTCCCACCCGTAAATTAATTCTCTGTTCTTCAATGATTGAATTCACTTGCTGCATCCCCACTGGTCTGAAATTTACTTTATTTTCAGTGCTGCCATTATGTAAGCAAATGGAATGTCACAATTAATTGCTAAATGAGCATTTTTAATCAATTTTATTAAAAATAATTAATAAGTTAGTTTTGTATACTATAATCTTTTTCGCAGATACGTGTTTAAATAATTTTAACACAGAGTGGAATGAAAAACTATAAAATTAAAAAAATTAAATGTTTTTATCAAATAGTATTTTTTTTTCTTTTTGAATGTTTTTTTCAGTGAATGTTAGCATATAACTAGGTTTTCCCCCAAAAGTGGATTTTTAACACTTATATATGTTTAATCAAACATCCAAACGTTTCAAGAGCTATCTGTAGAATTTTTTTTATTAGTATTTATTGATAATGGATTTAAATTAATATATTTTCTTTAAAATTAAAATGCATTCAATGCATTTCTGAGATTCATTTAAAATATTTATCAGTATCGAAATTTTTGTTCTCTTTCATAAAACTTATAGTTTACTTTAAAATAATGCGTAATTGCATGAAACTTTTTTCCCCCCGTGTCGAATATTTCAAAAAAATTCTCACAATTTTACTTCAAGAATTAAAATAGTAGTGAAATTTTGTTATTTGAAAAATTTATACTTTCTGTTCTTTTTTCAGCATACAACTATATTTAAAAGTGCTACAGTTTCGTTTCCGGGAAAAAACTATCTTTCTTTAAAGAATTTTATAGAAAAAAAACAACTTTTTTTTTTACAAAACAATGTTGTTTTGCATATTTTATGATTTTTTCTCACATGAATCAATATCGTTGCGTTTATATAAAAATGATTTTTAAAACTTTCAGAATCAGTGATTTAAAAAATAAAAAGCTGAAAACTTATTTGTACGCATTTTAATAAAACACTCAAAATACTTAAATCAATCATTTAATAAATTCTTCATTCGTAAAGATAATTGCATGAAACTATTTTTCCGTGTGTCGAACATTTCAAAAAATCCTCACAATTTTACTTCAAGATTTAAAATAGTAATGAAATTTTGTAATTTTAAAAATTTCTACTTCTCTGTCTTTTTTCAACATACAACTATTTTTAAAAAAGCTACATTTCGTTCCCGGGGCCTAAAAAATTGCAACGAAAGAATTGAAATGTGAGGGATTTTTAAAAAGTCGCACTGTTCACCTACTCCAGAGTATTTTGGCGACGGACTTCGAAATTTTCAATTTAAAACTTTTAGAATCAGTGATTTTAAAAAAAAGCCAAAAACGTTTTTGAACAAATTTTAATAAAACACTCAAAATACTTAAATCAATCATTTAATAATTTCTTCTTTTATAAAGGTAATTGCATGAAACTTTTTTCCCCCGAGTCGAATATTTCAAAAAATCCTCACAATTTTACTCCAAGAATTAAAATAGTAGTGAAATTTTGTAATTTGAAAAATTTATACTTTCTGTCTTTTTTTCAGCGTACAACTATTTTTAAAAAAACTACATTTTCGTTTCCGGGAAATAAAAAATTGCAACGAAAGAATTGGAAAGTGAGTGGGTGATTTTAAAATTCACCCTGTTTGCCTATTCGAAAATTTTTGGTGACGGACCTCGAAATTTTCAACCATTCTCAAGTGACGAGGACGACACCTGAGCTTTCACCCATCTTTAAGAATTACCACACCACACCAACGCAAGAACATATTTCGAAAAAGGGAGTTTTTATGACATAGTTAAAGAAATCACTCACATCGCGAGCATACACACACACAAGTGCTATCGGCCTGAGGGAAACACGAAATTTCCATGGGGATGAAGTTATTCACTCTGTAAAACGAAAGAATTGGAAAGTGAGTGGGTGATTTTTAAATTCGCACTGTTTGCCTATTCAAGGGTTTTTGGTGACGGACCTCGAAATTTTCAACCATGCTCAAGTGACGTGGACGACACATGAGCTTTCACCCGTCTTTAATAATTACCACACCACACCAACGCAAGAACAAATTTCGAAAAAGGGAGTTTTTATGAGATTGTTAAAGAAATCACTCACATCGCACGCACACACACAGACACAAGTGCTATCGGCCCGAGGGAAACACGAAATCTCCATGAGGGTGAAGTTATTCACTCGGTAAAAGCCCGTGCAACGCCGGGCTAAGCGGAGAGGAAAGAAACAAAGAAATCTAAGTAATTTCGGAAAATAATATTGGAAATGCTGAATTTGTGAAGTTGAGTGAATATTAACGTCCCACTGTTCAGCAACACGAGGCCTTTTAGGGACGGTCCGCGTAATTTTGAACCATGGTCAAGTGACGCGGACGACACCTAAGCTGGCACCCCCTCTCCTAACTACCACACCACACCTCGGGATGACGTTTGAGCTCTCGATTTATTTTACGTGCATCCCTCCCCTAAACGGTGGGTCTTCAGTGGTACTAGGATCGAGAATTTGTGAAGAGAATGGAAAATTTTAAGCAACAAAGCCATGACACGCACTCACGGGTCCTGCACTCACATCGTACGCGTCAAACCCCACAAAAGTGTTGGCGTTAGAATAAAAGGAGGAAATTAACATGGGGATTAAGTTATACCCTCGGTATAAGCCCGTGCAACGCCGGGCCATGAAAGCTAGTTGTGAATAAAAGCATTAGGATGGTTATTATTTTTTCTTGAAAGATAATTACTGCTATTTTTCTCATTGGCAATCAAGGGTTGGTTTTGTATTTCTGATGTATCACGCAATTTGAAATCTCGCTCACAGGACGATACTCGGGCTTATACTTTTAATAACATTTGTATTGATTTGATTTAAAGAGAAATGAAAGATTTTTACGGAATTGACATCTGGACCTCCAATACATCTCATCATATTGCAATAATCTTAATCACAAAGATACTGATGCTTACAATATCTTAGAAACATCTCTAAAACCCAATAATAACTGCAAAATACCCATCGATAAAAAGTAATTTGTGTGATTCAATTTTTTTTCCATAAAATAAAATATTTGTAGCTGTCCTACAAGCAACGGAAGTAATATATATTACTTTTGTAAACCTACAAATAATGAGGTCACCACATGTCCTATACAAATCCGCTTCCAGAAAATTACACTACATACAAATCTTGTGCACTGACATTCCTGAATATTTATACAAGCAGACCCCCACTTTTTGTACACTTCGCAATGACTTTAATTTAAATTTAGAATTGGATATGACTTACTCATTAACTGCTTAGCCCGAACTTCCCAGTGGATATCATTAAAGGGTAATATTGAGGGGGGGGGGATTTCAAAATGTTCATATGCACTCGTAATTTATAGAGTTTAGGGTTTTTTTTTTTTTTTTTTTTTTTGATGAAACGACAATATTGCATCTTGAAATAATGAAACTAAATCCGCTCAGTGTAAAGACATCCATGCTATTACTATAATGCCCCTTTGGGCTTTAACCCTTAATGGAGGGTTCAAATTGGGGCTCCTGAATTTAAGAATCGATGATTTAAGCTAAGGGTATAAATTAAGGTAACTGCTGGAACAAATGCAATAAATATTTAAAGACAAATTTGATCAGGAAGATTTATAAGTTTTTCATTATATTGTACTAGACAAGTAATATTTCTATGATTACGAATCAAAAACAAATATGAAAATACTTATTCAGTAGAGTTTTATTATTTATTGCTAGAAATAATTGCAAGCTGCAGCACACTAATTTGAACTCTCTAAATCTCCGTAAGTCCAATTTAATCGCAGCATATTTCCAGTAGTATTTCGTTGGTATCTTGCATTGATCAATGCCTCATAGGAGATAACAATTTGGTCGGGGTATTTTTAACGGACTCTGGCATTCTTACATGAAATTCCTCTGTGAACTAGTTAAACAAAAATGATAATTCTAGGACATAAAATGAATTAAAACAACTTATTCGAGGTAATTTTAATAGAAAATACATTTAGAACAAATTAATCATATCATTTTTCTAATTTCTGCTACGTATACGTATTAAGAAAATATGAGAGAAATTTGGAAATAACCCTGAGCTCTCAACTGGAGCAAGAGTTTCTCTGGTTTTCAACTTGAATATCCCGCTTGGCTAGATGACAAACTATAGTCTGAGTCGGTAGAAGAAACCATTTAATTTTATACAGTTTCATGGAGTAGTTACAGCGCAGCATAACATAGTTTCTAAGATGGTGGAATGGCTTGGAAGGACATAGGAAAGCTGTAATCGGATGCATGAGCAGTAAGGGGCTCTTTTTATGGCATTTAAGTGACGTATTATGATCGACCCAAGTACACCTTCCTGGAATATTCCTCTCTCAAAAGTGCGTTTTGAAAAGGGTTTTGAGTAACTGAAGCTCTCTTTTTACTTCTAGTCATAAATATGGAATATATTAAAAATGGTTATAGTTCTCTTTTAGCTGAAAAGGTAGGCGAACAGTTTATTAAATTTTAAGGGAAATTGATAAAAAGACTTGAATTTTAGACATTTCAATTCCGTGTCGTCTTTTTTTTCCTGTTATTTCTTATGAGAAAAAACTTATAAAAGCGTGTTAAAAAGGAGAACAAATATCCCAATGACATTGAATAAAAATAATAAAAAAAACAAATTTTGTAAAAAAGCATTAAACTTTGTAATTTTTTACAAAATAAATTTGCATTTGTGTATCTTAAAAACTCAAGAGTCAGAGAAAAACATTTTACCATTACAAATAAAGAAAAGGTGAAACAACATTTACATTCGGTTAATGAAAATGTATCAACGCAATTGGGGCAAACAAAGTAAGTATAAAAATTTGAAACGTTGGCTTAGAAATTATGCGCAGCGTAAAAATTTTAACATATTTGCCAAAATACAATAAATTTAGGCCAGAAGAAATTTGTACAAACAAAATTATTTTTTGCTTAAAATTTATTGCGCAACTTTTTTGAAGCATAAGTTTTAAATTCAAAGAATTTTTATAAAATCTATAACAATTTCTATATGAAATAATGTTTTTCAAAAAAAAAAAAAACAGAAAGTAAAAATGATTGTTCGAAAAAAACTATATCACAATGCATTTATTAATAAAGAATTCATCAATAGAGAATGAAAGAAAAAACAATACAATTTAAAAAATACATTTCTTTAAAAAATGTATTAAGAAACACCAATTATTTCTTCTTTTTTTTTACCTTTGAAAATTAAAAATGCTCTGAAAAATATGTATTTATTTCAAAATGTACAAATTCTTAAGTCAAGAAGATATTAATAAATTAAAGTTTTAATTATGAACCATGACATTGTATTTGTATTTTAATAATTGAATAACAATCAAAGAGAAGCCTGTGTACGAACTCAGCTAGCATTTCTAACTTATATATATATATATATATAGTTTTGTGATTTTTTCTCCTTTTCTCTTTTTCTAGAGATAAAAGAAACATAATTTTTTAATTAATTTAATTTCCTTCTTCATTTTTTTTTGTAAAGAAACTTTTTTGAATGGGAAATCGTTTTTTTTTTTCTTTTTCAACGTCTCCGAGGTTGAAAAAAAATGAGATTTGTTCATTACTCCAATATTTCTTTATTAATACAACACGTAATGGATAACTCAAAATTGTTTATTTAACGTGGCAAAGGGAGAGTAATCATTATATTTATTTTATGCTCCCTCAGAGACAAAAAATATTCAACTGCTGTTGAAATTTTAGTACGAAGCAAACCATTCAAAATTTACACACCACATTATACACACACACATTTAATAACTTAAGTAATACGTGTCAAAGAATTTGACATTGATTTTGCTGAAGCAAATTCTAAATAGTAATAGTAAACTAACTGCAGTACTTTCCGCACTTTAAAAAATTTTATTCTTTTTTTTTCAATTTTAGTTTAATTTTACTAATTTTAACAGAAGAAGGAATTTACTCCTAACATATTTAGGACAAGTCTGTAAAATTTACAAGTTAATTCTTAGAAGCGATTTATTGTTAAATAAATGTGAGTGCCAAAACGTAAATATTTCAGTGAATATACGCAATAAAAAAGTTCCGAGAGTACTTAAGCAGAATTTTTGTAAAAACTGAAATAGTTTTGGCAAAAATCTCTTTACTTATACTGTTAACGTTGTGGCTGATCAAACCAAATGTATTCCAAATTAATTTACAAAAAGTATGGTAAAGGTCTTATTATTAAAGTTGTAATTCAATATTCGACTACTGAGCAAGCCTTTTGTTATAATTTGTATAAAAATTTTGTAAAAGGAATTGAATAATATTTCATAATCGAGTACAACTACGAGAACGGATAATGGTTAAAAGATAATATTCGCAGTTGCAAAAAAAAATAATAATATCAAGGAGGAGCATTACTTCATTTGGTTAATTAAATCAGTGGTTAGATATTATGTAATATTAAAAGAGCTCGTTGACATAAAATTTTAAAAAGTAATACAGAGTGATTCAGAAAGAAGTATACACTTTCTAGATGTCGTAAAATAGTAACAGTAAAAGACAAGCGTCACCTCAGTGAACCGTAGGGTAGATGTACTCTGAAAGTTTATGACTCCACCCTGACGGAAGTAACATAGGCATGTGTTTAAACAGCCAAAATGGCGGCGTTTGAAGTGGAAAAGGCTTTATGTGTTCTTGAATTTCACAAAATATCACGTATTTTAACACTTTGGTGGATGTCACAGATGAAGACAACATTAAAAACTTCAGTCTCCAATTGCATGGTGCACGGGCAGACTGGTCGGCCATAGTACGAGATTACTTTGATGACCTATTGTCGTCAAAGATGGATTGGACGAGTCACGGACTACAACATGCCATTTACTCAATGGCCATTCAGAAGTCCTGAATTTACACTTTGCGATTTCTTCCAAGAGGGGGGCGGTAAGTAAAAGATAATGTATTAATCTCTACCCTTTCTGTTGATTTAGCGAAGCTCAAACAGTTTATCAAGGCACTATCTTGGACTAGATTCAGATATCTTAATACGCGTTTGGGCGAAAATAGATTATCAGCTCAAAGTGTGTGATTAAGGATTCCCTCATAAAACATCTGTGACTGCATCTAACAAAACTTTTAACAATTCCATACAAGTGATAAAGAATATATTATATTATCCTTGATTTATAGTGCATTGAAACTGTATAGTTCTTTAGGAAACACCCTGTATAAGACTAAAGAAACATACTATAACAATTATTTGAGAATTATTTCTTCTTTGAAAGTATTGTTCCTTCCTTACTCTTAAAAGCAAATAGAATAAATACAACTTTTTAAAAGTAATAAATTCTACTCTTCCAGTAACTTACTGTAAAAATCTAAGGTCGAATTAATTTGAGTTAAAACAAATGCCTCTGTATAAAAATAATTCTAATACATTTCAGCATATAAAAATACTCAATCCGGCAGAAGCGTTGAAAGTAGAAAAAGTATCAAAAAATGCATTAACACATACTTATTTTAATTTATTGTCTAATGATAGAATCGGGCTGTAATAAAATGCAAAAAAGCACACATTTCATTTCCCAAAACGAGCTTTTATAAAATAATGTATTATTGTTGAGTAATAAGGATGTTGATGATTCAACATTTAAGCTAGAAAAAATATATATAGTATACTCTTATAGAACAAATACTATACGTATAGTAAGTAAACTTTACATTTCTTGATGACTCTATTCACACTTAGTTTTCGAGATCACATCACAAAATAATTTTCGAATTGTGAAAATAATTTTTGTGGGTAACCACTTTAATTGATACGCAGTATAATGAAGGCCTTTTTCAAAGACAATTACTTGAAAACCTTGGTATAGGAAATAACTTAAAATGCTTTCTTTTATGATTCAGAGACCATAGCACCAAACACTAAACCAAGGTATTTCCTCAACAAATGGCATCTAGGTAGATGAATAGAATGTACTGCATCTCCAATGGCAGCGTTCCATTTGCGAAGAACGGGCTCTGCGAGTTCAGAGCAGACCCGTCTTCCGATCCTGAATTATGAATGTGTCTTCTCCAAATATCTCCCCTTGCTGGCCTAATGGCAGTTTCGTGATTCTCGACAGGTACTGCTTAATTACACCTGCCCTTGCAACGCGATCCACTCTCCAGAGACGAATATCTCCGAAAAGAAAAGATCCTTCCCTCCTTTGCATGCGAGGCGTCATCGTTTCACGCTTGACACTTCTACTTGCGATTTGGCCCCCGATGATTACGGGGAGGTCTCCTTTTCCTCCTGCAAACGAGGAGGCCTCGTTGGGACGGAGACGAGGACAATTTCTCAAACTGAAAGTATTCTGCAGAAACTGTCTCCGCTGCTGTTGTTCTCCTCATGCCTAATCATTTGTATCCTTATTTAGATTTAAATGCATGTGTATTAAGGAAATAGTGTGGAAAGTATCAAAATTTAAATAAATTTTAGATATTTTAAAGCACGGATAATTTTAAACTGTTTAGAAATTCAAAAAGAGATAAAAGGCAGGATATAAATAAGGAATGGATCTTTCAGATATAAGAAATAATTGAGTCACGTTATCTAAAAATTAGAGATGGAAGAGAATTACGTAAGATAAAAAGTTATTTATAAACTGTATTGCTCCCGTTCATTTTTTTAAACAAAACTGTTCTTTAACTTGTTCTTTTGAAACTCATTAAAGTTCATTAATGTAATAACCAAACGTAAAAAATGAAGGCTATTAAATTTGACATAAACATTTATGATATACCTATATAAATAAGAACACATTTAAAGATCTTTTTTTAAGTAAACTGTCATATAATTCGACAATAAAGAAAGCAGAACATTGTGGCGTACTGGGAACGAAAACGCACAGTCAGGATAGAGATTAATATATTTAAGCTTTAATATCAACGCTACGACTAATCTTACATACCTTGGTTTCTGTATCTTTCTTACATTTCTCGTCTTTTATAAGTAGGGTTTATTTTTCTTCATCTCGCTGTCTCAAATCCAAGACGGCTTCGAAAGGTAGTTCAAACTGTGCATGCGCTTAGAAGAGTCTAATTTGGAACGCAGGAGGAATGGGTTTCTGTGTGGATGCCTTTTCTGACCCTTACAATCTCAGGGAGTTCTTATTACTTACTTCGTAACATCTGAAGTCGATTGGTTTTTCGTAGCTATAATGTTCGCTGCAACATTTTCTTTAAGAAGCTATTTGTTTTCAGAATGTACCGTATGTTAGGATGTTTTTGAAGCTGATATAAATTATCCCTTTTGCTATTTTATTGCTCTTTATTGTGTCAGAAAACTATTGTAAAACGTATTACGCTGGAAAATGTTTTAGTCTAAATGCTAGCATAACTTTATAAATGATGACTCAAATATTTATGCTTAAAAATTATTACATCCGTTAAATATATCATATGATTCGCCGTATAGAAGGTATTCACACATACCGATTTCTAACAAAACATTGCTCTTAATTTCCAATACACCTATTTTATTGAAACACACAAAGTACAAAAATTGTTTCCCTAAAATTTAAAACCTTATAATTTTAACATATGTTGAAAATATGTACTTCAAATTCAGAGAGTTTGACACGTACTCTCAAATAAGTACAAGGGGTGATCAAATGAAAAGGTACGAAACGACACGGTGGGTACAAATATAGACTTTATTCAAAATATACACCATAGGCCTGAGCACAACGATCCCACTGATGAACAAGCCGCAGGATTCCTTGTTCCCAGAATTCCTGTGGCTGTGACGAGACCCAGTCCTTCACAGTGTCCTTGAGTACGTCGTCTGAGTTGAAGCGCTTTCCTTTCAGGTATTTCTTCAGTGGACCAAACACATGGAAATCGCAGGAAATCATGTCCGGACTGTAGGACGGATGGTCCAACGTCTCCCATTGGAACTTGTCCAGTTCCATTTGTGTGACTCTGGAGACGTGTGGACGCGCGTTATCATGGAGCAGAACCACACCCTCCGTGAGCAGCCCCGGTCTTTTGTTCTTGATGGACCTGCGTAGGCGTCGGAGTGTCTCACAGTACACATCGGAGTTAATGCTTTTTCTGTGTTCGAGTAATTCTGTGCTCGCATCATTTGGACGCCGCTTTTTATAACAGCCTTTGCTCTCTCCTGCGCATGCGGACACCCGCGCATGATCCGATCCCAGTCAGAGTCTCCAATGGCATCCCGAGATGTCTCGCTACATTCTCCCTTGGTGGAATATGCAAATATTTAACTGTTTCATTTTTATGTCGCTTCGTACCTTTTCATTTGATCACCCCTTGTATTTCATAAAAAGCGTGAATCTAGGGGTACACCAAAACCAATTTTTTTTTTATTGAGAACATTTATATATAAACGCCGTGCACCACACAATGTATCACACGGGGGCTTACAACATAAAAGAAAGAAGGAAGGATTACAACACAAACATGTGCTAAGTACGGGTGTGAGCAGTTGTATAAGCAAAAAACTTCTTTTTCTGGATGAGCATTGAATTTCTTCACGGTGAGATGGGGAGGTTCAGAAAATAAAGTAATAACTAAGAAACCCATTCTCACAATATGATCCTGTGGATTTTTTATTAAAATATACTTCGAAGCATCAATATGGCTACCGATGACGAATGTTATAGCGTTTTTCCTCCTTGTGGCTTGCAAAATCTGTTTCCTCATGCAGAGAGCATTGTGCTATTCATATCAACACGTGCATCCCAACCCAATAGCTGTATTCCACCTTCGAGCTGGAACCTCGAGTATAATTTAAGGTGTAAGAAGAGACCACCCCAACTACAAGAGAGTGGAGAGACAGTTCGCTTAAAACACTCTACAAGAGACGTGGTGTTTTTACCTCCTCCTTCAAAAATAACATATTCTGTTGAATTGAAGTACACAACAAATTCAATAACTTTTATCTAAATGTAAATATGTAATTAATATACCTATAGACGTAAAAAATCAATAATTTAGTTTCTTAAGTCTCACGCTACCCATCAATTTCCCCAAATCGTTATTTTAACAATGAGTAAATGACGAAGACGGTGCTTGAGCTGTTACCTCACATTTCAACATCCATATCTCACCAATGGGAGTGTCTCGATAAATTGAACCAGATATCAAATAGCGTCAAGATTCGAATCGATTTCAACCAGGGATGTCTTAAGACTTCTTGATGCCCTGGGCCCCTACATAAATATAGGCTCCTCTTATGACCCTTAAAAGTAAACAGTACATAGCATACGTTATCAAATACTCGTACAAACCATAACTCGAAGCAAATTACATGATTCACAAACGCACGTACCAAGCTCAACCAACTACAAACTTTTGACTGAATGACTAATGATCGTGTATGGTGGTCATCTCGTGTAGCCAGTTGACATATCGTTCGAAGTTCCCAGTTTTTCGGAGAATACAACCGGAAATAACATTTAACCTTTGAAATCATTCGAATTATGATCTTCTTACGGCTGAGACGAGAACGCGACGAGGACCCCATTGCAGCCGAGGCCCTGGGCCCAGGCCTTGAAACGTCCCTGACTGCAACAACGCCGACCATAGTTATTCAATATTCACGGCCTTCAAAGCACGATCGCGGTTCACAGTGGCACGTGTTCAGGTAAATTGCATTACTTTGAAATTTTTTATAAATTATTTCTCTAAAATAAATCTACAGTCGGGACCACTAACTTTTTGAAGAACGATAGCAGTCTTTTTTTTTTATTCGAAATTTTACATTTATAGAATTAATTTACAAAACTTACTAAAAAAATATGAAATTTCGTAATACAAATTCATATTTCACTCTTAATGTGTCTTAAAATTCATCCTATGCATTACTATATTCTGAATTATATCCAATATTTTCCAGTAAAATCACGTGATCTTTTACAATGATTTTGGCTAAATGCAATGCAATATCTAATAGGAATTACATAATTAAGAATGCTAAATCTAGAAAAATAATGAACTAATGTAATTAATACATGAATATTTAAACCATTTATTAGAACTAGTTATATTATCGACTATTTAAAAAATGCACGCGCATAGGGCGTGTAATCTAATTATGTTTTATTCCATATTAAAAAGTGACAGCAAAACATTTACAAAAAGCAATTGGATCATCTTCTGATTCCTCTTAGCACTTCAGTATCAGTTTCTTATCAGTTCTTTTTTTTTTTGTCTTAACTTTTATGACATTTCCAATTAAACTACATAATTTAGTACTCCCACCGCACCTCCGCTGCCAAAGGCAAATAAAACAGCCTTGTACGTGCTATTGAATCAAAAAATAACTTTAAAGCCCTGTGGGGTGCAATTTCTACTTGCCCTTGTATGCTTTTCCTTCTCTGACAGCGCAGGGGAAATCAAGTTTATTTTGCAATCGCAATAAAATAATTAGCAAAGAGTTGGATTAACTGATTTGCATGGGTTGTACATTTCGCAAGAGATACAGCACGTTTGCCCATAAACATTGTGAAGAAATGAAAATTTCTCTTATTTAAACGAACATTACCCTCCATTTCATAAAAATAAAGGACCTTTAATTTTTCAATAAGAAATTACTATCTTCGTTTCTATCATACAGATTTCACGACAATTTTCAAGCATGGAATTGCTGTGATTTTTCTGTATTTGACATTTATTTCATTATATTTATTTGCTGGGGAAAACATTGTTTATCTGGAAAAGTCGATTAGAAATGCTCCCTTTCATTTCATTTTTCTCAATTATCTGCTCTTTTTATTTCTACATTTATTTTGATGTTTTATTTTTGCACACAAATTCAATCTTATTAAAACAAAGCATTTCACGCAAAGGCTATTGGTGCAAAATGCTTGTAGACAGGACTTTTTCTTTCTTTTCTGCAGCAGCGTTTAATGGAAATAAAATTGTATTTGTTTCTTTTATTAACGCTGCCGAATACATGATGAAAATAAATTACTCCGAATGCCCGGTTTTGTTTTCCTTTGTTTTCACTGTAAGCTGATTTTGCGGTGGCGTCCGAACGCTACTCGAATATTTAAATGAATTAGGTAAACTCATTTAACAATGAATAAAATATCAGACTTATTATACGCTTCCACAAAAGAAGAAGCATTTAGTTTTTCTAATAGTTATCTCGTAATAAATCAACTGTTAATTAAATATATTTCAGAATCTTTATCTATTTTATGCATTGCATATTTCATTACATTTCTAAAGTGCTGAAAAATGATTTAATGGTAAATGGTAGGAGTAAAATGCTTTACCACCGCTGTATTTAATTTTCATCATTCCCCCAAAAGTTGTGGAAAAAGTGATAGAGATATCCGCTTAAGGAAAAAATATCGAACATTGATTTATAAAGATAAGAAAAAAAATATTACTTTTCCTCATTAAAAAGGAAAATTAATCTAAAAATGAGAATTAAAATTTCCTTGTAATGATTGCTTTAAGTGCACGTTTTTATGAAACTCGTAATCGTTTTGTGGTTATGATGGTTCTCATAATTGGTAGAAATATATCAGATTATTTAGTACAGCAAAACCCTAACTTAATGATAGGTGGGAATGAGTGACAACCGCTTAAGTTGAATTCGTGTAAGTCAGGGTATAATTTCTCATATAAATACATTTAAATTATTTTTTAGTTGGGACCGTATACAAATGAAAATAATAATTTATAAAAAATATGTTTAATAAAATGCTTGAAAAAACAAGTAGCACATCACAAACTAAAGTTATTTTGATGTAGATGCTTTCTTAAGATCTAACAAGTAGTCTGCCAGCACAAAGATTTTTTTTTTCTCACACAAAATTTCCTCGTAGCATGCTAATACTTTTTTTAATTCCTTGTTTTGTTGAGAAAGTACGCTCTTCGTTGGATTATGCATTTCCTAAAATGTGTGACCCTTTTTCAAATAAACTGAGGCCTTCTGCCATATTACTCCCCACCAAAATCTGTTTGCTGCTTATTTGTGTGAACTTTTATATGCGAGTATTTTTAATGATTTTTAATATTTTAACGATTGATTGGCGCAGCTTAGCCGAAATAGGCTCTTGCGCCATAAAACCCTACATTCACTCACTCACTCTGCCATATTACCAACTGTCGTGAGATCTTCTGATTGAACTGGGGCTAAAGACTCAAGTTTCTCAATGCCTTGCTCTTACTCATGCATTGCGGCCGTTGTAGCCGAGTGGTAAAGGCATCTTCATGGCTAGCGTATCATGAGTTCGATCCCAGTACCACTGAAGACCCGCCGTGTTGGGGAGCGATGTACGTTAATTCCGTCGAGAGCTCAAACGTCCTCCCGTTGGTGTGGTGTGGTAGTTAGGAGAGGGAGGTGCCAGCTCAGGTGTCGTCCGCGTCACTTGACCATGGTTCAAAATTACGAGGTTTGTCACCAAAAGCCCTCGTGTATCTGAAAAGTGCGATGTTAATATTCACTCACTCACTCGAGAATATCCCTTGGCATAACTGAAAAGGAACGTTGCCAATATTGTGGTAAGCAATAATAAGGAGACCATGCCCTAAACTGGACCACAATGAACGTTCTTCAAAATTTATTATTCATCTCTTACAAAAAATTATAACTGTTGTATATGATACATTTTCTAGTATTGCTATGTTAGTTATAAATCCTAAATTCTACCGTTTTGCGTTTTAAAATTTTAGCCCCGATTCCACAAAAGAACTCGTCGTGCAAAGTTATGGGAGCTTCTGCGTGTGAAACGGAAATGCACCCGAATACTCTCCCTTCGCATCAAAGTTAGCAGATTGCGAATCACATTAACGTCTTGCTATGAAGCAACACGAGGGCTGCTGGTGACGACCTCGTTATTTTGAACCTCGGTCAAGTGATGAGGAGGACACATGCCTCCCCCCTCTCCTAACTATCACACCAACGGGATGACATCTAACCTCAACAGATTTAGCATGCATTGGCCTGCTCTACACGGCGGGGCTTCAATCACAACAGGGCTCGACCCCGAGACACTCCAACCACGAATTCATGACCATAAACACTAGGCTACTGCTACCACAGAAGTGAGGAGCTATAAGATCCTTTGACCATCGTGAAAAAGAATAAGGCCCAAAGGCTATGAGATAAATAACTTTTGTGTTCCTTTAGTGGAATATAAGTTCAAAATTTATTAATTTTCCTAGAATTTCATGGGATTAATTTTCATTCTGTATCGTTTTTTCACCCTTATTTCTATCCTATAAAGCGTTTGAATGAAAATTAAAGCAACTATTTTAATAATAATAACCTACCTCCTCTCCCTAAGTGCACCTTATATTGAAATTTAGCATTTTTATAAATGGGAGGAGAAAGTTTAGATGCAAGAATTTGAAAACTACTTTTTCACTTTACTTCTTAATTTAATAAAATCTTTTCCACCACAAAATTAAATTACTTCCCACTGACACTAAACAATACCTATAAAAAACACGCGCTCATGTAACACAAAATAAGAGGAGTATTGACTGGTAAACAAACGAGGAAGCACTTGCGTTATGTTCGCGAGTGTATTAACACGATTAGAATCGACTTGCAAACAGCGCGAGCATAAAATAAACAAGGCCGCCGTATCAGGTAACGCGCTTGCACTATTTACCAATATCGCGCCTTTCGAAACTTTCTTTCGGCATTCAAACTTTCGCCATAAAATCGATACCTATCTCAGAGTCAACCATTCTCAGGGCGATATGAATGTTTTATCTAGTTTGCCGCCCGCACTAAAGTCTCATATATACAAATTGGAACACAGTTCGCGATCATTAAGAAAAATGGAATGGAATTTTTTCAATAAATACGTAGGGTAGGTAGCTGGTTCCCACTATTCGCCTCAATCGATAGGATAAATACATTTTTTCCTTCTTGTGTACCTCATTTGCACAGTGCCAACTTTTTTTCTTTCCAGGCTTAATGCAGGCGCCATTTTTTTCTCTTTAATTCTCATTCAAATATTTTCTGTTTAACAGATAATCAATGTACGTTATCGGTTCTCGCCCGGCGCTAATGACTTTCATTGAAATATCCCTCTTTTTTCCCTCATAGACGGAAAAGTTATTCATATTTTTTCCCTACTTAGCACTTTTCACCCGTCGCCATTCGAACTAAAGAGTTTGGCGATTAAGTACGCGTTTCTATCGATTATCAAATTCAGATTACGCCAAGTTCCTTTCCAAGAAACAATGCTGTTTGGCAGAGGACAATGGTTCATTTCTAATACCCCATTTATTAATTTTTTTAACAATTATATAGTACAAAGAATCTTAACAACTTTCTTTCAGTACCCTAGTTCGATATGATATGAAAACTATGGGTGCCTTTCTCCCCACTTTTGCTTCTCTCTTTCGAGAAATTATGACCTATTTATAAGAATAATTGTACATCATAAATTGTTAAAAAATACAAAGAAATACAAAAAGGGTAATTTACACATTCTTATTAGAAAATAACTTTTTGCTGTGGAGGTACTATAAATTTTAAAATAAGGTACAATACAATAAGTGAAAAAAATGCAAGACGCTACAGTTTTATATACAAATATTTTTCTTAAGTGATAAAGTAACATAAAAAGAAAACCGTTTCTTAATTAAGAAATGCCCCAATGCCTCATTAGAATCATATAAAACATTACTATCTTCTGCGCAGCTTTATACTAATGCGATGTCACATTTTTTAAATATAAAAGTAAATTTCCCTCTCCTTATAAAAAAAAGGTTTTCATGATAATTGTCAGTTCACGGCATACGAAGCGCTATCTATGCAATTAAGAGAGTAGAGTGTGTTATTGTGTCTGGTAGTAATGTATGTATGAACTGTGTTTGCTCAAAATCCCAATTGCGCTGCCTGAACTGCGCATGCCCTGCAATTCCGATGTAAATGTAAAAAAAGAAGTTATGAGTAATTAATAAATGCCATTCTACAAGAAAAAATGTGTCGTGATTGTGTCATGAGCAATAAGTGTTATTGTTTTAGAGACTCTTGAGTCCATTTAAGTGTTGGAGTTATCGACAATGATGTAAAAAATCCGTATATTTATCTTATATACGAGAACAATAATAAAATGGCAGTACGTCCCGTTCAATATTATGATTACAAATTAGGAATAAGGAACAGTTTTCAGTTCAAATGCATATATATATATATATATATATATACTTCAAGTTCAAAGATTAACAGCATTACACAGCAGCTTAACACAGTGCATTATAAATGCGTATTTGAAATTTGAAGGAGCACTTTTGTATTATTCGTGATTGAACCAAGCACAACTGAGAACAGAATACATGCAAGGATAGATAGACCTTGCAATATAGTGACAAAAATAGAACTTCATAACATGACAATTACAGTTCTACAATTTTAACAATAAGTATGAACACAGTTGCATAATTTGTGCAATAGAGGTTGGTCAGTGGTTAAGCGGACACCCCACCCCTAATTAAAGTTTGAACTTTTTTTTTTTGAAATTTATTTAAAAATATTATTTACAGTATTTGATATCAAAATTCTAATTTTTGCTTTATTTTAACTATTTTTGTTTCAGTTTATCTCTTAAAATTATGCTCAGTAATAGATATATAAAATTTTGTACAGTTTTATATTAATTTTTCAAATATATATATACATTTTTACATAATTTACTGATAATGAAACTTAAAAGATAAATATAAATCGAAAATTTCTTTAATTGTTTAATAGTATTCAAATTGAATTCAAAATTCATAAATCAAAAATAGGAAATATATATATACAAAAGTAAGAGGACTGTAGAGTGTAAATTATAAATAAGAAAAAGAAACCAGGATATCTGAATTAAATTTACCTACTTTCGATCGTTCCTTAAATACATAATTCTGCAAATTCCAGTGATTGATTTTGATTTATTTTGTTTTGTTTAGTCGTGTATTGAAGCAGTATGGAACATTTAGAAAAGCTACTGTGATTATGTAAGCTCCTTCTTTTGAAATATTACATAGCCCAACCAATTCACGATGTATTAAATGATTACTGTTAATAAGAACTGTAGCTCGTGACATGATACTGTTGTGAGATAAGATAAAAACTTTCAAAATTGCTACGTATTTCACAAACAATTTAAGAATTAGATAACAAACGATACTGTCACAGTTAAGAAAGAGTGCAGGAGATTATCCCATTAAACTTAAAAGTATAAAACATGAACTACACTGTTAGTTTGTGAAAGATTATTCGTGAAGAGCTGCATATATCAAAGATGTTAGCACATTGGTTTCGGCAATTTTTGACTCGTTCTCAGAATCAAACATGGCGCAGTCACAAGGAAGATGTTGAATCTTTTGGTGCAATACAAATATAATGTTTTGGTCATCTTCCCAGTATAGTTGAATCTCTCTTGGATTTATAAATGTGATTCGAGGACCAAAAAGATAAGTGACGATTGGATGCACTCACCTCTCTCTAAGAAGGATACGATATTAAGAAGATGGTGGAGGTAGTGAATAGGTTTGGGTCGTGTTTGCTTTGTATACAATTGCTCTATTAATTCCTCTGGAAAGTACTCTCAATTGTCGTACCTATTTATGCATCGTAGCTGAGTAAATACACCCCTACGTGGCAACGGTGTACCTTGCGAATGTCTCGGTCACCTTCCCAGTATAGATGAATCTCTCTTGGATTTATAAATGCGATTTGTGGACCAAAAAGATAATCAACGATTGGAAGCACTCACCTCCCTCCAAGAAGGTTACGATGCTAAGGAGATGGTGGAGGTAGTGAATAGGTTTGGGTCGTGTTTTCTTTGTATACTTCTTCCACTAATTCCTCTGGAAAGTACTCTCAATTTCCATACATGTTTATGCATCGTAGCTGAGCAAATACACCCCTACGTGGCAACGGTGCACCTTGCAAATGTTGGGAACTCTCAACAGGACAATGTCACGTCATGGCGCCTAAATTGTCTATGAATTATGGAAGAGCATGAGGACCACTTTCACTTACTGTGGTAGCCGTCAAATTTCTCTAATCCGAATATGTTGTAATATCTGGATCAGCACAAACACAAGATCCTCAGCCTCGGAATCTTCACAAATCAGTGAAGCTTTGCTGTTTGTAAAATATTTTGCGTGGAAGTTTTTCCACGAACACATTGAGTTCAAAGTCTCTGTCACCTAACTAACTGTTTTACATACACAAAAACGCTACTCCATATATTAGTTAAAAGGGGATAATGGGGTTTAAAATCACATTCTGAGTAATTTTACTCTTTTCTCTTATAGCTTTTGTGCTAGCTTAAAAGTTTGATTTAGTCGTACATGTTTAATACATACTAGAATTTCAATTTATTTCCACATTGTGGACAAATAACTTACTGAAAAAGAATTCTAATAAATATTTAAAGTAATGCACTTAATAATATTAAGAACCTTAACATATTTTTATTTAAACAAGAAAACACCATTAAGTTGAAAAGAGAAAGCTTGTCGTTCCTGTTTTATATAATCAACTAGATTTCTTCTTAAATCGAGAATTAAGCAATCAATAATCCCTCCCGCGGGTAGAAAAGTCAGAATTCTCTAGAGAAGTGCAAACCTTTTAGTGAACTCTTTTAATAGAGGAAGTTAAACTGAAAAACTGAGGCTTTAATTATTCAATTGAATCAAAATTATCTCTCTTCAAAAAGACTAAAAAGACAATCTCAAACATCGACAAGACTTCATAAGGACACCTTTTTCGGTAATCTTTAACACTTAAGACTCTCAAATTATAATAATTTTTAAGAAAAATAATTTATTAACTCAAGAAAAAGTAGGAACTTTTGAATGTTTTGGACGAGATGAATACATTAAGGGTGGAAAGTGGCCACCGCGTGCGTAATAAAACGAAAACTTCATAATGCAGGGCCAACTTGAGCGGAAAATTGTTGTCTGGCGAAAAATTCCGGTCTTCTGAATAATTAATGCGCATCAATTAATGTTGGTGGCAGAGCATGGATTTTTTCCTCTGCTCATTTCTCTGTTAAAATCTAATGATGTTGTCTTTCCTTCATTTTCCCACTGAGCGAATCCGCTGAGGGCAAACACTGCGAGAGAGACACTGATTTTTGAATTTTGATTTTGTTTCTCCATTTAGTTCTGTTTAAATGAGACTCATAATGTAAAAATACAAATAAAACTTTTGTCAATGGAGTTAATGAACTTTTGCTTCTCATTTTCCTGTCAACTGGTCTCCATCGAAAACGATGATGAAGTAAATTTAAGGGTTTTACTGGTGAAGAAAAGCTTCTTTTTAAAAACCACACATTTTTTTGCATTTTATTTTTCGCTGTATCAAACAAGAATATGCCCGAAACAATATTATTCGAAGTTCTTATGACATCTGAAACAGCCTTATGTATGTTTTCCTTCTTTAAATTGGCCGCGGTAGCCAAGTGGTCTAGGCATCTGATCATGGCTAACGTGTCATAAGTTCGATCCCAGTACTACTAAAGACCCACCGTGTAGGGGAGCGATGCTCGTTAAATCTTTCGAGAGCTCAAACGTCCTCCCGTTGGTGTGATGTGGTAGTTAGGAGAGGAGGTGCCAGCTCAGGTGTCGTCCGCGTCACTTGACCATGGTTCAAAATGACGCGGACAGTCGCCAAAAGCCCTCGTATTGCTAAACACTGCGACGTTAATATTCACTCACTCCTTTAAATTATCTTTTTTTTTCTAATCGTATCTAATTCTTCATTCTTGAACGTGGTATGCGAATCAAGGTCTTTAAAATAATTATAATTACAATGAAATAGATATTTTTATAAAAAGACTTTGGGGAGATTATATATTCGTTTTTTGCCTAACGGAATATTTTGTTTCAATTTCAGCGCTTGGAATGTATATCACAGCTAAATATCCAACTTCTAAAATAAAACCTTCCCTTTGAGGTTTAGTTCTGTAACCTCGATAGCCTAGTGGTCAATGCCATGGACTCGTGGTTGGGGGGGGGGGTGTCATGAGTTCGAGAGTTAACTTAAAGTACCGCTGTGAAGGACAGTCATTGCACGATAAATCTGTTGAGGCTCACCTATATTGATATGGAAGTTAGAAGAGGCAGATGCCACACACAGCTGAGGTGTCGACCTCGTCACCCGAGCACGTTTCAAAATTTCGAGGTCCGTTTCCAATCGCCATCAAGAAGCTGAATAGCGTGACGTTAATATTCACTCACTCAAAAGGACTAAATAACCTAAGTCTCAATATTCATGCGTATGGGTTATTTATAAGTACATCTTTGAACAGTTATCACTGAGACTTTTCATATGATATGCAGAAAAATATCTGAGGAAACACAACATAGAACCAGTTTTGCGTACCATTCCGAAAATTCTTAATTGCTTGAGAAACATTCTCTTAGTGTAGTCTCAGGGTGTTGTTTGGTCAATCCCTGAGCCTACTTCTCCAATTATAGTTCGACATAAATATAGCCCTCGTTTACTCGAGAGGGATGCCAGCTCAGGTGTATCATCCTTTTAACTTGAGCGAGGTACAAATTTATGGAGTCCGCCACGAATATATTCCCTACCTAGCTATTTGTTAATTTCAAACCTTACAAAATATCTAACATCATTTAAGGATTGCTAAACCTAAAAATATCTTCAGCTAATTTTCCAAATTTTAGTATCTCGGAGTATATTTCATTTAAATGAGCACATGTGCCCGTGAAAATGTATCGATTGAGTTTCATATTTATGAACACATAACCGTATATTTAATGCATTCCTTTACAGCAATTTGCCTAGTTGATAAACCATTAATTCAGAAGCATTTACTACATTTATAATCTGAGTGAATAGTGTAATTAAATGCATGCTTATTATTATTAAATATAAACGATTTATGTCACAATGCAATTAGTTTAATCTGCAGTACTTAATATTTAATTTTAAGGTATATCCGACTACCCTAAAAATGTCAATTTTGACAAAAATTGACACACACACACACACAATTTTTTTTAATGATTTTCTTTTATAGGCTATCTTAATTATTTTATAAAAATACCAAGTATATTACTTTCTATTCACTAGAACAAAACTACAAGTGTTTTAGTAAAAGCAAGCAAATGCCATTACTTGAAGCAAGATGTCATATTTTAAAACGCGTTTTACTCAAAATGTGTTTTTTTTAAAAAAATTCTCAAACAGGGATAGCAATTGCTCAAAAAGTTTTGAAAATAATTCACTGAATTTTTTTGTGCATGTTCTGTATAACAGAAGTGTTTTAAACTTCAGATTTATCAATCACTGTTTTATTACAAAATTTACAGTCCCTTATGTTAATATAAACACTGTTTTTTTAAGCAATTTCATATAACTAAGATAAAGGGCTGTAGTTTTTGTAAAAATTAAAATATCTCTTATCCTATAAGTCATTTCAAAAATGAATAACATAGCAACCGATCAAAATTGAACAATTGAAAATTTTTTCAGAAACTATTCGTACAAAATGGCCCCCATTTATGCTAATGTTTACCCATTTTTTCCCATTTTAGTAAGAGTAATTTCTTTTACTCTTTTTAATTTTAGCATATATTTCTTAAAATGTACCAAACAAATCTAAAAACAACAAAAAAATCCCCATATCACCATTTTTTTTAAAAAAAGTTGTCGCAAGTAGTTGAATACCTTGATATGTGATTTACTTTTTATTTAAAAAAGGATTAAATCACGTATAAAAAAGAATAGTGTCCCTTTGTATATATAACATGATTTGGACTGCTTCCCAACTGGCATCTTTGTAGTTCTTGATCAAATAAAAGGCAGTCACTGATCGTATTTTTGGTATTATTTATTGTATTATGGTAAGTTCAACTAAAATCTTTTTGTACTACAAGCCGTAAGAAAAACTCGTGCACCATATGCAACAGTCGTCATCAAGTCGAAGTGAGTGGGCGTGGGTTGAAAAAGAGAGTACCGAGCCCTGACTTGAATCTAAAGGCAGTTACAATACATTTATTTTGAGGAGATGAGATGAGTTGCAGGTTACTGGGGTTAACTGAAAAGGGTTGGTGGTTAACTGAAACGTTGAAGTGAATTCATCATACACACACATACAGAGAGAGATAATTCTCCATAGTTAGCTAACTTTAATTAATTACTTTAAGTAAAAAATGCAATAATACTAGGTGCAAATCCTCGGGATTAGGACTAAGTCATGTAAGGTTAAATATATCTTACGGCATTTAAACTCTCCTTTATTTTGCTAATATTAGAAACGAAAAATATAGCTATAAGTTAATGGGGAATGAAATATAGAACAAAATATTAGAGTTAACAAAAAATTTCTTACTTACTCTGAGTGCGTGTGTGTGTTCCTTTTTAAAGAATCATCAGTAGAACTATGCTTGTACCAAAACTAAATGTTTTTAGAAATATCTGTGATGTATATAGTAACATATCTTTGGAAATAAAGAAACATTATTTTTATAAATCGTAAAAGTGTTTTCAAAAGTGGAAATGTGCTTCAATATATAAAATCCTGATACAAAATAAAACACTCAAGTAATTATAAAAGCAATATATAAGTGGTGGTGTTACTTATCCCACCCAAAAGGCAATATCCCAGTGAAGCCTACGAAATTCATCGTGGCAAGAGAGCCTGAATTACGTCTGTCGTTTGGGTCTCAGTTTTGAATACATGAAGGTGACGGTACGATTTCTCTCCGTTCTACCAGAATTTTAAGGATGCATACTCCAGGGGCTAGTCCGGAGTCTCCGACCCCTCTTCCTCTGCATCCAATTTCTTGAGAGGAGTTTCTGTTCGTCGAACATTTAGAGTATCATCATTTTTCACAGGCATTGACATCTGTGCCTACTCCGGGATTCGAATCCTGACCCTTCTGCACAGCAGTTATTTTCACTGATTATTTTAAAAACATCACTACATAATTGGTACTTGATCTATAATTAAGTATAATTAATAACAGTTATTAACATTTATAAATTGAAACAAACTAACCCTAAACTTATTAAAATTAAAATTAAGTATAATAGAGAGTCATATATGAAATGAGTCTTATATGGTCTTAACTAAGACCTACTATTTCTGCAGTCATTTTAAAGGTATGGAACTGAAATAACCTTGTTCCTTCTTTTATTCCAGCGCAAATGCAGTTTTAGCTTTTGAAAGCACTAGTATAGACTGAAAAAATTCAATTAGAAAAGAAAAATACCTTTGAATCGTTTTTTTCTTCATTAGTTTAATATATATTACAGAAACTGAGCTCTCCAGAATGTATGGAATTTGTTTTCATTCCAATAACCACTTACCCATCTCAAATAAGTGCTGGCTTGTGTGATCAACCAGTAAAATCTAGCAGCAACGAAACATTACCAGCGTTTTGTCTACACAGTCTTTCCCGTGAATTATTTTCTTCGGATTTATTATCATTGTTATTCCTCTGAATTATCGCCTCCATTACTGGCAAAGAACAACACGTCTTAAAATCACACGATCCAAATCACGTGATGAAAATTCTAAGTGCGCCTTTTATTTCCCGCCACCAATATCAAGTTTTATTTCATGGAGGCTTCTTTTTTTTGCCCTCGAAATCTCTCGTATTTGTTTCTGAATTATCGCGCCCGCTGAATTATTCATGAGGACCCCGGAGCCACATTCTGAAGCTAATTAAGATGTCAAAAGAATTTCCACACTGGAAATGCAAATCTCTGCATTCGCCATATTCACTCGCTTAGGGGCAGTTCGTTTTGACACTCGGCAAACGCATTGTCATTTAAAAGTAAACTGGAAGGGGGGATTCAATTGCGTGGGGGAGGGGGATATTACTTTTCCGTCTTGTACCTCTCTATCTGCCCTGGAATGCAGAGGCTTTTTGTTGGAATTAATTTTCGAACGAATGCATTGGCAAAAGTTTGAGGGTTTATCTGTCCCTTCGCGTGATGTTTCGTTAAAATAGGTTTTGTATAACAAGATTTTTCATTGTGTGTACTCCTGAATTAATAATATACATTGAATGGATAATTCAAATTACACTTCTTTACTGCAGCAAGGGTGCTTCCATTTGTTTCCACTTGCGAGTCTCCACTTCACAGGCGTAGCTAGCTTTGAGGAGGCCCTGTATCAAAATTCCTTCGGGCCCTTTTTTAGATGAGGGAGCCCTGTTAATGGGGCTGTAATTACACATGTTGGGGCCCCTGTATCTTGGGGGCCCCGTATTATTGATATGGCTGATATGGCGGTAGCTAAACCACTGCTCCTCTTCAAAAAAACGAGGTATTATGATTTTATATCTTGCTGGTTAAAGAACTAGATGGAATATTTGATAATTATAATATAGATTACGTATGATAATAGTGTTATATTTTATAAAACATTTAGGCATATATAATAACATTTGTGATTAACTCCCGATAAGATTCTTTGCTAATGGCCAAATGGATTCTACGAGATGTGTTCAGAAACTAAGAACAGTTTTGGAAAGAATCGCTTAAAAAACCTTTTCAAAACAAAATTTATTTTCACAAGAAAGAGCACCTCGGAAAGTAGTTTTAAACATTGTTACTACCATTGTTCAGAAATTTCTGATATCGGGAAACAAACTTATCTGTAACTTTTTGAATAAAATATACGCCAGTGAAAAGAGACATTGCTGAACAGCCTTTTGTGGAAACTCATCACAAAGCAATCTTATTGTGTGAATCGTCTGTCTTCACAAATTTCCTCGTTCAATTGTTCAACCCAAACATTACTCAGAAAAAAAAATCGCCCATTCCGAGCTTCGTCATAGTTTGCCATCGCTGTATTGTCAAACCCACTTTCTCATCATTTCATAATTCATTATATTTTCACCTTAAATTTCTACAAATTGACCCAAAAGCCCTCGTGTTGCTAATCAGTGCGACGTTAGTATTACTCACTCACTCTACAAATTGATGATGCATTTCAACAGGATTAATATACCTTGCGTTCAAAAAATGGATTACAGAACGCACTTTGCAAAGGACGGGATCGGGAATCGTCTTAAACATTTTGAACGTTCATTAAGACATGCAAAAACAACAACACACTCACTGGACTCATAATCAACCAGACATGTGAATGAGAGTACACTGCAAAACTACCACTGCAGTTGCGCTAGAAAGAAACAATCCTTAGTTTCCAGCCTAGCTTCAAATATATACAACCCTTATAATTTCATATTAATTTGAAAGATTTAAGTAGACTGTGTGGGTACATTTTAAAAATGGTATCAGATATGAAGGTATTCATTTGCATGTTACTTATTGTTGCTATATTTTGAAATTTAATCTCGACTTCAATCCATGAATCAGTCAACTGAAATGACACTTTTTATCATAAAATTTAGATCATAAAATTAATGTTTGTTTTTTATCGAGTAAATGTAATTTTTCGCGAATAAAATAATCTTTTTTGCATTCTGTTATAAATTTCTTTGCAAGTTTTGATTAAAGGAATTTTACACATAGCTCTTTCAAAACTGTTTGTTATTTTTATTTGAAATGTTGTTTAGAATTTTTCAATGAGTCTTAATAGATATAAAAAAATCACTTCAATATAAATCAATATTCCACTTTTCTAAAGTTAATTCGTGTCCTTTTTCTATGTATTTTTTTCTGGATTACGTAAATCTCGCATTCGATTAAAAAATGCTTCTAATGTAAAACGAAAGTTCTATGTTGCATAACACGAGATTTAATTGTTTTACCACACATCTAAAAGTACTAATACATGATTTTTGGTGCTTAAAAACTATTTGGTTTGAGCAAATATAATTATTGTACATCTTTTCAGTCTTGTATGCAGTAGAGAAACGATTTGTGACAAGGAATTTATTTTCAATAATCGAGTTACAACTCGCCAATATTTTAATTTTGGAGCGCAATTTCAAGTTAATAGCTTTTAATCGTGAATCTTGCAGGCTAATTCAAATACCTTTTGCAAACATTAAGCTCGTTATTATAGGGATAATATTTGCCTTTTCTCTGGGAGACAAGAAAGCTTTTTTTAAAAAACGAGAAATGACTTTTACGAACCTCCTACGTGATTCTAGCGTCGCGCGGTATAATTTAATCTACCTATGGCAAAAGAACTGTATAACGAGAAACATTAATACAACATTTTTTTTATATTATTTTAATCTTTGCGCCAGAAGCTTTTTCCACTTGCAGTAAGGAAAACTGCTTTTAACCGTCGGCGCTTGAGTTAGTGCAGTTTTTATTCACGCAAATAGCCCTTTTATTACAGCTTGTAAAAAAAAATAAAACACTCGGCAGTCGAGAGGAGGGAAAAAAGTCCGAAAAACGTTACACCTTTTAATGAAGATAAATTTTTATTTCATACAAGCTATGTAATGTAAAAAGAGAATTACACCATGAGGTACCTCCATAAAAGGAACTTTTTCACACACTAATGTTACAAGCTGAGAAAAGAACATTTTTTCCCCTGCATCTTAGAGTGTTTTAGTAAACTGTGACTAAGTATGGATAAGTAAGTGCACTTGTCTCATTTTTAATCGAAGCCGAGTTTTTTTCCCTCTCCGTGCTTATTTCCCCTTTCATGTCCAATACAAAAACTTATATTCAAGTGTGTTTTTCCTTCATTAAATATTCATTCCAGGAAGTGCTATTAGAGTGTTTTCTGGTGCGTTTTAATTTAAATGAAAGAATCTCCTTTTTTTCTCTCTTTTTTAATGTGATATATTTATAAAAAACTCACACCCCGATTATTTGCCGTAATTTGCAGCAAAGACCTCTTCTTCGTCATGAATCTTAATCTACTCAAAGATCTGTATGGTAAGTTTCACAAATCGTGTATACAAGCGATGATTTTCTTTTCGTTTCTTTCTTTTTAAACCTGAATCTTCTTGAATCAATTCTCTCAAATAAAACCTCTATTTTGCTTGGGGAAAAAAGACTCTTGTAGGGCACATTTCCTTTAGAATCAATTAAGCAGATACGTTAAATCAGTCATCCCACATTATTTGAGTTAGACCAGTAGAAAGAGATTCATTTGTTCTATGTACTCTGGAACAGAGGTTGCCAACTGATGGCCCATGTAAAAAATTCGATTCTGGATATTATTTATATTTTTATGAAGATTTAGTTTAAAAAACGACAAATAACAAAATATATTATGGAATATATAAATTATACTTTACTTTAAAAAAATTTTAGCTACTTCTTTTAACAAAATTGGTGTGTTTAAAGAATTTTTTGCTACTTGTTCATCTGTATCTAGTGACATTTGAAAGATAGTATTGGTTATAACAGTAAATGGGGGCATAAGATTTTTGTTTGTTGATATTGCTTTGAGTTTCCCGTTTGTTTTTGCATTTCCTGAAGTTCCATTTCAGCGATATTGAAATATATAAAGAAATGTAAATATTTACACAGTGTTAGTGGTAAATCATGCAGCGGTTTATCTTCTTAGTTGTCCGCCAAACGTGAAATTATGCATTTAGTGGTCTACGAAATTCTTAAGTTAGGCGACCGCTGCTCTAGTGCTCTAGGCAATTAATATTTAAGTCGTTATGCATTCCTGTTAGAAGGTGCAATAATTAATTGAAAATTAGAGTGACAATTAAGTATTTGGTTGTATTGTGCAATGATATTGAAGGGTAAACACCTGTCCAAGAAAAAAACGGGATTTATAAAAGGGTCTTAATGGCCCGATATAAATTACGTTGAAAATTTTAAGTCTTAAACTTGAATTTAGCACTAGCTTTTATATAACAATACGCTAAAAACACTCAAAACTACTAGCTCAATATATTTAATCACTCCCAAGTTTTCCGCTTTTACACTCATTATATAAGGTGTACCCCATTTGGGCGAGGACCAAGGAAAAACCTCCCACTGGAGGGGAAAACCCGGCCTTACACAACCCGTAAAACTTAAATATTTTAAACATATCGTGGGTTTTACATTTCTTTATCTTCAACACAAAATCTTCAAAACATCAGGGTCAGCCACCCTGAAATGAGAACTTAATCAGTGGACGTACAACAATATTCTTTGAACACTGTATACATAAACAAACAACATTGAATTGACACATATTTAAATTGTCAATTACTTTACAAATTTCATCTGGTTTAAGAAAAACTCCCATTCTAATCACGCAGCGCTATTAGTGTTATGGTTAATTTCCTATCTACGCCGCGCCCAAAATCCAGATATATACTAATAATATGCCGATACATACACAATTATATACAATTTTCTAAACATTCAAAATATAAACAAACAATACAAGGAATTCTCGCACCCTTAGCCAAGTCTTCCCTTGTAGGAAACAAATGTAAACATACATTGCTTTCCACAATTTAGAATATATTTAGGTATACAAAAGTTCATTTTTCACTCAACGTAGTGTGACTTTTGCACTTAGTCATCTTTAACCAAACAAGACTTGCTTCTTGCAAAAATTCACCTGACTGCCTGTCAGTAAAAATATAAATGAAACAATACAACCTGGCTAATATCTTGTTCCTCTCCTTTCTCTGATATCTCCAATCTGCACCTCCAACGATGTGGACCTTCTGCTTCGTAGACTCTCCTCTGGCTCCTGGTGATCTGGTCTGTACTGTCGGCGCCTCCGTAGATTATAGTGATGAGCTCGCCCTGCTTGATCTCTTCTAGATCGGATTGATCCTTCCTGGTCTGGCAATGTTTCTATTGGCGATCTTGACCTGGCTTTCCCACATAAACTTCTCTTCCGTCTCTGGAATTGCGTGGGGTAGACCTTCTCTGCTGTCTCCATCTTGGCTGAAGTAGCCTTTCTTCCTCTGGCTGCTGACGATCTCCTTCTGGAACTTGTCTACCGTGGCGATCTTCTATTCGGTTTTTTTTCTACCTGTTCAGTCGACGTGATAGAGGACGGGAGCCTTCGCTTGTTGACCTCTCTGTGTATGGCTTTTCTTTTACTCCTCGGCCCATCTGACAGTGACTCAGGCGTCTCTCTTTTCCACATCCTTATGCTTTGGTTCTTCCTTCTTTTCTTTTGCGTCCCATCTGACAGTGATTCTGGGATCACCCGCTTACTCCGCCTTTTGGTCAGCTCGTGTTCGCTCCCCCTTATCCCTCTCTGATTACTTTTATTCCCTACAATTGTCGTCTCTTTCCTCTCCTGTATCTGTCTTCCATCCGACTCATTACTCCTAAAGCCCTGTGACCTATCTAACCCATATCGACTATCCTCAAAGCTACTCGACTGATACTCGGATCCTCTGCTAACTGAACAATCTACCTCCACTACACCTTCATCACTTTTTCTCTGATGGTAAATTCGCACTTGGTCTATATTAACTGTAGTTCTTCTACCTGCCTTCCAAATTACAACATTATTGTTTTTAACACTTACGACTCTATAAGGACCTTCGAATTTTGGACAGAATTTTGCAACCACCTTTTTACTGGCAGAGCTTATAGGAAATCATCAGGAAAAGGTTTTACAAGCATCAGAAAATATTTCGCTGTGATGATTCTGGAAATAAAAAGTTTGTTTTTGAGTACATTTTGCTAAATGAAGACGAATATCAAAAACATGCCGTTATCAGTTCCTAGGAATTCTTGATTGTTTTCATTTTTCGACGTCGAAAAAATAGGTTGGTTCCAGTGATCATGGCCAAGAACTCGTGATCGGTGTTGTGTCACGTGTTCGATTCCTGAAATCACTGAAAACCCGCCTTGGAAAATAAATGATGCACGCTAAATGTGTATAGGCTAGAACTTCTCACAGTGGTAAGGCGGAAGTTCAGAGAGGGATATACAAGGTCAGGGTCAACCTCGTCGCTCGACCGTGGCTCAGATTTATGACGGTGAACGACAATGCCCCGTTTGTTGCTTCTTAGTCAGTGGCGTAACTTAGAATATTAGCTCCCTGCCCCCTCCCCTAAAAAGTCAGATTTTGCCTTAACATTTTATAAATTGGTTAAATACGTACTAAGTGTCAGTCAGGCTCCAGGTCCCTTAGAATGCTGCCCACCTCCGCAGTTCCGGGTTTGTGGGGGTGTATGATACGCCACTGTTTTTCGTGCAAGTTGTTAGTGAACAATTCTTGGGTGTATTTTGTAAAAGGCTTAGAGATGCAATATATATACAAACAATGAAATATTTAAATTATTAATCTAAATAAATATACATTTATTAAACTTTATAAAGATTGTAATACTTATTGTTTTAAATAATATTAACGCATTTTCCGTACACTACTTATATAGATGTATTTAAAGCGATTTTATAAATATATAGAAGCACTATTATGTAAACATTGTCAGTAATTGATTATAAACCAGTAAAAAATTAGGTGGCTTTCTGTTAGTAAACTGTACTCTTACATATTTCATTGCCTTGACTGGAAAGAAATATATTTTTTGTTAGATTTCGAAACAAGTAGAGTTACTCGTGAAAATCATTTGTATATTTCTGTCATTTCAATTTGTAAATCAATATCCAAAACTGTCAAAATCATGAACTGAAAACAAAAGAATTGAAACTGTTTACATATTCTGCGTTTTTCCAAGCGACAGGGATTGTAAAGACTCGTAAAAATATCTAAAGCATTTATTTGTTTTTTGCATAGCATATAATGTTTGCTTTCAGGGCTAAAATACCGTGAAGATATTTACTGCACGTTCTTATTTTCATAACTCTTTTTGAAAAGTAAAGTTTCTAACAATTATATATAGATAGGTAATGTATTGTAAAAATGTTTTGTATTCTTTATTCATAAAAATATAAGCACAATTTTACTGTCATTTCTTTATAAATAGTCTTCTCCGATAGCATTTTGTCAATAGTTCTGATACTGTTGGAAATGTGGCAAGAACGTTTGTTTTGTGATGACGCGTAGACAGTCTGCCTCATTATGTATATATGTCATCTTATCTCTACTAAAAACAAATCCAATGCACTCATGTAATTCAGTTAAAGAGCATTCTTCAAGTATCTGTCTATTTTCCTTAAAAACGAAAATTTAACGGTGCTCATTTATATTTCAATTTCATTGATCATCGGCAGTCTACTGGCATTTGACAGCTTTTTCAAGCAGGAAAAATCATATTGTGATGTTTGGGGGGTGAGAGAGAGAGTTAGAGAGGGTAAGAGTGAGCAAGAGAGAGAGAAAGAGTAAGTAATAGATAGAGAAAGGGAGAAAGAAAAAGGGAAAGCGAGAGAGAGTGAAAAGGAAGGAAGAGGAAAAAAGAAAGTAAGAGTTAGAGAGAGTGAGATAGAGAATTAGAAAGAGTGGGATAGAGAATGAGTGAAAATAAAAGATAGTGAGAGAGATAGAGAATGAGAGAAATGAGTGGGAGATAGAGAGTGAGAAAAATGAGCGAGAGATAGAGAGTGAGAAAAATGAGCGAGAAATAGTGAAAAAAATGAGTGAGAGATAGAGAATGAGAAAAATTACAGAGAGTGAGAAAAATAAGGAATGAGAAAATATGAGAGAGTGAGAGAAATAGAGAGTGAGAGAGAATAATAGAAAATGTGAGAAAGAGAGATGAGAGAGAATAATAGAAAATGTGAGAAAGAGAGATGAGAGAAAATGAGAGAGAGAAAGAAAAATAAGGAATGAGAAATCATGAGAGAGAGTGAGAGAAATAGAGAATGAAAGAAATGAGAAAGATAAAGATAGGGAATGATAAAATATGAGAGAGGGAGAGAAATAGAGAATGAGAGAAAATGGGAGAGTGAGAGTGAAAATGAGAAAGAGATAGAGAATGAGAAAAAAGGAGAGAGTGATAGAGAATGAGAGGAAATGAGACAGAATGAGAAAGAAAAAAAGAAAGTGAGAGATAGAGAATAAGAGAGAGTGAATGTGTGAAAAGAGAGAAAAATGTCATTTTGTTAATATGTAAAATATTATAATTTTTTAAATCTTTAAGCAGTGAAATGATTGTTACATTCAGCAGCTGAAGACCATTTCCATCCCTAATGTTGCAATATGTTAACGAGTTCTTAATCGTGGAGAAGAATAATCCGTCGGGAATCGCTCAAGAGATTAAAACAAGTTTCATTATTCGAGTCCTTTTCTAGAATGAGCAGACATAGTGATAATCTCTTCGATGATAATATACCAAGATTAAAGCTGATAATTATCAACATTATTTAAGCTCTCCGAATTAAGGAATAATTTTATAACTGCTACATTCTAACTAAATGCATTTTAATTGCTTCATTAGAATATCATTCGATTATAGTATTTAAATCCAATTAACGATTATTTTGTCAAATGCTTAAAAAGAAACCGTTGCCAAAATCTATCTTGAAATTTCATTAGTCTTAAGACATTTAAATAAATGTTATTAACTCCTCCATGTCGTCTAGGAAAGTAGTTGTCCCCATGTACTTTCTTAATGTGGCTGCATTATAAACTTGGCAAACAACTTTAGACTGGTTTAGCTTTGAGCATTTCTATTAATATTCCTTAATAGTAAATTGTTTGCTCTAGTTAAGTATGGAAACTAATATAAACTATTCTTTCGTTAGCCATCAAAATAAAGAATCAAATGAAAATATATTTGATACATATTATAATACGCGGATGATGCAATTTACTGAGCTTCTGATACAATTTAGTAATTGCTTCAATTTTTATTCATAGATAAAATTCTTGTATATAAACGGAACTACTAAAATGTAACTAAGATCTGAAAAGTATTTCAATACTCTGTACTAAAATTGTTAAATTATGTTTGGAAGTTGCTTTATATAGTATAAAGTAGCATAATTTAGTCCAGATTCAACTTGATTACTTTTTGATTTATAAAATGCCATGTATTTATTAAATGTTTGAAATTTCTGTATCCCACACACACAAAGGGAATGATTTTTATTTTCCTTCCACATCTATTAAATAAATGCTGTCACTATGCTGAATACTTCCAAGCGTTTCTCTTTCTATAAATGTACACTAAAATAATATAAGTATTTTGTCTTCTAAAACCTTTTTACATTAAACATTATATAAGTTCATATTTTACAATTCATATCCTATTTACAATCTTGAATATTATCTAATTATTAATCTTGAATACATTAATATATTTTACGCTCAAATGCATAATATAATATTATTTATGTATATATGTATATATATATATATATATATAAATTAAGCATATTCTAGTAGGCATTAAATCGTAAAAATTTATTGAATCTTTCAAAACTGGTGGATCCTTTCTCTTCCAAAGTACAATTTATTCTCCTACGCAGCCGTGAAGTGTAATTAAAGTAACTGACTTCTTCATTAATAACTCGCCTCTTCACATGTGTCGGAATACTATTTTAGACAAATGTACCTTCGCATTCTATTAAGGCTTAACTACGACATGATGAATTGCAATGGAAATTAAAAGTCTCTCTGGGAGATGTCTTGTCCGTTCTGTAAAGAGGTGAGCGGCTAGAAATGTATAACTCCATTCTCAAAATGAGTTTTGTAAAGTTCGTTTCACATGATTCGAATTAAAATGATAAAAATTTGAAATATTACAGCAGGTAAAATAGTATTATTGATGAAATATTGAAGTGTCTCACTAAAATGCCATTCCTTTAGAATCCACGTGAATTTTTTCTAACGTAATATTAAAATCAAGCTGAATTGTTTCCTCGATAACTTCCAAAACTCCATTTCATTTGTCATTGAACTAAATTAAGTGTCGAAGTGGTATCATAAGGGGCACAGTTATTTCTAAACCGTAATATTTGAAATATTAATTACACCTTAAAATTGGGGCCACCCCAGCCTGTTGGTTATAGTTGCGAACTCGTGGCTGGCATGTCGGGGCTCTAATCTTGGTAACATTGAAGACTCGTCGTGTACAGAAGGCTGATGCGCGTTAAATATGTTAATCTCAAAATCCTCTCTTTGGTGTGGTAGTTTGGAAAGGTGGTGCCACGAAAAATCTTACTTTCGCCTGTACAGTGCTTAAAACTACGGCTATCTAAAGACGTACATCTACCCTTGCCACGTTGAATTTCATGGGCTTCGATTTCGCATCGTAATACGGGTGGCTTTAGTAGCAAATGCATTCAAGTAGCAGTAGCAGCTGTCTTTCTTGGTATCATTTTCGTATTTTTTTGCAACACTCTTGAGAATTCCTCCCCCCCCCCTCTTGTTGATATCTGAATATTCATTCCCCACTAGAACAATACATCATTCGTCTACGACTTTTATTTCCCACGGGTATGTCTCATGAAGCATTAGACAGCTGTTTATGTCTTTTTCAATGCTTTCCAAACTCATAAATGGACGACATGAACAGTCCCAATATCCTCAGTTACACTAATCACACACTTTGACGTTCCATTTTCTCAATACTTTCCCTTCGATCAAAGTCCTACAGGGGTTGTTTACAGGATCGCCTGTTGGACAGATCATACTGAGGCAGCAATATGATTTCATATCAGCTCATATGTGCACAATGTGCCCCAGTGTTTGCAGAAATTCTGAATGTACACTATTATACCCTTCCGATATCAGTGCACATAAGTAATTATATGCCATCTTGTAAATACCCCTATGTCCTACCCTATTTGCTTCGAGTCGGTCTCCTGATAAGTCTTTCACTCCGTTTTTTTTGCTCATTCTGCTATATCAATATCTCAGCTGCATTCTTAGTTTTTGAATTCCTGTTTTGTGTTCTTTTTTACATACATACATATATTTCATAAAACAGTTTGATTGTACAGTGCATTATATATGTATATATATATATCAACATTTTTTGCTTGCAGTTGTGCAGGGCCTTATTTCTAACTGTTCGTAAAAGAAGGAAAACGTTGTTCTAAAAAAAGGACAATAAAAAAATACTATCCTAGTTACGATTTGGCTCTTATACGGTTATAATTGATAACTAATTATTCATAATTTATTTAACTAATTCAAAGCTCCTAAGAATATTGTTCATAATTGAAGAGCTCTTGTTCATAATTAAGTTTAAAACAATGCATTCATTTTGCATTATGTGTAAAATGAGAAATTTGGTTTAATCTCACCTTGCCTCTCATAGAGAAATTTTCTTATGTATTTATTTTCATTGATTACAATTTCATGTATATGTTTTAGTGTGAGACGAATAATAAATTACTCAACGTAACGTCTTCTTGACATATTATTTAATATTTTACTGGCCATGCATTTTGTATTTGACTTAAGGTTTTTGTTTCTGGATAGCGAGAAAAAGGCAAACTTGATATCGCGCCTTTTATATTTTTTTACGTAAAAATAATTCAATTTTTTAAAGAAAATAATCAAAATAGAAAATATAGGGAGACATATGTAATTATTAATAAAATAAAGATAACTACATTCGGTGGGACACACATTAATTTTATTTCTTATGGAAAAGTGCCCGAATTTACAAATGAGATTTGTAATCTACAATAACATATACCGAACACAAAATAGTGAGCTTTTAATTTCGATAAGGAATAATGAGTTTGTTTCGTTGCAGCTCCCTCCGGATGGGTGCTTCAAGAGGAAAATCTCATCATCGTGGCTGGCGTCGCGGGTGGACTGGTCATCCTCATGGTTCTACTGGTCATCACGGCGGCGGTGGTAGCGGTCAAGAGGAGGATATCAGGTGTGTATGCTACCTTGTACACACCTGTAGGTGTGCAAGTTAGCATTTCTTGATATATTATTTCCTCAAACATGCAAGAGTTGCGTAAAACAGCAATTAATAATATTTCCAGCTGAATTTTTTTGATTTATTGTACTTGTGTTTTGACACATATTAATTTTTAGAGAGAGAGAGATTTTTTTAAAGGAAAAAATTGTATCATTACTAAAAATGTAATTAACTTACGATTGAAATTTAAGTAATGATAGCATTTATTAACCGTGTTTCGTTATTGCTATTTTGTACTTAATCAAAAATATTTCAAGATAATATTTTATTTTAGTTCAGGCTGTTTAGGATATCGATGGCACTTATTCAACAGTGGTGCTGTGTAATTGTATTCCCAATAATGTGGGAGATGGGTGCGTATGGCAGGAGAAAAAGTGGAGCGTATGACAGAGTTCGAGAATGAAGTTTGTGAGGTGTGCTAGCGGCAGCCTAGTGGCCAAGGTATCGGACTTGTGGCAGGTGCGTCATGAGTTCCAGCCTAGTACCGTTGAAGACCCGCCGTGTAGAGGAGCAATCCACTGAAAATCTGTCGAGAGCTCAAACGTCCTCCCGTTGTAGAGTGGTAGTTAGGAGAGGGGGTGCCAGCTCAGTGTCATCCTCACTTCAACCGCCGCCAAAAGCCCTCGAGTAACTGAACAGTGTGACGTTAATATTCACTCACTCTCGAGGAATGAGGTAGTTAAACATAAATAGTTACAAAATAAATTTGTTATTTGTTATTAAAGAGTGGAAGTTATAATTTAGCTCTTGATATTGGCACCGAGACCGGCAGTTAAATTGAAGGTGTATGCTCAAATGCTAAGCCAAAATTACCCGTCTAAATTAAAAGGATACGGCAGGAAATACTTTTTTGAATTATTCTAAAGTTAAACGATTTGTAATTTACTATATCTGTTACCGTTAAAGCTTGAAAAACATTAATGTGCATATTATTTGGTTAATCTGCAGATTAACTTATTTTTTCCGTTAAAGTGAAGAAACCAGCCTTTTCCACATTTTATATATAACTCTAGTTACTCTTCACATTAGCGGTTTCCGTATTGTTAAAGTTCAAAAAATTATTCCTCTCATTTCCTTCCTGTTAGGAATTATCATTGAATTTCAACTTTGCCTAGAATAATTTATCTTAAACTTTTAGAGACAGAGTGGCGCAAACAGTAAATGTATTCGATAAAAGACTATTTGTGTGTGAATTAATTTACGATACCCAGTATGTTCTGCAAATAAATTACGATATAGCAATCGCAACTATGATAAAAAAAATATCAAAAATAAATAAACATCATTTAATTTAAGCCCATTGAGTTGTTTTGCTGTTTTTCACCCAAATATCTTTTGCTCACTTTAACGAGTGCTTAGTAGGTAATATGTAGATTAACGAGTATCTTATCTAGGCAATTCGCAGATTATCTCGATAATTTGAGAAATGAATCGATTTCGGCACTTTAACGGATCACCCTAGTGAATGTGCAGATTACCTACCTAATATGCAGCTTAATTGATTTGGGTACTTTAGCGGTAAATCAAACAATGCATCTTATTTTTTGGGGGGTTTTATATGCGATTTATTCCATAACCACCTAAATTACTTTCTTTACAAACAAAACCCCACGGACGTTAGCTTGCGTTTCCGGATGGCTTTACTAACTAGTAAAATGGTTCCGCTTCTCTCCCATTTGCTATTTTGCGAATTTCACACAAGTGAAACGAAACAAGTTTATGTTATATTATCATACAAAGAGTTTTAGCCAAGTAATAAAAGAATCATTTCAATGTAAACGCAACGAATTGTTTTTCTAATATTCTCGTTTTCAATGCGCCGCTTTCTTTCTCTCTCACACCAGAAATCGCCCATAGGAAATTTACTGAAAAATTACAGACTTTGTTTATAAAGAAAATCCCTCGACTCCGGGGAATGACAGTAAATCTTTTATTTCCCCATTGCACCTCAACCTAACGAGACGCCCATGAGTAATGCATAAATGCTCGAATTCCTACCCATTATTTTCAAAAGGCATCAGCCGCAGGCTCTCTGCTAATGGGAAGGGGTTGACTCTCCTTTCTGCGCAGGTAACGAAAGGCGAAATAATAATGTGACTTTTGCCTTTCTTTCTCCTCGCCGATGATTTCTTGAGGGGCGCACCCATTTGCTGTTGGAGAAAACAAATGGGGCGCACATCCTCAATCGTAATGACTGTTATCATTGCTCCCCATTTGCGCGTTCCCAGGCACATAATGAAGAAGTCTCGCTGATAGACTTGTGCGATTCAATCACTCGACGCGCACCCATTCCGACAAAGATGGGCTGCTGTCCCAAGAGGGGTGGTGCACAAACGGTGAAAAGACACTTTCTGGTTTCTTATTATTTCAATTGTCTGAATGAGAAAAAGATCGCCACATTAAATTTACTCTTAATCGTAGTTCATAAGATACTACATTTCCTTGTTTTATTTGCCTCCTCCCCGGGTGGCTGTTGCATCCGAGGGGTCAGTTACGAGCTCGTGGCCGGCATTGTCGAGTCACGGGCTCTAGTCCTGATGCCACTACTATGTAGAAAGGCTGAAGCACGTTTTATTTGCTTAAAGTCCTCATTTTGGTGTAGTGTGGAATTTACAAGAAAAGGGGAGCCATCTCAGGTATCGTCCTCGTCACTTGATCTCGGTTTAAAAGTACAAGGTCCATCGCCTATAGCCCTCGTGTTATTTTAAGTGCGACATTGACTCATCATTTCCCCTCAAAGGTATCGGCGGTAGCCGAGAGGTCGTGGTCACGAGTTTTCTGGCAGCGTTGATTCAGCAGAATTGTGGGTTGGATTCATCACTATTACCAAAATACTCCTATTTTAAGTTATAACCACATAAAAATGTTAGTAATGATATATATGTATTTAAAATCCCGTGATATTTTGCACAAGCATCAATATTAAATTATCATAAATATTCTGAAGAATTTAGAAACTAGTTTTTTAAAAAATAGACTATATTGCCAGAAAATGTTCTAGCTTTTACCTTTTAAAAAAGCTGAATGCTCTATAGTGCTAATTTGGAAATATATACCATAGACACAACTGTTATCCCCTTTTTAAAGTGAATGAGTGAATATGAACGTCGCACTAATCAGCTATTCGAGGGCTTTTGGCGACGGGCCTCGTTATTTTGAACCATGGTCAAGGGACGAGGACTACACCTGAGCTGGCATCCCCACTCCTTCCCCACCACAACAACGGGAGGATGTTTGAGCCTCGGCAGATTTAACGCGCATCACCCCCGCCCTGCACTGAGGGTCTTCAGCGGTACTAGGCTCGAACTGATATCGCACCGGCCGCGAGTCCGTTACCTTCACCACTAGGCTACCGCGGCCACCGTGATTGTAAGGAATATATTGTTCGAAAAAATAAATAATCGCTTTTCGATAGTTTGTTTTGAGTTGGAATTCCAATTAATTTCTTACCATTTACTTAAAATTTAAATGCTTGTATTCATGATTTTAAAACGCACTTTAGCATATTATGTAAAACATACCCTAAAGAAGTTTTTTGCCCCCTATACATTTGAAGACTAAACTTGATACTTTATTTAATATTGCATGGGAAAAGTGTTAAGATGTGATTATAAACTTCGAGGCTGTTTTTCTAATTCGTACTTCTAAATGGATGGATGGATAGCGATGATTCATATAAGATAGCCTTCTATGGCTTAAGGTATGTGACTACCTTCGGGGAATTTTTTTTAAATATATAAATTTTCAACTATATCAAAACTTTTTTATTTGAAATGGGGCATAAAACTAGGAATTCAAGTACAATATACGCAAAATTATAAATAATTCTGGATGTATTGAGAAATTTGGGTGAAAAATTGCAGTTACGGTAAGACTTGTATTGAAAATTCTAATATACTCGAATAATATTTATACAGTACATAAATATTCTATTATTATATGTACTTAGAGCTATAAAATTTGTGATACTTTTTAAACGTTTTTGAAATATGTCATTTTTTAAGCAAAAAACTCAATTTTTCACAAAAAACTAATGTTATATTCTCACAAAAAGTGAAGTAAAATACATAAATATATACATAAAGATTAGATTTATACTGAAGATAAAACTAAAAGAAAAACATTTTCTGAAAATTTCAACTCAATATCTTGAAAAGAAAACCTGTAGTCAATTTTACCGTGAAGCAAAAAATTGAAAAATGTAGTTTCTCAGAAAATGCATTAAAAGATTTTAATATGGTATAAAATTTTCTATAAATTGTACATTTTTTAAACTCACCATATTTTTGGGACACGATCTCTTTATTGTCATGTTTAACAAATTCGGACATTTTTTTAAACATTTGCTGTTTTCTGGAAAATTTTATAGACGATAACAAGTGTCGTCTTTAGCGAAATTTTGATGAAAAATTGCATTTACAGGAAATTCTAATGAATAATGAAATAATTTTTTATACATTACGTGAATAACATCTTTACATGTGTTAGGAATTAAAAGATTTGTAATACTTTTGAAAGTTTTTAGTTATGCCAAATTTTATGCAAAACACGATTTTTTAAAAATATTAATGATATTTTTTCATAAAAAAGCAATGAAGTACATAAATATATGCACAGATAATTAGATTTTGATTCATAACACAGATATAACTAAATAAAGCATGTTCTGAAAATTTCAATTCAATATCTTAATATTTTGAGTAGGGATCTACTTCCGGTTATGTAAGCTCCATTTCCGGTTTACTAATTATGCTATAACTTTGCTTCTAAATATCGTAGAAATAAAAATGAAGTGTTTTTGGAATCTTAAATGTATGGCCTGAAGTGGCGCGCTTATCCTGTAGGATAGAACCAGGTACCTTTGGATCCGAAGCCGAGTAACTTATCCACTACACCAAAATGATCACCGTGGTGCGGAGGTAGTTACTGGCTTATATAGATGGTACCGCTACATACACCCCACCAGTGAGTCGGTGGAGGGCGAACGAACGATGTATTTGTTTAATCAAGCGCGTTTTTGCTGTTGCGTCATGAGTTGTGACGGCTTTGTTGATTGCGTCATATGTGAGACGACTTTGTTGATTGCGTCATATGTGAGACGACTTTGCTGCGCCGAGTGGGTGCGGCGACTTTGCTGCGTCAAGTGAGTTTTGACGACTTTGCTTGCAGGTAGATGGCGCCACGACAGTTCAGAACGTTGCGTCTTTCTGAGTTCAGCCAGGGTCACCAATGAAGTGGCGCGCTTATCCTGTAGGATAGAACCAGGTACCTTTGGATCCGAAGCCGAGTAACTTATCCACTACACCAAAATGATCACCGTGGTGCGGAGGTAGTTACTGGCTTATATAGATGGTACCGCTACAGGCCTATAAAATTTTTAAAAAAAGAATTTCGAAAATTTTCTCCAAAACAATGAATTTTGGGTAGTTACATACCTTAAAACAATTTTTTTACCAGGACTAATCTTTTTTTGCTACGAAATTTAATAAAAGTAGCATTTATTTGAAAATTTTATCTTGAACCGGTTATTAATTTACGTCGCAATTCAAAGCGACGCTAGAGCTATTTTAATTACGAATGTTATTCAATTGAAGAAGATTGCATCTAAGCTGACATGCCCACTTTCTCATTTGCACGCATCGCAAACTGGAGACCTATGATTCTCTACAGCAGGGGTTCTTAACCTCGTGTCTGCGGGCACCAATGTGCCCGTGAAGCTATTTTGTGACTGCTCCTAATGTACTATATCAATCTCAACCGTGGCTAACCCTCATGTTACAAATTGAAACCTTGTTTCAGTTCTACATATTTGTGTGAATCGTTTTGAACAATAAACTCAATTAAATCAACAATCAGATCTCGACTAAACGATAGCGATATCGAAGATTCTATAAGACTTGGAATATCTTCCTATACGCCTGACTGTAAAAAAATTAGTGGCTAATATGCAATGCCAAAAATCACATTAAATGGAACTATGTTTAATTTTGGGTCATGGATAGCCTAGTGGTTAGAGCATCGGTCTCCAGACCGGAAGGCCAGAGTTCGAGGCCCGATACCACCAAATATCCTCCGAGTGCACACGGAGAATGTGCTCGTTAAATCAGTGCGTCCGAATGGTGTCGCCATCTATCGTGTTTTACCGAGAAAACTGGTGCTGTCACCTTAATGGGACTCAAAGCTAAGGCTAACGACAGGCGTGAAATTCTAGTCCTTAGCCACGATGAATTTCCTGGACCTTGATCTGATGTTACTTCCAATTAGGTGGCATAAGCAACAACAACAACATTTTTAATATTTCGTTGCTTTTTTGCTCAGGATATTGTTTAGGATGCTCACGATTGCAATAACATAAAGAAATATTAAGAATCGTTATACTTGCTTTTTAACTGCGCCAGCCAGTACTTTCCTGTTTGTCATTCTGTGCCCAGATGGGAAATAAGGTTAAGAACCCCTGCTCTACAGATTTAATGAACATGAACCTATCTACACGGCGGTTGACAAAGGTTGCACCAGGACTTAAACTCACTACTCGACATTAACATGTCCATGATGACCCCTTGGTTACGTTTCATTTTTGATAACAATAAAACAGTTTCTAACAAGAAGATTCTTATTTTCCAAAACTCAGAGTGCTCATTAGTTGTTCTGAAATACTAAACATTCTACTACACACGGAGCGAAAGATGTGAATATACTAGAAGAAATTTTATTATAAACTTATCGTATCTATATCAATTTTTTATATCGATATATTTATATCTTTAAAATATTTTCATGTTGTTCTTATCAAACATTAATACAATTTGCAAACTTTTTTAAAAGAGGGAGTTTTAATAAATCATTTTTTTTTTAATTTCCTTAAATAAGATGGATTTAACCGAATTCAACTTTTTAATAATTGAGAATATTTTTCTCTCTAATACTGTTTAATATTTCCAATTCTTCAAAACTTGCAACAATAGTTATTTCCAAGTTCTTATTGATTTCCTTCTCAGTCTTTCTTTGTTGTTGCATCTAATAACTTTTCCCTCCGATTCCTCATGTTAAAGCCATTCGCGGAATTCTCGGAAGAAAGAAATCACAAACATTTTCCCATTCAAAAAGTACTTTAATCAGTTTTTACTTGATCCCACAAATAACGATAGAGATTTACGTAAACGGAAAAATACTCTATACACTTTAAAAAAAGGGGGTAGTGGAAACTCTTTACGTCCTCTTTTTGTTTTGCCGCAGACGATTTTTTTGTTTTTCGGTGCTGACTCATTGAATACGACGACGGAGGAACTCTTAAGTGCGCCATTTGCAAAACTCGACACTCTTCTAAACAAACAAAGGCAACTCTTATTGCCTTCTCATAAAGTCTCTCTGCAAATAGCGGTTTCGATTGTAAAAAATAAATGCGAAACGGTTTAAAGGGGAAGAGATAACGAGCGACAAAGGGTCCTCGATGCCGTAATCATTCCCTCCCCCCGAAGAAACTACAGGTCAATACCGCCAAGAAATGAGATGTGCAGCGTAATTCGAGATCTGCCTTGTTCCAGACATTACTTTAAATTTCTATCATCAGCGTATCAATGCATTTCTTATTTCAATTGAACAGCGCCCTTTTTCTCGCTGCCCTTTAAAGTGATGCCGGGGGAAATGTTTGGAATGGCGAAATGACTTTTTTAGACTCTGACATCTTTCGTAAAATATGAAGAAGAAAAAAAAGCATTTACTTCGAGATTCGAATTTCTGTAATTTTATTTTGTCGTACATGGGAGTGAGTTTCTAAGAGAAAGGAAGCTACGTCAATCGAAACAGTCGTTTGTAATAAGAGATCGCTCACACAAAATCTCTTTATAAAATATTCTAAAATTTAAATATATTTTTCCTTATATTTTTAATGAATCATTAGATAAAAATATTTCATAACGAATTTTCAATGTTGCATTTAAAATGTTTGTTTTGGTCATTAGAGCAGTGCTTCTCTAACTTTCAATATTTGCTACCCAATTTTCAATCGTAAATTTCATGCCCCCCTCTTTGTGCTAAGGCCACAAACAGTACAAATTATCAAAATAAGTATTACATTTTGTATGTACTTTTGTATATGGCAAGTCTATAGGGTCAACTAGTAATGATTAAATTTGTTCTTAATTTAGTATTGATGAATTAAGGATCAAATGTATTGTACTGTATTGACACATTTATAAGTATATTATATCATTGTAAATGTGTTTTTAATATGTCATAATTTATTTTGTTTTGATTACTTTTAGTAAATTAATAATTTTTAAAACGTTTTTATAAGCTTCACTTGTATGTAATGGAATCTTTGAACTCAATTTTTACCCAATTTAAAACGTGAGATTAATTCGAAGTTTTTGCACACTTGTCAAGAACCAATGGAAATAAAATAATTTCATAATGTTGTTCCATTGTCCTGATCTGGATCATCAAGAATAACGATTTCTAGATTTTTCAACTAATTCCATATACCATTTCCAGATATGTGGCAACTAAAAGATTAAGGTAGAGCATTGAAGCGCGCGAAAAGGTTCACAGATACAACAAACAAACAAAATTGTTCTTCATATGAAAAAGAGGAGGGCCGTCAGAAATTTCTTACCATAATATAAACACTGTCCAGTTTCTCTGAAAATGAAAATATAAAATGGCTCGAGGATGTGAAAATTTGCTAAACTCAGACATAAAATTCTCTTGTCCGATCTGTGGAATGAAACATCATTTATTGGTTCAGTTTACCAAAACCGCTGAGAATTGGTTTCAAGGTCACCGGATTAAATAATTTCCCTCAAATTCTTCGATTCAAAACGTGTACTTTTATGTCTGATTCTGATGCAAGTTTCAGAGAAAATAATGAGCTCATTTTAATGAAAATATCATTGATTTTACAGCTTCTACCGCATGAAATATTTCAAACTTAGCTCTTCCAGATATCCTTCAGTTGGCTAATCCTACGTTTTGCAAACCAGGTCATATCGACGCATTGATAGGATGCCAATGGGTTTTCCAGACTCTAAAAAATGACGCATTTAAGATTAATTTATCAATAAATAAATTATAGTTTTACAAAAACTAAAAAAAAAACACGCTTTTATTGTAGATCGAACTAAAAAATGAAAAATAAATTATAGTTTTTTTAAACTATAATTTATATAATCTTTTATTTTCGACTTTTCAATATGCTCGTGCCCCACAGTTTTGGAAACACTTCATTAGAGTAAAGAGTACGATTTGAGTTGAGATCATATACTATTTCGTCATGGATAATACGCAAGCATATTTTAGGGAAACCGTAATAGATATAGGGTGCACATTACGAAATAAGACTGCATTATATTAACTGTGCTATATGGTTTACAAAAATTTACTTTTTTCAATTCTACAAGCTGTTGTGGTGTTATCACTTATTTTAGCGAAATCAGCTGTCACAAAATGAAAATTGAACAAATATCTAAAATACGTCTGTAGTGGAGAAACTCACATAATTTTTATGATCAGACCTTTAAAAAAATAATATGTCAGGTTCAGTTGAAGAACAAAATAATTTTGTGAATATTGATTGGAAAAAATTTTTCTCTTAAATCTCTCTCTATATCATATGCATATAAAAATTGTAATAGTATCGTAAATTTAATTAGGAGGTCATCTTGGTTGTATCGCCAATATTTTGCCACGTTGAAGTACAAACTTAGAACTACATAATGCATGTAAAGTACAGTTTTACAATTTGAGAAATGAGTATGGACACTTGTATAATTTGTATAAAGGGGATTGGTTCACTATTAAAACAAAGGGCCCCCACCATCAGTTTATTTTTAAAATAATATATGTACAAGTAGATAAAAAAAAGTATCACACACGAGATGCATTGGAGTATGCACTCCAATGCATCGCATAATATATTTCTGCATATTGGATACATATATATATATATACCAGGTTATAAAAATTTGTAAGAAATAAATAAATTTCACTTCTTCAAAAAATTTGTTTAAGTACATGTTTAATAAAGTTACTCTGCATTAAGTTTTATGAAAAATGTGACAGATTTCGTCAAATCTGAAAGCAAAATAGAAGAATAGGAAAAAATGTATTTCCTAGAGAAACTCCCAAATTTGCGAAAAAATTTCCTTAACTGGAAGAAGAACAGATTTATCACTGAGGAAAAGCAACTCTGCGTGCGCTACTGCGATATGGTCGCGGTAGCCTGGATGTCATGGTTAAAAACTCATAGCCAATTTTCATTAATTCCAGCCGATTGATTGCCGTTGAAGTTCCACCATATTAAGAGGTTGATGCACGCTTAATATGTCGAGGAACAAAGTCTTCTGATTGACGAGATGTGGTAGTTTAGAGAGGGGGTTGCCAGCTCACGTGTCTTCCTCATTACTTGACCGAGGTTTAAAATTTTGAGGTTTATCGCCAACATCTCGAATTGCTTTACTGTGGGATGTTAATAAACACTCATTCACGTACAACTGCCAATTGGAATCTCTTACGCACGCTCTCTACTAAATTATTGAAATGAGCCTCAGAGATATTTTTTTGAGGTTTTTAGCACCTACACAGTTTGAGACTGCTGATTTCTTTGTAAAATATATCCACCAAGAGCAGCCATTCCATGAGCTGAATATCTTTGCTCTCTAGAGTCTGTGAAACTTTCATTGTTCTGTGACGGCATGCATCATCCTTCATGAATAGAAAGTGGGGAATGACAGCACCCCGAAAAATATTAACTGGGTCAAGAAGTATATCGATTCAATAACACTGTTGTGATATAACGGTATCAGAACCAGAGATATGTAGAAATGTTTTGCCATGATGAGTAATATCTGACCATATCTTCGCATCTAAAGCTGTACCGGTAAAGGGAATCTAACACTGTCTTTACAATAGTTGGTGTCCTGGATCATGGCGAATTACGATTCGCCAAAGAACATGACTGTGGATCCCTATTCATGAGTCCACTGAGTTATTTGTTATACTGGTGTAATCTTTTTCCTGACGATTGCGTAGATGAAACTTAATACACTTATATATAAAAGGCTCCCTTGCAAACAAGGTCTAGTTTCATTTAAGCACCCAGAAGACATTCTAGTATTTAAGCGATTAGGGTTGGTGTTACAAGCTTTTAATCTATCTGGGCTAGAATGGGTTGTATATTCATTTTTATTAGTGATGCATATGTGCATAGTATTGGGGTGTGGTCTCTTTTTGCTAATATCTCCACTGTAATGTTTCAATGAATTTTCAACTTCCATCATTTCCTTCAAACGTAAAGTAACGCTTTCAAACCACACTCCTTGTTACGGTGACTTAAATAACACTTTGGCAGCCGACTTCGAATCACCTATTGCTTGGCGTGATTACATTGCTCAGATGGTGCTATACAAATATTGTACTTCAATACTTGCTGCGTAAGATGACGCTTAACTGGCTTCCAGATACTTAAATTATTATTTTCTGTAGATATATCATTGAATAAACTGTTTGTGTTGCACTGTTCTTCTCACAAATAAACGGCATAGCCAACAACTTTCTCAAGTTTATTTTTATTGTAATAGGTTGACTCGGGAACGCTATTTTATAATACATATAATTCACATCTATACGTGGCCGGATTGATATTAGTTCGAGCTCTTCTGCCACTGAAGACCCATTGTGCCTTAGAGTTCTGCTATTGATAGATAGTAGATTGTAGAGGAGGTTTCACCTCAAATGTCATCCTCACCCCTTGACCGAAGTCCTCGTGTTGCTTTGTAGTGCGACGCGTTAATATATATATATATACATATATATATATATATATTAACCAAGGCCAGGTTCCTAAGGCCAGGAGTTTGCTATAGTACAACTATGGCTAAGACTATACTTTCATTACTATAGTTATCTTAGGTTTATAACTATTTGTGTATATTTTTTTAATTATATATATATATATATATATATATATATATATATAAGCACTCTCTCTCACACACACACCCTCATTCATATTCATATATTTAAAATATATTATGCGTATTCATACACATATTATGCTTCTTTCGTATTTTTATGAAATGAGCAATTTCCAGTATTGCTGTAAATTTAAAATCAGAGAGAAGGATAGTAAAGTTTCAAGCAACTTTATTAGCATAATGAGATAGTTAGCATTTATTTACTTTAATATTTGTTTGTCTGTCAATATTAACAAAATAAATCGATGTTTTTCAACTATGTCGTTTCACAAATTGCAAAATATTTGACGGAAAGATACCACACGAAGAATGCAGCAAGAAAAAAAGGCGACTCACTTTATTTCAAATACTTGTCACCACAAGAAATTTTAAAAAACCACATGAAAGAGCTTCACTGTACAACCGATTTCCTTTAAAAATCAAAACCCTTTTGAAAAGGCTACTCGAAAACTGCGGCGGAATTCCCTTTGATGTGAAAAGGAAGCAGCTATTAAATAGAGACTTTTTCGCGAAACGACGTCGTTTGCGCCACAAACCATTCCCAGAGAAGAGGGCACCAAGAAAACTTGAAAATATTCGATAATTCACCCTTCGCTAAATCTTTTCATTTATTCCGGAATCATAATTGCCCGAGCACACGCTGCTCTCCAGAAATCAGCGATCCAGATTAGAAACGATATTTGGCAGGGAATTATTCCCGGCCTCTCTCTCTCTCTCTTTCACTTTTTCGAGGAATCGTCATTACGCGAACGAACGCAAGGATAATTTCAGCCGGAAACTGCCGGCTCTCTTTTAATGATTGGGGACAGTTTGTTTTATTAAACGAAATGAAATTTTGAAAGAGGGAAAAGGGAAAAAAAGAGATGGCATAACAAGCGCTGAATATACATATCATAAGGAAAAAATGATGATACTAGAGATATGGCCATAAAAGACGAATGTTACTTTTTTTAAATATCGCACGGTGGAAAAATAATTCCGAAGGATCTCTGTTTCGACTTCCTATTAAAAGACCTGAGAGACGTCGCAATTATTCTAATGGTACACGGCGGGTGCTTTCGTTCTTTTTTACTCTCTTCCCTCTCTATTTCGAATTTAATGTTTACATCTCTTTTCTAGTGTAATGAATTTGGAAATAGATTTTGGAATGCACTCGAATAAGGATAACTTTTTCTCTGGGGGCAGAATAGGAGCATCTCTGTTTGTTTTAATGCTCATAAACTTATCTTTAGCCCAGGGGCCTTCTAATTGAAAATGTCCTGCTGCATGAGGCATTGTCGGCGCAGTGAGTAACGGGAGAGGGGCCTAACGCGTCCCCATTTCGTAAATCATTTTTCCGGAAATGAAGTTTCGCGCATTTCTACAGCCATCTGTTTTGTTTACTCCTCTTTTGTTTCGTTTTTGTAGAAAGAATCGTTTCAATTATTACTCGGCGCAAGGTAATGGTAATAGTACTTTGCCACCACAGGCTAAAATACACGAGGACGTAATAATCCGAAATGATATTTCAGTTTTTTAGTATCATAAAGTTGTCTTTCTTTACAAAAGACAACATTATTTTCCTTTTTAAAAAAATACATTGCTCGTTATTATTTTGCTTTATTTTTACTATGTAGGTTATATGTCGAAAATGTATAATGTGATCGTCACAAAACTACATAATTAGTTCTTAAAATATGAAAATACTAGCTCTAAATGTTTCTGCAGAGAAGTTTAGAAGGTAGAACAAAAATGATAGGAGTAAAAATAATTAACATGTTCTTCCTCCTGCTTTATGATGATTTAACTATACACCAGAAAGCAAAGTGAAGTAGATGTTTTTCACTTTGCTCCTTTTGAATTCTTAAGAATCTCAGTGCCTTAATACATACATAGAGACATCCATACATATGATTATCAAGCATAAAGAAAAAATTTAAGCAATGAAATACTGAAATATATAAAGAACAAATTCTTAGGCTAATGGCTAGGAAAGTAGGGTTAAACAATGTCTTGAGGTGCCGATCTTCCCTTTCTTTGGCTGATATTACTAGACCAAATAATTAAAAGATAAAATGCAGTTAAAAATTATTAATTTATTTTAATTACAAATGCAAAAATCTTGTTATTAACTGGTAGAAAATTTTAAACAGCATAGCATTAAGATTGTTCCCTATATAACCGCCAGAGTTGAAAATCAAGAGTATATCATATGCCAAAATTTTAAAACGTAAATTAAATCTTTTGTTGCAATTATCAATGTATTATACATAGAAAATATACCGATTACAAAATAATCAAAGAAAGCTCAAAACTAATTAAAAGATAGTAACACATATGTTTAAGAATATTAAAAAAAATTAAGGAAAAAATGTACTTCATAAATGGCTACTAAACTTATTACAAAAGTATAAATAAAAAACTTAGTAGTTTCATCATCAAATTGCAAATATTTTTTTATAAATATTCCCTACATATAGAAGATCTCTGCCAATATATATATATATAGAGAGAGAGAGAGAGAAAGAGCTGAAACGAAGTTTATCTAATATATGCATGAAACAGTAACTGGGAATTAAATTTTTCTCTCTTCCGAATCATTAAATATTGTATAGATTAAAAAGTAAAGTATATTTTTTCAATTGTTTTTGTTTTATTTTATAATAAACTATTACAAACTTAAGAAAAGATAGTGTTGCTTTTAATGTAGTAGTAATGCTAAAGTAGGATATTATAGAATCAAATGTAAAATAATTGAAGATAAATTTTACGTGAAGCTTATACAGAGTACCAAAAATGTGTAAAATGTTTTAAATACAAGCATATGTTGTAAAACATAAATTAAAAAGTATTTGTCATCCTTAAAAGTTTCAGAGATATTTTTTTAAAAAATCATTTTCTTCTCGAAAAGTAATGTAATTTTATATTTATCTTTGACAATCTTTTGAACTTTACTCTTTAAAAGTAATTATGTAAGTGTTATCAAAGTGTTGCAATTTTTAGAAAAATCTAAACATGGTTAATGAAATATATAACAGTAATTCTCTCTCTTCCGAGCTTTATCAAAAAATCTTTGTAAATAATTTTTTTAAATGTTTGTTAAATGGGCATGATTTTAAGTTATTCATTTTTCAAAAAAACACTTTTAATGCCTTTTCACATAAGAGGCCACAGTAACTAATTGCTCATGGCTGCTAACTCGTGACGGCCGTTTTAGAGTCAGTAGTTAAGAGTCCTAGTGCCGCTGGAGACCCGTCCCAGACGGGTTGAAGCACGTAAAACCCATCAATGATGACGTTGGTGACAAATGAAAATTTGGAGAGAAATGCGCCGGTGTGGTCCTCACTTGATCCTTCATCCATAGATTGTCCGTTACTTTCAGAATACGACTTTAATAAAAATCAAATCCAATCTTCATTAAAGAATTTGCTGATTTCCGTAAAATTTCCCAACAGTGTGTGTGTTTTTTTTTTTTTTTTTTACTTCAGATCACTCAAACATTTTAACAGCCGAAACTTGTACTCATTTAAACAGGATAAAAACAAAAAAAAGAACGCCTTAACAATTAATTAACACTTTGCGGTGTGTAAATTGCGGTCCGGATGACCGAACCCCCTAATACGAGGGAAGTTTTGTTGCTTAACGAAACTAATTAGCACCAAGCAAAAACATTGAACTCCATTACTTCCTTCAACCCGACATCGCTCAAATAATTCGCTAAAAGAAATAAATAAACCTTTAAAAATGAACACCTAACCACCGCTTACTTGACAATTCTTTCGGCACTTGTAGCACTTCTTTCGTATTTTAATCAGAAAGAAAAGAATTCTTTATTCGCTTCTCAAGGCAGTCTTCTGCTACTTTCTTATTCCTAACCGAAACTCATTCTCAGTGGAGTGGGAAAGGGATTTGTTTCGTTTGTCTGTCTTCTTTTTACTCCATCCTTTTTCCCTCCTTCCCAGCAGACCGATCTGAAGAGATAAAGAGGTCCTTTAAGCCCACTCTCTAACATAGGTTCCAAGCAATGTCTTTCTTGATCGACATGTACAAAGGGAATTCAAATACTGAGTCTTCAGATTTTGTGAACTGACTTTTTAATGACGAGCGTATGTCTAATCAATAAATCTGGTTAGTTGGATAGCTGTGGAAATAAATACACTGTGAGTAACATATAATTACGGAGTCTCAACTGAAGAAATCGAAAAAGTTTTTATCCTTTAATTAATATGCTTTATTACAAAACTTATTCCATTTTCCTTTTCTTAATTTAATGAGTTAATTCTTCAACATTTATATCTTCTGTTTAAAAACGTCTAAGTTGCAAGAAAGACATTTAAAAACTATTTGTCGTAAGATTTGTTCACCGGTAGATCAACATAGAAAGTATGGCTTTTAATTTTTTTTATTATTATTGGCATCGCATTTTATAGCAACACGATACCTCTTGATGACGTGTCCAAGTATTATGAACCATGTGATCAAATGATGAGAATAACAACTGAACTGTTGTCTCTACTCCGGATTTCAATACTATTCCAAAATGAAGTATTTAAGCTTCTAAAGACTTTACACATTTACCAGTACGATAGAACGTGTTTTTGTTTGGTCCTTTTTTATGAGATTTTATTTTTGTACGATTTTTTTGTGCTAGCTTTTATTATGCGGTTTATGAATTTCAACGTCTTTGGCGCCACTGTGGTGTTTTCTATCAATGTACATATACACACTTCAAGACTCTTTATTAGTTCGTTGTAAAGTCTCTCACCAATACACATTCAAAATTGCATTCTCTCATCGCACTAGCAGCACGCACTTTATAGAAGTCTAAACTTTCAATGACATGACATTATCAATAATTTGATAGGTTATAAAGACGGACAAGAAGAACCGGATTCTTTCGGAACGGATAAAATGTATGCTGGTATCTAGCTTTCCAAAAAAATGCAATACATACCAATTTGAAAAAGATTTTAAAATTCTGTAAAAACAGCTTCGATTCTGCAAATTTGATTATTGTGATGTTTACAAGCAACTGACCAACCAACCGTCGTCACAAAAACTTATGACTTACACTGCTGGCCACCGTAAATGCAACACCCAGAAAGACAAGAGACAGCACAACAAAATTTATTTTGTAGATAACATGTTCACCAAGTATCAAATGATTAAGTTTATTGACTTCTGTGAAGTGTGGTTCCAGCTAGAATCAGTAGCCAGAGTAGCCGCCATTGAAGGAGATCACCGCTGCCACACGCCTCGGAATTGATTCAAAGAGACTTAGGATGTTTTCTTGGGGTACAGCAGACCAAGCAGCTTCCACACGTTGTCAAAATTGACCTGGTGTGGCAGCTGTGGGTGTAATCTGGGTCAATCGTTGAGCAACCATGGACCATATGTTTTCTATCGACGAAAGATCCGGAGAGCGAGCCGGCCTGAGAAGCAATTCAATCTGGTGATTGACGAAGAACCTTTGGACAATGCAAGCCACGAGTGGTCGCGCATTATCCTGTTGAAATATGGCTGTGGCAAAGCCCTGAAGGTAAGGAAGGACAACTGGCTCCAACACCTAGGAGATGTAGCGCTTGCTGTTTAAAGTACCGGCAATGCGTACTAGAGGAATGCAAGAGTGATATCCAATACCGCCCCATACCATAATACCCGGTGCAGTAACAGTGTGGCGGTGCATAAAGCAGCTGTTCAGCATCCTCTCTCCACGGTGTCTCCAGACTCGAATCCGACCATCGGGGAGTTGCAGACAGATGCGTGACTCGTCATAAAGACAACTTCATTCCATTCTACCGCCCACATCCTTCTTTCATTGCACCATTGTTGGCGGAGACGTCTGTGGTTCTGCTTCAAGAGTAGACCAAGCAATGGACGTCTTGTGGACAGATCTTTTTTGCTGTAAATGGCGTCGAAAGGTACGCGCAGACACTGAATGATGCGTTACAGACTCAATGTGCTGTGCTATGGTTCATGATGTGACTGAGCGATCCGTCACTGCCATGAGTACAATTTGCCTGTCCTCACGTGATGTGGTGCACTGAGTTGGATGCGATCGACCACATTGGTCCGACGTACCCTCCTGCATCCAACGGTCACATATCCGAATTACAGTTATTTGGTTTCGCCCAACACGACTACCGATTTCCCTGAAAGCTAATCCACAATCTCTATAGGTCCCTATCCTTCCTCTGAAGAAGTCGGATACTTGATCAAAAGCTGATCGCTGTTTTCTACGAGACAAAACTGATCGTTTTTTGAAAAAACCATAAGAAAAACACCATTGCCGAACTTGAAATCGTCGAAATCTCCATGCCTTAAATAGCGCTTTGAGGTGGCGCCACAGGCGTGCGTGATGTGTGTCTGCGCTGAAATTCTAATCATCTGCGTATCTCACCTCCGCTAAAGCATGTTGTAAATTTCTTGTTATTTGCGTGCTTCCTTCAGGGTGTTGCATTTACGGTGACCAGCAGTGTAATTTATGTTGCAAAAAAAAAATCAATTGGAATTGTATCTTCAAGTGACGAAAGCGATTTTAAACTAATTCGTCACATGAAGATGTCTCTGTGGATTACAATGAGTAGCAGTGAATTATGTGTGTGCATTTTGAAAATTTCTCTATATGTACAATGAGAAAGTAAATATTTTAAAGATGTTTCCATAGTAATTTAATGATTTATTTTGTTCGGAAGTACTTTTTCATAAATTTCATGAAAATTTACGTATTTTCTAAGTGCGACTCTTTTTTAAGCAGTCCCTCGCCGTCGCATAAAAAAAAAATCTTTAGTATGTTGGCAAAAAGTAGTTTCTTATATATAAGTATTTATGGAATTTTCGAATATTTTTTGTGTGGTTTCCTTTAAAACTGTACTTAACTCCCACAGAAAACACATTTTTCTATGCATTTATATGGCGATTCTTCAATAGTATCTGGACTCTAACGCACACAACTTGACAAATGCGCCACAGGTTACGAGTTTCTAACCATTCGAATACACAGTAACAACTTTTTTTTATTTTGATTGTATTATATGTCTTTAATACAGAATATATTGAAAAGAAAACATTAAATTTGTATTTTTATATACATAAAAGAAAATACAAATAATCGCTATATTTTAAATAAAACAATAAGGAGAAAGTTTTAATTTCTCATAATTTGTTCTGTCATTATTACTCATTTTGTGCAATAAGTATCGCCTTATGTGTAGATGCAGATTCTACTCCGTTCTAATCACAAAAATGTCGGTGACTGAAGCAACTATGCTTTTGTAGAACTAATATTGTTTCTATTGCCACTCAAATATTTGAAACTAATTTCCAAACAGTATTTTACTGATTCTGAGCAACTAAAACTATTTGCAAATCTTATGTATTTTGGTGTGTTGATTTCAGAACACCAACCGTAAAATCTGGCGTATAACCGTGCACTTTTTTAATATAAAAAATTTAATTTAACTTTATGGAGGCGGGCTTTATACGCAGGATATAAAAATGAGAGCTTTAAAAATAAAATAAGATGAGCATAGGAAAATTATTAGACTTCTGCATACATCGAAATTATGCTTGTTTAAAAGAAATGACACTCCTTATGAATTTAAGGGAACTCGGCACATTTTTTCAATTTTTTTTTATTTAAGGGTTTTAAAATATCCTTTGTGTATATTAAAAACAGTTACTATTAAACAAAGAAATTTTACCATGAAAATTAAGCTAACTTTAATAAAAAATTTAAAAATGTAATTTTTTAAAAAATTTTTAACGATTTTTAAATTTCTTCTTCTTTTACAATTATTTTTGTTTTCACACCAAAAATTTTTTTTAGGCTTATAAGACTATTAGCAATAACTTTAGGGGTTTTTTTGCAATAAACAAATTAGTTTTGGGGGAAAAAATTAAAATGTATACAACAACGGAAAAAAGGCTAAAAAAGCATGATTTCTGCTACATTTTCTTTTATAAAATATTTTCTAATCAAAATATTGAAAAATGGATCCCTAATTTTATTAAGTACATTGTAATAAACATACAGACCAAAATTCAAGTTGTTTCATAAATATCTGTAGAAGTTTTGTACTTCTAAATATTGTGTTTTCATAAAAAAACTCAAACTCAGAAAACGCAATTTGAAGAATACAAATCAATAAATAAATATCAAAACAATATCTCAATTTTGTAATAAGTTGTTAATATATTGTATAGATATATACCATTAAAATAAGACATAAAACAGTTCAATTTCAAAACAATAAACAAAAATAGAAGCTTTTTATAAAAAGCCTGTCTGACCTCAAAATTACGAAAAATAGGAAATATCATTATCTGACTAATTTTTTGCAAGAAACATATATTAAATATATTCAAAAATAAATGAAATACATAAAATAAATAAAATGAAAGTATATGAAATGTACAATAGAGAAAATTTTAAAACTTTAAAATTAATTTGCTATTTAATTCAATATCTAATATAAAATAAAGTAAAATATGTTAAATCTAAAATTCACTATTTTTCCAAAACAGTTTTGTTTTAAAATTGGCCTGCGCCATAAGTCATTCCTTCTCTTCGCTTAGCTAAGAATTCTTTTCTATATATAGCTTTTTTAATAAGCTTAAGAGCCAGCTTATTACTGGTATTTTGACGACGTTTTCTAAATTGTCGTTTTCGACAATCTAAGATAGTAGCAAGTTGTTTGGTAGAACCTCCAGTAGCTACACCTAATGCTTTCTGTGTTTCTACTATGGTACGTGCCGTACCCTTATTGAATTCACAGACAGCTTCTGTTACTGCCCGGTTAACACGTCTTTTTATTCACAAAAATTTCCTTTGGACACTTTGCCCAAATCATGCTATGCAAACTTTCGTTTGCATTTTGCGTTCTGCATCGAATACACCTTTCTAACAATTCATTAGATGCAAGTCTTTGGTAAATTGGAAGAATTTTTGGAAGGAACTTTTCATTTATTGGTGTCCCTACATTTAATTTATGATTTCTTGGTTTTGCACCGTTAGCAATCGCAGATTGGTAGAAACACCAAGAGTTTGCTCCTGCAGGACACTTTGAATGCTGAGGTTTAGCATCTGTAGAAATGCTATGCAACAAGGTAGCATATATTGCTGTTTTCATAGCTTTCACATCCCCTTTGTTTCTCAAAATAGCCTTTTGGTAGTAAGTGGTTAATTTCTTAATTGTAGCTTCTTTCAAACTACCATGAGCTTTACCACCTAAAGAAATACCTTGAGCACGACAATCTTTAACAGTAGATCTTAAAGCTGTTCCTAACCGCTTACTGACTTGATTTATGCAGTCTTCCTTTTTTATCACAACATCCGGTCCGTACACTTTTTTCTCAACCAAGTTATGAAATGTCTTACAGTCACCATCGGATAAAACTGTGATATAACGAAATCCGAGTGATGTGTATCTTTTCCATAAAGTCCAGCTTCCATTTCCATCGATGTAGATGAGCCAAAGTGGTTTAGATCACATTCGCTTTTATGTCCTTCATACCATATGCTGAATTCAGCACTTGACTCGCCAAATTTTTTATTTGCCACAGAGCAATGACGACACACCTTACTCATCACTTAAAAGTCAACGACATAACCGGTGAGCATATATATAACACACCCTACACCGATGGGTGAGGAGTGACCACGAGTTAGCCACGTGCCATCAAAACTAACACTTAGGTCTGTGATTTCAGCAGAACTATGACCTTCATTCTTGTACGCATCTTTAATCTCTCTGTGGGTTTCCGCAAATATGTTTTCAGATGCCAGAGTGTATGCGTTATCCAGCCTTCTTGCACACTTCCCATATGTAGTTGATGAAAAAGGATCCATATTCATCACCATACAAAACTTTTCTATGGCTGAATAACCTTTCCCAATGTGTGAAAAGGCTTGAGTTATTCTCAAATTCACATCATGGCTGGTAGGACCAGACTTTAGAGAAGTATTTACAACAGTTTTGTTTTCATCACAGTTGCTACACAATAGTTTTAAATCGTATGAAAATCCCAACTTGGCTCCAAGCTCCAGTTTCAAACCTTGTTTTTCACAATATTGGCACTTTGCACTTAAAAGTAGATTATTAACTTGGTTGAAATCCACCAATATATAATGTCCAACAGCAGAGGTATCCTTTTTTACCTCAGTATTTAATTTTTCAAGGCGTACATTTGACACTAATGAATCTTTAATCACTTCACAGTCAACATTCTCTTTACGCCATCGCTTTTCATTCATTTGCGAAGCATGCAATGAACGCTTCCTAAGAGGCATATTAGTGATAATAACAACTGATAAAAATAAAAGAATGAATGAATTATGATTGAAATAGCATTAAAAATGCTTTTTTAAGTTTCTATGAAGTAAAAAAGCAATCAAACTAAAAAGCACACATCAAGCAAAAATGGCAAACCTAATGTAAACAAACAACTTGGCTGATAGTTACAGTTACAGCTTAAAGCGTTCTTCTTCTTCTGTGTAGTTTTTTATATAAAATATTGGATTTATTGTCAAGTAAAAAAGTGTAAACATGGAGGGGGCGTGGCATTTAAACAGCTGGTCAGAGCTGTCAAAATATTTAAAATACATTTTACTACATTTAAAATAATCAGATCGTTTCAAAACTTTGCACAGTTGTGCCAGAGGTATCAAACTACATTTTAAAGTAAAAATTGAAAAATCGATATTTTCATCGATTTTCGGCTTTTGAAAGGTGCCAAGTCCCCTGGGTTGTAGTTCTAGAAATGCACTATTTTTTTCGAAATCCTAGAATAATACCTGGAATAAATGACAAGACATAAGTGCATTGCGCACGTACATTTCAGCTTTCTCCGTAAAAAAGGAGGTGCATGTTATACATCGAATATATCTAAAAATTAAAAATTGTAGCTTGAAAGTATAGGTGCACGTTATACGGCAGTACGCATCATACGCCGGATTTTATGGTATATATTTTGTCACCCTTTTGTTTTGTTTTTCTAATCAAGGAAATAAAAAAAAGTTGCCCAACTTTAAAAAATGTGTACCATTATATATTTTTATAAACTCTTATCTTGCTCTTTTTGACGAGACATACGAGCATTTCTATTTGTTTCACATCTTATGATTATTTTCAAACAAAATCGAAGACTATTTAATATAACAATATCCAGCTTTGAGAGTGTATCATTATTTTTATGTGTTTTTTTTATTTGACGAGTTATTTATACACACTTTATGATGTTTTTAACTTATAAACACTTCTTCAACTAATGCTTAAAAAATGCTCGAAAACATTTTTTTTTCCTTCGAAAGAAACTATTCGGTTTAAAAACAGGTAAAAACTCTCCTTTCATAAAAATGAAATTCAGTGTCGACACAAGTTTAAAAACCTTCTTTTGAGATGCATAAGCTCTTCAACCTCATTTGTTCAAAATTCTGAAACTGAAAAGAAAAAATCAAAAAGAAGTAAAACTAAAAGCAAATCAATTTCACTCCGCATTTATTCGCTTTGCAGAAAGTCGCGAGGACTTCCAAAAAGATGAGGCCATATTTATTCTCAAAAAGACACAGCCGGGGGCGCCAGGCATTCAGATTCCACCCAATTTCTATGAACACTACAGACTTGGAAATAGATTTTACAAAACCATATAACATTGTTTTTTCCCTCTTTCATTTTCCTTCGAAGAAGTCATAACAGAGAGAGATCGATCGGGACCGCCTCCAGAAATTTCCATTATTTCACTGAAATGGAAAGTTGCCATCTTCACACCTGGGGTACACATATTCTTCCTGTCGCTCCGCATACCCCTCTCTTCAAACGATTCCCTCTGTATGCACTTCTTCAAAGCACAGAGTTCTTTTAATTGTGACCCCCTGTCTTACATCATAACTAAAGCATGCATAATGCTTTGTGCATAATGCTCTGTGCATAATGAGATTATTATTTATGTTTATTTATTTATTATTTTTTTGCCGAGCTTTGTTATTTCTTTCCAAAGTAATTCAACGCGAAAATGCAACTCTTTTTTTCGGTCATACAGGGTAAAAAAGAATTCCAATTACAAAAAATAAAGTGATTCTTTGTCGTTTAAACTTTAAAAAAAAGAATTTATCATTTAGTATCGTCATGGAATTCGTATTTGTATCTACTACATAAAATAAGCCCAAACCACTTTTCGATTTAAAAAAAAAAATTTCTTTCTTTTCTTTCAAATGGGTTTACGTTTGGGAATCACCATTTTGGACCTAGTACATTCCCCGGGAGCTGGTATCACTTTTTTTAGTGTGGAAACATATAGGTGGTTACCAATTGCCATAATATAATTTTGTCGTCTATTTTTTCCCCAGAGGGAAGCACCTGAGCTCTGACGATGCAAATTTAAACTATTGCCAAGAAGATCCAAGTCAAACAAGCACTCTCTAGTCAACAGAAATCTAAAAGATTGTTAAAAACTGTCGTACAAAAAACAATATTTTGAAGAAAAAAACACGTTTCAATTCTGCTAAACCTCAATCTTCTTAATAAAACGGAAAATAAAAATAGCAAACGCAGATTAATATCAGAAGTTATCAAAATAAACGAATCTGAAATGCACAACTAATTTTGTAATTTTATATAATGATAAATATTTTGCACTTCTATAACCTTTGAATATGAATATATTAATACTTCATTCATTTTTCGTATCTCAAATCTTTATCGAAATAACTAAAGATTCAAGTTTTAAAAAATTACAGTAATAATATTTCGAATGGCAGATTTGCATCAGTTTTATTCATGGCACAGTTTGCGCAAAATTCGCATTTGAGTCATCAGGATCCGCAACTACTCCCTCCTTTTTAAAGATGTTGAAAATAAATATTGACTATGATAAAGCTTTCTGTTAGCTTATTTGACTGTTAAGTTCCATGCCATGAAATCCATTACACCATTTAAAGGAATTTAAGGTATAAAATTCAAATTTTAAATCCTGTTGTAGATCTTGGATATGAAACCACAAATTCAAAGATGCTAAGGGGTTTCTTGTGGATTTGGTGTGAAATTTTATTCGGTTGTAGATAAATGGCTCTCTTTCATCAAATAACAAAGTGCGTACCTGTGGTATATTTCAGTCAACTGAACTATCAATATTGTCCTTATAATAGAGAGAAATACACTCATGTCCATAAAATAAGGATAATGAAGTTCAGGCAAAGAAAGAGACAGAAGCAAAACAAATTTGACTTATTTGTAAAGTATATTTATTAAACAAAAGGTAAAGAGTAAAAAAGATGCTATATGTTTGACATAAATAATAAAAATTGCGATTTTTACTCCCTGGAGCAATTTCAAAAAAGAACCTATTTACAAAAGAACAGTATAACAAGGTTAGTATGATGGTTAATACGGAGTATGTCTCCCGGACGATGCAATATAGACCTTACAACGCCTACGCATGCTGAGTATCAAATTATCAATCTGATCATGGGGAATATTACACCACTCATCAAGCAATGCCCTCCGAAGTTCCGGTAGATAGGTGGGAGGGGGATGACGGGCTGCAATTCGTCGACCAAGCATATCCCACACATGCTCTATTGGATTCAAGTCCGGTCAGTAAGCTGGCCAATCCATACGGGTGATATCCTCCGATTGAAGGCATTCGTCTACAATGTTTGCATGGTGAGGACGGGCGTTGTCATCCATAAACAGAAATCCAGCACCCATGGCACCCCGAAACAAACGTACATGTTGTTCCAGAATTACATCCCGATAGATGTGGCCAGTCATCGTTACACTCTGAACATGCAGGTCAGTTCTGGAACCAAGAATAATTCCTCCCCAAACGAGTCATCCTGCACCACCGTAACGGTGTCGTTCAATGGTGTTCCCTTGGTGGTAACGGGTACCTGGTGCTCTCCATATGAAAGTCCGGCGAGAATCAGACTGCAAACTAAACCTGGACTCGTCGGAAAACATCACACAAGACCACTGTGGCGGTGTTCACAATGCATGCCCTCTACTCCAGGTTAATCGCAGGCGACAGTGAGTTGCGGTAGGGGGAACGCATCTGACAGGCCTACGAGCATGTAGACCAATGTGCCCTAAGTGTCTGTACACGGTCTGCCTTGAAACTGTCGTACCGGTAGCTGAAGAGAGCTAACGAGATAGGTCTGATGCTGTGCTCCGTCTGTTTCTTTTGGCAGTAACTGCCAAATACCGGTCCTCATTCGGCATTGTAACTCGGGGGCGAACTGTGCTGTAACATCTACTCACATTACCATCATCTTGGAATCGTTGCCAAAACCTGGAGAGGACACTCTGGGCAATTCCAAGTTTCTCGGATACTTCCAGCTAGGCACGTCCACATTCCAGTCGTCCGATAATTCTAAAACGTAAAAAATCATCCAAGTGCTTCCTTTGTGCCATAACTATGCGGTTATTGCACTGAAAGGCTTTTAAAGCGCTTGTGAACAATTTTACTTCTTTGCCACCATTCCTTATATACCCCTCTCTTACACTCTCGTCATTGTGACGTACTATCCGCGCCATCTGGTAGTTTCCTGTAATTTGCATATTCTTCTTCGAGATGTGTGATAATTCTACAGGTGAAATTTTTATTTTAGAGTTCGATTTCTGTGTGATTCTGAATTATCCTTAATTTATGGACATGAGTGTATTTTCTGCAATATACTTCTTAATATTAAACACACGGATAAACTTAAAGTGAGAATGAGATTGAATAAAATAAAATAAAATATAGTATTTCATTTTATTCAGTATTATTTGTAATTTATTCGTGCTGAAAATATTGAGAAATATTTTTGAAAAAAAATCATGTGTGTGTGCTTGCTTGCCTGTGTGTTTATGTGAGTGTGTGCGGGGGTATTTATGTATATATATGTGTACACATATAACGGGATTTTTAGTGTTTATATATGTTTTAATAATATTATAAATATAATATATATATATAATAGAGAGAGAGAAATATATAGGGGGGGGGTAATTGTTTAGTCGTCATTTTTCCTGAATTTATTTTGAATTTAGTAGAATACGAGAAATACTATTGATTCAAATGTAATCAAATTGGCATTAGCAAAATGCCTCCAGCAAAGTTAATGTATCAATTAAATTTTACAGGCATTCTCATATTTCATAATGTAGCTGTAGATTTTTTATATTCTTATGTTAGTTTCTAATAGCTTGATTTAAGTGCAAAAATGCTGATCCAAAATTAATTTTTCTCTTTTTCATTGTAGCCATAGACAAGCCGGATATGGATGAAAGACAAAAGTAAGAATATTTCCTTAATTGCGTTGAATTTTTTAAGTTTATTAAATATACTGTTGGTCTCACTGCAAATGCAATATCAGTAAGAAAAACTAATAACAGAAGCTTTTTTGCACTTATACAATATAATGGGGGGAAGACTGACACCTCTGACATTAATAATAGCTCAAATTTTGATAGGCATCGAACTGAATGGAGTTTAAATGACAAATAGGGTACATTATTCCATACAGATTCAACTATACGCCATAGTTCATCGATTATATTGACTAGCGAATAATGGTGTGCATTATTGTATGTTCTCAGAGGATGGCCGATTTGCGAAACATGCTGGCCAAGGCAAAAACTGGACATCCTCTGTATCAAAGATCATGAAAGAACGTCTTTTGGGTTAGTTGAACACAGAGACTTCAAAGATGGAACACAACTGTGTGTGACATTTAACACCAGAAAATGAAACGGCTGCGTGAAATGTAGGTGACCACAAGATCAGAATCCAATGGTATTTCATAACTTCACTCCAATTTCTGAGCCACATATGAGGATGACGAATATAAGTCACGAGCGTTCGATCTCCTTGATGTCCGTTTACAAGGTTATGTCCATCAGGATGTTGTACCCAAAACCCGGACTCCTATGCGAAGGCAACATAAAGACATTCCTGTATCCATGTTCATCGTCCACTCCAGTACTATAAGCGTACCCGTTTCCACTACAATGTACACAAAAATTGTAAAAATGGTCACCATCCTGTCAGTCCGTGGTGCCACAAAGATGGTTGGCACTGTCCATGCAAATTCTTCCCCTCCTGCCTCCTGTAAAATAACTCAAGCTCTCAATACAATGGGAGTGAAATTGCTGTATAATTCTGTGAAGTAGCATGGACAATACGTCTATTTCTTTTGATTGTCAGTGAACGATAGCCAATGAGATTCTGCATGGTAAACTGTGGGGTCAATTGATATCCTTTTCCCATGACACTCATTTGGCATAAGATAAAATCTCGCTGAGTGATAAATCTCACTACTGATAGACCTCGATACTACCGTGGTTAAATTTCGATACGTCCTTACAGAAGATATTCCACATCACGCGAGACATAGAGTAAAATGACTTTTACACATGCCAACTAGTTCAAATGAGAAACTCTCTACGCAATAGTCTCTTATTTGCAGATATTTCACTACTCCCAGCACAATTCAAATACACTGAAATGCTAATAATTTGCCTATTCTTGCATGTTACATACATTTCGTGTAGATTTGACGCTGGTAACGTGCCGCCTTCATGGTATAGTGATTTTAATGAACATCAAATTAGACATAATTAAAGTATTTTTTCGGCAATTATTCAATTTGTTTCAAAATAATTAAATTTCCAAAATATTAGGAAAATAATATATCATTATACATTTTACAAAAGCATTTAATAAGCGCAAATTTGTCAGATTCTGTCGCTGTTTTTATTATATTTCTAACAAACTAGGTGCGTCATATAAACATTTCAGTCTTTCATATTGGAGAAAATTTTCCAGTAATAAATAATTATTGTCAAAAAGAAACAAATTAGCGTTTAACATTACAGAATATTTTTTTTCCTTTCTTGAAAATTGTTTGATATTTTTTGTGTTCATAGCTTTAACTCGTCCGAAATGCTCTTATTATATTTTCTCTCTCTCACCCCGTGACTTTGATGCAGCCAAAGTCTTATAAAATGTATTCCATGAAATCTGTGAAAAAATATTGTTCTTTAAATACTTTAAGAACATGTGCATAAAGTGTTATTGCTAAAAACTAAGGTATTGAAACCTTTCTCTCTCATTCAAGTACATGCAATTTTTTTGTACCTGTTCATTTAAAAAACTCTATTCTATCCTTTATTGCTCCTTGCGTACAGTATAAATAACAATATAATCATGTAATAAGGTTATTGGATAAATAATTGTGATATTTTTGTAAGAATATTTTTTCTAGTCATTTGGATAAATAAAACCATTAAAATTGAATATATCATCCATTTCCAAAATTGAACTTCTGTATCATTATATATAATTCATTTATTTTCTTTTTTTTTTCTTTTTTTGCTTGAGTTGTGTTAAAATGTTTCATGAGTGCAATATTTTTTGGAATTTTTAGTTTGATATTTCTTTTTTTTTTTCATAATTAGAACTGCTCTGTAATGTCGTATCTCATACATTAGTAACTATGTTTACTGTGTGGTGTATTCATTCAACGAGGTGATTGTTCAATACATTAAATATGAGACATGGTAATTTAGTTTTAAATGTTGAATAAGAGATATATATTTTAGGTCCGAGATTAAATAAATCACTGAATTCAAAGAAATCATGGGGGAAAAGTTGATATTTCATAGATGTGTGATAAAAATCTTTGGAATTTACACGATCATACGAATAATATTGTTTGTATCATAACTATTATCATCCTTCAATCGTCAGTGTTATTGATAAATGCATACACATGCACCAGTTTTATTTATTTGTGTGTGTGTGTGTGTGTGTGTGTGTGTGTGTGTGTGTGTGTGTGTGTGTGTGTGTGTGTGTGTGTGTGTGTGTGTGCAACAGCGTTGAGTAATGTACTGATCCTATTTTGTAGCTTCGAAGTCCGTGGCAGTTCTGGAGAAACTGGTCTCTGTAGCAGCATCACTCCCATCCTGCCCTCGAACCCACTGGACCCCATGATGCCCTTGCTTTCCGAGATGAAGCAGAAAGTGTCGCCCATGCACAGGCCTCCCATCATCTCACCCCTATTGCAGCACGGAGGAAAGCAGATACACAGTAGAAGGTTCCTCCCCAATAATTGCTCCGGTAACATCCTACTTCCTTCGAATTTTTCACTTTTTTGCCTTGATCCAAAGAAATATTTAGTTGTGAAGAAATAATAAATCGTGATGATTCTCGGTTTTCACGATGCATATTTTCAACCTTAATATCTAGCAATGCCTATATTTTTGCCTATACTATCTTATTAATGTTTGTACCCTGAAATTTCCATTACCTTGAGATACATTTTCTTTGATTGTATTCCTTATACATATAGATTTTAAGCTATTACGTTACATCTTTCCAACCGAAATACAATTTATGTTCACTCATGTCCAAAATTAAGGTCACAAACATAAAATCTGTGAAAACTTATGAACTATTTGCAGTGATGCCGTGAAATTTTGCACTGAAACATATTAAATGTCACAAGGAATATAGCAACATAACAATATGGAAAAAGGTTTTAGTTGAGAATTAAGATAAAAGTCATATAAAAAAGTGGGAAATCATGAATCAGAAATAAAGCATTTACCTTGAGAAAAGTCTGTCTAATATGGAGTGTGACCACCTTGAACAGCTATACAAGCTTTGCAACGAGCTGTCATACTGTTTATGAGGATCTTCCTGCTCTATTGGTGAAAATATTTCTATAGTCTATGAGACAAATTTAGGACTATCTTCCTGTGGTGCCAATGTCACCGGATTCCACTGGATTTCAAAACGAATTCAGCAATTCATTTTTGTTTTAATATTTCGCTTGGGTCATTGTATAATTTTCCGTTAGAGTACATAATTGACTTTGGATCGCACTAAAACTTCTAAGCTCTCTCCTTTTCAAGATTATGCAGCTAGAGAAATCTGATCTGTTCAAGCCGCTTGTTCTTCCATCAGCTGGAGTTTCGGGAACCAGTTTATATTTCTTCATCGTGTATCGTTCTTAACTTTTCTTTTCTTTCACGAAGCTTAATCATCGTGAGATTGATATTCGAAAATCAGGCAAAATTCTATAATGATATAAAATTTGAAAAATTCGCACAAAATTGAAAATTCCAGACATCTTCTCCAATGTCTCAGTTACAGAAATATTAAAACAAAATTTTTATCGATCATGTGAATAAATCATGTAAAAAGAAAATTAAATTTTTTCACTAAAATTTGTATTAAATCAAATTAATGTAAAAACCAGTAAAAAACCGTTAGTTAGATCGGAACTGAAACTGGAACTGAACCGAAAAAAATATCGGTTTACTTCGGTTCGTCATATCTTCAGTCATTTTGTTACTGTAATCAACTCTCTTTTATATAAATATTTCCTAATTTAACTTTAATTAATAATTACCATCATTACATGTACATTGCTTCTCGATTTCCTGTTTTGATGTTCACTAGTACTTTTCTGTTTCAGTTTTGCATGAAATTACTTGTAGAAGGCAGATTTAGTTCAACTGAATGAAATAAAGTTTACATGATTTAAAATAAGAATATGCATAAAATAAAATTATTCATTCAAAACTGAACCAAAAACCGTTATTTTTGTTGGAAGGGAAATCGGAACCGAACCGATATATTTTTTTTAGTTAAACCAGAATGAAAAAAAATAAGGGTTCGAAACTCTAATAAAAATCGAGAATTGGTTTTATGTATATAATTTTCCAAACGTTATATATATATATATATATATCCTTTTATATGTCTTAAGAGTTAAATTCCTTTATTAATAAAAAGTAAATTGCTTAGCATTAATAAAGAAATTTAAGATGTATAATATTCAGTTGAAAATATTTCTTCATTTCAGACATGTGCAGAGTACGAGATATATGTCAAGTCGACCATGGGAACAACGCTGGATGATGGAAAGCGATGCTTCTTGGCAAAGTAAGATATTATTTTATTCCCAGGACCCTGTTTGGAAACAAATTTATCTCTAAGGATGCAAATATCAAATATATTCAATAATCTTGGATAATAAACGCCTTCAATTTTTGAACATTCAGTTCGAAGTGTTTTCAATAATACTTTTCTTCTAATATTGTATGGAAAGTCGTTTGTTTTTGTTTGTGTGTGACAATATCTTGAAAAATATCGTAACGAATAATTTTGGAGACCCAACTGTGCAAAAAAGGGTTCTCCTCATTTCAGTAGTAATTTTAAGAAAAAAGCACCTTGCATAATAAATTGACCTGTTCAACTATGAATCATATGGTCAACGCGAAGTTAACTTTTTCAGCGTTTGGTAAAGAATATACATCAGAATAATATGGCTGTAACTGGAAGACAACGGAAAACTAGAGTTGTTAACGCGTATAATGTGTTGTTCTGTATTAAACAAGAAATAAATTAAAATATCATGGTAATATGAATCAGATTTTTCAGTTTCTGCTTCAGTAGAATTACTAAAAGAAATGAAAACATGATAATATTAACAAACCTGTACTTTTCAAGAATATCATCTATTTACTCTACCGCCTCAAATTCAAAATTACATCAAAATTATTTTTAAAATAAATATATGAAAGAACAAAGAATATGTTTTATTTTTAGCTTCAACAATTGAGTTTCTTAATTAAAAATAACGCGTAGAGTATTTCTTCAATTTTGTTTCCACTCATTTTATATGTTAATTCTGCACAGGATTAATAGGTTTTAAGAATCGGTTAGCCTTATTGGTTAGCACAATGAGCCTTACTTTGAAAAAAGAATGACTTATCAACTCATATTGAAGCTTTAATGGCATGTGTATGGCCAAAAATCATCTCAATCGATTCTAATTAAAAATAATCAATGTATATATTGTTCTAGCTGAAAATTGAGCTTTTTATAGAAATATCCTTATTTTTAATCTGTTCAAAAGCTGTTCAATTATTTCTTGAATTAACATAGAAGTCCAATATCATAGTGTAAAATTTTGTACTTTATTCTTGGATTATTTGTTTATATTTCAAACAGAGATGTGTAGGGAGAGATGAATTAGCAACTGTTGTTATAACACTAGGAGTAGAATCAATAAGGAATGGTATTCTTGTCTATTAACTTACAACTCAAAACAAACGAAACAAATTGTAATACGACTCACTTTTGTACTGAATATTTCATAAGCGAGCTTTAACAGAAATGTTGCCAGATGGGTTTTATTCCTCAGGGCATTTATTTTCTTAAAAAGAACATTTTCTTTCTCATTGCTTGAAATCTTTCTTCGTTATTCTTATATGAATATTTTGCGTACCTCGGCTGATGAAATATTCATTAAGTTCTTTTGAAAATGCTTAATGGAACTTTGGTAAATCAAAATCCTTATTCGACCTTTTATGTGATTTCCTATGCTTATTTACCCTAACTATTTATTCACTCCCTGGTATTTGTTTTAACTTACGGGAAAGTATTCTTCGGAGGATTTTATCCTTAGTTATGACCTTGAAGTGTACAAGTAGGAGCATCGCTGACATCCTATCGATGCGTTGCTAATGCTCATTTTTTACTTAGGGTCGTTGTTTTAAAAAAACCTGATGCGCTTAAATTATTTTTAAAATATCTGCTATCTCAAACAGTATTATAATAGAACAGGGGTTAGCAACCTTGTAGATGCGGTGCGTTAAACAAATCTACCAGTATGATTCAGGATGTCAAATAGTGGGAAATACTAGAAACAGTTCGTTTCTAACGGCATTCCATACAGAGTTTAGGTATTCGACTACCCAAAAATTGTGAATTTTGCCAAAAATGGACAATTTTTTTTTATGATTTTATTTTATAGACCATTTTATTAGCTTTATAAAAATACCAAGTTTATCATTTTCCGTTCACTATAACAAAAACTACAAGTGTTTTAGTAAAAGCAGATGTTATTACTTTAACCAAGATGTCATACATTAAAAAGCGTTTTACTCGAAATGTGATTTTTTTGAAAATAATCAAACGGGGTCAGCGATTGCTAAAAAAGTTTTGAACATAATTATCTGTGAAATTTTTTCTGTATGTTCCGTATAATAGTAGAATTGTTTCAACCTTCAGATTTATCAATTACTGTTTTATTATAAAATTTACAGTCCCTTATGTGAATATAATCACTGTTTTTTTAAGCAATTTCATATAATAACTGATATAAAGTGCTCTAGTTTTTGTAAAAAAGGAAATATCTCTTCTACCGAAGGTCATTTTAAAATTGAATAACATAGCAACACATTAGATTGAAAAAATAGAAAATTTGTTCATAAACCTTTGGTACAGAATGGACCGCGTTTATGCTATTTTTTTGTCAATTTTTCCTATTTTTTCCCCATTTTAGTAATAATCGCTTCTTTTTCTCTTCTTAATTTTAGCCCATTTTTCTTAAAAGGCACTAAACAAATCTAACAATAACAAAAATATCCCCATATCTCCCTTTTTAAAAAAAAACAGTCGGATACCTTAAGGAACAGAGGTCAAAAACACACATTTGTAGTTTTATCATACTTTAATTCTGTTCATTTAAAAATATTTATAAAAAAAAATAAACAACATAAGATACAATTATTCCTTCTGCGTAATTACATCAAAAGCGTTTTAATTTGAATCCTGTTCATACACCACTGTACTTCAATATTAGAGATACAATGTGTGACTCTCAATTTGACACGATTCTGAATGTTCAGCTGTTCAACCACTTTTTGAAGTCACAAAATATTTTTCGTCCCACAAAAGCCTTGTTCTCACGTAGATATGTCGAACCAGTAGCGTACGCAGACTTTCCATAATTCTGAAAATACTTTGTTCAATACGCTCTAGTTCAAAACTATCGACTTCCTTTTACTCAAAAATTGACGAATTTAAGTGTAGTGTAGAGTGTCATTGAGCATTGTATCATGTGTCATAGGTTTCTGACACCTGATCTAGCTCATAATAAAACCAATATGAAATTATTTGTTTTAAAGCTACAGCTTGTTTCTTATATTGCATTCATCACGCGCGTTCTCCTTTCCATTCTTCAAATATCAGCCATTTCAAACATTTCCGCAAACAAAACATCATCACACTTAATGATTTAATAATTTTATACTGATTAATACATTTCAGAACGTCATGATCAGGTGTTATTACATCACTTAAATGTTGCCACATTTTTTTTTGGGGGGGGGGGCAATTTGTTGGGTTTTTTTTGCCGAGTGCCAACTTTTGCACTCTGCGTAAAATGCAATTTTGCTAGGAAGTCATCATTACAATGGGGCGAATACAATTCAATCGAATCAATACTGTTCTGCTCTTACAAACAAAATCACACTGGGAGAAAAAACTGTGATGAATTCTTCGACCACCAGAAAAGTAATTCTAGTGAAAGAATCATTGGTCTTGCATCCGCGTAGGGTTTGTCTACTTGGAAACCGAACCAAGCAATCTGTGGCCGGAATAATTATACGTATTCGTCTACTTTCGGAACTAACTTCTCTCTGTATTATTCCCAATAATTACTTCCGATTCCTCGATCATAAGAAGGAAATAGCTTCTCTATTTCCTAATTGAGACAGCCTCCCACAATGCAGCGCGCGGCCACCGATTCCTTCCCAATATCGGCTCCTGCAATCCTATTTCCATTAGGAATCGTAATGAAGTTCCTGCCCAAGACTTTGCCCCACGGAGTAATGGAATTAAGTAATTTGGGAAATCCGCGCTTTCCTTCCAATTAAAGAGCGCTCCCGTGAGTTAATTTGTGACGAGTTTTCGGCTCGGCGGGGCGGAAAGTTTCGCGTCCGGCCGCCCTGGACACTGGTCAGTCACCTGTTGACGTTGGAAGGCCTCGTCTGATGGAATTAACATCCAGAGAGTGTGTCCCTTTCCCTTGAGAAAACCAGTGGATTGTGTATTAGTTTTCCTGTCCAGGATAATATATGTCTTATTGAATGATGAAACGTGGGTTTAGCAGAGAACTAATTGAAAATAAAAGATACAGGGTTCACACACAGAGTTCCAGTTTTTTTCCTTTTGCATATTATTTATTAAAACTTATACTATATATTATTTACTAAAAGTTTAGTAACTAAACTACTTTATTTATTAACAGAAGTTCCAATTAATAAAGATGAAATCAGTATATTGGTTTATTGAGCCCTGAAAAATAGTATTTGAATCGGCTTGTGCAATAAATTAATAAATATAAATCGTATTTAGATGGATGTAATTACTTCATTTTACCTTAATTTCCGCAAAAATTATAGCCCCTAGATAATTTTTTAAAGTCGAACGAAATGTTAAATTCGTAACTTATATCTACCGAGTCTTGTGATTGAATCACATGAATAATTTTGGCGTTGATTGCGTTTTGCCATGATTATCTTAGACATTTTCTGTTTAAATGATTAAAATATTGGTAGAATTTATATTAAATATTAAAATTTTATGCTAAGATCACGATTTCATCTATGGGCAGGGCATGATGATTATTTCATTATTTTCATTTCTTTGAATCCCTTTGTTGAAAATTTTCTCTTTCCATCAAAAAAAATTGATATAGATACATTATTAATTCATCTTTTCGAAGAATGTTTGCCTATCATTGTTCCTTGAAAGTTAATCCTACAACAACGCCAAAACCCTTAATGATACCAACCTCAACAAATGAAGTTTTTGCTTTGTAAAAAATTTTCCTTTATCTGTAAATTCGTAGCCGCGTTATTTCAGTGGTCTTGGTCACAAACTCTTGGCAGGCGTTGCAGAGTCGTGGGGTCAACTCCTGATGTCTCTGAAAAGAAACATGTAGAGAGGTCACCGTGTGTAAACAATAGTTCAAAATCACCAAGTCCGTTACCAATGACCCTCGAAAGTTGCTTTAGAATGTGATGCTATTGAACATTTATTCGCAGTCATTTTTTCTCATAATTTAGATTGTTTTTCAAAGAGCAATTTTGAATCCAATAGCTACCCAGAATTAGATAGATCAAATGTGTCTGACACATTTTTGTACTTGGAAACTAAACTTGTGTTAGCAATATTTTCTGAGAGTTTTGTATTATAAAACTTATTTGCGAGGTTTCCACGAAAAATAGTATCTAGAGGGCAAAATTTGAATTTAGACCAAAAATCGTACCACTGATATAAAAGTTTCTCGTTTAGAAGGATCATCAGAAGGATGTTTTGGGTCATTTTTAATTAAATGAAATCAAATGGCTATAATTTTTTTCCCTGGTATTTTTTCAATTTTGATAAATTTATCTTGATTTTGCCCAAAAGTAACTAAGTAGCTATAGTTAATTGGTTAATTTTAGTGGCATAAAGATCACATACTTTGCCAACCATTATTTAGACCACGAGAAAAAAATGTACATTTCTGATCTAGACAAAGTTTCGCAAATGCAAAAGAAAGAAGGAAAGAGGAATGAAAAAACAAGGAAATAGGTCAGAAATAGAGAAAAATGGCTTTGCTATTCCGGGAGCGCATCATCCGTGTTTTCCACAGACAATAAATCCCATGGGAAAAAAGAATGATAACTGGTCAATTTGGAGGAGTGGGGTAGGGGTTATGAATCTTTCACTTCTATAAAGAGGGCTTATCCTCAGGGAATAGAAGTTAAAATAGGGATTTTCAGAATATTTGAACATATATATACAATAATTCACTTATTTTTTCTTAAGGTAATTAAATTCAAAAAGGTCTGAGTCTGTCCAAAACTTCACATGGCAATTAATTTCTAGTTTACTTGCGTAACGGGTTAGAAAATCATTTCAATCAGAAAAGCCTATACAAAAAATCGGATTTCAATAGCTTCCAGTTAACCATGCATATAATAGAGGAGATCTCGGGAGCGAACAATAAATACCTTTGTAACTGTCTTAAATGTGCGCATGTTTGTCTATTTGTGTTTGTGCTGTATTTTTAGAGTCACCACTATGCTCGTTTTGTTTGTCAATAAATTATGGAAGTTGAACACATCTAAAATCCTCCTCGTTTTTTTCACGATTTCTTCAAAACCAAAAATATTTGAACACCAAAATGCCTCATTAAGTCCATAATATTACATATAGCGGTGCATCCGCTATAGTCTGTTGCCAATTAATTTAGGAAGGGTAAAAGCTATAGTCATGAAATTGGGGTATAGGTATAGCAAGGTTGCCAAGGACTGCACAAAAAAAATTGCTTACAATACCAATTACTGATAAATTTGGCCCTTTTATTCAATTACAATGTTGTTCATCACCATTGATTTAGTAAAAAAAAATACCTTCTGTAAAATAATGTTAATAATAAAAGGCGTAACATGCATATTTATTTGGTTTATATCAGTGGCCAATGTGACTTCTCACAAAACTGCATTCGGACTACCTTGAAGGAACTAGGTGCTGATTTTTACCGCTCAGCATCAGTGCAGACACTAATGGCAGGAGATGATCTGATTGCTGCAGCTTCATTATGAAACGCTTTCCAACATTTCTTACTGACAATGTTCAGCCAACATTTCTTACTGACAATGACGAGCCAACATTTCTTTCTGACATCATATGGACGAATGAGATATGCTTTGCGCATATTACCATGCACAAAAAGCAGATCATCCATTTCTGGTCGCTGAATAATCTTAGATGTGCTGCCAAAGTTCGACATCAAATTTGCTGGTCGATAAATTCCTGGTGCGAAATATTCAAAATCAGACTGATTGACCCGGTATATTACGAAGACACGATAAGGGGGATCCCTATATTTGTCATTGTTGAAGGACATATCATCCAAATTCCTATGGAATTTGTCGTTAAGTGACCTTCGGAATGTATGGTTTCAAAACAATGGCACGTCGAAACACTTGGTATCACGTGTTACACATACATTCGAGACACATTTCAGCAACAAGTCATGGGGCCCTGCTTGCACAGTCTCCTCATCTTAAATCATTGGACTTTCGTCTTTTTTTTTTTTTTAACATTTATAAACCCCGTGCACCACCGAACGTATAACACGGGGGTAAACAACACAGACAGAAGAAAGGATTACAACACAAACATCCATGCCTTCTCCGGGATTCGAACCCAGTCCCTGCGGCACCGCAGTCAGCTTCACTGACCACTATACCGGATGGGCGGCACTTTCGTCTTTTGGGGAACAAAAATTAAAGAGTGTTTTCAACCCCTCCATCAACACTGCTGAAATTTCGAAATTCTATCACGGATGCGTGTGCAAGCATGTCACGTGCCTTGTTAATGAAAGTGCAGCGAGAAATGCAAACCCGTGTCCAGATATGCATTGTTGCTGAAGAATACAGATAGATAGACAGGATAGATAGACAAATGTTAATTTCGGGAAGTGCAGTTTTGTTCAGCGTGATCAACCGCATGTGTACTTTGTGCTTTTCATTTGTATCATTTTTGTGAGCAAGATGTTTTTTTCACGAATCGATGATACTGAACAACTTTTTAATGTAAAATATCCCCATGTATCTCGTACTGTTTTTGAGATAAAACCACTAACTCCAAATTTATCTGACAGATGGCGCTGTAAGTAGTATTTTTAGGGGGGGGAGGTTGCTCATATTAACTTAACTATACGTTTAACCTCCCTTTTATGATTATAGCTCTTGCAGATTATAAATTATTGAGGATGATAGCGAACTTTTGCGGCACATTGTATATTCTCGTTTTACATATAAACTCTGTTTTAAAAGGAATTTTGCTCTTTTTGTAAAAATATCTTCGTATAATTTAAGAGAATTGCAGTTAATGAGCTACACTTTCCAAAAATTTTTAAATAATTTTTGTACCATGCACTCATAAAAATACCTCTGATGTTCATGACATTTCTTTCCGAACATATATTTTATTTGCTTCTCTGAGTTTGAGCGATCGAAAAGGAATGAAAGATTCAACAAAGTAGAACCTCATAAAAGCATTAGCCCTTCCTTAAGAACTGTGGCGGGTGTTAGTAAATAGCAGTATCCGTCTCATTACTTCCCTCTAACAGGGTGTGTGCCACGAACACAACTTCTGGTTCCCGTGCATCCCTCGGAACGCATCTAATCCCATAAAGCAATTTGCCAAATCGTTCCCTGGTCTCCAATTTGAAAATTAGCTACAACAATTAGAGAAGGAGGATGGGCCTCCGGTGATACCATTAAACACTCATTGAATTCGGGCCGGACACTAACTGCATTAGCGCTTTCTTCTTCGAGCCTTTTAAGCAAAGAGGCCGCCATTATTCTGGTTCAACTCACGGTCGCCGGTTTTCAATTAAAAATTACATTTTGGAACCAAAGAATGGATGAAGCGTTGTGAATTTGAAGGGGGTGTTTTCTCGAAAGGAAGATTTCCAAATGTTTTTTTTTTCATCATAAATTATTTATTTATAATTCAAATGAAATTTTTCAGTGCGGTTGTATGTGTATGTGTGAGTGTTCAGCTTTTAAATTAATGCATATTATAAATTATTCAAATTTCTTGCATTTTTTCCAAGAATGTTACGTATACAAAACCTTGTTGATTTCTCTTTAAATAATATATTTATGTACATTTAATACCAGAAACGCAATTTTTTTTCTTTGTTTTCGTTTTTTATAGTGTACTGAAGTACACTGAAGTTTTAAAATTCAAGAAATAGAAATGCCCATTTATTCAGATGGTAACGTTATAGCAACTATAAAGGAGCAACATTATATCAATTTATAAAGGGAAAGTTTAATGTCAAGACTTGCATTGTTTTCTAAGTGATCCATGAGAAAAAATTCCTGACTGCACTACCTGAATTAGCAAATTTTAAAAGCGGAAAACTTTTTCAATGTAGATGCACAAAACATGCCATTTTGGATATTGCTAAGAATCCAACGTTCTTCGATCCATAGTATAAAAAGTATATTCTTAGAGCAATCAGCGTTACGAGGTAACCAACATGGCGTTAAATAATAACATCGATCAATGTGGAAAATACGATAGATGTATCCATGTGTAATTTGATATTGAAGGATTTAGCAATAGAAGAGACTGACTTGATCTTCTTCTAAGAACATATCTTCGGATGCGGTGCTTCTATTTGGCTCGTAAATGTATCTGTCGAATCCTACATGACTGGAAAAGCATCGCTTGATTAGATGATTCACGATTGAGGTTGACAAAACCTGGTGCTACGGTTTCATATTAACATAAACACATTGGAGTAAAGTACACCCCTGCATTGCATGGTGGGGCCAGGGTTCTAGGGGTCCCATATCCTAACATATGCCAAGTATGTACAATTTGTAAGATCCGTCTTGGGACCCAAAACCTGACTTAGCAGGGGGTCTCTAATTATCTCCGTTACTCCACTGCATAAGACACCAAATGGTCATAAACCGAGGATATTAACAAGGAACTGTACAAGTTTGCAGTGGCTCTATGATGGTTATGAAATTTTAAAATAACAAGGAATGGGTCTTTTCAGGAAACTGAATAAATAGTTGAACTGAAATGGTTATGCTCAACTATTTGGGGAACATAACAGCCATCCTTGGATTTGATGTACTTAAACACCAGTAGAACTTTCCGGGGTGACATTGTGCAATATCACTGGATCAAATATATTCTCGATTGATCTGAAGAACATTCTAAATAAATTTAGCGAATGTTTTGGCCATCTAGATCGCCAGACTTGAATCCAATTAAACATATATAGAACACGATCGAAAGTCAGATTTGGAATTACAGCAGCAACACTTTCACAAGTATGGACACCTACAGAGAGGATGAATGATTATGTCCTCGGAGGGTTTCCAGTTACTTGTCGAGTTGATGTGGTGGTAAATTTCTGCACTTGTATTGTATTTTAAGTAATCTTCTGTACACTTTGTGTAAGCCTTTGACTTTGTTGAAATTTAGTTTGATTATATTTATTGAATATCTTTAATACCTAAGCTGATATTCATATTTATGTGATCACATAATTTTGAGCCACTGCAAAGTGAAGAGAGCGACTCCTGTGTGCTGGTACTTCATTTTCCAATCCTCCAATCTCTCTTTCGGCAACATGAGAATTTTGAATTTCGTCAAATAACGTGCATCAACCCTTCTACACGGTGGGTTATTGATGACTCCAAAATTCAAATCCACGATTGACAGATTAACCACCGACTGAAATTTCCTGACATGGACAACCGGCTATCATGTCCACAACAGATTATTTGATATTTTTTGAGAGGAAAGTTAAAGTTCCGATATTTTCAGCAATTAATTTTTAAGAAATATAGATCATTTTTCTCTGACTTCCTTCAGATATAATAAATGTAAACGTATAATATTTATGTGGTACGGCGTCTAGGGGGAAGGTTCGATTTTAATGTTAAAATAAGCACGCAGAGTTAAAATAACTTAATTTATTAATAACACAACTAAAACATTAACTATTTACAAGGGGTTTTAAATTATTCGAGATAACACCATACTAATTCCGAAAACACGTACTCTTTCTCAAAACAACGGAGAGAGCGATTTCCTCTGACCTGCCTTTGTTCAAGCTTTGGTGCAACTCTCAGTTTCTTCTTTCTGCCCCCTTTATAAATACATGACCTCATCGTATCGCGCAGCTAAAACTCACGTGGTTTCGATTAGTGGTGCCATCTCTTACAATAAAAATCAAAAGAAGTAAAAGAAAACTTGCACTCCTTTCCTACATTCATGGTTGCCTGATAAAATATAAAATATTCAATATATAATTTTTTCCCTGTGCAATATTTTGTTAATTGTTTAGTATTATCACACTTTGAAATAAAACGAGCGCTATTGACAACAAACCTCAAAATTTTGAATTTCGATCAAATGGGGGGAACAAGGGGACGGCACGACTAAGGAAATGGCGACGAGACTTTATGAAAAAGTAGTACTCCTTTAAGGTTATCAATCTTCAATCTAATAGCGCCGAATGTGTTGCAGATTTGGATAAAAAAACCTTTGAAATTCATACTTAGCTTTTATGCAATTAAGTTTCAGTTAGCTCCAGCGATGTGGTAGCATACATGGTTACGCTTCCTGCGTACCACGTAGTCGGATAGTGTTCGAGTCGCTCAATCAATTCTCATTTCTACCCAATTCATTTATTTATTTGTACAATTAAATAAATTTATTAAAAAAGAGCGCTTATTAAATGATATTTTACATAATTATAAAGTAAAATAATGACTATAATTATATAAATCATTCTATTATATTTATATAAATGTATTATTATAATATTAAATATTACAATGTATTAAATTATATTTATATAATTATTTTATACTTTCAAAAGTAAAATAGTTACAAATAGTTTTATAATATATAAAATATATTACAAAATTTGTATTATATTCATTATTTTATGATTAAATTGTAAAATAATACGTATCTAAAATATTTTAAAATATACACATTTTATAGAAAATAAAATATTTTTTTAAAAAAAATAAGTTTATTTAATTGTAAAAATAATTAAATGAATTGGAGAAAAAATTATCGCATGGCTCACATCTGACCGCATGCTACGCAGGCAAGTTACCACTTATGCCCTGTTTCGCTGGAGCTAGTTGAAACTTAACTGTATAAAAGCTTAGAGGAATTTCGGAGGCTATTTTCTCCGAATCAATTGCCCATTTGGTGCTATTACATTGAAAGTTGAACACCCTAAGGGAGTACTACTATTACACAAAGGCTAGTCTCCAAAGAAATTCCCTTAGTCGTTCCCTCCTCATGTAAGACAACACCTGAGCTAGCAATTTTTTAAACGCAGATGCCGCTCACTTTACATTGCTTTGATTCCAAATTCTAATACCCTTTATGAATCTATAGGGAATTGCAACTCTACAAATAAATACAGTATTCCATTAAAGATAAACATTTTCCTAAAAAGTCTTCTAAATTCCTCCCCTTTTCTTTTGAAGCAATGTCACTCCAGCGATAGCTAAAAAAGGTACTTAAAAATTATCAGGCGATATAGTTAGAGCAGTATACATTGCCCAAACTACATGCACATTTTTTCTTCAAGTTAACGTCAATCTCGTCGTTCCTAAATGAGTATCCACTCTTCTATCTATTAAATGTTCGGTGGGTTTTTTTTCAAAAAATTTTCCATAGTTTTTGAGATAAAAGTCTGCTTATAAGTGGTCTGAAACTTAAGTAACTCTATTTCAGTCCCCAAACTAGTTTTCTCTCTCTCTTCCTTTATTAAGGAACTGCAATCAATTTTAGAAAATTCTTTAAAAGTCCCAGGAGTCTCCGGGCAGCGGCGTAATTTCGAGAGTTTTACCAAGCCCTAATTGGCAACTGCCGCCCAGGAACAAAACGGGAGCGAATAAATTGAATGAGATTCACGAATTCTCCTGATAGCAATCATCGCAGCTCCCTGGCGGTTTCCCGAACCGACTCCCAATTAAACTCCTGTAACTAATCTTCAGGGCGGAGCACTCCTTAATTACAGCAGCCCTCCTCCTCCTCCAAAACATTCTTTCTTCACGCACGATGCTTTATTTATGTCGTGATTATCTACAGATGCAAATGGCTCTTAATGGGTGTCGACCCCGCAAGATGTTGCGGATTCCTACAGAAGCAAAGTCGATGATTTCATTAACAATAAGGAAAAAATGACTATGGCAAGGAATTTGTAAATCCTTCAGACGATTCATAGATTTAGAAGATTTAGCTTGTTTTCAAAGGATAGCCTTCGTATTTGTACTTTTCACGTTTTCCTAAAAGAGAAGTAAGTTTACCAAGTTCCTTTTTTATTTGTTTTATTGCAGTTTTGATTTTCCCGTCTCAACCATATTGTTTTTCCAGTTTTGCTGTTTTGTATGATGGAATTTTTTTATGAATCGAAATCTTATATTATTGAATAAATTTATTTTAGTTATAGACAGTTTTTGTTTGGGAGATTCATTAATTTTACTTTCAAAGAATGTTATATAAGTCAATTACAATCTTTCTGAAACTTTCTTCAAAAACCCGGAATATAAAGAAGTGTTTTCACTATGCGAGAGGAAACGAGAAAATAAATTACTAATATAATAGGGTGAGCACAAATGATGTGCCAGGTTTTAAAATTTCATGTTTTCGAAACTAATGCATATATTGCAATAGGTGATACATGAATGTAAAGAGAAATATATCAAGTTTGTTTTCCAACAATGATCAACAACACACTTAAAATCGCTGGTATTGAAACACAAGCATGGTGGCAATGACAGAGAAGAGATTTTGGATATTAGAGCATGCAGGAACTTTTTCAGTTATGTCTGCGCAACGCGCATTTAGAAATCGCCACTGAAGAGAAGCATCAACCAACAAGGTATCATCATCCGCGATGGTATCATCATCCGCGATGGTATCATCAATTTGTTTGTGTAAACAGAAAAGCAGCGGCCGGGCAAGCATCTCAGCGGAAGTAGAGGAGAGTGTGACACACAGTCTTGTTCGAAGTCTACAGAAATCTACAGAATTGTTGCTTGTGAACTTGGAATGTGGTATGGAAAATTTTACGAAAAAAGTTAAAATTCAAGCCGTATTATTTGCAGAACAGTAAGAAGAGAAAGCCAAGTAAGCATTTCTGCAGCATTACAAACCATTGATAGAGTGTTTCTACAAAATGCATGGAACGAACTGGATTGCAGTTTGGACGTATGCTGTCTAATAAGGTCACACGTTAAACATTAATAACCACAAAAAAATTTGGTATGTCTCTCTTTATATTCATGTATCACTTATTGCAATATGTGTAGTAGTTCCGATAATATGATTTTTTTAAAATCGGGTCCATCATTTACACTCACCTTGTATATTGTGTATTATAAAATTAATATACGAGCGCCATTAAAAGCTATCAATAATTATTTCATTTGTTAGGCCCATTGCAATTTCGTCGTGGGTGAACGTGCATTTTCGGAAAAAAGTAAATTAAATCAATTTCCCATTTAATGAAACCAATTGAAACTACTTAAACCACACATTTATATTATATTAGAATTAATATAAAAATTCTTCAACTCTCTAATGAATTTGTAATAATCGGTTATATTTGTATTTGGAAAGTTTGCTTCGATCTCATTAGTAATGGCATGACCGTAACTATAACGATTTTGTTTCTTTCATTTCCGGAAACAGCACGCATGCGTATTACGAATTTTGGTTCAAGGAAGACTTGACAATGGAGGCGTTTCCGTCATGTCTTCATCGTATTTCTCTCATGTTGCTTTTAAGTCATGTTTGTGTCTTTGGAGATATTGGTATTATTATTATATATCCGTTTATTGACAGAGATTTTCCTCTTCAAAGTGAAAAGCCAGATAATAAAAATCATATTCAAGATGGATACCACTCTGAACAATAGTCTGAAATGGAGAACTGTTAGTTTCTTCCTTAAAAAAAGATTATATAGTTTATAATTTTAGTATTATATCGGAATTGAGACGCTTTTTGGTGGCATAGCTGGTAAAATGGGATGAAATGGCTAACATGAGATCATTCCTCTTTAGTTTTTACAAATTCCACTCATATAGTGAGCTACAATACTACCGCAAGATTAATATATTTTAGATAAAATGTGGCTATGTTCTCATTTCAAAAAAGTTATTGAAACATTCTTTTAAACATGATACAAATATTTGACACATATTTATAAGATTATCTTTTTACCTTCAAATACAGTCAGTTTAATAAAATAAATATACTGATTACTTCATTAAGCTAAAGCAGAGGTCGGCTAACTATGGCACACGGTACATTTCGCAGTGGCACTCAGCAAATTTATCAATTTTGAATGGATGAAATTTGATAACTTTATAATGGACCTTATTTCTCAAACATCTGCTGAATTATGGACAGCACAGAATTACGAAAAAATCTGAAAAATAACTCTGAAGATACATTTATAGGTATTTTCTAAATTATTGAATGGCACTGCTGGTGAGATTTAATTATTTAAAGAGAGAAAATTGTGCATGTTCTCTGCTTTTTTCTTTTGGCTCCACATATCAAAGTAAAAATTCTTTCCTCATATGAAATATATTTTGATTCCGCAAATAAATTGTTTAACAACTAACTGAATGTTCAGAATCGTGTCTAATTGAAAGTCACACATTATACCTCTGATTTTGCGATATGAAAGTAAAGCGGTGCTAACACTAAGTTAAAATAAAAATTTTCATTTACCTTTTTATTTAAATATAATGAGGGGAAATACTTATATTTTATGATGTTTATTCCTTATTTTGACAAATATGCTTAAAAATGCATAGTATATGTATAATTTATTTTTTTCATTTTTTCTAAAGAAATAATTATGTTTTATGTTGTTAATTTTTTTAAAAAAATATCATTAAATGATGCAAAATTAATGTATAATACAAATATAAATATCTGTATTTTTGACCTCTTTTATTTAACTCTGCTTGCATTATCGTAGAAATTGAATTGTTCCCAAAACGTTCTACTGTGTGGCACGCTGAATTCTATTGATTGATTCGTTTGGCACGCTGCAGATAAAAGTGTGCCGACCCCTGAGCTAGAGATCGTAGGTTTGTACAGATGCACTTAATTATAGAAATTCCCCGAAAAAGTCATACCAATTTGTCAGTAGCGCTGACCATTCTAGCTGTGGATATATACTTTCAGAAAGTTTGCGCAATTAGTCGTGCGAATATTTGTTTTTAAGGTGCCTCTCTACTTAGTATCAAAGAAAACTGCTTTGAACTTCCAATGTATTTTTTTACTTACCTTAAAATCTGGCATACAGAGCGCACCGGTGTATAATGCGCATCTATACTTTCAAGCTGCATTTTTTAATTTTTAGTTATATCCGCGGTATAACGCGCATCTTTTTCACGAAGAAACCTGGAATATACTATGCAATGTAACAACATTTTGAAGTCATTTATTCAAGGTATAACTTGAATATATATATATATATATTATATATATATATATATATATGTAGGAAAGGAGTGCAGGTTTTCTTTTACTTCTTTTGATTTTTATTGTAAGAGATGGCACCACTAATCGAAACCACGTGAGTTTTAGCTGCGCGATACGATGAGGTCATGTATTTATAAAGGGGGCAGAAAGGAAAAACTGGGAGTTGCACCAAAGCTTGAACGAAGGCAGGTCAGAGGAAATCGCTCTCTCCGTTGTTTTGAGAAAGAGTACGTGTTTTAGGAATTAGTATGGTGCTATCTCGAATTATTTAAAACCCCTTGTAAATAGTAAATGTTTTAGTTGTGTTATTAATAAATTAGGTTATTTTAACTCTGCGTGCTTATTTTAACATTAAAATCGAACCTTCCCCTAGACGCCGTCCCACATATATATATATATATTTCTAGAACAACAACTCTTTAAATTTGTTAAATATGCCATTTTTTTTAACTAAACAGTATCTGCATCTGTGTAAAAGTCTAACTTTCTATGCTCATTTCTTTTATTTTTCGATTTTGAAGCGATTATTTTTACACCCAGTGTATAAAACCCACACGTAAATTTCGATCTTACTTTTTGAGTTAAAAGTGCGCGTTATACACCGGATTTAGCGGTAAGTTTTTTTTTTTTTCGAATTTATTTATTTAGTTATCGCAATTCACCAAATGTATTTGAAAAATGGAGAAAAAAAAACATGTTTACACAAATTATTTATCAGATAAAAAGTATAAGCAATAAAATAGAATGGATAAACATTTCAATCCCAGGAAAACTTTTAAAGAAATATTTCTCAAACTTTACTTTAAGAAAAAAAAGAAAAAGATGTTCAAAATAAGTCTTAGATTTGCATTTCTGTGCAAACATTCTTCATCGGGACGAATTCAGCGTGATTAATTCCGGCCTCCATGTCTTGCGCTCAACCTGCTTCTGGTTTCCGTTTCCATGAACTGTTTTCACACATTTTCATAGTTGCGTCTTACTTCTCAGAACCTCCGTTCAATAGTTCGTGAATTTTTCCAGATATTTAGCATCTGATGTAAATTGTTTATTTTTGGTTATATTACGTTATTTTTCTTTTTGGTTTATCGATATTTTTGAAAAGTGTGAGTTCTATACGTAAACATTCTTTTATTTACTTTCACTTAAATTCTGATAGCTAACTAGTTTCTCTTTTTAGTTCCACAGAAAAATTCACTACACGTGCTGTAACTGTACATCATTGATAAAAGAAATTCTTGAATAATGGAATTCACAACAAATATTTTAGTTTGAGAGAAATAGAAATATGAATCCATTTTTGAAGAAATTATCGTACCTTAAACAAGTTTTGGAGTTGTTAACAGTAATTTATGTCTTACTTTGGTTTCTAATGAATTATTTGTAGCCGTCAATATGAAATTCCCGAGCAAAAGGAACTCATGTTTTTTGAAAAGTATTACAAGTAAAAAGCAATAAATAAAATTTCTTTTCTAAGAAGCAATACATAATTAAAAATACGATTTGACATATTTATTGTTTGGAAATTACTAACTCTTTCATATTTATTCATTCAAAAGACATAAATTTCTCAAAACCAAAATTCAACGAATAATTATTAAGTGTGCATGTAAGTTATGAGTCTTTCTTTTTCAAAAAATATTTCCCAAATGATTCGATGGAAAATAAAAACATGTACTCCTTTTCCTAATGCATTATGAATTCCTTTTATGGTTTAGTTTTACAATCAAATTCAAAAATGATCTTTATCTCTACTTGATAAAATATATGCATTAAACTTCATATCAATTTATTCATGACCTTAAAAAAGATTTTTATGACGCCATTTGTTTCAAATACAAACATTCCCACTTTTGAATCGAGCAAACTTTTGTGGTTCTTCCTGTGGTTCTCAGAATAAATTGCATTAAAAATCTGAAGATATGAGTACTGTGTTTTATTCAATAGCATCTGCAATCTAAAAAGCAGCTGAATTAGTAGAACCGTTCCTTTTCTCGAAAAAAAAATTTTTAGAAAATTTCCCTTTCGAAAAGCATACAGCTTTAGACACTTTTGACGCTTAATTCAATTGTTTTTGACTCGTTTAACACTTGCGCCCGCTTCGCTGTTTGGCCATTATCATCAAGACTTGAAAACAACTATGACTCTATTTGAAACTATAAATTCATTTTTAAACTATACCAAAATAATAAATTAAGTTAATTCATCATCATTATATCTAGCAAGGCTGATTTTCGTAGGCCAGTGCTCTCTTTTGAAAATTCCTCTATAATGACCTCTTGTTTACTTTTGTTCTCCAAGTTTTCTCGTTTCTAATCTCAAAGTCTGATTCCACTGAGTCTTTCCACCTCAACCTTGGTCTTCCACGCTTTCTAATCCCAGTGACATTGAAAGGCAATACCTTTTTGACAACATTATCATCTGGCATTCGAATTATGTGGACCATCCAAATCATTCTATTTATTTTTATGTATTTAATGCTATTGTTTATAAATTAAACATAATTCAAAATTGTATCTTCTTCTGCAGCTATTGTTTTTCGTTCACACCTCCAAGTACACTTCGAAGTAATTTTCTCTCAAAGGATGCCATTCAATTTTCTTCCAGTTTTGCTATTGCCCAAGTCTCAGATATGTACGTCAGAATTGGTCTAATACGAATTTTGTAAATTAAAAATTTTGTGTTTCTTGAAATAAATTTAGATTTTAAAAATCTAATCAGTCCATAAAAAGCCTTATTTACCAGACTTAATCCATTCGGGATTTCATGAAATATTTTGTTAAGTCAACATGTCATTAAGTTAAGTCAACATGGGATAAGCCATCAAATACAAAGTAAACAGCATTTGCAGGTACACACACACTACTATAGATCTATATCTATACAAATAAATAAAATTGAAGTGTCTGTTTGTAATTTAAAATTAGCAGCTCTTTACTAAATGCATTTAAAGGTATATACGGTACGTATATAAAAAAAATCAATTTTTAAAATTTTTGTCTGTCAGTCTGTCTGTTTGTTCCGGCTAATCTCGGGAACTTCTGGTCCGATTTTAAAAATTCTTTCACCAATGGAAAACTACATTATCAGGGAGTAACTTAAGGTATAGTTTATCTCAATATTCCCACAGGAACGGGAGCTATACGGGTAAAACATTGACCTTGCTTACTTCCCGCCAAGTTGGCGCAAAATTATGCATTGGGTCAATAATGGAAATTTGAATAAAAATTTTCTCACATTTGTAACAAATAACTGAAACATAGTGTAATTTAGCATCTTCAAAAAAAGCAATTTTAAAATGGTTTTTTAAATGTCAAACTCAAACTTTGAGAAATATCGCCAAGTCGGCTAAGAAGTTCTCTATTCCGACAATCCCAGATATTTTAATGCAAATTTTCTCCCACTTTTTAAAGAGGGAAACGAAATAAAGTTTTAGGGAATTGCGCGCGCGTGATATTAAAAATGCTATGGTAATATTAATTGACAGTTTCATAAAAGGTTTTGATTACTTTAGTAGATTTGATTAGTTTTGAAAGTATTTATTACTTTGAATTTTTGGAATAAGTGCAAAGACTACATGGCGGAAGATATTTTGCGACGAAAAACAACCGAATATGCCTTTCAATAAACGCAATAAAGGTTTCGAAACGCAATCAAGGTTTTCAGAATGGTTGGGAAGAAGCTACATGATTTTGGAATGATTAGTCCTAGACGTGTCGACGGAAATAGCTTTGATAATGAAATTGCTTGAGAATTAAACATCGATTTTATAGCATTGCATCAAGTTACAGAATTTATTACTTAATTAAATCCAGAACAAAGTGTTACGTAAAATAGAATCTGGCATTGGTGTACTCTTTTTTTTCTCGACGCCACTGGAGGAACCGGAAAAACGTTTTTGCTAAACTTATTATTAATGACCATCAGAAAAACCCAGAAGATAGCAGTTGCTATGACTTCTTCTGGTATAGCCGCGATTTTACTGACCAACGGTCGTACTGCACATTCCGTTTTAAAATTATCGCTTAATCTTGCATTTGAAGATTCACTCATCTGAAATTTCAGAAAAAATAGCTATCAAGGCAGGATGCTTCCACAATGTAAGCTTTTAGTGTGAGATGAAAGTACATGTCTCACAAGAAAGCTATAGAAGCGTTTAATCGAACTCTTCAGGATTTACGAGATAGTACAGATATTATAGGAGGAATGGCAGCTGGTGAATTCAAGCTTATGGGGAAAAATTGAACAATTCATTCTGAAAACGAATATGTGAGTGCATCTTCATAATGACGTAGATTCGGAACATAATGTTGAGACGTAATTGAAAATTGGTTATGGATGTTTGGACGCAAATGCTGGAGGTTATATTTTACTTCCAGAGAATTTTGTAATGTTGAAGAAAATTATGTAAATCTTATTTCTCAAATTTACCCGGGCTTGCAAAAAAATTTTAATTGGGAACAGTGGTTCATCAATATCAGCGCAAGATCAATATTGGCGTCTAACAATGACAATGTCCATAAAATCAACATTAAAAATTTAAACGACGTGCGAGGGAGGGGGGAGTGAAGAAATATTTATCAGTGAATACAATCATGGATAAAGAACAAAGTACTTCTGATCCTACGGAGTTCTTAAAGTCACTTGAACTTTCGGATGTACCCTCACATAAACTTCAATTAAAACTAAATGTACAAGTTATGCAAAATCTTGATGCTCCTCGACAATGTAAAGGAACGAGGCTTTGGATCACAAAACTGATGCAGAATATACTTGGTGCCAATATTTGAACACATGTCATGAAAAAGGATAGTGTTATCATACCTCGAATTCCAAGTATCCCCACTGACCTACCGTTTCAATTCAAACAAGTTCAATTTCCAGTTTTACTGTTGGTATTAACAAAGCTAACATTTTGGAAAAGCAATGTTTTTCCCATGGCCAACTATATGTAGCCTGATCGGTGTGTCCAATGCCCAAATCTTCACTTATTTGCAACTGTCGAAAGAACATATAATATGGTATACAGTAACATCTTAGAATAATATTCTGTTTTGACTTCTTTTAAAGAGGAATTATATATTAGACGTAGATACTTTCGATTTTTAAAAATATTAATACTTTAAATTATTGAATATTTGTTGCTAATTATTATAATAAATAATGTTTTCAGTTTTTTAAAACTAAGCTCAATTTTACAATTTTTAAATTTTATTGGTTCCAGTCAAGCAATAAAAAAATGTCTATACTATATTATTTACTTTCTAATGATACTGATTACGACTTTGACAGTTATTTAAAGACATCAACGCGAGCAGAGTCACGGGTAAAAGAGCTAGTAAATAAATAAAATTGATGTGTCTGTTTGTAATTTCAAATTAGCAGCTTTTTACTAAAGGCATTTAAAGGCATATACAATACTTATATCAAAAAATCAATTTTTAAAATTTTTGTCTGTCTGTCTGTTTGTTCCGGCTAATCTCGGGAACTTCTAGTCCGATTTTAAAAACTATTTCACCAATGAAAAGCTACATTATCAGTGAGTAACATAGGATATATTTTATTCCCATATTCCTACGGGAACGAGAACTATGCGGGTAAAACGTTGACATTGCTTACTCCCCGCCAAGTTGGCGCAAAATTATGCATTTGCTCAATAATGGAAATTTTGATAAATATTTTCTCACATTTGTAACAAATAACTGAAACATAGTGTTATTTAGCATCTTCACAAAAAAACAATTTTTTAAAGGGTTTTTTTATGGCTATTATTTACGTTACGTTTGTTAAATATCAAACTCAAACTTTGAGAAATATCGCCAAGTTGGCTAAGAATTTAAATCCCAGATATTTTAATGCAAATTTTCTCCCACTTTTTAAAGAGGGAAACAAAATAAAGTTTTAGTGAATTGCGTGCGCGTGATATTGAAAATTCTATGGCAATATTAACTGACAGTTTCATAAAAAGTTTCGATTACTTAAGTAGTTTTGATTAGTTGAATTTTTTTAACCTAATTGTACAATATTCATATTTTGCACAAAATTTTTCACTTATACTGAACCTAGATATTTTACATGGAGGTATTACTTTGAAAATATACTATGGAGCCATCCATACAATGTTACTCGCCAAATAAAATTAGGGAGCTTTGCGCAATACTTATTTCATCTTCGGTCCTTCTAATCCCCAAACCTTTTGGAATAAGTACAAAGACTACATTTCGGAAGATATTTTGCGACGAAAATCAACCAAATATGCCTTTCAATGAACAGATCTGCAACGAAACGCAATAAAGGTTTTCAGAATGGTTAGGAAGAAGCTACATAATTTTGGAATGATTAGTCCTAGACGTGTCGACGGAAATGGCTTCGATAATGAAATTACATGAGAATTAACTACGATTTTATAGTATTGCATCATCAAGTAACAGAATTTACCCCTCAATTAACTCCAGAACAAAGTCACGTTTTTCAACAAGTGTTACGCAAAGTAGAATCCATCAGTGGAGCACTCTTTTTTCTCGAAGCCCCTGGAGGAACAGGAAAAACATTTTTGCTAAACTTATTACAAATGACCATCAGAAAAACCAAGAATATAAAACCCAAAAGATAGCAGTTACTATGGCTTCTTCTGGTACAGCCGAGATTTTACTGACCAAAGGTCACACAGCACATTCCGTTTTAAAATTATCGCTTAATCTTGCATTTGAAGAATCACTCATCTGAAATTTCAGAAGAAATAGCTCTCAAGGCTGGATGCTTCCACAACGTAAGCTTTTAGTGTGGGATGAAAGTACGATGTCTCATAAGAAAGCTATAGAAGCGTTAAATCGGACTCTTCAGGATTTATGAGATAGTACAGATATTATAGGAGGAATGGTAGCTTTATTATATATTGGCTGGCGAATTCAAGCTTACGGGGAAAAGTTGAAAAATTCAGTCTGAAAACGAATATCCCACGGATTTCTTAAATTCACTTGAACTTTCGGTTGTACCCTCACATAAACTTCAATTAAAATTAAATGTACAAGTTATGCAGAATCTCGATGCTACTCGACTATGTAAAGGAACGAGGCTTTGGATCACAAAACTGATGCAGAATATACTTGGTGCCAATATTTGAACATATGTCATGAAAAGGGATATAGTGTTATCATACCTCGAATTCCAAGTATCCCCACTGACCTACCGTTTCAATTCATAACGAGTTCAATTTCCAGTTTTACTGTTGCTATTAACAAAGCTAACATTTCAGGTAGTAGGGGTGCATTTGGAAAAGCAATGATTTTCCCATGGCCAACTATATGTAGCCTGATCAGTGTGTCCAATGCCCAAATCTTCACACATTAGCAACTGAAGAAAGAACATATAATGTGGTATACAGTAGCATCTTGGAATAATATTCTGTTTTGAGCTCTTTTAGAGAGGAATTATATAGAAGGGGAATTATGTAGGAATTAGTAGATACTTTCGATTTTTAAAAATATTAATAGTTTAAGTTATTGTGAATTTTTGTTTTTAATTATTATTATAAATTACTTTTTCAATTTTTTTAAACTAAGCGCAATTTTAGAATTTTTAAATTGTATTGGTTCCAGTCAAGCAATAAAAAAATTACCATATTGTATTATTTACTTTCTAATTATAATGATTACGACTATGACAGTTATTTAAAGACATCAACGCGAGCGGAGCCGCGGGTAAAAGCTAGTACATATATAATGTGCTTGTATGTGTGTGACGAATCATTAAAATTTCTAGGAAAGGATTTATTTAATTCATTATGATCCGTAAAACCTCAAGACATTACATGATTCTGATTTCCTTATGTGTAAACGCCTAACTGGATATACAATTTTAACAACAACATTTGTTCTTAAAAAAAGTACTGAAACAACAAAATGTGTAGGGAGATGATGTGACATAACCACTGGATCAAACCAATCAAAGGTGAGCGCGGTAGGCTAGTTGTTATGGTCATGAAATCGTGGCCGGAGTGGTCATAAGTTTGAGTCCTGGTGCTACCGAAGACCCATTGTGTGGAAGAGACCGATGCATGTTAATTCTGTCAGGGTTCAATGTCCTCCCGTTATTGTGGTGTGGTAGTTAGGAGGCAGCTCTCGTCAACTGACCGAGGTTCAAAATAACGAGATCCGTTACCAATAGCCCTTAACGTGCTGAGACTATTAACTCACGTGAGTAAAGAAAGATTGCGAACTCAAGATACATGTAAAAAATTTTAATGGAAGAAAAAGAACATTTAAACCTGTCTTAAGCTTTACGCGTGTGTTTTGTTGATGCTTTTTTTTATAAGTGTGTACGCTTGTCTGTTTTACGAGCCGTTAAGAATCATCAAAAATAAATTTATATTTGTAATCAACACGTTATTTACTAAATATTTTAAACCAGTGCTTCTCAAGTTTTCAGTATTGAAGACCGAATTTCCAGTCATTATTATCACAGCACCCTTTTTCACTACAATAATAATGTATTAAATGCAACTATAATAAGCTTTGACGCCGAAGCTACAATACGACCTTAATTATAAACTTTACAAAATATATTGACACGAATTAAATTTCGTATAGGTTAGTTTTAAGTAATATATATTTTAAGTAAGTTATTTTTTATGTAATAGAATAAAAGAAGTATTATATTATTTCTCATTTCTAAACTGTAACAGAGTGCAAAATAATTTTTAATCGAGCTAAATATTTATTTTCTCAAACATCCATAGAGATCTTAGCTAAATACAGAAAAAGAAGTACATATTAGAGTGTCAATTTCTAATATTAAACCTTCCTTTGAAAAACTTTAACCTGCAAAACAAGCTCATGGGAATCACTAGTAATATTAGTAAACGTGTTCTTAATTTAGTTTTAATAAGTTAAATAGCAATACATTGCACAGTACTGATACATTTATAAGTGTATTACATCAGAGTGTAAATGTGTATTTTATTATTATTATGTTATTATGTGTTTAGTTTGATTTCTTTCAGAAAATTATATATTTTTTAAAATAATTTTTTTCTTTCCGATTTCTTGATATGCTCGCACCCCTCGTAGGGTTAGCACGCCACCCTAGGGTGGGGGTGCTTCACAGTTTGAGAATCGCTGTTTTAAACTAAATCCAAAAAAAAAACTCAGTGTTTTGAAGAAAAATGCTTCATATATATCCCGGTTGTTTGAAAAAAGTATGGCTATGCATTCAAATATTAATCACAAATAAACGCTCAAAAACATTCACTTACACACAGTTTGTGTTTTTATAATCTATAAAAAACACATTTTTTTTAAAAAAATAAATGAAAGTTTTATTTTTTAATTTCAATGTGCGCTAAAGGTGGTACCACTCGTAAATTTTCCGTGCAATTTTTTTAGCCCATCTTTTCGCCGAATCTGAAGGAGAAGGGTTACCGTAAACAAAACAACATGTGCTCTGACGTCAGCCACACTCTTTCTCTACATTGAAACATTACTCGCTGACTTTTTCTACTTCGAAAACGACCATCCAATAGTATTTCTTTTAATTCGGTCGCGCTTTTGTTTATGGAAGAAAACAGAAATAGAGCATCGCACACATTCTGTTCAAAATATTATACGCCTTTAAAATATTGTACACCGTTAAAATATTATGCGCTATATCTGATGCGCTTGATGTGAAGCTGCCACCGTTACTGCTTTCTTGTTTATGATGTAGGTTGCCGAAAAACCCCCATTGGCTTGAATTTCACGCAACTTTCATTTAGAGCAACTTTCTCAGCTCACTGGCAAAAAGTTGTTCCAAGGCCATTGCTATGGCGACGGAGTAAAAACTGCACGAATTGGACCAAACATGTGATAAGGCGTTAAGAGTTGCGCTCAAAACATCGAGTATACAAGATATTTCTGACAACGTGAAGCATTACATGATCAACATTCTAAATGACTGCTCTAATTCGTCCTTTCAATAAATCAGTGTTACGAATTGGAGATCGTTAAACAATGATTTTCACGTATTCCTACAAAGAGTCCGATGTTAAAGATCTAAGTGACTACATGGTATTGTGGCTCCTTTCTCTGTCCATCGCACGGGAAAGTTTTCTTCCTTCCGGGCAACAGTGTGTTGATGCCCCATTAACGCTCTACCTGTGTTGCAGATTTAAATTCAAGACCCCACTCTACAACTTATTTTTGTGGCGATGCCATTTTGAAACGTAAATGTTGCAAAACGTGGACATTGCGCCCTCTAGTTTAGATTTCCTTAAACAGAAACCTTAAACTTTTTTCTATGGAACATAAAAAAGCACAAGTGAAGATCTTTCTTTATTTTAAATTCATTCTTGAAAGTATAATTATACTTTTCGGGCACCCTATATAATATAATCCCAAAAACAAACGACATCAGAATAATCATATTTGTGTATTGATCAAGCGGTGAGAAATCCCGATGACCTTCCTTGCGTTGTATACTTTGTCTTGTTTAAATATATTACATTTATTCCTTTATTCTCTACGTAAGTATACAATATTATTCTTAAATTCGTATTTCTCGACCTTCTGATCTTCCACCTCAAAGTGCAGCCCCAAGCAAACGCTGCATTTTGCTTCGGAACGCGAGGGAACGCTAAGAAATTAGGCTGAAAAGGCTGCTTTTGTGAAATTATGTAAATTCGTAAAACCTCCCATTCCGCTTATCATTTGCGTCTTTTGATGTTTCTTTATCAAGCGATGGGGAAAAAACCCTTTCCATTAGAATGTAAAAAGCTGACAAAAACGCGAGAACAGTCACAGAAAGAAAATGAGAAACAAAAAAAAGGAAAGAAAGAGAAAAGTTTGAAAAGCAGCTTTCTGCACTTTGGGACGTAAATGGACTGCAGCTGAGAGAGAAAGAGTTGTATTTTTTTGATGACAAAAGAGGAAAAATCAGCAGAAATCTCTCGGCGCACTTAAAAACAGCAGTAACTGCCTCATGCCCTGAGGAGGAACGATTTCAGCAGTTGACAAGCACCAATAGGAGTGGAGATGTAGCGCTGTTCTTCTGGTCGTAGTACTCTTCCGAGAGCGTGTTTTATCTCGTCAGTGGCCATTTTACGAAAGCACCAACAGGACGTGACTTGAGCATTCGCCACTCTGTAAGAGGGGTCATTCATGCTCATGCAGTGAGCAAAGTAATAAGAAAACGCGTGATTCTTGAAACCGTGTCCATTTGTCCAATTTCAAGTACCCCCAAAAAATAATACTTACCAAAAAACTTTAAGAAACCACCACACATTTTTGTTGCTAGTCATTTGAGAAATGGACATTTTGGAAAGTACTAAAAAGAAACGATGTGGAAAGCTTAACTCTTCTCATTCTTAATTTAAACATTTCTAAAATGTAATTGCGCATTTTCATTTCAAATTAATTTTCTTGAGAATAGATAGTTTTTCATTCTCTTAAAGTTAAGCCGTCCTTCATTTCTGAATTATTTTAATTAAATCTCTTTTTCATGATTTACGATTATAAATATAATCTTGCATAAAATTTTATTACGATTTTTAAGTGTTAATAATTAAAAACAGTTTTACAATTTACATTTTAGAGAGCAAGAAAGTATTAGTAAAATTAAATTGTACGATTTCACTTTTATTTAAATATTTTAGATAATTTTTAGACTATACAGATCAGCTGTCACCCATCTTTAGAACATCACGGACCACTAAATGTATAATTTTATATGTGGTAGACCACTATATGGCAGACCCCTATAACTATAATGGTCACTTATTTACGTCTCTATTTACTATTCGTATAACTGAAAAGGAACTTCACGAAAAACAAGAACAAAACGGCAACGCGAAGTATATCCACAAACTGAAGTATCCTGTCGCCAATTTGCCATGGTTGTCAACTCACTCTTTCAAATGTCGCAAGGTAAACCGGCAAAAGTAGCAAAAACGTCACTAAACACGCAGAAGGAATTTCACTAAAAGTAATTGCTAATTTTATTTTTAAAGTCTGTTTCATATTTTATAATACATTTGTTACTCGTTATTTTTGGAACTGAATACTCATAACATTTTAAATAATATCCCAAATTTTCTGCGGACCACTGATATAGATCACTAAAAATAATCTTGATAATCTGATAGCTGATATGTTGAATAAACCTTTAAAACGCTAAGTTTCATCTAAATTAGGTTTTAAAAAGTCATTCTATACATTCGAAGACTTTTTTTTCCACAACTTCTTAAAAAACTGAGTAATCAAAAGTCTAAAAAACATTACAAAAATAATTTTTAATCTTCTAAAACTTTTTCCCAATATAGTTTAAATTAAGTGATTAAATCATACTCCTTATTAAACAGAAATCTCTTGATATAACATGGAAATAGCTACTGGGGAAAAATAATAGTAGCTAACCTCAAAATACACAATTTTATATAAAGCGCACTCCTATATAAAATTGTAAGCAACCACAATTTTTAAACCTTTTTATTGGGCCATATCATATGCTAAAGCATAAATTATGCAAAAAGAAACTCAATTTCTATCCAAAAAGAAATATAACCGGAAACTTTACTAAGTGTCACATAATTTAACCGATACTCAGAAGTTCCTACGAAACAAAAGAAATAACCCGCTAAAATTAGTTTCCTTATAATCTACTTCGTAGAGTTCAGTTCAACGGAGGAACTTAACCGAAAGTAAGTGTTGTTGAACAGGATGCTTCTTTACAAAATCACGAAGAACGATGCGACGCATTGTGTTTCCGTACAGCTAAGTTGTTGGCTGCCGTTATAATTATACTCGAGAAACATTGTCATTGATAGAATTTTCCGAATACGAAGTATTAATACATAAAACACAAAGACTAAGCCCTAATTTTTTTGGGGGTGGAAACACCTTTCTCTCCGGAGGAACGTCGAGGTCTGCAATGAGCAATTTTATGAGCAAGTTCCATCTTTAACAGAAAAGACCAGGATGTTTTGTTAATTTAATATCGGAGGTCTAAAATCCAAAAAGGACTCGGGGTGTGCAGGCCACAATGAATGCGCTGCAAGTTAAGGTAACTTAATTAAAATGACATCTGGCGTATGTTTAATAACACGGCCAATTTGGCGTTATTCAGCCAAGTGCACGCCCGATTGCCCCTATTAAGTGACTGCCTCATCCTCGCCTAGAAAGTTATTTTCGCTCTCCTTAATGAAATTGGGCTACGAAGAGCGAAAGCCGCGCTCAGTGTGGGAGAGTCCATTAGCAGGCCTTCGGACAACAAAAGTTAAAACCGTATTATAATCCGCACGTTTATATGTATACACCAAAAAATCTTACATTTTCAAGAGAAACACCTTGGTGCATTAACATTTTTTTCAATTATGTCATAACTGAACTAAAAAGCATTATCTAATTACATTTAACTCTAAAACTTTTAGAAGCAATTTTTATACTCTAGAATTTGATTCTGATTTTTGTACAGAAAATGAATGAGTGAGAATTAATTTTTGTAGCTCACTTGTATCTGTAATTGTTTTAAGGGAGTGAAGCAGTTCTAATATTATATAGTTTCTTGTTATTTCTCAGACTTCGATAAAACTGAAAAAAATATATATAAATAAAGTTGAAAGAAAGCATTGATATACAAGGGTATCAATAAAGATGTCTACCCTTTCCAGATGTTGCAAAACAGTAACAGTCAAAGACATAAGCCGCCTCAATGAATCGTAATGCAGATGCACTCTTGAAGTTTGTGCCCTCTCCTTCTGCAAAAGAAAGTGACGTACACAGTAGTGTACGTGTCACGTGATTATTCAATGGAAATGGTGGCATCTGCAGCGGAAAAGGTTTTTTGTGTTCTTGAATTTAGCAAAACGAAATCTGCAAATGCTGTACAACAGCATTTTCTATCTCGATTCGGACATGAACCTCCAACTGAAAAATTATTTATGAATGGTATGACAAATTTAAAACTACGGGCTGTTTGTGCAAAAGTAAAAGTCCTATATGACCAACTGTATCGCAAAAACACGCCGATAGAGTTTACAACGGATTAGAACACACATACACACACATGCCACTTTTACTCAATGACTATCTAAAATTACTGACTTAAGGCTGTTTTCGTCATATGTGTGACAGTGTGGACTTAACGCGGAGCACATTTTTGGACAAAAAAAAGCCTCATTTTTAATAAAAATTAGGGACATTGTATCTTATGCGTTTGTTTATAATATATATAGTGCCTTAAAAATTTCAAAATATTTCGTATATAATCACTTTTTTCTTTTAACATGGAAAGGGATAGCTCATTTTTCATTACGGTATAGGTGAAAAAATACGAAACACATTTTATAAAAGAAAAAAAAATGCGTCAACTCGGATAAAAATGGGTAGTATGATAAAATAAGGGATTCTCTATAGGATAGTGAAGCCAGAATTAATGTGTTGAGTACTTTTATATCTGAAAAATGTTCCCCCAATTTGGGTCCTTTCTTAAACATTAGCTGAAGACAGCCTTAGCACCTTGTTATTTCTTCCTGTATATGGTTACGTAAATAACAAGGTTTTCATTCGTTCTCTTCCTGTTGATCTAACGGAGCTGAAACATCATATAACATCTGCTGTCGATGGACTTAAACACGAATCTTCTACTTTAACACGCATTTGTTGGAAATGTGTTACTGACTCGATGTGTGTTGTGACTAAGTGTACACACACATAGAACATCTGCAACAAAACTTAAAATAATCACATACAATTCTGTTACAGTTTACATATCGTATCTTAACATAGTTCTTAATTTATATTGCATAGAATCTGTACATACTTTTCATGAATTACCCTTCTTATATCTTCTGAATAGGCTAAATTCACGATGGCTCTGTAATAAAGGTAATTATTTGTTCAAAAAAATCTGACACTAAACTTCAGTTGTAGAGTTTAGATAGCATTTCAGATTTCATAATTGGGTGAAGTTGTCCAAATATTATGAAAAATAAGTATTTTAAAATTTTAAAAAAGTCTTGTCTTGTGCATCTAATTTTAAAACAAGTGAATTTTGCTTACTTATGAACGTTATTATTGTTGACAAGTATGTACTTTTTTTAAAAGAAAGTTTCTGCTTATATGGAAAGTTGGCAACAGTAAAGAGCTTGAGCTGATTAGCTGGAAACACATGATTAAATTTATCAATGTGACTATGACTTCCCATGAATTGGGGAATTTATTGGGTAGGAATATGGGATTGTCGCTATCATTTGACTATGTGGGTACACGTATTTAGCTCATTGTGTCTAATGTAACAATGAGCTAAAAATGGTTCCTTAAAATTATAACTGTTTTTCCTTTAAGAAAGAGTTGAGTTCAGCTGCTTATTGTTTTCTTCTCTTTTTCAGGAGACTCACCGTCCACGTGGATCGATGGAATCGTAGCTTGTGTCGTGCCTCTAGCACTCACTCTTCGAAGGCTCCAACTGCAGAGAGGGTCTCATTCCCTCGAACATCACACTCTAGCTACACTTAAAAAGAAAAAAATATTTATAACGAGAAAGACTCTCCACAACTTGTGTGATTTGTTTCGTTTTGTAAGAACGACACGTTTCTTCTGTTTCCCTTCGCCAAGGAACACCTCGTTTATTAGCAGCTGCCTCGCTTGGAGCACGATGATACTTTGAAAAAACAAAGAACTCACTTTCCTCTTTATTCGAAGTTTATTTCTGTTTCGAAAATAACCGGATAAGTGATTCTAAATGCTAATGGATAATTTTAGTCTTTTTTCTTTGCTTAACGATATTAAGTTGCTTAAAATTGAAATATCACGGAAAGTTAACTATTTATTGTTCGCGACTTTTCTGACGAACTAAACAATCAGCATTTGTGATGGTGAGGGCACTAAAAATTATCTGAGGTATTGCTTATCGCTCATTTGCTACATTACTAAATCGATTACGAGGTATGCCGTGGAAAATGGAATCGACTAAAAATGTTGTGTTTACTTGTATTAAAATAAATAGAATTAAGGAATGTCATAATTTTGGCTAAAAATATGCTAATTGTAATAATTGAATACCCAACTGATTTCTAAAAGATGACATACTTTCCAATATCACAATATCTATAATTTCCTATATTTATATATGTGCTAAATAAAAGGCTTAAATACGGCTAAATTCAACTGATCTGCGATGAATTGAATGATTTTTGAACTTACCGTATAAGGAAACTTTTATAATACACATGTAGACTTACGAAATATAATTACGTTTAATCTGTTCTCGGTGCTGTTTTGAATACCAAGAAATTTTCCTATAATTCCAAACAAAGAAATTTTGGTTCTGTTTATAAGCGAAGATTGGATTTCCTCATGTCTGTTATTAACATTAAAAGAAAAATTGCAACAATAAAAAATTATTTATGTCATCGACAAATACTGATAAATAGAAATTTTGCAAATAGAATCCTATTTTATTAGATCCACTGGCAAAAAAAGAAGATTCCCTGTTTCTTAACTACAAAGCACTATTACTGAAAAACTGTAGACTATCACAAATATCACCTACACGTGTATTACTTAGAAAAACATTCACTTTTTATCAAACAAATGGTTTATAATTAAATTTGAGCGCGCATGAAAGGATTAAAATGTCTAGAAAATATATTTGCAATTTACACACTCATTAATATATATATATATATATATTCATATATTCAGAAATTTTGATTATATATATATATATATATATATTCATTATAACTTGGATGATATAAGCAAGTTTATTTTTAAAAAAGACGAAATTATAAAATATACTGTAATATTCTTACGTAAAAATATAACATTTTTTTGGCTGGAAAAAAGAATACTTTGGTCATCTGGCTTTATTAATTTCTCAAAACATCAGAGGTAGTTTTTGTGAAGTAGTTGAGCTTTCATCCCCTATTTATAAGAAATTGTTCTTTAATTTACTGCCTAAAATTATTCTAACATTGCTAACAAATCAGCTTACTACATGAGATTCGTTTTTATATGGATTTATTTGTGTATTTACTTGAAAGAAAATATATAGAGCTCCAAATCTGTTTTTTAAAACATAGCATTCCAAAAAAATTCGATGCAGAGCTTTTTTGTTTGCTAACAATCTCAAATATGAAAGCACTGCATCAGAGTTTTGTTTTCTTCGATCTCGAAAAATTCTGAAATTCCATTTTCATTTCAAGATTTAAAAAGGAACTCTTTGTGAACTAAAATTCCCCACGCCTCCTCTGAAAAAAAAATCAAACCACTGTTGTTAAGAATTTAAAACATCTAGAAAGTAAAATATATTTGTCTAAAGAAAGCGAGCACCGAAATTTTAGAAGAGTAAGTATTTTTTATGATGAGATATTTACTGAGCTTCATCATAACCATCACAACCCAAAGACAATGTGCACCTCTACTGAGAATTGAAAAGAACTGATTTATAGCAGAAATAGTATTTTAGTGATTCCAAACACTGAATAGACATTTTATACAGAACCCAAACTTCTCGGAACTTCAGACTTAGTGAAGAAATCCAACTGTGTGAACTTGTGTAAAAAAAAAAAAAAATGATATCATCCTCCCAGAAGAAATAAAAAAGACACGCTATGAAATATTTTTGGAAATGTTGCTGACTTCTACATACAGGATGATGCATTGAGCACAGCCAAACTGACTCACCACACCAACGGTGGGAGTCGATCACTTGTGTGTTATCCTATGTTTGTGATAGATCGTGTTAATTGGATACAGTTGTTTGACATTGAAAATGTTGTAGCATCCATTTAATGCCCACCTCCAAAAATGAATTGCAAATAAAGATATTTATGCGTAGAAGCACGTTCTTTTCTTTTTTCTTTTTTTCACTGATGTTTTTATTCATTACCACAAATCACAATCAAATTTTATACAGAATACAACATATTGAAAAAGTATTAATCATACCCAAGGTGCAGAACCTGATTTAAAAAAATATACTCTCAAAGCAAAGCCGTAAATATAAGATTGGATCCACATTTTTTATGTGATGTTCTAAGATCCATATGTATTTTTTCTCTTACGTAGGAACAAAGGAGTTGTTTAATTTTTCTTTAGTATATATGTGTGTGTTTTTCTGCAATTTCAATTTAATGTATCTGTATTTATATCACTGGTTTACCACTCATGTTTTCTCTAAAAAATATTCACACACACATTAAATGGTCGAAACCGTTGGAACAAGAATTTTATTCGAGCGTTGTCCTACGATCTTTCTCTCACAAAGGTTACAAATACACTGAACTCTACACACTCGCGCCCTCTCCGACAAACATTCACTTGTTATTGTGGGCGTCACAAGAATTATTTGCTCAACACTGAACAGTATCATTGAAATTTTTTTAAAATTTTTTTTTTATCCAATGGGAGGCTGCGGAATAGTATTTTTATCATTGCAGACCTAGTACATCCCCAGGAGCTGGTATCACACTTTAGTGCGGGGCCATATAGATGGATATCAATCGCCGCAGGTATTTTTGACGCCCATTTTCCTCCCCAGAGGAAAGGCATTTGAGCTCTGACGATGCAAACCTGTATTAGGATTTAATTTTGCCGAGGAGTGCCCAAGTCAAACAGACACTCTAGGGATCTTTTACATACCGTATAATCATACGACATGACCGCTGTCGATTGTCTGCATCACGAAAATCCACCGACTTGGGCAAGGGTCGATCCCGCAACCTTGGGTGCAGAAGGCCAAAGATAAACCAACCACGCCACCCAGCCAGCTGTATCATTGAAATAAAAGAAATAAAAACTGAACGAAAATCAAAATAGTTCATAAATTTTCTGCCATATTCTTTTGAAATTGTTTAAATGTATCAACTGCTATTAATTGACTACATCCAACTTTTGAGTATCAGTACGGCTCTTATAACTATGCGCGTTTTACGTCACATTGATGCAGAAATGAAAACACAAACAAATCTACGTATAAAAGACAAACAATAGAACTACTATCATACTTTCCAATGATGTTAAGCGGGGTAGTCTCAATTTAAATTACTTGTGGAGTTATTTTTTTAGTTGTTCCCTAAAAAAGAAATTTTAAAAAAATACGTTTTTTTTTTCGAAAATAAGTTTTTACTTTCAATTCCAATGATGTTCGTTTTCCACTTCTTACTTTTAAATTTCAGTTGTGTGCCCTATAAAACCTTAAAAACAATTCCTTGTAAAATCCATATTCTTGATGCTCAAACCAATTATATTGAAAAAAATTTTCATCAAACCGCATTTCTGCTTTTCCGATTTCCATTTACGAGATTGTAATTAATAACTAAACACCTTCTGATAATCCAAAATTTCAATTTAATGAGTGTTCTTTTTTTAAAAAAACACATTGAGAGAGTGCTGTGGTGGAGCTAAGGGAATGAGTTTTTGAATTGCAACAATGATATTTAATGAATCAGAGTTATTCTACGGAGGATGATCATGTAACATAGTGATAAGTAAGGGGACTAACGGGGAACTTATATATTTTAATTTTTTTTCACAAAGTCTTTTTAATACTTCAATGTAGTAGTGTTGATTAACAGTCTGACCGCTGATGTGAGTGAGGATCCACTCCTATAAATTCAATGCAAAAAAATTATATAATTTAATACTAAAATTTTTGACTCAGTTCAAAATATGTTAAAAATGTTTGCATTTTAAGGAATATTAACTCTCACGATGTTGAATTTTTCCCGTTCTAGTCTTCCCAAGCGTTATTTTTTTTTTGTCCTCCAATTTTATTGAAAATTGCATATTCGACCCCACCTCAGAAACGTAAGTTTAGTATAGTTGTTTTTGAACACTATTCAAATAGCTAAAATAATAAATCATAAATATTAAATGATAGTATTTCAGAAATAATTAGTTAATCAAAGTAATTAGTACTAAACAATTTATATCAAGAAAGGATAGATATATTTACGTAGACTGTTATTGTCATTTGACATCTCACGCGCCTTTATCCATTTTAATTTTTAAATCACTGACTCTAAAAGATCGAAATATGAACTTTCTAAAAATAGTTTTCATTTAAACGCATCGATATTGATTTTAGAAGAAATCATAAAATAGGCAAAATATCATTGTTTTGTAAAAAATCACCAAAAAAATCGTATTGGAGCGAAATAAATGATTTTACCTATTGAAATTTTTTTGCATGTTATTAAATGTGCAAATAAAATTTTGAGTATTTTTTAAAAAAACATAAAAATTCTCTTTTGAGGGAGGACAGAACCCTAGTCATTTCGGCTCATAAACATGCAATATGACAATTAAACCAGGAAGTTCTCGGCAAACAGTGTGAAAGGACCTTTAAAATCGAAGGTAGAGATATTCATACATCAAATCTAAAAAGCATTAAAATGAATACACAAAAAATCTATTTATGCATTATTTCATGTAAAGGTAGCATACATGAATATTTACATGCATTTTTTTTCATTTATAATACAAACTAAAATCAATTTTATGCATTATTTCATGGAAAGATAGAAAACATCCGATCATTTATTAAATTGTTAATATTAGCATATGTGTTTAAAATCAGAAAGGATTAAATTTTTTTAAATAAAAAATGAAATCTGTGATTTAAAGTAGAAATTTTTAAAATTCCAAAATTTTACAGATTTATTAAATGTTGAATTAAATTGCGAGCATTTCTTGAAAAAAAGTAAAAAAGAAAAGTTTTTGTGTACTTATAATTTACTAAATCACTGATTTTAAAAGAGCAAAGTACATGAACTATTTTAGTTCAGCGGTTTACTCGTCAGAACTTTAAGAAATCCATGCTTAACGATTGAAAATTCTTGATTAATGATTTACAGAAAACAATACTGCTTTACTTTAAAAAAAATATTAATTTAAAGCAATGCATTTAAAAAATGATAACGGAATAAAAGAGATTAAGTTTTTCTCAAATATTATAGAAATGTTTGTTTTATAAGCGGATATTTAAAATGAATTCTTTGAATTAAAACTTGTACAGAAAAAATGAAAGAAAAATTAATTTTTCATTCGCATTTTTTTTTTTTTTTTTTTTACTCGCCCAATTCGGTGATTTTGATTATTTATAGACACCAGATTTTCTAGTATAGCTTTATTTGTGCAGACTTCAAATGCAAGATGAAACAGATAGTTATTAGGCGCCAAACCAGCTTTCGACGCCAAGCCTTAACTTACCGTAAAATCGCGTTTTTTATTAAAATCTTTAATTTTTTGAGGGCTTAATTTTTAAGTTCTGGTTTCCAAGTTTCACACATTTATTGCAAAACACGGTAATTTTTAAATAAAAAATTTAAAAAGAAATTCTGCATGTTTTATTCATGTAAAAAGTGTATTAGTTGAAAAACACAAAAACTTTTTTAAAATCCATAATTTTTAAGCAAGTTTTCCAATCTTCACATTAATTACGGATAATAATGTTCTACATACGGAAAAAGGTTTCATGCGATTATTTTAATAAATGACGAAGTTATTAAATGTTTAATTAAAAATTTTGAGTATTTTTTAAAATATCAATAACAAAAGTTTTTGACATTTTATTTTTTAAATGACAGATTCTGAAAGAAAAAGGCATTAACTTATTTAGTGTAGAATATCGTTTTAATAACACAAAAAAAAATTCATACGCAATGATTTAGAAATCATTTTTATAAAAACGCATCAATTTTAATTCATTTTTTAAAAAAAAAATTTTAAATACAAATATCATTATTTTGAAGGGGAAAAAAATGTACCATATCGTGGTGAAATAAAGGATCTTTCTGATTCTGTAATTATTTTTTGTCCGAGTTTCTTTCAAAAAAATTAGATTGCTGTTTAACAACAAAACTCAAAAAAAAAAAAAAAAAAATCATCTCTTCATTTTGCGTCGCCGAGCATAGCGGAATAAACAGCGCAGAAAGGTAAAACAATCACGCGTTTTAAGGTTTTTAACTAATAGCAATATCGGAATATAAATGGTCAAAACAAGCATTGCCATCCAAACTAAACGTGTATACAAAATTTCAGCTCAATGTGTTGAAGATATCAGCTTCAAAATTGAGTTGCAAGATTCCACACGAACAAATTACATACATACATACATTGCAAGTTAAATAAAGCTTGTAAAAACGGGCTAATGCCTCAAAAGTAATAATTGATAGAAATGACTTACATATTAACGTGTATTATTTATTTCTTTAAAAGTTTTCAGTAAATTAAAATTTGATAAGTATTATATTGCTATAAGTATTTTGATTCAGAATATTTTGTTTTATAAATGATTTTTGTTTTAATTTTCAATGCTACAGTAAAAGGAGAGAAAGACGTGGTGCGTAATTATTATGAACTTAATTCAAACAACTTTAAGTGATATTTAGAAAGTTTTTTATATTTTTTTGAAAACAAAAGTTTTGTAAAAAAATCACCCAAATATATTTCAAACCAGAAAAAACATTTTGTCGCATTTTTTATAAAAAAAATTTAATTTTTTATAAAATGAATCATTTTGCTTGAAGGGGGGGGGGGGTAAAAACACTTGAAAATGCAAGAAAAATTTCATATTTTGATCAGCACTTTTTATAAGCAGCTTAATTTTTTTTTTATTCTTGATTAGTCTTCATTTATTTTGTTTTGGAAATTTTAAATGCTTTTCAGAATTTTTTTTCAAGAAATTATTCAAAATAATTTTAATTTTTAACTGCTTCAAAAAAAAATCTATTTCTTTTTAAAAAATTCACGATATTTTTCTTCTAAAATATCATTAAAATTGTTTTTAACATTCTGTAGTTTTTTTCATATTTTTTTTTTCAGTTTTTATGCTTTTAGGATAACAAGGATCTTTTCTTTTCCGTCACACGTTCGCTTTTTACCACTCAGCTCGCTAAAAGATTAATGCGTATCTAAAGTAGATCAAATAGTTTTTTCTTTCATCTTAATCAAACTGAGATTAAGATATTTTTTTTTCCAACCACGTTCGTAATGGAGTTTTTTAAAGTTCAAATAATTAATGACTTTCTAATGATATATTTTTTAATACTGAAAATATTAATGTTTCTCAAAAAAGAAAATGAAATGTTTCATCATTTGGAAAAAAATAGCACTTTTTTGGAAGAATTGTAAATGAACTGGATAAAAAAAAAATTGAAAAAAGGGGCAAAAAAAAACTGCATTAGTTTTTAATAGGTCGGTAGTACGAATGCAAAAAGTGTTAAGAGTTAATAATGAATGTAATGATAAAATATTTAAGGCAAGAAAAAAAATTGGCTCAGTGTTAAGTATTTTACAAAACAGTCATAATTGAACTAATTTTGTACTTATTTAGAAGCGAAATTTCACCGTTTTTACTCTGTTAACTACTATCTTTAATAATCCTTACCTTTATAGAAAAGGATTAAAAAATTGTTAAATATTGCACTTCTCAATATTATTAAAAATAAATTAGTTCAAATCTAATTAAGTTTGTAACACTATATTTAAAAGCTACCTTCCAAAAGCACTAGCCAGGAGGCACTACTTGTTTTGGAAGAAAATACCTTTATTCCCGAGAACGACTAAGGTAGAGCAGGGTGACAGTGTGATACCGCCCATTGTTATTATAGATTGATTCAAATGTAATGTGACCAGCTTCAGAGCATCTAAAAATTTCATAGAATTAAGTTATTTACATGAAATTTTCAATGTTGTTTCCTTTAACATTGTACACTTTTACGTAAACCCTTAGATCAAGCTAAAAGAGCTTTTACGACCATTTTTTGTTGAATTTTTCCAACCTCTTTTATTGTTTGTGATGCCCTTGAAGTGTTCTCAATATAAGTCTACTAGCTGTTACCCGCCCGCTTCGCTGGGTATTTCATGATGTTTTATAAATTTTTACTGCTTATATATATGTATAAATTATTGATATCTAAGTCCTAGCATTAAGAATTCGATTGAATTGAAAAATATACTTATACCTGTAACTGTCACCTGTTGATAAAATAAAAGGGCATAACTCATCTAATTTGTATTTTCTAAAAAATCTGTAAAATTGAAGCATAGAATGATGTTTGCTCTTTCGTAACTGAAAAACCAAGTGGATTCCCGCAAAACCAATTTTCGGTGGATCTCTACTCCGTAAATTGAACATGCAAGCCAAATTTCAAGTCTAAATCTAACAGAAAAAAGCAAAAGTTTTACTATAAATATCCCCGTAATCCCGTTGAGAGCCGTTTTCCAAAATTACCGCTCTTAGCGGATTTCAATTCAACGAAAGAGAAATGCAAACCAAATTTTATTATTATAGTCCTTGTAGCTCGAAAAAAGTTATTTTTTTTGTCAATACGTCCCAGTAACCCCCTGCAACCCCCCAGAATTTGATTTGCTTAAAATTTATTCTTAGTGGATCCCTATTCAACAAAAGAAACATGCTTAAGAAATTTCAAGTATATGGGTCTAACAATTAAAAACAGGAATTTTTTTCTGTAACTCCTCTTGACCCCTCGCAAACATCTTTAGGGGTCAATTTTCATTTTACTCTTTGTTAGAGGAACTCTATTTCCTGAAAGGAACATGCCTACCAATTTTCAAGCAGGATGATCAAGTAGTTTAAAATGGAAATATTTATCGATTACGCCTCTTAATCTCCCGAAATTAAACTTAGTAGTTGATATTCGCGAAACCCATTTTGTAGCGATTATCTACTTTACGAAAGGAATCTTCTTATCAAATTTCAAGACTGTACGTCTAACAGTTTAAAAATGGGGATAATTGTCTATAACGCCACTTGAGCCCCCGCAACGCCACTTCTGGGTCTGTTTTCACAAAACCCATTTTGTAGGGGAATTGCACTCTATGAAAGGAATCTGCTTAGCAAAATTTGAAGACTGTGCGTCCAATTAATTAAAAATGCAAACAAATTATCAATAACGCCCCTTGAACCCCCGCAACATCACCTAGGGGTTGATTTTCACAAAACACATTTTGCAGTGTATTTCTATCCTATGAGAGGAATCTGCTAACCAATTTTCCAGACTATGAGTCTAATAGTTTAAAAAAAGAAATAATTATTTATATCTGCCCTTAACCCCCCCCCCCCGCAACACCCCTTGGGGGTCAATTTTCTCCAAACCCGTTTTGTAGCGGATATTTACTCCATGAAAGAAACATTCCTACCAATTTTCAATCAGGTAGGTCAAATAGTTTAAAAACGAAAATATTTATCTCTTACGCCACTTTTCCCCTGCAACGCCACTTAGATTTCTGTTTTCATAAAACCTTCTTATAGTTGATCTCTACTCTATGAAAGAAATCTCTTTTATCAAATATAAAGACTGTGCGTCTAATAGTTTAAAAATGGAAATAATTATCTATAACGCCCCTTAAGTCCCCTCAACGCCACTTGGGGGCAATTTTCACGAAACCCATTTTTAGCGTATCTCTACCCTATGAGAGGAATCTGCTTACTAAGTTTCAAGACTGTACGTCTAATAACTTAAAAATAGGAATTTATAACGCCCCTTAAACCCCCCGCCCCCGCAACACCCCTTGGGGGTCAATTTTCCCAAAACCCATTTTGTAGCGGATATTTACTCCAGGAAAGAAACTTTTCAAGCAGGTAGGTGAAGTAGTTTAAAAACGGATATATTTATCTATTACGCCCCTTAATCCCCCGCAACGCCACTTAGAAGTCTGTTTTCACAAAACCCGTTTTGTAGCTGATCATTGTTCTACGAAAGGAATCTATATATCAAATTTAAAGACAGAGCGTCAAATAGTTTAAAAATGGAAATAATTATCTATAACGCCCCCTAAGCCCCTGCAACGCCACTTGGGGGTCGATTTTCAGCAAACTCGTTTTGTAGCGGATCTCTACTCTCTGAAAGGAATCCGCTTATCCAATTTCAAGATTGTACATCAAGTAGTTTAAACATGGAAACAATTATTATTAAAGCTCTTAACCCCCCCCCCGTAACGCCCCTTGCGTTTCGAATTTCGTAAAATCCTTTCTTACCTAATGTCTACTCTATCAAAGGAACATGTCTACCAAATTTCAAGTCTGTAGGTTGAATAGTTCCAGAGATTTCGTGATTAGTCAGTCAGTCAATCAGTGAGTGAGTCGCTTTTCTCCTTTATATATATAGATTTAGTTGTTTTTTCAAACATCCCATAAAAAATAATCACAAGGAACGCAGTCAGGGGATGAGGCTGGACATTTCTCAAGCAGAAGAAAATTTGTTTTTTTTATCTTTCAGCCATTTTATAGTTAATTTTGCGCTATAACTTGGTGCAGAATCTTGGTGAAAAATAAGGTTTCCTTGAGGGTAAAGACATTTACTATATTTGATCAAGTGCTTCAAAACTTAATTTTGATAGTATTTAGCATCAATTTTAGCATTTGGTTCAACAAAAAAATGGTTTTGATAAGCCTCGAGAGGACATTCTCCTCCGTACCAAAACACCTGAAGGCCAGCTGCGCTTTTTGCAAAACAGCTGCGTCTTTGCCACGCTTCTTACGTGAAATATATTGTATGTATCGTCGTTTTGCCAGTTGTGGATGACAGATGAAACCGTGCTTCCTCAGGAATTATCCATGTTTTATATGTACCTTTTGCGCAGCATTAAATACACAGGTCAAGATCTTTTTCTTCGTTTTTCTACGGGCTTTGCAGACATTTGATGACAGACTGGTTTATTCACTTTTTTATAGATGATTTTCTTCATCTGCCCACAAATTGTCGATTACGATATCTTTAGTTTATTTACTAAAGTTATTTGACGCAGAGAATTTTCTACAACGATAAGTCTTTCTAACTTCTCTTTTTCTTTTTCACCAAGGCCTTCCATTCGTGCACATTTTTCTCCGAAGCTTGTAGTTGCCCCAGTCAAATTTTATTTATCTTCAAAGTTCGGACAGCAATCTATTTAAAAAAAAAATCTTTCCTTAATTTGTAAATGTTTTATTTTCAACAGGATTTGAGGAACCGTCCTTCAAAATCTTTATAATTTCGTTTCGGGTTTAATCACGTAATTTCGGAGCCATAATTTGCTCCCACTAATAAAAAAAAGTTAGATTGGTAATTTAAACGATTTTTTTTAAAAAATGAAACTGGTAATAAAGTGATTAAAATTTACCATAAACAGTTATATGATTTTCAATTTTGTCACACTAATTTTGAAACAACCTGTATCTTAGGGCAAAATAACGAAGACTGTGACAGGTACATGAACACATAATATTTAATAATGGTTAAGTTCCACAACACAAGTGCACATAAACAAAGACAACACATATATTTAACATCTCACAAAAAGAAAGTTAAACCCCTACCATGTGTGTCCGCTATCTTAGTTGAACTCGTTCTCCATAAAAAAAAGAATTTGCCCCCAAAAATCAAGTAGCGCCACCTGGCTGGCTCTTAATAGGGGATAGAGGGGGGGGGGGTAAAGGGTGACAGAATTCAAATATTTAGTGTTACAGGTTTTATGTAATTACCCTATTTACTCGAATCTAAGCCGCCCTTTTTATGCAATGGTTATTCTACTGAAAATCGAGAGTTGCTTAGAATCGAAGGAGAAAAAAATTGGTTGAATGAAGCAATTACAGGAATTACAAGCTCATGCATGTTTTTTTTTAAAAAATAACATTAGTAAAACAAATAATTGCTTAATTCTTCTTAATTCTCATTTTAAATTTATTTTAATTTCAACAAATTGGATGTCAATAAACCGTTTCACACTCTTTTTCATTTTCATAAAGACTTGTCTGGTGTATGGCTTAGTATCAGTGGCGGCTTAAATTCGAATAAATATGGTAAATTAATTCAAAATCTTAAATGTAAGGAAAGAATACTGCTAAAAAAATTAGATGTATAGAACCACTAGTATACGTAGGTAGATTAAACTAAGACAAAAGTAAAAGTAGTTTTTCATAAATTGCTGAGAAACCGATCCTTAGAAATCATCTGTTACTTTAATTATTTATTGACATTACACACAGAAACAACATGGAGGCTACCGGTGACGATCTTCGTAATGTTTAACCTCGGTCAAAGTCACTACAACCAAATGAAAAAGAAGACACCTGAGCTATAGATAGTATAAGGATGTAAGAAAGTTTTAAAAACTAATTTGAAAAGAGTCCTTGGAGGTCCTTTATAGTACAGGTCTATCTAAAAATTTATCGTCTCTATAGCTTACTTTATGAATGAGCATACTATTTAAAAACTAAAATTACTTGTGTGCAATGCATTTTTAACATTTAGAGTGAGGCAGTTAACAACTTAAAAAATAATTTTCAAAATAAATGTCATCATTTTTGTCATTTTACTTGACTTCCGTGTGTCGACAGAGCACGAATATACAAAAGAATATATCTTTTTTCTTCTAAATAACAGATTTTTCATTAATTTTATATTATTTTTATTTTTACATTAAGAGTCGCTAGTTAAAATATCAGAAGAATGTCGAACTTTAGGTTCTTTTTTAAATCAAAAATTCAATCATGTGATGTCGGTGGGTTTTCTTTTTTATTTTTCAAAAATCAAAAATTAGCACATTGAGCTAAGAGATGAAGTATGAGCAGAAGGAGAGTGCAATATTCAATGCGGTTGAAGAAGGAGTTGTGGTCCACTCCAGCTTTCGCCTATGAGATTGTTGCTGGCATTAACATTAAATACCTCTGCACGCAGAAAATCCATGGTACTTGGGTAGAGTAGGATGTTGTCCTTCAACCTCTCGAGGGCATACAAGGCGAAACTGCTGAATTCGTCCATCTCCGGATTCACCAAGCTTAGTTCTCTCTGCATGGAATATACGTTACCCGTGAGATGGGCCAACCACCAAAGGTTGGTGAGGGGCTTGAATGCGGTAAAGTCTTCTCTGAAAAGGAATTAATTGGAATTAATAAGCAATTCTTTACCAAAAAAAATGTTATGCAAGTATGATGAAAAGAAGTATTAAAAAAGAAATTAAACTGTCATAAGGACTTCCCTATTCAAATAGCTTTCGTATTAAACAGAAAATTATCACTATGTAGGGAAAATTTAGTGAGTATCTTTAATATTTAGTAATATATCATAAATATTTAGACTAGGCTGCAACTTGACTCGCTCCTCATTAGCTGCAGCAAAAGTATTTATTAAATAAAAAGCTATCAAATAAAAGTTTTACTTTTAAACGTGGCTCTTAATTGCATAAAACCTGACATCAAGGCCAGCGGAAGTTTGCTATAAATTATAATTTTAAATCTTTTGAAGAAAAACATCCTAATAATTTTAAGCAAATAATACACTCATGTCCATAAATTAAGGATAATGAAGTTCAGGCCAAGAAAGAGACAGAAGCAAAACAAATTTGACTTCTTTGTAAAGCCTATTTATTAAACAAAAGGTAAAGAGCAAAAAAGATGCTATATGTTTGACATAATTAATAAAAATTGCGAATTTTACTCCCTGGAGCAAATTTCAAAAAAGAACCTATTTACAAAGAAAACAGTATAACATGGTTAGTATGATGGTTAATACGGAGTATGTCTCCCGGACGATGCAATACAGGCCTTACAACGCCTATGCATGCTGAGTATCAAATTATCAATCTGATCGTAGGGAATATTGCACCACTCATCGAGCAATGCCCTCCGAAGTTCCGGTAGACAGGAGGGAGGGGGTTGACGGGCTGCAATTCGTCGGCCAAGCATATCCCACACATGCTCTATTGGATTCAAGTCCAGTGAGTATGCTGGCCAATCCATACGGGTGATATCCTCCGATTGAAGGCATTCGTCTACAATGTTTGTACGGTGAGGACGGGCGTTGTCATCCATAAACAGAAATTCAGCACCCATGGCTCCCCGAAACAAATGTACATGTTGTTCCATAATGAACAACACTCTGAACATGCAGGTCAGATCTGGAACCAAGCATAATTCCTCCCCAAACGAGCCATCCTGCACCACCGTAACGGTGTCGTTCAATGGTGTTTGTTCTCTTGGTGGTAACGGGTACCTGGAGCTCTCCATATGAAAGTCCGTTGAGAATCACGCAAGACCACTGATGCGGTGTCCACAATGCATGCTCTCTACTGCAGGTTAATCACAGGCGATAGTGAGTTGCGGTAAGGGGAACACATCTGACAGGCCTACGAGCATATAGACCAATGTGCCCTAAACGTCTGTACACGGTCTGCCTTGAAACTGTCGTACCGGTAGCTGAAGAGAGCTGACGAGATAGGTCTGATGCTGTGCTCCGTCTGTTTCTTTTGGCAGTAACTGCCAAATACCGGTCCTCATTCGGCGTTGTAACTCGGGGGCGACCTGTGCTGTAACATCTACTCACATTGCCATTATCCTGGAATCGTTGCCAAAGCCTGGAGATGACACTCTGGGCGATTCCAAGTTCCTCGGATACTTCCAACTGGGTACGTCCACATTCCAATAGTCCGATAATTCTACCACGTAAAAAATCATCCAAATGCTTCATTTGTGCCATAAATATGCGGTTATTGCACTGAAAGTCTTTTAAATCGCTTGTGAACAATTTTACTTCTTTGTCACCCTTCCTTATATGCCCCTCTCTTACACTCTCGTCATTGTGACGTACTATCCACGCCATCTGGTAGTTTTCTGTAATTTGCATATTCTTCTTCAAGAGTGTGTGATAATTCTACATCTGAAATTTTTATTATAGAGTTCAATTTCTGTGTGATTCTGAATTATCCTTAATTTATGGACATGAGTTTATTTCCTTTTGATAAACTAAAGGAATTCAAAGGATATTTTAGCAACAAGATATTCAATTTTAATTATTAATCGATACATTTATATTCTCTGTAGAATTGATATAGATAGATAAACATATATCATCGATAGAAACTCCTATGTCATTTCAGTAACTAAGGAATCCAATTATTAATGAGACATCATTATTCGAGAGACAATCCATAATGAAATTCCGCGAATAACATAGAAAAATATTAAGTATTTCCTAATCCGCATAGTTCTTAACCAAATTAGCAAAGACGATTTAAATTGCATATTCACCTTTCATTTATACTGTAAAAAACATTGTTGCAAACCAGAAACATGAATTCCAAAACATAAAGTAACAAAAAGACACTAATATGCAACGAATAAGCACTAGACTGATCTCAGAAATAGCAGTCTAGCCATTTAAATTTTTCTTAGTTTAATGAAACGTATTTAATTTTAAAATATGTTGCGATTTGGAAATCGTTTTTAGCTGCCTATTTTAACTCATATCTCATCCACACGATTTATCCCCCTTTTATTATCTGCAGTGAACTTAAAATTCATTACAAATTTATATTTTTTAGAAAAATGTATTCATTTTCAACATCAATGGCCTTACTTTAAGTACTCTTAAATAACAATAAACATAAAGTTTGATAAAAGTTAATTGGATTTAAAAATAAAAAAAAAAAATAAAAAAAAAAAGTAAACGTTTTCTCTTAGTAAAGCCATACCCTGATATGCTTAATTACATACATATAAAGTCAAAACTACTTACTGTAAACCATTCGAATGTGTTGCATGCAAATAAAGAAACAAAAGTTTTCATTTGAACTTTTAACAATCAATGAGAGATATTAACATAATTTTTTAGCTTAAGATTAGATCTAAAATTGAAATAATTAAGTACAATGGCCCCCACATGAATTTCTCGGGGGTGCCTGGGTCAAAAGTCCACCATTCTCGCCCAACATATTCTTTTGATTTTATCGATTTTCGGGAACAAAGTAAAAAATTAATTATTGAATAAATAATTAGCCTTAATTAATAAAATTAATTATTAATAATAAATAATTAAATTTTACAAAGAATAAGAATATATCCCAATTGTGTGCGCTACTGATTAAGCATTATAAAAAATTTCAATTAGCCCTAAGGCTACTCTTTGAAATGATATTTCAGCTGCTTTAAAAGGCAAGTGTAGATAAAGACAGAGGCACGAACTCGAAATTGATTTGGAGTGGGTCGTTCCATATAAACATGTTTTTTAATAACATAGGATCACCTAGATCTCTAAAAATTGACTTCATTTATATCATTAGGGTGCATGTGTTTGGGATCATAGTACCTTTCGTTTCATTCAGCTTCTGTCTTTTGAAACTTGCACCAAGCATTTACAATCGCAGGACACAGTCCATGTTGAAGGCTCTTTTTGAAGAGAGAAGATGAAAATAAACAGCCCAAACAGCAGTTTTTGTGCTGTGTAGCTCATTGGTAATATTTCTAATAGCCATACCATAATATCTTTGAATTTTTGTTATTAAAATGCCGGTGAGTCGGTTATGACCCTCTTGGACTTTTTCCATCACTTAACTTTTTTCTCTGTTTCGCTCTTAAAATTCAAAAGATGTGTACCCATACACTTTACTATAAGCCCAATACACTCTAATTTTTCCGCTTGAACATCAAATGGATTTTGTTCTCATCAGAAACTAATGCAATTGGAAACACAGGGGCTCCTACCAGAGCTCATTTGATGCGAGTCAAGGAGTGGCTTCATTTAAAAACATAAATAAAAATACTTCTAATTACCGTATTTTCTCACACACATATCATATATCATTTTAAACAAGAATATTTGAATTTTTAGAAAATATAAAAAAATCAAAATCGATAAATATTCAAAAATTCATGCCCCGTTCTCCTATAATTGTGTTTTTAAATGTGGAAGAGAGAGAGAGGGAGAAAACTCCCAAAAAATGTAAAAACATAAATTATAAAATTAAACAAAAAAACTTAATAAATTCCCAGTTATTTTCATGGGTTTCATTGTTACTTTACATTTTTATTCAAAAGCAAGTACATTGTTACTTGGATCGGGGTTCGTGGACTCTACGCTAAAGAACAAAACCATTCTTCAGGAGCAATGCAATTTGTTGCCGAAAACAACCCTTAAAATACAGGATATAACAGCATTAAACACGTACAAAAAGTTCCAGAGTTCTCACACCTTTCACAGCAATTACACACAGCTGTCAATGTCTACAAATACAAATTTGTAACAATGAAAGTTATCTGTTAGATCTCTTTCGTAAGCAACTCAGTTTCAGGAAGCGATTGCTATACATAGCGGCTACATTTCACACGTCATAGGTCATAACATCATAAAAATGAATAACCTCGAGAAGCATCAATATATGTGGTCGCCAAATCGCTAAATTTGGTCGCTATAAAGGATGCCTTGGCTGAATCGCCAATATTTCGCCTCGTACCCACTGAAATGCCATTGTCGCAAATCCTCCCCCACGACTAACTTGTGAATGATACTTTTTAATTCAATGTGTATGTAATTATTACTTCTTTGCCGCTGTATAGCAAAGGACTTTGGCTCATGCACATTATGTAAAACTAGAGAGTTGATTTCGCCATTTGTCAATAAAAAAAATTGCTTGTTCTACTCAGTTGTCTTGCTAGAAATTTATACGTGTGGTGTTTTCTTCACTGATTTTATTATAGAAACCACTTAGACCAGTGGTACTCAACATGTGGCCCACCAAGCCTTTTTATGTGGCCCGGCCATCGCCTATTGCTCTGAGAAATTCACTTGTTTAAGAACAAAGTATTACAAATTTGGTGGGAAAATTCTTTGTCAAGAAATCAAATTTGTCAATTTTGCTGTCGATGTGTTGTACGAGTGCGAATTAGTATTCTTTTTCTATTTGTAATGGTTACGGTCAGTGATAACAGACAACAGGGGAGTAGCGACAATTTTATGGGTGGAACTAATTTTTAACAATCTTTTATATCTTGCAAGCGAAAAATGTTTGAAGAAAATATATCGTTTCAAGACTATTGGGAGGTTGAATAATTTGTAGTGAAAAACTAACATGGATCAGTAATTGTTTGATTTATCTCACGATGCTGTATTTAAAAAATACCAAAAAACAGGAATCATTCAGTGACACTTTTCCTCGAAGATCTCTTTCAAGCGTTGATAAATAGTCTTTTTTGAATAATCTTTGCAACAGCAACATATTGTTTTGTCAGTGGTAATGTCACAGTGGTTACAAAGACATTCTATGAAGTTTGTTATATTATTGGAAATCATACGAAACCATTTACAGATGCAGAAATTGCAAAGAAGTGTTTCTTAAATGCGTGTGCTTCTAATTTAGTGTTAGTGAAAAAAATAAAACATAATAATTAAAAGAAGCAAAACGAGAATTATAATATTTTGATCAATTTTCCACATTTTATATTTCTAATGTTATCTTGGTCTTAAAGTATTCCCCTCTCCCTCTCCTTTTATCCTCATGCTGCAGCCCGTAGGAAATAGCTAACATATGTATGCGGCCCTGCAGAAAAAAAGGTTGAGTACCCCTGATTTAGACTCAACATCACTCTCGGCCAGTGGAAAATAAGGTAGACTTGATTATTTTTATTATTTGAAGTTAAGCCTAAAAATTTGAATTGACAACCATTATAACGTAAACTTGCTTGAAAATATTACAGTTTTTAATCCCCAAAAAAAATGCTACAGACAGTAGTATTAACTTATTAAACATGTAGATTCAAGTTATTTACATTATTTTAAAATAAAATTAAGCACTAATTACCCAAAATGCATTACAATATGATTATTACAAGAACCGATTCAGTAACTCTTTCCATAATTTCCTTTTGTGATACATTATTTTCATCAAAGCTGTTTTGTGTCATTTTTAGAATAATAAAATAAATTATCAAGGTCTTCCATATAGAGAAACTATGGAATTTTCCTACCTATAATTTATGAGTCATATTTATTACATTATCAGGGCATTGTATTGTTTCAAAAATTATTTCACTCATGAAAATTAATTAGCAGTAAATAGTATCTACCATCAGCAGACATCAATTATAGTTTCAGAATAAAAATTGACATGTGTATAGAAAACATACATTCGAGATCCTCATGCAGGAAGTGAAAGGATTTTTTGTTTAGCCTTTTCATTATAAAAAAAAGTGAAACGCCTTTATAAGCTTCATTTTACATCAAGTTATTGACCATTTAGTTTCATTACAGCTGTAACTTTCCCGAGCTATGTCTGCCTTTAAACCTTAAATTTAAAAGTAGTTCTTACCTTAGTGCGTCTTTCATCATGCCGTAGATGTTGTTGTGGTTCAAAAGGTTACCATCGCCTTGTTGTTCGCTTTCACTCAGATGTGACAAGTCCATGGCAAACACGTTCCCATCTAAAAAGAAGAACTATTATACAGATATGCCACGCAATGCATTAGCAACGATAAGACAACGAATTAACTATGCGTTTTTTAGGTTCTTGGTTGAGAATTTCAATAAAAAGTTGCAAGTAGTTAGTTTTTCTATATTGGTACTATTGCTCAGTAACTTTCTCAAAAGCATTTAATGTTCTATCTAAAAAAATTGTTTCATGATTTCTTTTTAACAGCATAGTGAAAGTTCCACATATTTTTCTGGCAAGCACTGTTAGATACTGAATGTTAATAGTTGCTTAGTTATTGAAGAAAATGGTTGAAGGAACCATTCATATCTTCAACAGTCATCCATTCCGTAACACAAATTAATTCGAATTTTTTACATCAGTTACGCATACAAGATGGACGGTCATGGGTCCAGCCACTCACCCCATCGCCTATAAGTTTGTTTTTTCAATTGATTATAATCCTACGTATATAGTACGTGAAATTCAGTTAAGTATTTGTAATTAGTAATTTATTTCATTTATTAATGCTAATCATTTCTTCAATTACTTTTTTTTACTGTTTTTTGCTCCCGACAATCGATAAAATCAAAAGAATATGTTCGGCGGAGCTTTAGGGTATGATACGAAAATGGTGGACTTTTGATTCTCGATCCCCTTCCCCGTCTCCCTTGAAAAATTCATTTCTTTGCTACTGGTTTGCAATATTCATTTCCTTTCGATATTGTATTGAAAGCATGTGGATAATCATTTTTACTTAACATTAGTACTTTCGGAATTTACTTATGTATTCAAGAAAAGTAGAGTAAACGATGAGTAGAGAGATTGTTAAAATACTCTCACTCGAATAAAGTTAAATCACTACTCAAAACTATGTTTTACCAATGTTTTAAGATATACACTGTCTGTCTTCGAAAGGGCTATGTAAATGAGCCTGGAGACTGATTTGCGACCTACTGATGTCCCAGTCTTTTAAAATCAAAGCTTTTAAGTGAACACACCAAAGATTGTTATCGTGGATAAAAGCCAACACTCAAACGAATCAATTCAACGATAAACTGTCTGCTTTCACGATGCAATATATAAATGCTCGATATTAACAACAACCGAACCTTTAGATGTCTCGCAGTATGATTCCACGGGTATGCCAAAGGTATCCTAAAAGCGGTATGAGCCTTAAAAACCAGCAACTGAAGGAATGTGATGCTTCGAGATACAATCGTATTGTATCAACAGTACAAAATGTGACCTTACATCAGATTAATATTTAGAAGACGAAATTTTGAGAAAATAATGCTCTTTATGATGGGGCTTTCACCTATGTTGCATTCCTTAAAAAAAAAACAATGGAACTGGAGGATAAGGAAACATTCTCCAGCTCCCTGCAACCGTGGTTTCTGCTGCGACCACCCACCCACAAGACTTTTAGACCCACTGATTTAACGAGCACGTTCTCCGTGTGTACTCGGAGGGTATTTGGTGGCATCGGGAATCGAACCCAAGCCTTCCGGTCTGGAGTCCGATACTCAAACCACTAGGCTACCCAAGGGCAAAAAAATGGCTTACATTAACATGTGGCTTCAGATATCAAAAAATTAGTCAGCCATTCCCCTGTTGATCAGTGGAGATCACTGCATTTCAGAAAGTAAAGGGGGGAAAAGGAATTTCATAATTCCTTCCTCTTAAAACTGAGAGAGTTTAGTTAAATGATTTATTTACTTATTACCAAGGAAGACCAAATTCACCATGAAAAAGCATAAACTAGTCAGATGGAGTGGTTTTTGATGGACCATAGGATATTCTGAAAACAATTAATTGCGGGAAATTCTTGGAAGATTTTAAGCAAGTCCTTGCCTAAAGAGATACTTTCTTTCAGTTTTGAATATCGATGGCCTCTTTTTATTTAGATTAAATCATTTTTAACATTGTTGATCTTTAATAAAGTAAGTGCTGATCGATAACAAATGAGGCTAGACTATCCCATCCGATTACCACTATTAACAACAATACACATGATTTGTTGCTGTTACAATCAGTAAAAATGTGCTATCATTTCATTTGCACCATTTAACATATTCATATACCCTCCAACATCTACAGATATGAATATTTTCAAATATCTGTTGGATGAAGTAAAACGGTTTCTTTATACTTTGGACTCTGGCCCATGTTCTGCATTGGTCGTACCTTCGAAACTGCATGATTGATGATAAGCATCTGGCAATATAGCCGTTACTTAAAGAATACCTGTAAGCTGTTTAGAGATGTATAGTTGTTAAGTAAAATTTATTATAATAATTTGCAATTTTAGTGAAGAGTTCATTGCATGTAATTTGATTTACTTGAGCTAAATTTATCAAACGGCAATTTAAATAACCGATGTACCAGCAAATCGCTTCGTCCAACGAAACTTCATATTTAATGTCACAGAAAAGGAATCAATATAATGGCATAGATATATATGGTGATGACTGAACCACACATTGCAAGATTTCTGCCATTTGATGCGTTTGATAGCAAAAGTCATTTATGAACTGTAACTTATTTCATGGGAAAATATCTACCATTTCATGCGCTCAATACAATTTAGAAATGAGTGTTTATGCCAGAAACGTATTGCAACTCTCTGTAATATTTGAATGGTGCATAATTAACTGCATGAAAATGCCTCTAATTCCTTGTTGCTCCACAGATCCTTCAATCGCCATCTCCAAACACCATAAAGCTCCTATGGTAACGATCTATTCTTCGGTCGATGGAGTGATATCGGGCAGGCGAACGGGATTGAATTATGAACAGCCATAAATGTATCTGCCTTGCATAATAACTTTCATCGATAATTCTCTAACTGTTCATCGATTGTAGGCCATAACTATTCGACCGAAACTATGGGGATAAATTTATTCGCCCATCATGTGTAAGTCACTTAATTCTTCAATAGCAACGTAGCACTCCAACAAAAATTCGATATTTAACATCAAAATATTAGTACAAGCGAAAAAAAAAACATAGATTATAAAATATAATGCTAATTTCAATCAAAATTTATATCCTTAATTTTTATTTATTTCTTAAAAAATCACTTTATTGTTACTTTAAGATAATTTTATGATTCCATAAATCTAATAAGTTTCGCTCAGTAAATTACAAATAAACCGTTTTATCTGCTGATTCGCACGAGAATATCCTTACAGCATTCAGTTGAACATTATATGCCGTCAAATGTTTAAAAGTTTAAATTTTAACAATAAAGAGACAATTTTTTTTAAGTCCTCATCAATAAGAAAAACTTCTGAGCCCAATTTTATAGAATTTTAAACGCGGCATTAATTTTTTTAATCGAAAATTCAATGGGAAGTAAATAAAAACTGCTTTCAAGAACAATGCAATTATTTTTAGATGATGTACTAAATTATTGAGTTTACTCATTAATTATTAATTAAACTCATTAACATTCATGTTGAGTTATTGTTAGCTGTTAATATTATTAATCCCGTCTTGATAAAATAATAGAGATTGAGAAAGTCAGTAAAACTGTTCCAATATTCTGTATTCTCTGTAAAAGCGCAATAAGTTAGCAATTGGGTTATACACTCATGTCAATAAATTAAGAATAATGAAGTTCAGGCAAAGAAAGAGACAGAAGCAAAACAAATTTGACTTATTTGTAAAGTCTATTCATTAAACAAAAGGTAAAGAGCAAAAAAGATGCTATACGTTTGACATAATTAATAAAAATTGCGATTCTGCACCACCGTAACGGTGTCGTTTAATGGTGTTCTCTTGGTGGTAACGGGTACCTGGCATTCTCCATATGAAAGTCCGGCGAGAATCAGACTGCAAACTAAACCTGGACTCATTGGAAAACCTCACACAAGACCACTGTTACGGTGTCCACAATGTATGCTCTCTACTCCAGGTAATCGCTGGCGACAGTAAGTAGCGGTAAGGGGAACACATCTTACAGGTTTACGAGCATATAGACCAATGTGCCCTAAGCTTCTGTACACTGTCTGCCTTGAAACTGTCGTACAGGTAGCTTAAGAGAGCTAACGAGATAGGTCTGATGCTGCGCTCCGTCTGTTTCTTTTGGCAGTAACTGCCAAATACCGGTCCTCATTCGGCGTTGTAATTCGGGGCGACCTGTGATGTAACATCTACTCACATTACCATCATCTGGGAATCGTTGCCAAAGCCTGGAGATCACACTCTGGGTGATTCCAAGTTCCTCGGATACTTCCAGCTGTTTACGTCCACATTCCAGTTGTCCGATAATTCTACCACGTAAAAAATCATCCAAATGCTTCCTTTGTGCCATAACTATGCGGTTATTGCACTGAAAGGCTTTTAAAGAGCTTGTGAGCAATTTTACTTCTTTGCCACCATTCCTTATATACCCCTCTCTTACACTCTCGCCATTGTGACGTACTATCCGCGCCATCTGATGGTTTCCTGTAAATTGCATATTCTTCTTCAAGATATGTGTGATAATTCTACAGGTGAAATTTTTATTTTAGATTTCAATTTCTGTGTGATTCTGATTTATCCTTAATTTATGGACATGAGTGTATATAAGGTTGTACCGAAAGTTCAGGGGTGGCTGTCTTTCTTCGATGTGTCCTAATCCTCGTTTTTGAGCTTTCGGTTCCAAACCTTCACAATGTCATATGATACAGCAGTAGTACCTAGAGCTGTGCGCTTGATTCGGGAACAGTTCTGTAGCTGACCTTTTGCAACAGAACTGGAAGTAAATGAAGGTTTTAATCTAGTAGCGTGCTATGTCCATTTCAGACACCTTGCACTTACGATACTTTTTTTCAGATTTCACAGCACAATATCCTAAACCAAATCTCTTTTAAATGCCAAAATTCGTTGGACAAAATATGAGCAAACATGGTAGCAACAGTTTGAGAGATCAATATTAGAGGTGGCTGGAAACTTTAGTTATAATCAGTACCAGTTTATTCATTGGGCGCTTGGGGCGGGCGCCCAGGGGGGCAGAAGGTCGGATAAACTGGACTTAACCAGATTTTCAGGTTATAAATTATGATCCTCCAGTACCAAGGGGGCCTGTAGATCTTTCTCGCCCAGAACCGGAAATTAGCTTAAATCGACGCTGATTACAACCAAATATTATGAGTATACTTCACATGTAGAATAGCTGCAAGATTTTTACAGGATTATATGCATATTGACATACTGAAATTGAACTGCAATGGACGATCAAGCAGCAACAACTAAATAAATAAAATGTGTGTTGACGAAAAACAGAACGAGTTTTTTCTCCTAATAGTTATTCACAAAAAGATTCTTTTCACAACAATTGACATGAACACTTCTTTTTACCTATCCTTGGTTCAAGAGTTATAAATTGAAGCTGTAAAAGTTAACAGTGGAAATTCTTGAAATAGATTATCATGTGTGAATAAAATCTAGCTGCCAATATATCACTGACCTACTTGTATACGCGACATAGTGAAGTCGATGAGGAAAGCCTGCACTCCAAAAGTGGGCAGCGACCATCGCCAGTGTCGGGTGGAGTAGTACAGCCAGTTCTTGTCGGTTTGGCGGATCAACCAGTTTCCCAGATGCAGGTCCCTGTGTTCAAATCCGTAGGCGCATTCAGCCACGGCTAAGGCGCTTGCTGTCTGCAGCACCAAAGACAGCGCCTGCAAGATGTTCAAGGCGGGCTGAAACACATAAAACAGTGCGACGGATAATTAGTTAGTTAATAATAGTCGAAAAATTTGTTGATACTGTGAGAAAAATTAATGACTAAATGATTTTCAACAATTTCGAAAGTACTTAAAAATAATTCACGGTACTTACGTAACTACCTCATGCCAGCAGCGACTCATTGCAACAGATCAACTGCATGCCATAGATTATTCAGCCAACGTTTAACGTTTTATTGCAACCTATTTGATAGCATTCTAAGTATAAGAACCGAAGTTTGTTGTTCGGAGGTTGCATCCAATAATCTTCGCTTTGCTATTGAGTAAGACGTAAATAAAATTAATTTATTCATTAAACTCTCTAGGTTTGATGTATTTTTAGCTGAAGGTAATATTGCATTTGACCGTTTTTCACTCAGTTTCGCACCCATTTCCAGTGTAAAACATTGCGAAGCATGATAATTATGTATTATACCATCGACTAATTTAGTTAAGTCAAAAGATGTCAACAAATCCTGTCATCGGGTACCTACACTCCATACATACTATGTTTTCTCATCTTGAAAAAAATTTCGTATTACTTCAAATTTATCTGCATATTGATATCATATATCACGTCACAAAAATTCGTAAGTTATTGATCAAATAAGCTTTAGAACTTAAGAATTTTTTTGAAAAACATGACAAATATAAACTGCATTTACGTGTCTCAGATTAGATTAAAAAACTCACACAAAAATGCGAGTCACAAAAAATATCAAATAAATATTGATTAGTGTAACTGCTGCTTACGTCATTACTTGGGGTAAGCCAAAAGTAATTAATAGAATCTCGGGGTAAATTAATATATTTAATGACATAAGATAGCACAGTTACAAAGAACAGACACTTAGACAATTAATTACAAGACAAACATTTAGAGAAAATAAGTGAAAATAAGTAAAGTTTACATAGTCCAAGATTGGACATCGAAATGGGGAACGCACGCTTGTCCAGATCCAAACTCTCTCTGACGGTACTACAGTGTTTCGTACAGTCACACTTCCGGTCCAAGCCCATATTGTAATGGCGGCACCTACATTTCGGTCTTGGAACTATACCGTGCGTTACATTAGTAAATTATAAAACAAAGGGAAAAAAATTTTAAAAAATTGTAGTGGTTTTCCCATGTTTTATTTGATACATATTGCCAGACAAAGAAGGTAAAAAATAGTTTTTAAGTAGCATATAGTTCGAAATGATGCTTTTATTTTTGGTGTTACTCCGGTAAATATTGAAAATCCGCTAAATATATATTGAAAGTTCTTCAAAACTTTTCAACTCACGGAACCCTTAAAACTAAGAAGGGTTTTCGGGGATTCCTATCATCCAACACACGCACACTCAGAAAATACCTTAAAATTATTGAAAGTTGATTAACATGCTATAAATATTTTATGTAAAGACAATTAAAGTAAAGAGGTTCTGTACTTAGCAACTGTAATATAAGCCTGCATTTTTTTACACAAACTGACGGAAGTCTAGGTCTGTTAAAATTCGCCTTTCATGTGTTCTGCATTTAATTTTTTTTATATTTTATTTTAGTAGTCACTCACGTAGAGAAGTACTTTTCACTTAAATACGTTGTTCTGAATGGCATTAAAATGTTTATAGTTATTTCTCCTGTGTATTTTGCATAAATTTGTAACCTAAAATTAACGAGACATTGCTTAAATTTAGATTTTAACGTCGTATCTTCTGATATGACAAGTCGATCCGTCTCCTTCGTTATGGGTGGTTTTTTCCCCGCAAATGTGAAAATATGGTGCAAAATAAATATGTACAGTAATATATGGTACCTACTTATTGTAAACAATGGAACATTCACTATTATAAAAAAACATTTAATAGGCTTCAAATGTATAAATATTTTATATTTATATATAATATAAATATATCATTGCAGAGTGACATACACAAGAGGGGGTCCGAACACCCCTATAGCCCTTGAGTTTTTTCAATTGATGATAATTCTTTATATATTTTACGCAAAATTTAATTAAGTACTTGTAATTAATAATATATTTTATTAATTAATGCTAATTATTAATTCAATAATTTTTTTTTTACTGTTTTTTGTTTAAAAATCGACAAAATCAGAAGAATCAATTGGTGTTGTCTTGAGGTATGATACGAGTTGTGGAACTTTCGATCATGGACCCCTCCCTTGAAAAAATTTTGTGAGCGCTGCTGATCATAATTATATATATTATATAAAACATATTGCAATTATATATATTATATATAATATATAAAACATATATTCATTTATTGATATTTTAAAATCACCTTTATTATATTTATTATATAAAACTATTAAAAACTATACAGTTATATATTATGCTTAAATAAAGATACTTGTTAAGATAAAGATAATTTTAAATACTTGTGGTAACACAAACTTCATAGAGAACGTGAATTCTTTTTGCATATACATATATAATTTTCTTTCTGATTTTTTTGTGACTCGGGGAGCCCCTGGGTATGCTTCTTGGAATCCGACAGTTCCATGAAACACAGTTTGAAAACCATTGTTGTAGAGTAAATGTTTGAAATGTAAAAAAAAGGAATTCAACAAAGGCTTATAATGTGCAAAATTTCTTTCGTAACACATTGAGGTATTTTTCATAAGAACAAAAATATTGAGTCATTTCACACAGGTGAATGGATTAAAAAGAGTATAAATTTTTAATATCAAAGCTAGAGTCAAAAAAATCTTTTCAGATTTCTAATGTATAAAAAATTAAGTAATAGGATATGTGAATAGTTTTTACAAGTATTTATAAGCAAATATTTATTCTTAGATAAAAAATTATTATTAAAGATTTATTAACATATTTTACGTATCAGTACTAAATTATTTTGATGGCTTTATATTCTTTTTTAAGAAATAATATTAGTTTATTTTATGTATTAGAAATTTAAGCCCCCGACTTCTTTTTTAATTTCCTTTTTAAAAAGTGTAGATCTGATTTTTAAGCGCACTACTTTCAGATAGAGACTTACAGTGGATAAGAAGATTTCCCCGCAGTTCTCCAATGACATGACCAGGAAAAGGGAGTCCGGTGTATAACGATCTGAAATAAATAAAAAAGAATGTTAGAAATAAAATTTCTCTTTCAATGCATTCGAAATAATAACGATTCGTTGAGAAACCTATACATACGAGCCGATAAAAAGCTATATAAAATGTTTATACTAAACTCAGTTTATACTTATGGGCCCATTTTTCGTGACCCTGGGATTTCGTGAATTGTCTCACTTGTTTATTGTTGTCGCACTGAAAAACTGTACCAAATTGTATTCGCACTGCTATTAAAGACAGACAAATGAAAACAGTACCATAATTACAGAGTTTCTTTGACTAGTTTTCTTAATTCAAATGTTTGCCTTCATTATAATATTCCGTCAAAATGTCACTTTATTAAAAATATTTATACATTTGTGTCACCGACTACTTGTAAGTAAATGATAGCAGTTTAAGTTAATAATTAGCAATCAAAATGGCCGCACATGCTTCATTCTATATGAATAGTTCACATGCCTGGGAAAATAAAATCCAAAAATCTTAGGATTTAATAAGTTTTAAAATTTCGTGTTTATAAAAAGCTCTGAAAATTTTTAATAATCAAAACATTTAAATGAAGCACTATATAAGAGTGGGGGATATCCCTCCTCTCAAGGAAGGCATATTGTTTTTCTGATCTACACACACAAAATACAACACCCTGAAGGTAGCAAACAAACCATCTGAAATCTACATCATACGTTGGTGATGATGAAATATGAAAATCATTAGCATTATAGCGCAGACGTACATCCCAGGTGACCATAGCCGCAACCGTAAACACTATATAAGGGGAGAACAGATTGGCAATTTGAAAAACGGAATTATTTTTTAAGCTGTTTACCTATGCCTCGTGGAAGATAACGAGTGTCTTTTGACTAAGTTTCTGGATTCGACCGAGGAAAAATAGAAGCCTATAGCGATTGAGGATTATCCTTCACGGGAATCGGTCAACGTGTTGGACGAAATCAAGCAACTTTTATGCGGATGTGTCAACGCTGGACGCAATAGGAAAATACAGACCACTGCCCGTGATGACAGTGTTGCACCACTGCCCGTGATGACAGGCGGATTGTGCTCATGACAGTGAAGGATCGCGCAGCCACATCATGAACTATAGTACAACAGATTCAGTTTTTTATGCATCGTTTGGTTCCGCTCGTACCATTACACGCCGTTTGCAGCAGAGTGAAATATCCGCGAAGCGCCATTGCTTCGTTTACCCTTGACTGGAAATGACAGGCGTTTGCGTCGCCAATGATGCAATGAACGACAGACATGGACAGCCGAATGGAACGACATTGTGTTTACTCACGAATCACCGCTTCTGAATGAAACATCAGGATGGTCGGATTCGAGTTTGGAGACACCGTGGTGAAAGGATGCTGAACTGTTGCGTTATGCATCACCACAATGGTTCTGTACCCAGTATGATGGCTTGGGGTGGTATTGGATTTCTCTGCCGCACCCCTCTAGTACGCACTGCCGATACACTGAACAGCCAGTGCTACTCTGAGGTGTAGGAGCCCGTGGTCCTCGCATACATTCAGTATTTGCCATCAGCCATATTCCAACATTATAATGCGCTACCACACATGGCATGAAATAATCAAGAGCTCTTCTTTACCCATCATATTGAATAGCTTCCTTGACCTGCTTGTTCTCTTGATCTTTCGCCAATCAAAAACGAATAGTCCAAGCTTGCACAAAGACTTGCCCGGGATACACCACCTGCTGCTACACCAGATCAAATTTGGCAATATGTGGAAACCTCATCGACTGTTGTACCCCTAGGATATATCAAAAGTCTCTTGAATTCTATGTCGAGGCGTGTGGAAGCGGTTATAGCTAACAATGGTAACTACACTAACTACTGATTTTGTCAAATTGTGTTTGATCTTTGTACAACATATTATCCGCCAAATAAATTTCTCTATGATATCTGTGGTTCTTGTCGGTGTTAAATTTTTTGTTGCCAGCAGTGCACTTAGGTATGAAAAATAACAGTGTTTCAAGCAGATTTGCAATCTTACACCCATGCGCAAAACAAAGTTTAGGTGGTTTGTATAGTAAAACGAAACGCAAAATTATTCCAAATCGACAAAAATACTTAAGACATAATGAGAAAACATGGAGAATGTAAAAAAAATATATGTATACATATATATATATATATATATATATATGTCAATGGGGGGAAAAGATGAACTTGACTGAAAAAGTGATACACAATTGGACAGAAAACTAGTTCATGTGCCAGAAGACTGGAAAAAAATCACTTTCTTTTATAGGGAATACGATTGTTATATAGGGCTTACAACTTCTGTCCATGCTGAGTAGAAGAATGCTAATGAACTTTAAAGGCATTTTTGTTGCTATCCGTAGCTCATGTAACGCTAACCGCAATTCTGGAATCGTTGCTGGCGGAGGATGGACTTCGATACTTTCTATTTCATTAGCGGCATCACTCTCCAAAATTTTCCTGTTCTCAGTTTTAAAAAAATTAAGAATACCTCCATCCAGATTCTTTATATATAAATATACATTTTGTAATTTACTAAACTTATCACGCGCTCTTTTTCCGCAGAAAATTCCTCCTCGATCAGTTGAGCTCTTAAAATATTAGCAGTCTTTGTAACAGAAGTACGCAAACTGGCTCACTTAAGCTTCAAAGACTCCAAAGATTGCATAGTTAATTCAAAATAATTCTGATTCGAAACTTAAATATACTTCAAAAAACCCTTAAGAAAATATTTCAATAGCTTTTTTATTAAAGTTAGTTTCTGTAACAGCGGGGGGAAGGGTTACAACTTAAATGGCCTTGCATGCGATTTCGGAACATTATAATCTCGCGTTCTGCGTCTATATATATATATCAGATTTGGAACCTTAACAAACATTTATTGGAGTAACAATTTAAAACAGAATGTGAATTATTATTATTGTTTGCTTGTATACAAACATATATAACATAATAATAAAATAATTCTCTGGTCAAATAATGTTTATTTCATTTAATTAGCGAGATATTTGTTTCTCAACTCTCACTTATTTTCGTAAGTCGATCTCAATGCATGCGCTTGCACAGAGTAATTCATGTTGCAGGTTTTTGACAGTTAAGTTTGAGCACGATTTATGCTTAATAAGTTTCATTTTCAAAAACAAACAAAAAACGATTCATAGGTGTAAGTTGATCCAAAAGCGTTCACAACGTTTTGTGCCAGATCTCTCAAATTGGAAAAATTTTGAAATGCTGTTACGCAATACTGCCCACCTTTGAGTTTGCATAAAAACAGAAGCGACGTGATAAAATAAAAACTGTAATGGGACATTTGTTACAAAACACTACACTAAAAATAGAAATATAACACTAAATAATCGTGTTTTGTAAAGTTGTAAATGAATCTCGCTGGTTACAAAATTATTTAAGGTGGGTCACGAGTTGCCCCCTCCTGTAAACGTTAAGGCAAAAATCTCCAATTAAATGTGTAGCTATTACACCCCATCTCTTAGAACTATCAAAATGCCTACTCGACAATTGAAGCAGGCTCCAAATAAAGATACCCCCCCCCCACGCATACACATACTAATTTAAAGCGTTGAATCCGGGAAACAAGAGAGCTTAATTTAGCTGTATCTGCACAGTACCAAAAAAAAAACACGAGACTTGTACTCCTAGAATTCATTAGTAGCTCACTAAAACACAATATACAATTAAGCTGATTATAAAATACGCAACATCGACCGAGCTGAAACACCACTTCTCTAACGCCACGCGAACCCTTAGATCAGTAGTTCCCAAACTTTTTTGATCCATGAACCCCCTTTTATGGTCCAAACTTGTCCATGAACCCCTTTTTTATAGTCAGAACTTACCCACGAACCCCTTTATAAAATCAAAACTTTCTCAAGGACCCCCAAGTGAAAAAAATACAAAAAAATAGCATAGTAAAACATGTTTTTGTGCGGTAGATAGGGACCGCATAAAAATAAACCGCACAAAAAAATATTCGAAAATTTCATAAAACCTTACATATAACAAACTTCGTCGAAATACTACAGACATTTTTTTTATCCAGTGGAGAGGAATCACATAAAAAAAGTCGCATTTAGAAAATATGCCAAATACTTACGAAATTTATGAGAAAGTGCTTTCATAACAAAACAAACAATTAAATTACACATGAAAACTTTTTTAAAGCATTTAGTTTCTCATTGTATACATGGAGAAATTTTCAAAATGCTCATACATAATTCACTGCTACTCATCGTAATCCAAAGCACTCATCTTCCTGTGATGAATTAATTCAAAATCGCTATCGTCACTTGAAGATACAATTTCAATTGATTTTTTTTTTTTTTTGCACCATAAAGTAAGTCATAAGTTATTGCGACGAAGGTTGGTTGGTCAGTAGCTTGTAAATGTCACGATAACCAGATATACATGATCGAAGCTGTGTGTGTGTGTGTGTGCGTGCGTGCGTGCGTGTGAGCGCGCGTGTGAGCGCGCGCGCGTGTGTGTGTGTGTGTGAAATTTCATACTCCTTTACGAATTGGTATTTATTTTAAGAAAATGCTTTTCCAATTTGTTGGAAAGCTGTATTTCTGCATATATTTTATCCACTCTCAAAGAATCCGGTTCTTCTTGTCCGTCTTGATCTATCAAATTAATTGATAATCTCACTGTCATTGAAAGTTTCGTCTTCAATCTAGTGTGAGTTGTTGGCGCGTTAAAAGGAAGAAAATGAGTGTGCTTTGTCGGGAGACTGTTTATAACAAATGAACAAAGCATTTTGAAGTGAATATATGTGCATTGCAGTGGCGTAACATACACCCCCGCAACTTCCACCTCGTGGGTAGGGGGCAGGTCTATAGGGGGACCAAGGCTTGACTAACGCCAAGTACGTATTTACCCAATTAATAAAATGTTAAAGGCAAAAACCTGATTTTGCAGGGGGGAGGGCTAACATTATCTGTTGCGCCACTGGTGCATTGATAGAAATTATTACATAGGCACCAAAACCATTGAAATTCATATACCGCATAAAAAAAGATCGCACAAAAATTAAATCGCCTAAATAAATATTCATAACATGGCACAAAAACACACAGGTTCTACTGTATAAAAACTACAATTTTAAAAAAAAACTTAAATTAAAAACAAAAACAAAAAGCTTTTTTGAAGAATTATTTATTGAAATTAAAACTTTTGTTCAAAATAAAATTTAAAAAACTAATGACTTGGATGAACTTGATGAGATGTTATGAATGTATTTATATTTGTCCGCATCAATGTTTATGAGTAGTAAACCCAAATCCCCACAAGCAGTAGTTTTTAATCGAGTTTTTTTTTTTTTTTTTAGTGATAAGGTTTCTTACGACACTGAATCCAAGTTCTACCAAATTTGAAGACGAGAAAGTAACGGACAACTTCTGTACAATAATCCATAATGCAGAATATAAAATTGGGATCTGTTTTTGAAACCAGAATTTGTGGTATCCTTGTTCAAACATTGGTATAAGTCTCTCATTTGTGGAGATGCTCCTGTATTAGTACGGGTTCATTTGTGTTTGGAATCTGAGAGTTAGTCCATGAGCAAAAGAGTTCAACCACCTTTCGAGAATATCCCAGTAAATTATTGTTATTTATTTAAGTTTCCATAGAAATAAAAATGGATCAAAATTTTTATTTATTTTAAACCTTGAGTGGACCCCCTGGCATTGTTCAGGAACCCCTAAATCAATTTTAATATGGCACGAACCCTCCTGAATAATATCAAGGATCCCTGGGATTCGTGTTCAGAACACTCTTTGTTGGAACTTGCAAAGATATGAATGTTGTATTGTTTTTAAAATCATCTCAAGCAATGAAATCGAAATTTAATCGATAATCAATGTATAAGGATTAATTCTTCAATTGTGATCCACAAAGGCCATTTCTTTTCAATTCATCAAAAATTTATAGTACTTAGAAGGAAATAATTAGCCTTCATTTTTCCCAACATTTGTTACTTTTTTCATTGTTCTTTTTCCGAAACCATAAATACTTACAAGAGAAAATCTGGTCCAAAATTTCTAAAATGCTAAACTACAAAACATCAACAATATTCAAAACTACACTCATGTCAATAAATTAAGGATAATGAAGTTCAGGCAAAGAAAGAGACAGAAGCAAAACAAATTTGACTTATTTGTAAAGCCTATTCATTAAACAAAAGGTAAAGTGCAAAAAAGATGCTATATGTTTTACATAATTAATAAAAATTGCGATTTTTACTCCCTGGAGCAAATTTCAAAAAAGAACCTATTTAGAAAAAAACAGTATAACTTGGTTAGTATGATGGTTAATACGGAGTATGTCTCCTGGACGATGCAATACAGGCCTTACAACGCCTACGCATGCTGAGTATCAATTTATCAATCTGACTTTGGGGAATATTACACCACTCATCAAGCAATGCCCTCCAAAGTTCCGGTAGACAGGTGGGAGGGGGTTGACGGGCTACCTACCATTCGTCGGCCAACAATATCCCACACATACTCTATTGGATTCAAGTCCGGTGAAAATGCTGGTCAATCCATACGGGTGATATCCTCCGATTGAAGGCATTCGTCTACAATGTTTGCACGGTGAGGACGGACGTTGTCATTCATAAACAGAAATTCAGCACCTATGGCGCCCCGAAACAAACGTACATGTTGTTCCAGAATGACATCCCAATACATGTGGCCTGTCATCGTTACACTCTGAACATGCAGGTCAGTTCTGGAACCAAGAATAATTCCTTCACAAACGAGCCATCCTGCACCACCGTGACGGTGTCGTTTAGTAGTGTTCTCTTGGTGGTAACGGGTACCTGGTGCTCTCCATATTAAAGTCCGGCGAGAATCAGACTGCAAACTAAACCTGGAATCGTCGTAAAACATCACACAAGACCACTGTTGCGGTGGCCACAATGCATGCTCTCTACTCCAGGTTAATCGCATGCGACAGTGAGTTGCGGTAAGTAGAACCCATCTGACAGGTCTACAAGCATTTGGATCAATTTCCCCTAAGCTTCTGTACTGTCTGCCTTGAAACTTCGTACCAGTGGCTGAAAAGAACTGACTAGAGAGGTCTGATGCTGTGCTCCGTCTGTTTCTTTTGGCAGTAACTGCCAAATACCGGTCCTCATTCGGCGTTGTAACTCGGGGGCGACCTACGCTGTAACATCTACTCACATTACCATCATTTGAAGTCGTTTCCAAAGCCTAGAGATGACACTCTTGGCGATTCCAAGTTCCTCGGATACTTCCAGCTGAGTACGTCTACATTCCAGTCGTCCGATAATTCTACCACTTAAAAAATCATCCAAATGCTTCCTTTGTGCCATAACTATGCGGTTATTGCACTGAAAGGCTTTTAAAGCGCTTGTGAACTATTTTACTTCTTTGCCACCATTCCTTACATACCCCTCTCTTACACTCTCGTCATTGTGACGTACTATCCGAACCATCTGGTGGTTTCCTGTAATTTGCATATTCTTCTTCAAGATGTGTGTGGTAATTCTGCAGGTGAAATTTTTACTTTAGAGTATAATTTCTGTGTGATCCTGAATTATTCTTAATTTATGGACATGAGTGTAAATAAATCATAATTTAAAATGATGCAGCAGATCATTCGCACTTTATGGACACGATTTTGTATAATTTATTTTCCCTTTTACATTTTTAGATAAAGCTTTGGAAACTTTAAAATAATCGTCTGCTAATGTTTTCTTTGATTGGAATATAAAATAAAATATTTATTTTGAAAATGGTTCTTAAAATTTATAGATTAATGTTACGTAATTGGGACTTCCGAGGAAAAATATTCGTATCAACAAATTAAAAAGCGATGTAAAAATCTCGGTTATTACATTTCAATCAAAGGTATTTATAATATATTTAAATTTTAAGCGAAAAGCGTTTATCAAAAAATAAAAATGAAAACGTGACCATGAAACTTCATCCTAAGACTGTTCAAACGCAGGCAGCTATGGAGAAATTGAAGTCTGATCTGGAAAAAAAATCCATCGATTCAAAGATTAATTGCATCGTAACCAGGAATATCTTCCGGAACTGTAATTAAAATCATTTATAAGGATTTAAAGTTAAAACAGATACAGAAACCTAAATTTCGTCCCCTTTTTTAAAGCATATTGTAGAAAGCAAATTGTAGAAATTTATGTAACAAACAACTCTAGCTGCTGAAAAACAGAAAATTTTTTTTGTTTTAAAACTGGATGAGGTACGGGTATACAATTAAGTGACGGTACAAAAAGAACATCAACATCCTATTGCTCAACTGATGGGAATGACTATTCAAAATGGCTTCGTCAGGGTATGTTAAAGTTCCTAAAGAGATTTACAGTATTTGAAAGTTTTTCTAATAACGACAAATTAAAAATCAAAAAAAGACTCAAGTAAAACCAAAATTTATTCACTCTACTATCAGCAGGATATTTTAAAACTAATTTTTGAAGAAGAAATTTCAACTTTATATGGAAAACACATTGATAAAGTTGAGCTTCATATAGATAAAGCCTCTAGTCACACGTCTAAGTTAAATACATCGTATTTAACAAAGAAAGGATCAGAAACATGAACAAAGTGTATCTCACATTTGATGAAATACGTGTAAAATTAGCCTACGCTTCTGCAGTGGACTTTGGTGCTTTCGGTACATTAAAACAAACCTTAGGAAAACAACATCCAAAAATACTGAACAGACTTTGGATAACGATTCAAGAGGAGGAAAGTAAAATTCACATGACTAAGAAAAATCTTACTTTCATGAAACATTTGAGCTAGAGCTACTGTCAAGAATCATGACTATCAGATAAGAGTAGAAGCAAATTGCCTAAAAAATACGGCATTTAGAGATGAAAATAAATAATCAAAATCGTTTGCATAAAGGGCGAATGATCTTCTGTATTTAGTGCACTAAATAATGTGAGTGATTTCTCTTGTTTTGTAAAAATGGATTTAGTTCAAAATTTAATTTCTATGACCAAACATTGATTTAATGTTAAGGCCCTCTCTCAAACATTACCTGGCTTGAAATGATAAGTTTCTTCCGTGTTTGGATCATCTTGGAATCTTAGCCAGGCATCCACCAGACACTTCGGAGCTTTGCCTTTCACCAAATCAATACTGAAAGAAAGAAATCTAAAATCAGTAAAATAAGGAATTTTTTCTTTTAAATGCTTAAAATATAAATAGAATTTAAATTGCTTAAAAATTTAACTTAATAAATATTAACTTCCAAGCATATATATGGTGTGTTATGCAATTGAATAAACATTAGAACTTAAATGAAGTATGAAATTATCAATATTCTTCGAAACATTAAAATCGTAAGAGAGACGGGTAGACAGATAAATCACCCATCTTATATGCAATATAAAAAGTAAAGTTATGTCTGGAAATTTCTCTATAGCTTATTTGAAAATTTTACATGAAAATGCTTTATATATTCACATAAAGTTTAATGGATGTTAGAAACTTGTGCTTTTTGAGAGGGTTTTATAAGTAAACTTGTGCTTAAGCGGAATTCATTTATTGTCTTAACACCAAGAAAATATATTTTATTTATAAATTTGAATGATTTTGCATATTTTGTTTGGGACTTATACAAATCTACATCTTGATCATATCGCTCCAAAATTTTGCAGGAAACTTCACTGATATTTCAAAAAAAAAAATCGAATTTATTTTAGTCATTTTATTTAAAGAAAAAAAAACGGGTTTTTTCCCCGGGGCTTTGAACCGAAAACCAGAAAAAAACCGTTATTTTGGGCGTAACGAAAACCGGAACTAAACCCCAAAAAAAAAATTCGGTTCGATGTATCTTCAATCATTTTGTTACTGTAACCAACTAATCGATATTTTTTTAATTTGACTTCTACCATATAATTATCTTCATTTCATGTACATTGCTTCTCGATTTCCTCTGTTTTGATGTTCACTATTACTTTTCTGTTTCAGTTTCACTCGAAATTACAGGTAGAAAGCAGATTTAATTCAACTGAATAAACGAGAAGTATAGATGATTTAAGATAAGAATATACACATAAAATAAAATTATTCATTCGAAACTGAACCGAAAACCGGAACTGAACTGTGATATGTTTTTTTTTTTTAGTTGAACCTTAATGAAATCCGGAACGGAAAAAAAATTACGATTCAAAGCCCTGGTTTTTTTAAGGAAAAGTTTGTGTGTGTAATAAGTATCGCCAATGCAGTGATATGCAGCCAATAGTGAAACACCATTCCTGTTCATGTTTAGAAAACTATTATAGCATTTGACGACATCTTATGGAAATGTTTTTGAGTAAATAGAAAGCTTATTGCTGAGATATAGATATCAATATTTTCAAATAATATGTATAGTCATACATTTTTTCATGAAATACCCAACGAAGTGGGTAACTGCCAGTGTCCTATAAAATTTAATTTATAAGACAACTGCTCCTCGCAGAAATGGACATCTGAACGGTACCAAAAAACTGTACGCAAAAGTGTTCCTTACATAAATGACTCAAGGAATGGCATCATTGACATCTATATCTAATCATCTCTAATCATAAGATCCTTTTAACATGTCCCCCTCCCACACTATCCCTCACTTTTGAATGCGAATGCTATGCGTCACAGTCAGAATCAAGTATAAGTAAGGATTGCAATATCGGACCAAAAGTTCAATGCTCTGGTATTCGGTATTTTTTAGATCTTAATACCGGGATATCAGTTTTAATACTGGTAGTAGAAATTTTAGTTAAAGAAAGAGAACGCAGGTGTTTCTTTGTTTAATTTGCCAGTTTTATTAAAAGTGTAAATACCACAAAAAATTAATTTGTAAGTTATAAATTATAACAGTATATAAAGAATCACAAAAAAGTAAAGGAACACGTTATTTATTTAAATCACAAAAAGTGTAAATATCACTATTCAGTCTGTGGTACTATCGCAAATATTTGAAATGGGATCTTAAGGAACCAAGACGTTTTTCACCTTCGGAAAATCGATTTTTTGATTTTATCATTAAAAAAAAGTTAATTTAATGCTGATTCCAAAAATGTATAACATGTATAGGTTTAAAGCTTAATACCCGAGTAATTGCAGTTTTAAAATGTAAACAACACAGCTATGGCGATTACAACAAATGTCTTTCTATCAAGAGAAAAGTATATTTACAGAACCAGTACCCTTACAGAAAAGAGAGTATCCTCACAGAACCAGTTCTTGTCAAGATTAAAAACATAATTACAAACATATATATAATTTTTTAAGCATGTATTTAGAGACAACTGCGAAAGAACTTTTACTAAAATGTTTGGTTGATCGTACCCAGAACCCGAAAGAAAGCTATAATAACTGTGTATAGAATCAAACTCCAAAAAACACAATTGTGAGCAAAAAAAATTTTTCAAATTGTTGTAATGGACACAGTAATATGCTTTAATGAAGATGCACATGCAGGAACAAAATTTTTAAGAGCACTAAAAATAAATCTTTGGATAAACACTTGTGAAGGCCTTCGAAAAATTGACAAAGTTAGAATTTGTTAAGCCGAGATGACAGTTTAAAAAGCCAGCAAAGAGGCTAAGACTATTGAAAGACAAAATAAAAGGAAGAAGGATGCTTTAGAAGTGTTCATGCAAGATGAATACAAATCTGGAATATTTTATCAAATTTTAGTAAGTCGTACCATTTTATTTAGTTTTCTTTATATTATCAAAATGTGTTTTTCTAGTTTTTAGGTACATCTGTAGAAAATTCTATCAGTTATATTTTAGTGAAATTTGGTATGGGCTTTTGTATAGTAATAATGTATTTAATGCTACTAATTTAATTCCTGAAATGTTAGTATTTTTATTTTTACTGCCAATTTTCTTTAAAAAAAATTACCATTTTTATCAAAATTTTTAAATAATCGAGATTCAATTTTTTTTTTTTTTAAGTTTTAAGCAATGAAATAAAAAAAAAAACTAGAGCATTTAAATAAAGGTACAATTTTTTAACTAAAACAGCATGATTTGCTGTTTTATATGATATAAAAGGAAAACTACAGGTACCTAATCAATACCATGTATACGAAAGCCCCTTTTGAAGTGTACTTTTTCAAATCCTTATATTTCTAAAAATATTGTACTTATTAAAAAATTTAAGTGAGAAAAGTATGTAGATTGTGTGACACAATTTTTTTGCTTATGGGGTCTTTTTTTTTTTTTTTTTTTGAAAATAATGTTGCTTTGAAAATCGAAATTTTGCTTATTTTGCATCATCGAGAGCCTCCCAGTTCCCTTCTTAAAAACATAATGCATAAATTGTACTGCCATTAAGCCTGGAGCGTAATTTTGTGCAAAAATTACCAACTATCAAAAACGCTCATTCGGCATCTATCTACGCTAGTTGGTGGTCATGTTAATAATACGCTTATACTTTTCCAAGTATTTACCTCTAAATTTCTCATCTACAAATAAATCGATTTCTCGTCAGATTTTTGTCTATAGAGTTGATTTCTGTATTGTATTTTGATGAGTTTAATTTTTTTTATAGTTATCGATAGCTCTATTTATTATTCAGAAAAAAATTCCTTTTCACAATGCACATTAGTGTCATCATCATCTTCGATAACTGTACCGAATTCTTCTAAATGGGAATAAGGTTTGTGGGCAAAAAAATTTTTTAAAATTTACTCTATAAACTAGATCAAATCTAAATTGGTAAGTTTCCTTTCTTATTTTTCATTTAAATTTTTAAATCATGGTGATATGCAAATACAAGCTTGACATGCAAATACAATTGGAATAAAAAAACTCACCAATTTAAGAACTATCGAAATACTATGCACTTTCTTCACAACTACAATCTTGTTTTCAGAGATACGAATATCAGACTACGAATCCTGCGTGTGTGCAGTATCGCTCTGAGCTGTAATAGAATAGTTTTGGCCAACCTCCTTCGATGATTCATATATTTCATCATTTCTCTTGATTATACGATGTAACTTTATATTCACAATCTAATCAATTTATCTCGATAGGAAGATATAAAAACAAAAACGTACACTATTTCACTATGTTGGTGATCCCTGAACATATAATAGAGAAGAATTTTAAAATTTCTAGTAAATACCGAAAAAAACAGTACTTAAACTAGTGAATACTGGTATTACAAAATTGCACAAAGGGCCCAAAATACCGTTATTCGGTATCCCGGTATTGCAACCCCTAAATATAAAGTGTCTTACATTGCTCAAATTCTAGAAGTAATCCTCATTAATATAATGGACTACGCGCAGAAACCTTTTATTATGATGAAATTTCCTATTATATATTCAAATAACCCGAAGAATAAGTTCTAATTATCTCTATGTAATGCATCTATTTTACACACAATGGAATTATTCTCAGTGGGGGTCATCGGAGGAGCAGTGTCTGTCTCATCCCTTTTACACCAATAAGATGCTGTCTTTATAGTGCTTATTGCTTTGCCTTATTATGTCTAAAAGAGTATTAGTGTAAGACCTTTGGAAAGGAAAATGCATACACGAGAATTGTGCACGTCGATTACATACAAATGGTTTTCCAAATTTGGAAAAAGTGAAAGAATAATTTTTTTTTATCTGAAATAAACTTTGCATTCAGTCAACAAAAAAAATTTTTGCGACCTCTTTAACTCCTATATTATAAAAAAAGCTGAATTTTATACATTATTTTCTCATTTCCTTTCGGCCCATTAATTTTTCTTTCTTTCATTCATTTTAAATAATACAAATTTGGTTATTTTTAATCATATTTTTTGGCACTTAAAAGAGTGTGATGTTCGCCATGAATCTATGTATATAAGAAAGAAAAGCAATTTACGCATTCACTCATCATGATATCTCCGGAACTATTAGACCTACAGATTTGAATTTTGGCACACATGTTCCTTTTACGGAGTAGAGTTCTTCCGAAAAAAGTTTTGCGAAAAGCGACACCCAATGGGATTGAGAGGGATTAAGGGGCGTTGATAAAGATTTCTATTTTTGAACTGTTTGATTCACGTACTTGAAATTAGATAAGCCTGTTTCTTTTGTGGAATAGATATTCACGAAGGACAAATTTTAGAAAAATTGACTCCATTGTGCGAAGCGTGTACTACGGGGTCGTATACATAAAAAACAAATTCCCGTTTTCGAACTAGCAGACCTATAGTAATGAAATTTGGTATACATGTTTCTTTTGTTGAATTGAAATCCGCCAAGAACGGGTTGAAAGGAAATCGATTCTTAAAGGGAGTACGAACCTTATTAATAAAAGAATTACCGTTTTTAAACTACTAGTTCTAGACTTGAAATTTGTATGTTTATTTTGTTGGAAAGAGACCCACTGCAATTTTGTTTTGAGGAAATCTACTTTGGGAAAGGGGAGCGTAAGAGGATGTACTGTCAAAATTTTAGAAATTATTAGAAACTATAATTTAGAAGACCTGCAATTTTTGAATCAAGAGATGAGAGTTATAAAAATGTTTTTTTTATACAATTGAACGATTAATACTACGGCTTAGATATCAATATAAATTATGTATAAACAGTATGTAACTCATGTAACATCAGGAAATACCCAGCGAGGCAGGCGAGTAAAGGCTAGTATATTAATGTATTTTTCTACTAATTTCTTTAAAAAACAATAATTAATTTATAAGAAACTTTTTTTATTCGTGAATGCATAAGCAATATTTATTTTATTACTATCAGTAGGGTATTTTGCTACAAATTACTATAAGTGGGAGAGATAACGAGGAGCAAAAAATAAATCCATGTGCAAGGAGAAATAAAATATGCAAATCAATACACTTTGCATAAATGTAACAAAAAACATATCCATCGGTTAGAAAAATACATAAATAACAGAATAAAATTCTACTACTTGGCGCATTTAATCCTATAGAATTTGAAAGATGATATTAAAACGAAACACCCTTGTTGTTTTTGAAACTGAATGTAATAAATCATTTTTGGGTCCAATGCTTTGTAAGTATGGCTTAACCTACTTTTCCTCTATACTAATAAAAATAAAGAGTTTGTGTCTGATGTGTAGCACAAAAACAGAAAAACACTGACTTTCAGAAATGATAATAGAGTTTGCACCTAAAATTTTTTTCAAAAAATTCGCTTTAGATTTATTTTTCTTTTAAATAGAGTTTAAAGCAATATTCCGTAGGACTGGAGATAGCCCGTCATCTTATTTATTTCTGAATGCGATAAAATATACTTCGTATAGTTTTCCGGAGATTGCATGGCTTGCATTTTTTCCTTATTATTATATTTGTTTTTCATTATATTTATTCATTGATTATGTTTTCTAACAAAATAAAATAACTGCATGCGTCGGCTCCGACGCACGACTGGAGTCTAAACATTTCCTATACGGTACGGTTCCTAAAGTACGGTTGTGTCTTTAATTATATAGTAGGCACACAAACAGGGTAAATAAATGCTACTCGTGTAATACTGAAAGCATGCATGCATTTTTTTATTCTATTCGCATTTTTCTTATTGATTCGGTAAAATAATATATATAAATAATAATAATATACATCATTAGATCACATAAATATTACTTTGTATATGAGTACATTTTCAAGAAGGTTGATTTACTTCTCTATTGATATCACTTTGAGTATTAACTACATTATCTCTCCATTATTAATCACTGTGACAAGAGGCATGTTGAAACTAAAGTGTGGTACGAAAACGTCGGTACATACGGTGATTTATATATCGTGAAAACGTCGCATCAATGGTTGTTACCATGCCTAGCCACCCCCAGTGTTCTACTAGAAACAAAATACAAATTAAGCTCAGATTTTAAAAATTGTACTTATCTCTCAATCCTTATCTTTATTGAAATCAATATTGAAATCGCTGCCATGTATGAGTGGACGTACATGATACTGTTTCTTCAATAGTTTAGAATCACCTTCCGTATATGTTGATGGTTAGAAAAGATGTTGTTTGTTGTTAGTTTTTGCAGAACTAACTATAGTGAGACCATTTAAACATATGGTAGTTTTTTGTCTTCAGTTTTGCTAATATTTCCTTAAAACCAACAAGGTAGTCTGTTTGCAGTAAGAATGACTTCTCATAATCGTTTTGATGATTCCATGTGATGGAGAGCCGTTGGCGGGCTTGAAGCTGAACAGTCTCAAGCGGAGGAGGCTCGATTGTTACAAGCGGTCCGAAAGTGATCTCCCATTTATAGAATCGATTCAAAATAATGGTAATGTCACCAAGAAGATCGGCCAAGGTCGCCACAGAGCATCGACTTCTGCACAGGATCGTTACTTGGCAGTACGCGCACGACGACACAGGCGGACAATGGTTCTCCACCTTGCTCGTGACCTTGCTGCTCTGTCTAGAAGAATTTTCAGGCAAACAATCTACGACGTCTCGCATACTGGTCTTTACGCTCGAAGTTCAGTCTGGTGTGTCTATCTTTGACTGTATCCAGCAAGAAAAACCGGATATTGTGAAGCTAAAAACATCAGTTGTGTACATCCCAAGAATGGGGACATGTTCTTTTCAGTGATGAGTGGAAATGTACTTGACAAAGTGTTTCTTATCGAGTCTTCACCTGGAGAGAAAATGGATCTTGCTTTCATTCCTTCTATGTAAAGATAAATCTACAGATTTGGAGGGCAAAAGAATCCTTGTATGGGGTGGCTTAATGTTGGGCAGTCGTACACTACTGAACGTTTTCGATGCGGGTACTGTCAACTATGTGCACTATACGGATGCGATCCTGAAAGCTTATGTGAGGTTTTTCTGGCTGCTATGGGTCAGGACTATATTTTTATGGACAATATTGAGTGGCCGCACAGAACTCACACTGTTGATAAATAACATGAAAGAGTGGATATTCGCTGTACAGCTTGACCCTAGAGGTCTCCAGATCACAATTCTATTTAATATGTTTAAGAGTGTCTATATAGGTAAAGCAATTTTTCAACGTAGCTTCCCTCCCAGAATTCCCCAGGAATTAAAAGTTTCGCTACTGGAAAAATTAGTTTTGCTACCACAAATACTTATTAACACCTTCAAAAACAGTATAGAAGCTCGTTGTGAGGCTTGTATAAAATTTCACAGTAGTCACACTCCATATTAGACAGACTTTTCCTGAGGTAAATACTTTATTCCTGATACGTGATTTCACCCTTTTATATGACGTATCTTAATTCACAATCAAAACCTTTTCCATATTGTTATGTTGCTATATTCATTCTGACATTGTAATATGTCTTTGTGCCAAATTTCAAGGCAATACAGTTAATAGTTCATCAGTTTTCACTGGCTTTATATTTGTATCCTTAATTTTGGACATGAGTGTATGAGGTGTAAATGGGAGTCTAGGATGGTAGCTCTCATTAAACCAGATCGTGGCATTAATTTTAAAAAAAATGGAAAACAAATTTATTTATTAAATTTAATGAGGTTAATTATCAGTATTAAAGAGACAGACAACACAAATTTTACTAAAACAAGGACCCTCATTTCGCAGCGTTTCTTGCCAGAATTAAGTTAAAATAGTATAATATTGGACGTCACAAATTTTCTCAATTAACCACAGACAGGCTGCCAAAGAAAATGATGTTAATATTTAAACGTCCTCTATTCAGATTTTGAAACTAGTTTTGAGAATGCTTTGACTATGATTACAAAAAAGTAGGCAATGAATTCATGCCACATTGAAAAAGAGAGGAAATGTCATATAACAAGAGGAATTGATTGGAATAAGCAGTAATGGCAGGGCCGGACCGTGACCTTTGGGGGCACTGGGCTAACGATATCAGGGGGCCCCTTAAATAATTACAAATTTTGCCTTTTTCCTAAAATATTATTGTGCGGAAATATTTAAAATGTACGAAACTTAAAGTGTTTTCCCCCAAACAATTTAAATACGTTATAAGCAATAACATAATTTACAAAAAAAAAAACACTTTTCTACATTTTTATGCTGAATATTCTTTTATTTGCTCATCACATTTTAAGTCTTTGGTGAGATCAATATTAATACAAAGAAGTGATTAATAGCTAAACCTAGTATTTGTCACTGTTGTCCTATATTTGTGCTCTATGTAGGGCATTTTAGAGAACGCACGCCCCACTTCACAGCTAGTAATACGGATCGTTAGAAAAATCTTTAAAATGGTATACAAATTTGGAGAAACCTGAACTAGTTTCTTTTCAAAAATTAAATTGAATATATCACTACAAGTATAGGACTCTAGCTCAGTTTTAGAAAAGTTTTTAATTCAACACCTTCATTTACTAAATGTTGGTCTACATCATCTGAATAGTAACCAATAATAGCGCGAACACTCTCCAGGTCGACGTTCTCCTTACTTTGATCTTGCAAATCCATCAAAAATTTTAATTTCTTACTATATTCTGCATTATACTCGACTTCTATTTAAATCAACGATTACCGTATCTAACGCTACAATAATTGCGTCTCTTTTAAATTTTCTGTCCTAAACACAGCTTTTTCTGTGAATTTATCTGCACATTTTGAAATAACCCGTCTCTAGTTCACATCGCTATATTTTGTTTCTACATTAGGACTTAATTTTTTGGCTGCGTCTTGATACTTCTTTGATTTTTGATCTGATTCACATGTTGTACATTGCTTATAAACATTTTTAATGACAAAATGATGTTATTCCCTTCTCAGATGTCCAAGCCCCAAGAATCTGTTATTTTTTGTTAACTGAATTAAATCTTTCTAAAATTTCTCCCCAAAATATAATTAAAATGGCAGTTTCGAGTTTTGTTATTAAATAAATTTGCTGCCTCTTTTTTAAAATAAATTTTCTCCTTTTCACTGTCACTAAATGTCTTAAGAATATTCATGATATTACAATATTTATCTCTTGAGGCGTCAAAAGGATCGTAATGACCCCCTTCACATGAAATAAGTTATTTTCAAAATAAAGATCCAAACAATATGTATTCTTTTTCGCAAAAAGGATACAAAGAACAAAAGAGATCATTTTCTAATAATCATTTCACTAAAAAATTTAAACATGGCCAAGTGCTGGAAAGATCTTGGCTTTGTTATTCAACTAGTTTTGGAAGTGTTTTTGGTTTGACTAGCAAATTTTTTTCTGGAACAAATTCTTAATACACAACCGGCTTTTCTGTTTGGAAACACGTAACAAATTGCTTAGAAAATCATAAAAATTCTATTGAACATATAAATTCAATGTTAGCTTGGTGGACACGAAAAGAAAATAAGTCTTTTTTAGTTAAACAATTACAGGAACAACTAAGAAACGATACAGAATATTACCACAATTTCCTCAAACGTGTTAATGCGGTAGTAAAGTATTTGGCTACAAGATGTTTTAGTATTTAGAGCAGGGGTACTCAACCTTTTTTTACGCCGGACCACATACATTTGACATGTATTTTACGCGGGCCACAACATGAGGATAAAAAGAGAGGGGGAAGCTATAAAATCAAGGACAGTTAAAATGTGAAAAATTGGTCAAAATATAAAATCTCATAATTTTGGATCTTATTTTAAAACTATACCAAACTCTATCAAATAAAACTCCCAAAATATAGGTTTCATTCATTTTTTACCCAATTACGGGGGGATTTTTCAATTTCCGTTAATCAATGATCCCAAGCCCCTTGTCTGCATTCTACTGTCATAAAAACAAAGCTGCCAAGTGCTCGGATAATTTGATTTTTTCTTCTGACAAAGCCTTACATATTTTTATTTCAGATATTAATTTATCACACTCAGGATGGTAGCAATGAATTTTTAGTGAAATACAGACTGAAATCAGTATTATCTGTATAAACTGTCTGTTCTTATTGCGCATCTTTGTTTCAAATTTATTCAAATGTTTTTTTGATTTTATAAAAAAAAAAATATCTGAACAAATAACTGAATTCATCAAAGAGTACATCGGAAGCATTTAAGAAACACTCTAACAATTTTTGTAATAATTCTTAAGTTTATCGTTAACAATTTCATATGTTTGTCAATATATATAGTGTATTAAATTTCATGGGATGCTTTTTTTACTTCTGCGTTTTTGTGACAGACATTACCACCTGCAAAATATTTATTGCTGTTTCAAAGTTTTCTTTTAAGAAAATCAATTTATCTTGTCTTTAAATGGATCCTCAAGAATAGGAGCCATTGAAAGATTTGTGATTATTAGTACAGTTATGAGCAAAATTATATATTTTACATATAACATTTTCATGATAAATCAAACAAGTTGTTGATCCATGTTTGTTTTTTTCCTACGAAATCGTCAATATCCCAATCGTCTTGAAACAACAAATGTTTTTTAGAGATGAGAGTTAGTTAAAAATTAGTTACACCTATAAAATGGTCATTACTGCATTGTTATTTGTTATCACTAACCACTACAATTACAAAAAGAAAAAAAATTGAACAATTTGTGCCATCGCGACATCGATAGCAAAATTTATAGATTTGATTGCTTGATTGATATAATTTCTCGCTAAATTTTTAATACATTATTTCCAAATAATTGAATTTGTTATTTCAACGGTCCTAGACTGGGTCACTCAGAATGGTCTGGTAAGCTAAATGCGGCCCATGGGCCACAGGTTGAGTATCGCTGATTTAGAGGCACGAGGAAGTTTTTGGTTCTCCTCATAATGGTAATTTCATGGGTACCCTGAAACTGCTAGCAGAGTTGGACTCATTCATTCGTGAATATATTGAAGTGCGAGAATTATGACCAAAATCGTTAATATCGTACTTATCAAAAACAATATATGAACAAATATTTGGATCATGGGCAAGTAAATCTAAACAATTATATAACTCAAATAAATAACAATGACGCAAAGTACTATACAATAGTAATGGACTCAACAGTAGATTTGTCCCACAATTACTAACTTGCTATTATACTACGATAATGTTTCCGGGGGAAAGTGTATGAAAGATGTGTCTCATTAATTAAGATTATTAGTCACACAAGTTTATAGTTAATTATCTACAAGAATTTCTAGAAACAAATGGACTGCTATTGAATAATTGTAGGGGATAGACATATGACAACACTGCCAATATGTTCGGTCCATATAATGGTGTGTAAGCTCTTCTAAAAGAAAAAAGTAAATAAATTCGCTAATTATGTGCCGTGTGCTGCACATTCTCTTAATTTAGTTGTGCAGAATCAGTTAAGGTTGCAACTGAAATCGTGAACTTCTTTGGTTTAGTGCAACAAATATATGTTTGCTTTTCTACTTCGACTTATAGGTAGAAACTTCTAAATCGTGATTTTAAATTTGTGACGCATCTGTACGGTTCTTTACTAATCCTCTACATATTTCTTTTAAATTTTATTTATTTCAACCAATCTCCACCGGGTGCCAAAGCGTGATTTATGCAAATGAGATATTTTACATAAGTTCGGGTTTAGCGAGTTATCGAGAGAGAATGAAATGAAATGAGAAAGAGTTGTCAAGTGAAGAGGTAGATTTTGTAAAGAAAAGTGAATCGAAGTGTCGGGAATCCAACTCACAGCTGTTGATAAAATTAGTCCATAGAAAAGCTACGGGAAAAGTTGAAGATAGAAGTCGTATATTAAAGAGGGAATTCTAGCCTTGATCCGACCCAACCAAGATCCATGTGACCTACAAGACGAGCCTGCCGTAGTTTAAGGAATCAGGTTAGTGACTTAAGAATTGTAATTACGTATACGTGTGTAGCTGTAATTGTACGCGCTTATCCTTCGTGGATTCAGTTTAGATTTCGTAGTTCCGCAATTAGTGACCCCTTCTCATTCTCCACTGTGTTTTATTGTTCTTATATTTGAATAGTGTATATATGACCTTCCTTGATTAAGAAATATTAATAAATATTGTGATTTATAAAGATATCTTGTGAATTCGTTAACCCGCCTACACATCTAAAAATGAGTAACACTAGACGATGTGAAGATAATGTTAGGGGAGGTTATATTACACGACAAATCGAAATTTACCTTAAAAAGGTTAAGTCAGACCAGATGGACCAAAAACACTTCCAAAACTAGTTGAATAACAAAGCCAAGATCTTTCCAGCACTTGGCCATGTTTAAATTTTTTAGTGAAATGATTATTAGAAAATGATCTCTTTTGTTCTTTGTATCCTTTTTGCGAAAAAGAATACATATTGTTTGGATCTTTATTTTGAAAATAACTTATTTCATGTGAAGGGATATAATCAATAAAATTATTACTTAGCGATTTAGGCCACGAACCTACATGAATAATCTTAATCTTCCTACTCCGTGTCTTCATATTTAAATAATTTAGAAATGTGTATTTGTACTTACTTTTTACTTGAAACCAATAAACAGGTAACTAAGTATCTTTTGATTTCAGGTATTATGCCGTCACTTGACCATGGTTCAAAATTACGCGGACCGTCCCCAAAAGCCCTCGTGTAGCTGAACAGTGGGACGTTAATATTCACTCACTCACTCACTCAGGTATTATGCATAGGACACAGCACCAAATCAGTATAATATTGTAACTTAGAATTATTATTACAGAAAAATAAATGGCTACAGAAATAGTGCCACTACGTTTGTATAAATGCTCTATGCTCATCGGCGCCGCTCTATGATAGAGACTCTATCATAGAGCTGCGCCGTGTATAAAAGAGTGTAATTAATTGACTGTATTAATTATAATTGTTAATAGACTGTAATTAATATAGTGTACTTAATAGACACTCTATTAATTACACAAAGCTAAACAAATTAAAGTTTTCGAGAAGTACAAATAGGTTTTCAGTTGTTTTTATATTATTTAGTGTGCTGATTTCGAAAATGACCTACATTTTTCCCATCACATCAGGATTTTTTGTAAAATCGATATTTCTACTAAAACCTTATTTGAAAAGGAATTCTCTCAAACAGTTTAGCCTTAGCAATTTGGCAACAGTGGGTTTCATCCAGTTAAGTCTATGTAAATATTGGTTCTTGATGAGGCAAATTATGAATGGTGAGTGAGGGAGTGAATATTAAAGTCTCACTGTTCAGCTACACGAGAGATTTTGGCGATGGACCTCATAATTTTGAACCATGGTCAAGTGACAAGAACGATACCTGAGCTGGCATCCCCTCCCCTAACTATCACTCTACACATACTGGAGAATGTTTGAGCTCTCGACAGATTTAACATGCATCGCTGCCCTTCACGGAGGGTCTTCAGCGGCACTAATCTCGAAAACATGGCATGCCTGCCATGAGTTCGATACTTTGGCCACTAGCAATTCGATGAAAACCATTGTTTCTAGACATCACAGGCTGTCTCTGATCATGAGAAAAACAAGAAATTTTCTTGAGGTTTAAACATTTTACATCCAATTATGGTGTAGTTTCTAAAAGAAAATCCCCAGCATACTATTTTAATTTGTTTTTATTAAGGTATTTACATAAAATTTATAGACGATTTTCTAAATTAATAATTATTAACTTCCGCGTATTCGGTGGTAGGGCGGAAGAACAAAAGTAAATTGCTCTTGCTCTCGAAAATAAATTTGATATGGTATTTCGGGTATTTTATTTTTGGTTTGTGTGTATTTTTCACTGGTTTATTATTGTATTACTATTTTGATTGTAAGCACTTTTCTGTTTATCTTCAACGGGGAACGGGGCCCCCGGCTGCAGCCCATTTAACCCATACGTAGATCCGGCCTTGAGTAATGGAGATCTTAAAGTAAAGTTTAGAAATAGATGTAAGCAATTTTGGCTTTAAAAAGAGATACCTTTTATTAATTCCGAATTATGGATAACTGTGAGAAAGTTTTTAAATGATTTTCCTAGTGAAAAGGAGTTTCAGCCAACCCCATATAAAAAAAGAAGAAAGAAAAGTCTGAATACACACACAACTAATCAAAGGGGATTTAGGGTTAAACCTGACAAAATTGACGCCAAATGTTAAAAATTTGTTCTTGAAGCGCTCGATTCATCTTTCCTATTAAAAGCATTTTTGTCTGTTCAAAAGTTATTTTATGTTCTAATTAAATTTTAATTTAATTAAGTAAATTGTGCTTCTTAAGTTTTAAACACTATAGTTCACTACAGTTAGAAGTTTAAGTCTTTTAAAATAAATAGCTCTATACCGAAAGTCAAAAAAAAAAATTAAGTTGATAAATTTGCAAAAATTTAGTATTAGGTAAGCAGGGGGTCTACGCAAAACTGAAAAGCATGGCTAGGGGTGTATGAGAAAAAAAGTTTCAGAACCTCTGATATAAAGCCATGTTTCCCAACGTGGGTTGCACTTCCAACGAAAGGGGGGGAGGGCTTAAGAAAGTCAGCGTTGGACAGCAATTTTTCCCTCTTTGCATACGTAAGTTCAGATGCCATTACAAGAGATACACTTTGACAGAGATTAACTTAACTCAATGGTTCAACAGCCCATGAGGGCCAAGGCCTACTGTGTCTAACTCAGTATACGTGACCTTGGGCCCTATGATGCATGAGCAGGGGGTCGGTCTGACGCGAGACTCCCAGCGTTAAGTTCCCAAGCAAGCTTGATTCTCATTTATTTACCCACTGAAGGGATGAAAGGCTGAGTCAACCTTGTTCAGCCCGGGATTTGAACCTTGCACCTGTGGTGTGGAAGCGAGATGCACTAACCACTCAGCCACTGGGCTTCTTTGACAGAGATTAGTCTCAACAAAATTGCTAAAAAGCACTTTCGCGTTTTATGATTTCTTCAAAGGTGAATGAAAAAGAATGGGGGGGGGGGGGAATGACCCTGAAAAAAGAATTTTTGAAAAAAAAATTGTGGAAATGTGTGGCAAAATACACAATGAGAAAAGAAGATTTCTCCTTTTAGAAACAGAACGGGGAGATATAAATTAACTGATTTTACGCACACTTTTAACTACACAATAAGTAAATAAGATATCACATTAAAAAATGAAGATCAAAGAGGTACTATGTATGGTTTTGGACTATATTTTGTCATACGTCATAATGGACTATAGTGGGAGATGTTTGCACTTCTTTTGTTTTTCCTAACAGGTTTACGATTCTTTTCGGAGTGAATCATCACAAGAAACACATTTTTTCAAAATTCACTAAAAATTATTTATTATTATTGCAAAAGGAAATATCATTTGAAAACTGTTTATCAAAATTTATTTTTAATTGGTTTTGTTATATTCCACTAGATTTGATATGAGTTGTCATTTAAAGAATATTCTATGTAAGCAAGCCGAAAAGCTGGATGGATTTCATTTTAAAAATTTATCCGTGCGTGAAGAAAGAGTACTCCTGCTATAGTTAATAATACTTTATTTCACTAACTGTGGTGCGCTTGCTTATGCAAATCTCTTAACAACTCTGAAATAAAAACTAATACGCTAATACCTAAAATCGAACTCCAAGTTTATTTGCATTTGTTGAAAAAAAAACCATGGTGTTAAAAAAAGTACTGCCACTTAATGTGTTTGAAATCAAATTGAACTGGATATGAGATACTTTTCTGTTTTTTAGATGTGATTTGTTACATTTTGTAAACTTTTCCAAAAAAATTATAACGTAAAGGGCATCAAAAAACCTCCCGTTCCATTAACCCGCGATCACTCGCGCCGGGTGTTCTCTACATCTACACCTCAGCAATAATATAAAGTTAATGTATTTTAAAATGAAAATTTTGTACGTTTAGTTTAAATTAATGTAAGTCTCATTTTTATGAAATAAATTTAATATTTTTAATTATTTTTTTTTTGTATAATACAAAAAACAACTTGTACTTTATAAAAAATGTATCATAATTGACTAAATTTTTTTTTATATTTAAATACACGTGTTAAAAGTTTGGGGGTGTTCTCTACACCCCGCGAGTAACGACGGTAGCAAAAACAGGCGCGAGTGACCACGGGCTAATCGCAAAAACAACAAAGGACAAGTATAAAAGCGCTTAATAACTAGCCCTAATAGATTCCTTTTTGTCATCTAAAGCAATAATCCTCTACCCCCTGGACGCGTACCGTTATCGGTCCGCGCATCAAATACTACCGGCCGCGCAAGGAATATTAAATTATTTCTATTTTATTTACTGTGGTGCATTTCTCTCGAGGTTTTGTAATTTTATTTGGAAATTACTTTATATTTTTTTATGGTGTAACTGTATTTTATTCTAAAACCGTGTTTGATACACAATTAAATAAAAACAATCTAAAATATAAATAATCAACCCCCCCCCCCCAACAAACACACTTAAGAACGCTGGCCGCGGTAAAATTATCTAACTTTAAGCACTCCCTAAGGCATGCAAGGAATAGCTGTGGACTGGTACGTTGGTTGTTCAAAGTAAGCACCCAAGGTGAGCAGTTTGGAGCCGAATAAGCATTGTGCGCTACAATATTTAAAATCAAACTTTAAAAAGGTTGCTGAAATTGTGTATAACTTTAATCTAGTGTTTTCCTACTTTAATTGACTCATAATTTCCTCCTTCGCAATTGTTTTTATTAAGCGGACATAATATTAAGGGTCCCGTAGGCAGAAATTCCAACTCTAAAACGATGAAAGCGCCCTCTTCTGGGAGGGGGGAATGGGCGTTTCTAAAAGAAAGGCCAAGTACTCATGAGTACTGGTCTTAATGATCGGAGGTAAATAGTTCCTTCATAAAAAAAAAATTATATGCCTTTTTTTCTTAATTTTCAATATTTTCTTGACTTTGAAATAAACATTTTTTTCAAGCTATTATTTTTCCAAATTTGCATTTACTTGATCCCATTTTCTGATGATTATGTTCTGACAGCTGTCATGATGAAATAAAATGGCGTCACAGAATCATACAAGCCTCTTCTACCTTTTACTGCCCACCCCATGGCAGTTTTCAATTACATGAAAACTGTGCCCGACATTCTAGTTGTAGAAAGAAACTGCTTTTTTTACGCTGTTTCGTTTCTGTTTTGAGGAACATCAGTTTTTCATTTGAATTTTATAAAAATATAAGTTTTAGTTATAAGGCAAAAACCTTTATATATATATATATTTCTGTACATTCAAAACAATTTTCTGTGATATTCTTTAATACTAAATTGCATCAAAATCCTTTTTTAAACAATTTAATGACAAGAGAAATTTATAAAATGAATGGAATGAATAGTGTAATGTGATTTAAACTATTCTCTTTCCTGAAATATTTCAGGTCAGTTCTTTATTACCGATTCAGTTCAATAATTTTATTTAAAAACTGTTTAAGGCATGTAACAAAAAAAATCTTATATAAATTTAATAAAGTACAGTGGCGTAACTACCAATGGGCTAGGTAGTGCCGTGCACAGGGGCCCTTGAGATCAGGGGACCCTCACGCCTTGACCACCAAGCAAGTCGAGCTTGCGATAATTTCTCCATAATTGAGGTATAAATATAAAAGATTGTTACATAGCTCTAATCATGGCAACTCCGTTGAAAGTAATTTCAAACTTGTAAGGAATTCCCCTAAATTCTTTCCTTTGTTTGTGCATAGTGTTGCGAATTTTACTTATTAAAAAGTTTATATATTATTTTTCAATTTTTTCATTTTTCTAATCTTTACTTGAAAATAAACATCAAGTTCCATGAAATGTCTTACCATACAACTAAAAAAAACTACACAGGAAGCTATTTCTTCTTGGTCATTTTATTTTTTATAACAATATGATTCATAATAAGCTATTTTCTTGTTTCAATGTTTCGCAATCTGGTATCTGCAACAGACTGATGTAATTTTGACCCCCCTCCTCTGTTTTTTCGTGTGTTTTATTCTAAATAATTATAATAATTTTGTATTATATTTTCTTGTTTGTGCATATTCCTTTTATCATTTCCTGTCTATCACATGTCAAATCGAACCTGGGTAATCACTAAATTCACAAGGAAACTCATATGCATACATGTAAGTAGTTTGTAGCTTTGCTTTCTTATGTTCTGCAGAGCTTGACACAGGGCTGATGTGAATCAGCTTTGTATATATATAAAATACTCTAATATATTTTTAATTAATAAAACTTCACCAATATTCTCTCTTTTTTTTTGCACCAAGACCTTTGGATACCTAGCTACGCCACTGATAAAGTATATTGAGTATTGGTTTTGGGACCCACACAATTTTTTGGAAGAACAGTTTTAGTGTTGGAATTTCTAATATAAATACATACAAAAAAAGGAACGAGTCTTACAGTAGTCGCATATCATGTGTAACATCTGACATGTTATCCTGGTAAATACGCAATCTTACACTATTAAAATTCGAAGGTAAACAAACGTATCTATCTATCTATGTGCGTCTATCTTCTCACGAACCGCACCACGCAGAAAGTCGCGGAAGGTACCAAAAAATGGGGAATTTTCCGGGGAAGCCGTATTGCCCATTTATATTCCGATATTGTAATTAGTTAAAAAGATATTAATTAAAAACCTTAAAACGCCTAATTGTTTTACTCCTGCCGGTTGTTTACTTGGCGGAATTTCCCTTCCGTTTCGGCCAAGCGGTAATCTTACGTTTTCCACCATATTAAAATTGTCATCTAATTTTCGGTGTCAAAATTAGACAAAAAATAATTACAGAATCGGAAAGATCATTTATTTCGCCACGACACGGTATAATGTTTTTTGTAAAATAACGGTATTTTCTATTTTTTTCGAATTTTTTAAAATAGTGTTAAAATTGATGCGTTTTTATGAAAATTATTTCTAAATCGTTGGGTATGAATTACTTTTTGTGTTATTAAATCAATATTCTACACTAATTAACTTCAAGCCTTTCTCTTTTAGATCCATTTATTTAAAAAATAAAATTCCCAAAACTTTTTTTTTAAAGAATTTTTAAAAAGTAGTCTTAATTTTTACTTCACATTGAATAACTTCGTCATTTATGAAGATAATCTCACAAAACCTTTTTTCCGTGTGTACAGTAATATTATCCGTAACATATACGAAGATTGAAAAAATTGCTTCAAAATTACGGATTTAAAAAAAAAATTGTGATTTTCGTAAACTTAAGTTTTTCTGAGAAATAAATTAAAAAGTAGTAATTTGTACATTTTTTATTTCAAAGTACGTTATTTTTGCAAATAGTTGGTGATGTTTGAGAGCATTAAAGTAAAAATTATGCCCTTAAAATGAAGGTAATGATTTTTAAAATAATTTAAAATACGCGATTTTACATTTAGCCAAACATTGGCGTCGAAAATTAGCTTTGCGCCAAAGACAGTTGACCTGTTTCGCCTTCGACCGCACCTAACTCAAGGGTTACACTAAAAAAATTCTGCCTTAAACAGGGGGAAATCAGTAACTTTGGCGAGTAAAAAAAAAAAAAAATGCGAGTGAAAAAATGACTTTTTCGTCCTCCCATTCATTATTGTTGCCTATTTTCATCTTTCGCTACGGGTCCTGGTAGCACAGTCGGTAAGCGCGCTTCGCTTCATTTACACCGTAAAGCAGATCGTGTCTTTGCGAGTTCGAATCGGTGGGATCTCTTTTTTTTCATTTCTGCTAAGTTTTCCCACGTAAATTAATTTTACTGATAAATACTTATTTTAACATGATCCTCTGTTATTTTAATGTACTTTTTTTTTTGCCTTCTAAAAGGTCTTTTTCTGATTTTTAATCATTCAAAGTAATTTCTATCTTTTTCAACAATTCGATTTTGTTCATTTCTGCTTATTTTTCCCACCCGTAAATTAATTCTCTCTTCTTCAATGATTGAATTCACTTCCTGCATCCCCACTGATCTGAAATTTACTTCATTTTCAGTGCTGCTATTATGTAAGCAAATGGTATGTCACAATTAATTGCTAAATGAGCATTTTTAATCAATTTTATTAAAAATAATTAATAAGTTAGTTTTGTATAATATAATTATTTTCGCAGATACGTGTTTAAATAATTTTAACACAGAGTGGAATAAAAAACTATAAAATTAAAATTAAAAAAAATTAAATGTTTTTATCAAATAGTATTATTTTCTTTTTGAATGTTTTTTTCAGTAAATGTTAGCATATAACTAGGTTTTCCCCCAAAAGTGGATTTTTAACACTTATATATGTTTAATCAAACATCCAAACGTTTCAAGAGCTATCTGTAGAATTTTTTTTATTAGTATTTATTGATAATGGATTTAAATTAATATATTTTTTTAAAATTAAAATGCATTCAATGCATTTCTGAGATTCATTTAAAATATTTATCAGTATCGAAATTTTTGTTCTCTTTCATAAAACTTATAGTTTACTTTAAAATAAAGCGTAATTGCATGAAACTTTTCCCCCCGTGTCGAATATTTCAAAAAATTCTCACAATTTTACTTCAAGAATTAAAATAGTAGTGAAATTTTGTAATTTGAAAAATTTATACTTTCTGTTCTTTTTTCAGCATACAACTATTTTTAAAAATGCTACAGTTTCGTTTCCGGGAAAAAACTATCTTTCTTTAAAGAATTTTATAGAAAAAAAAACTTTTTTTTTTTTTTACAAAATAATGCTGTTTTGCATATTTTATGATTTTTTCTCATATGAATCAATATCCTTGCGTTTATATAAAAATGATTTTTAAAACTTTCAGAATCAGTGATTTAAAAAATAAAAAGCTGAAAACTTATTTGAACGAATTTTAATAACACACTCAAAATACTTAAATCAATCATTTAATAAATTCTTCATTCATAAAGATAATTGCATGAAACTATTTTTCCGTGTGTCGAACATTTCAAAAAATCCTCACAATTTTACTTCAAGATTTAAAATAGTAGTGAAATTTTGTAATTTTAAAAATTTCTACTTCTCTGTCTTTTTTTCAACATACAACTATTTTTAAAAAAGCTACATTTCGTTTCCGGGGCCTAAAAAATTGCAACGAAAGAATTGAAATGTGAGGGATTTTTAAAAAGTCGCACTGTTCACCTACTCCAGAGTTTTTTGGCGACGGACTTCGAAATTTTCATTTTAAAACTTTTAGAATCAGTGATTTTAAAAAAAAGCCAAAAACTTTTTTGAACAAATTTTAATAAAACACTCAAAATACTTAAATCAATCATTTAATAATTTCTTCTTTTAGAAAGGTAATTGCATGAAACTTCCCCCCCCCCCGAGTCGAATATTTCAAAAAATCCTCACAATTTTACTCCAAGAATTAAAATAGTAGTGAAATTTTGTAATTTGAAAAATTTATACTATCTGTCTTTTTTTCAGCATACAACTATTTTTAAAAAAACTACATTTTCGTTTCCGGGAAATAAAAAATTGCAACGAAAGAATTGGAAAGTGAGTGGGTGATTTTAAAACTCACCCTGTTTGCCTATTCGAAAATTTTTGGTGACGGACCTCGACATTTTCAACCATTCTCAAGTGACGAGGACGACACCTGAGCTTTCACCCATCTTTAAGAATTACCACACCACACCAACGCAAGAACAAATTTCGAAAAAGGGAGTTTTTATGACATAGTTAAAGAAATCACTCACATCGCGCGCATACACACACACAAGTACTATCGGCCTGAGGGAAACACGAAATTTCCATGGGGATGAAATTATTCACTCAGGAAAAGGAAAGAATTGGAAAGTGAGTGGGTGATTTTTAAATTCGCACTGTTTGCCTATTCAAGGGTTTTTGGTGACGGACCTCGACATTTTCAACCATGCTCAAGTGACGAGGACGACACCTGAGCATTCACCCATCTTTAAGAATTACCACACCACACCAACGCAAGAACAAATTTCGAAAAAGGGAGTTTTTATGACATAGTTAAAGAAATCACTCACATCGCGCGCATACACACACCCAAGTGCTATCGGCCTGAGGGAAACACAAAATTTCCATGGGGATGAAGTTATTCACTCGGTAAAACGAAAGAATTGGAAAGTGAGTGGGTGATTTTTAAATTCGCACTGTTTGCCTATTCGAGGGTTTTTGGTGACGGACCTCGAATTTTTCAACCATGCTAAAGTGACGAGGACGACACATGAGCTTTCACCCGTCTTTAATAATTACCACACCACACCAACGCAAGAACAAATTTCGAAAAAGGGAGTTTTTATGACATTGTTAAAGAAATCACTCACATCGCACGCACACACACACACAGGTGCTATCGGCCTGAGGGAAACACGAAATTTCCATGAGGGTGAAGTTATTCACTCGTTAAAAGCCCGTGCAAAGCCGGGCTAAGCGGTGAGGAAAGAAACAAAGAAATCAAAGTAATTTCGGAAAATAATATTGGAAGTGCTGAATTTGTGAAGATTGAGCGAATATTAACGTCCCACTGTTCAGCTACACGAGGCCTTTTTGGGACAGTCCACGTAATTTTGAACCATGGTCAAGTGACGCGGACGACACCTGAGCTGGCACCCCCTCTCCTAACTACCACACCACACCAACGGGAGGACGTTTCAGCTCTCGACATATTTTACGTGCATCCCACCCCTACACGGCGGGTCTTCAGTGGTACTAGGATCGAGAAATCGTGAAGAGAAGGGAAAATGTTAAGCAACAAACCATGACACGCACTCACGGGTCATGCACTCACATCGTACGCGTCAAACCCCACAAAAGTGTTGGCGTTAGATTAAAAGGAGGAAATTAACATGGGGATTAAGTTATACCCTCGGTATAAGCCCGTGCAACGCCGGGCCATGAAAGCTAGTAGTAACATAAATCCTGAAAAAAATTAATCGGGTATGATTGGAAATAATTTTCTATCGAATAATTTTATCTTTAATGAAAATTTTATTTAATTAACACAAAGAGTCATGTAATTTTTTATCAAAAATAAATATTCTTGATCAATTTGGGGAAGACACACACACAATAGACTTATGATGACTAAAATATGACACATATACTTGAGATTTTAAAGTATTTAATAACCTTTGAAAAACAACGTCAATAACAGTACGACTGTTAGTTGTCGATATATTTCGGTTTGTGTTCATTTCGAGCTTGAGCTCATCATTCAAAAAAGCTATGAGCGGACAATCGTAAAGTTACCTGACTGACACACAGATTTGGTAAAGCAGTAATTGGTTCGGCCGTTTGTTTCTGAAAGATTTGTGTTCGTTGCAAAAAAAAAAAAAAAAATCCCTGCTGCGTGGAGTTGAATTTTGTGCAATTCTTTTCGGCTGTACTCCTTCAGTTTTTAATTTTTTTTTCCCACGTTTCTTTTGTCGAAAATCTCGCATACATTCTGGTTTGGATTTACTTGTCTCGGCAAATCACAAAATTGTTTTAAAGTTACTGTATTCCAGATTTAAATTTCAATTAACTTTTTTCACCAATCATACTAAATATTTTTCTTATTTATCACACTAATGTTATATTTTTAATATCACAAACAGAAACCAGCAATATATTTTTTTTAAAAAAATAAAAAGAATTTAAATCAGCATTTAAAACCGTGGAGGATTATATACCATAATGACTAAAGACGCGAAATTCCCAAGTTCAAAAAAGGTCATGAAGAATACAAAGAAACTGTAAACTCAAGTGTCATTCTCGCTATCCGATCTTGGCTTATAACAGGGATGGCCAACTCAAATGACCTTGCGGGCCACTTCGGAAAAACATTATAATCCTGCGGGCTGCAAACAAAAATTATATATCTTTATATTATATTTAGACCCATCACAAACATTTATTGGAATGAAAATTTAAAACGGAATGAATTATTATTGATTTCATTATTTTTCATCTATACAAGCATAGATAATTTATAATAATAATGCAAGGATCAAATATGTCTAGTTCTAGCAATAGGCAGCGCGATGGAGTTACAGGAATCGAGTGTGATGCTGCGCTGCAATACCGCACACTTCTAAGAATGTATTAAAATAAAAGAAAGGTAATAAAATAGAAACAGTTATGAAGTATATTTGTTACAAAACACTACATTAAAAACAAAAATATTGTACAAGGTAACGGACCTCGTAATTTTGAACCATGGTCAAGTGGCGGGGATGACACCTGAGATAGCCCCTCATCTCCTAACTACCACACTAAAGGAAGGACGTCTGAGCTCTCGACCGATTTAACGGGCATCGCTCCCCTACACGGTGGGTCTTTAGTGGTGCTGGGCTTGAACTTTAAAATTGTGGAACTATTTGCCTGTATTTGTACTTGCAGTGCATTCTTCATAGCGCATTAACTTAGAATTCATTTTTAAAAAAAAGCATTGATGAGTTATCTTGAATAATATATGAAACACATGTATAAAGGAAAATGCAAAATGTAGACACACTGCAGCGATCCCTTCTTCGGAATGTCGCAGGCAACAAAAAACAGGAATGAAAGCGCTGGACAAAAGGAATCCCCTTTCGTCCTTCTCGTCCTCGTACACTTCAGACTCGAAGGATTCAAAACATGCTATCCCCGAATAGCACTCAGGGTCACCTTGGGGAACATCCTCCCCTTTCGTCACCAAACCAGTTTGTCGCCGAAGCACATTGAAATATTATTTTACGTGTTTGTAACATTTCTAATTTCATCTCTTCTTCATAGAAGTCATGTCATTCATAAAATATGTGCTTGATTCATACAATAAATAAAAATAATACTTTTAATCGTCAATTAATATTATTTTTTGTACACTCGCCTTACAAAATCTAAATCATCTAATTCTCTGTGAAAGATGGTTAGTAACATCAGATAAATTTGATAAATCTGAAGAATATAAATTAAAAGTAAAAAAACTTTTTTTTAAGAGCAAGTTTTTATTTAAACGCGCTAAAAAGAACAAAATAAACTTTTTCCTTTACACTTTTTTTACTATCAACTTTTTCGTCATTACATAATTTATATGATATAAAAGCTCGTCCCGAGATTACCTCTGCAGATAAACAAGTAAGTTAAATAACTTGATCTGATTGATTTTAACTTTAAAAAATTTCACTTTGTAAATAAGAGTACTTTAATCTTGCGACGAGGTTTTATATTTTTTTCGTAAATCCGTAATTTTTAAGCAATTTTTTCAATCTTCGTACAGATCTTGGATAATATTGTTCTTCATACGAAAAAAAAAAGTTTTATAAGATTATCTTCATAAATGACGAAGTTATTAAATGTTTAATTAAAATTTTGAGTACTTTTTGAAAAAAAGTCTCCGGCATTTTATTTTTTAAATGACTGATTCTAAAAGAGCAAAGCATGAGCTGTTTTAGTACGGAATGTCACACACACACAATTCATTTAAACTAAAAAAAATTCTTGTCCAACGATTTAAACATTATTTTCATAAAAACGCATCGATTTTGACTCATTTAAAAAAAATCGTAAGAAATACAAATATTATTATTTTGTAAAAAATATTGTACCGTATCGGGACGAAATAAATGATCTTTCCGATTCTGTAATTATTTTTTGTCTGAGTATCATAGATTGAAGTTAGATAAATTTTTTAAAGAATTTCTACAATACTCCATCTCAGTTTAACTTGGCAGAGTTGAGAAAGGTATACAATGTACCAATCTACTTGAAAAATAGCTCTACTTTTTTTTGTTTTGAATTTAAATCCAAGAAAATAGACAGAAATTTGTAAGAAAATTGCGTACGTTGTGTAGAAATGTTATTATTTTTTAGACAAAGTTAATTAAAACAGTCAATAGCGCAACGTTATGAAATTCCGGTTTGGCTGAAAATCGATTTTCGACGCCAACTTTTGTCATTGTTGTAACAATAACATTGTTACAACAATGCAGACATATCGAAATTGGCACCCAAAACTACATACATACATTGTAAGTTAAGTAAAAGCTTATAATAATAAAAGAGGTCAAAAGAAAGAGAAAAAAACTAGCGTGTTCCTTATGAAGGTTTCATTTTGTTGTGCATCTGGCATTATTTATTTGATAATATAATAAAAAATAGTATCTTTTAAATTAGGAGCCTTAAAAAATATCAATATCAGAGACATTTGAGTTTTAACTAATTTCCTGATTCTCAAGAATTTAGTATGATGCTTTAAATGAATCTAAGAGTTCTAAAAATGTAATAACTATTACTAGAATCACAGGTACCAAAGCACCAATATTCTCAAAAATAAAAAACACGTTTCAGTTTTTTTATTATAATATATTTTACTTTTATTACTAAAAGAATCAAGAGAATTATTAACAATTCAAACATTAAAACATTACTTTTGAATTACTGGGGAGTGTGGACTGCAATTTATTTTTGTGTTACTTCAACAAATTATTTTATTTTTCGAACTAGTTCTGATGAGTGGATAATAGAGTTTTTTCTAAGGTTCCATGTAAATGTATAACCTTTAACGTTACCGTTTATTATACCCAAGATTTTTTTTTGTTGCGTTTTTTAAAATTTTTTGTTAGTGTAAATTTTTTGCCCCCCACCCCCGATGTTTTCCCTTTAACCTGTGTGTGGACATGGAATTTAAAATATTAGTCAACATTGAAGTAAATACAGACTTATAAATTATAGAAATGCTATAATTATTAATTGAGGTATAAATCCTTTTGAATTATAAGATATATATCCTGAGTATTTTACCTGAATGCTTTTGGAAAATTAGGAGCTTGAAAGACACCAGGTTCTGCCAACTTCGAAAGGTACCTGAAACATGAAAGCAAAAATAAATGTTCTTGAATAAGAAAAATGACATTCACTTTTCCCATATTTTAGGCTCAGCGCCTTTCATTTTCATAATTATTATATCTTAGCTTTTAGAGAAAATTAATCTAAGGCAATTTGTGTCACGAGAGACATTTGTGTGTATTTCCTGTTCTTCACAACGCTGCATTATTTAGTAGCATCATTTGCGCTTCGGCAATCAGCTTAAGCTTATTAATAATGAAGTTAAGCAGGTACGAAACATTATCCTATTTTACATTGAATATTTTTGCTTTGGTTTAAAACTAGAGTTCCCAAAGAATTAAATCGTAGCAAAAGGCAAAGCTTAATGCCTCGTAATTTAACGTCTCATCGAGAAGAATTTGAGACGGCCGTAAAAGGATTAAATGTTGCTTTTTCGGAAACGAAAGTTTTGGCATTTTAGTTGAAATTTGAGAATCCGGTAACTTGTTCTTCGAATCACATCCAATAAAGTATTATAAATATTCTAGAATAAAATTAAGGATTTATCGCGTGTACGGTACTATATTCAAAATTGTAAAAGGACAGCTCTTTATAAAGCAAATTTACTTAAACGTAATAAGAACAAATATTAAGCGTCTTAACTATTAATTATTTAGATGCGTTTGCCTCATTCGATTTTACTTGAAGGAATCTTTTTTATTCAAATATTTCTTCTAATCACAGTTTTGTATTAACCTTCATTCGGAAATTTATTCGATGAATTGTCATGAACCGCATGATAGCAAATCACATGCTCAAATAAACATGGGAAACTAGCAGATCAGAAATTTACACTGCACAAAAATAATATACTCTTGGAAATCCCCACGCTGTGCCTTGAGGGGAGGAAAAGGAGGTCTGTGCAACTCCCTAGTCACCTCAATCGAAGAACCAATGTATCAATACCGTCGTAAATGTCATCTGTGCTATTCAGCGAAACTTGTTAAAGCTAACACACCTGCAAGTGGGAAAGTTTTGTTCATTCTTTCCTTGCAGAAATAGCATGACGAAAAGGGTATTGTTGAACAGTTGCTTTTAGTGATCAGGGACGTCTTAAGACTCCTTGAGGCCGTGGGCCCAGAGAAATCTTAAGATTTTTGAGGCCCTGGGCTCTTTTGCAAAGGTAGGCCCTACCTGAAATCATTAAAAGTAGACAGTATATAGCACGCATTGTTTAATACTCGTTCAAATGGTAATTTTATGCACGACTCACAATCTCAAAAACCTAGCCATAAACTGGTTCGACCGATAACCGCATTTCGACTAAATGAGTTGAATGATTATTTATGGTATCAGGCCTAAGCCTAGATATGGACAATGATAATCCTCATGAATAATGCAGTATTACCACTTTTGCCAACTGACATGCAGTTTGAAATTCCTTGTTTTTTGGAGAATATATACGTGAATAATATTTGACCATTACAATTATCCGAATCATGATCTTATTAAAACAAAGTAGAGAACGAAACGAGGCCCATGCCTTAAGACGTCCCTGCTAGTGACCATGGATAAGGCCGTTTTGATTGATGACCTTGCAATAGACCACTGATTCCAAATTCGTCGTTTCGAGCTGATTATATCGGTAGACGACGAAGCATGCAGCAAAATCTCTAAGTAAATGGTAATAATCTTTCAGATATTTTAAAATAGTATCGCAATTAAAGTTCCAAGGCCATTCAACCCCAGTCTCGAATTAATTGGTAATGTTAGTGGCCAAATGATCATCTACGCGCACTGATACTGGTTTGCACATTTTGTTTATCTCTATAATTGCTTACACCACAAATTAAATGGCACGAAACCGTAGTAACAAGAATTTTATTAGAGCGTTTTCCTCTACGCTCTTTCTCTCGCAAAGTTTACACATACACTGAACTCTATACACACTAGCGCCCTCTTGCGACAAATATTCACTTGTTATTGTGGGCGTCACAAGAATTATTTGTTCAACACTGAACATCCACCCCCGGGTTGAATGACACATTCAACAATTCACAAATAACACAATAATGCACAATAAGTAATAATGTAAAATGGTAATAATGGTAAAGTACTCAAATACACAAAATTGAATTGAAAAAATACAGATTTGAAATTTTTACATACATTATTCAGTTGAAAAGGGTAAAACACAAAGTTTAGTTATAGGACGTTTAAAAACTCCATTTTTAGTTTTCACTAGCACTACTCTCTTATTTTATTATCTTTACCATAATACACTTCAAGAATTCGACCAAGAGGCCAGTTACACACAGGTAAATTATCTTCTTTCAGAATTACCATATCATTTATTTTTACATTATTCTTTGCAAAATACCATTTATTTCGATTTTGAAGTGTACTTAAATAATTATTTGACCAACGTTTCCAAATCTGTTGCACAATTTTTGTTAGCTTTTGCCACACTTTTAACCTGTTATCAGACACTTCAGTTAACTTGGCTCTGCAACGGCTGTAATAGGGCGACCAACTAGGAAATGACCAGGAGTCAAAGCGTCAAAATCGTCAGGGTCACACGATAAGGTATAGAGGGGACGCGAGTTAAGAATTCCCTCAATTTGGTTAAGAATAGTTAAAATTTCTTCGTATGTAAATCTTAAATTTCCCATTACACGCCTGAGGTGATATTTGACGGATTTCACTCCGGCCTCCCACAAGCCTCCGTAATTTGGTGCTCTTGGTGGAATAAAACTCCACTCAACACGTTCTTCACTCAAAAAGTTACTTAAATTACTGTTGTTATTACTCATAATTTCTCTAAGTCTTTTTAGCTCTAATTGCGTGCCAACAAAATTGGTAGCATTGTCTGAAAATATACGTTCTGATTTTTCTCGTCTACTAAATAATCGTTTTAAAGCTGCAATGAAAGCCTCACTATATAAATCTGTAACTAGTTCGAGGTGACACACCTTTGTCACCATGCACACATAGACTTTATTTAAAGCTCCTTTTCTTTGATTAGGATATTTAATCCAAAAATGTCCACAAAAATCTATTCCCTCTTTGTTAAAAGGAAAACTCTGAGATATTCTCTCGGCTGGAAATTGACCCATAACTTGTGAACACATAACAGGTTTTGCCAAAAAGCACTACACTAGAAACATATAGGTGCATAAAAATCACTTCACGTAAGAGTATTACTAAGAATTATCCTAAAAAATGTTGAACAATAAAGACAATACTGTTTACTTACAAAGAAACACACACAGGAAATTCACAAAATCTAAGTAACTAATTGTTCAGAAAAGAATTAAGAGATTTATAATACAAACAAATGCTCTCTTAACTTTTCTTCACTTTCTATATTCAAATAGCAAGTAAACAAACCAAATTATTTTACTATAAATATCAAGCTTCACAAATAGCATTATTGAATTAATTTTAAGAGTACACATGCAAACAACACTAAATACTATATAATTCAATAATAGACAGTTTCATAGCAAACTGTTAAAATTTCACCTTTAAATGAATATTAAGGTTAACATATATGCATATACAACGATAACAGAAAAATATTAATAATAAGGATACATTATATGAATTTTTAATGTCCAACCTTGATAAGGATTGATTATATTACCTCCTGTGCAATGGCAATTATTTTACCTCCTGAGCTCCTCCTCAAAAGTTTTCGTTTGGGGGGAGGACAAATGTCCGATTCCCCTTGTGTTTTCTGGTGGTGCAGAGGAGGGGGACATTCTCGGTCCCCGCAAGAATTTTCCCCTCTCGGGATCAAGGACTTCGGTAGTTTTCCATTCAGGGTTCCGATTTCACCTCGTAACTTTTCGCCTGATACCGTCCGGGTCTCTGCTGCGCTCCTTTCACTCTATTTATTTTTGTCCCGCACGAGCTGCGCTTTTCCTTCACAACACAAATCTCCATGATGGTCACTTCCGGTTGGACTCGCCGTTTGAAAACACTATTTTGATGTTTTTGAGAGTATTCACTAAATCTCAGTTTGAGTCTAACTCTTTCACGCAGTTTAGCTTTCGTTGTCTTCGTTCTTTCTCGCAATGCTTGTCTCCTTCTCATAATACCAAATCGTTTGATAAAATCAAGCAATTCCAAAGCATGTCTTTCTACTCCTCGCTTATCTTGCGAATTTTTACGTTTAAAACACGAATGATGGGGCACAAGTATAACGTTGCTTGAGATCTTTAAATTCGAGTTAACACACACAGGATTAACATCTTCTTTAGCTTTATCCTTTATCACATCGACTGATGTTTCTTCTTTTTCTTCATACATCTCATCATCAGCAGAAATCGGCGGTACATTAAATGAGTCTCTAGATAAATGTTTTTCTTCCCCGATAGCGACAGGTCGTGCTACAGCATCTGGATCAACACTAAGCATTTTGGCTCGTTCACTTTTAACTTGTTTTTGCTCTTGCATTATTTTGCACCTTTCTTTTCCCAATATCATTTCCTTTTCCAACGCCGTTCTTTCGTGTGCACTAGCGTCAAATTTTATTCGCAGTTTCTTTGCGAGAGATTCATTTTCTATCATCACTTGGTGAGGAAGACAAAACACTGGGTTATTTGTTGAAATAAAAGGATTTGTTGCCTCATCAATTATTCCCTCATCAAAATAACTCTTTACACCCTTACAATACTCAGAATACAACACCTTATCACTTTTCACGTTTCTCATAAGACTTCCGAGTTGTCCTTTCACTAAATTAAAATCATCACTTAACTCATTACTATCTCTTATTAACCCACAATGAATATTATTATTTCTCCCTTCACCTCCTACACTTCCGCTAGCGACATATCCGAACACAGTATTTTGTAATAGTAGTCGAGAATCTCCACAATAAATTTGGCCTGGTCTCAGTAATTCGTAAAATATTTCCGCCCCTAATAACACATCAATTTTACCAGGAATATTAAATTTATAATCTGCTAGTTTAATCTCTTTTGGTTTATCTAACGATACATTTATTATTTTACTCGGAGTCAAATCGGTTATCTTTTTTACAATTAATAAATTTAGCTCTTTTTTGAAACTTAAATCGTCATTACTTATGGTGGTTGTAACGCACCCATTTATTGCCATTGTCGATTCATTCAAACATGATACTAACAAATTAATTTTCTCATTTTTTAATTGTAATTTATCCGCACAATCCTTAGTTATAAAATTTCCTTAGTTATATTTGCACTTCATGCAAGATGCCAAATCTATCTCTAAGGTAACACTGGACGCTACTGAGTAAAACTTTTTTTGTTGTATTTTTTAAGAAGCTGGTAGCTAACGACTTTTCTTCATTCTCAGTTAGGCGGAAAGCGATGTCATCTGATTCTCTCTGCCCCACAAACGCGGGTACTCGGGGGTTAAGGACGCTCCCTTCAACTCTTTGTGTGGGTGCGGAAGATTTATTGTTCGTTTGGGGGAAGTGAATAAGGCGGTTATGTGGCTTTCCACAGAAGCAGTTCCTCGCCCTGCACTTTCTAACATTGCAGTCCGAAGAAAGACACTTGAAACACAGATAATTGGAGTTCAAGAAATCCACTCTTTCACTGACGCTGAGAGATTTAAAATTGGGGCATAAATACAGCGGGTGGAATCCGTTTGATTTACAA